>JAQNBH010000006.1:46121465-46721465 GCA_028752905.1 Cladorhizidae sp. MBARI D1340-BT2
CATTCATGCATGTAGATCACACCCATTCATGCATGCAGACCACAAGCATTCACGCATGCAGACCACAAGCATTCACACATGCAGACCACAAACATTCATGCATGCAGACCACACACATTCACACATTCAGACCACACGCATTCACACATGCAGACCACAAGCATTCATGCACGCATACCACACACATTCATGCATGCAGACCACAAACATTCATGCATGCAGACCAAATACATTCACACATGCAGACCACAAGCATTCACACATGCAGACCACAAGCATTCATGCATGCAGACCACACACATTCACACATGCAGACCACACACATTCACACCACAAGCATTCACACATGCAGACCACACACATTCACACATGCAGACCACACACATTCACACCACATATGCAGACCACAAGCATTTCACGCATGCAGATCACAAGCATGTATTATATTGGAGTTCATCATATTAATAGGTAAAGGGTCCTGTCAATGTTTGTTGTCTCCATTGGTCATTCGTGACTAGTTGACCAGTTATATATTTTTTGTTTAAATAAAACATATTTGTCTAGTATGTACATATGTCCTCTATGCATGGCTGAACGAAAGGTTGGAACTTGCACCTGCGGAACTAGATGGATGTGTGGGTGGATTTTGTCAACATTTGGTCAGGATTAGGAGTTGAAGCCGGCACCGTATGGCACAGCACCGTGTTGTCGGCCATTTTTTTAAGCAATACATATATTCCTGCGCATGCATTGTCACGTTTGCGATGATAGCAGCACAACACAATGTGGCAACATTACCAACAAACTACGCTAGCTATGCTAGACCTCACCTAAAGCAAAGTTTGCTAGCGAGGTTCTTCTAGCCCTCCTCTATTAGCAGTTGCTGAAATGGAGAGATTTATCAAGAAGGGGGGGAGGGGGCATGGTCATGAACTGCTTTGACCATTTAAAAAAAAAAGATATCTACATGTAGCTAGCCATAAAAGGAGCCTGGGAGAACTTTGGTGGGTCAACACTTGGGAAGGGGGAGGGGAGGGATAGGGAGGGGAAAGATGTTTGCCAGGTACCTCTGCACCTCTGCTAGTGTGCGGTACTGTTTCTACATGTACACACACACAGGTAAAACTAAGATTTCCCACCCACTCACCCTCCCCTCCTCCACCCACTCCCCCTCCTCTACCCACCCCCTCTCCACCCACTCCCCCCTCTTCCCACCCCCTCTCCTCCCCTCCTCCACCCACTCCCCCCTCCTCTACCCACCCCATCCTCCCACCTCTTCCCAAGGTTTGACAATAGGAGAAAAAGCCTGAGACAACAGTCACTAAGAAGCACCTCACCTCCAGAATGGACAGGACTGTTTCCAACTGGTCGTCCCTGAACTCCAGCGTGGAGCTAATCTTGCACAGGCCATTGATAGCCTTGAGACGGATGTCCTCTATCTCGTCATTAAACATGTCCACCAGGTAGTCCAGACTCTGGGTGGCAAACCTTCTGCTATGCAAGCTCAACTCACACATGGAGTCCACAGCAGCACTACGTACCTCTGGAGTGGGTGCGGGGTGGGGAAAGAGGAGCGAGAGAAGTGGAGTATGAAGAGAAGGGAGAGGAGAGGGAAGAGCACATGGGGAAAATGGAACAGACAAGATGGAGACAGAAAGAAAGAGGACAAACTGTAAGAGAGAGGAAGTGGAGAGAGAAAAAATTATGGAAGAGGACAGACAGAGGAAAGTCGAGGGAAAGGATGAAGGGAGAGAGGAATGGAGTCCAAAACTCTCAGGTGTTCAGATGAACTTCGTACTCTTACCCATGAATTCATCCTCCAGCCCATGCACAAAAGCTCCGCAAGCTCCGGCCTTCATCAAGCTGATGCCCCCAGGGTCCAACTCCAGCTGACAAAACATAACAACAATTCACTGAGTTTGTGAAAACGATGGCAGTGAATACAATCTTGCTGGAGTATGTCAGACTATGCACATATATAGTGGAGAGCACATCTGTACTACTGATGGCAGCGAATACAATCTTGCTGGAGTATGTCAGACTATGCACATATATAGTGGAGAGCACATCTGTACTACTGATGGCACAATACAATCTTGCTGGAGTATGTCAAACTATGCACATACATGTATATAGTGGAGAGCACATCTGTACTACTGATGGCACAATACAATCTTGCTGGAGTATGTCAAACTATGCACATATATAGTGGAGAGCACATCTGTACAACTGATGGCACAATACAATCTTGCTGGAGTATGTCAAACTATGCACATATATAGTGGAGAGCATATCTGTACTACTGATGGCACAATACAATCTTGCTGGAGTATGTCAAACTATGCACATATATAGTGGAGAGCACATCTGTACAACTGATGGCACAATACAATCTTGCTGGAGTATATGTCAAACTATGCACATATATAGTGGAGAGCACATCTGTACTACTGATGGCACAATACAATCTTGCTGGAGTATGTCAAACTATGCACATATATACATGTAGTGGAGAGCATATCTGTACAACTGATGGCAAAATATAATCTTGCTGGAGTATGTCAAACTATGCACATATAATTATAGTAGTGTAGAGCACATCTGTACAACTGATGGCACAATACAATCTTTGCTGGAGTATGTCAAACTATGCACATATAATTATAGTGGAGAGCACATCTGTACAACTGATGGCACAATACAATCTTGCTGGAGTATGTCAAACTACATGTATGCACATATAATTATAGTGGAGAGCACATCTGTACAACTGATGGCACAATACAATCTTGCTGGAGTATGTCAAACTATGCACATACATAGATTAGTGGAGAGCACATCTGTACAAGCAATCATGCAAGTGGCTGTGGAGGAAATTTCAGTTTTAGTCACAAAATATTCATTTAGCAGAGAAGTCGACCCTCAAACTATATTCTACTCCACACTATATTCTGACCTTAGGTACACCCATTCCCCATTTCCGTCCCGAGTCCCAATCCACCGAGGAGGACCCTCCTCCTTGATGAAGCTCCAGCTGCCGTTGGTGATCACTCTTGACCACCTTTAGGTGAGACATGAGCTTCTTGTCAAGTGTCTGTTCCAGAAATTTGTCACTGACGTGAGAGAACTCGCCCAGTAGCTGAGCAGCGAGAGCTCGCACTGGCATGGAGCTGTCATTGACAAGGTCACAGATCTTCACAAAGGCATCGTCCAATAGAGGGAGCTGCACTGCCTTATCTCGCCTCAGGGGAACCACTCTTTTGATGGGGATAGAGGCAGGGAGGGAGGATGGGTTAGGGTGAAGGGAAGAATGGGAAGAGGAGGAGGAGGAAAGTGTGTGGGTGGGTGTTCCCTTCCCCTAACATCATTTGTTGGACATATTAAAGGCGCGGTCTAGTCCACCACAGGAAGTGCTGCAATGAGATCCGTACATAACCAACTCTAAACCCAATTAGTACACGCCAAACTTTGTCTATTGCATTCAAGCCAATCCACCATTGAGTATGCTGGTGAGAGTGGAGTGCAACTCTCTGCTGGTATAGAGATGAATGCTTATGGCGATCAAACAGCAGCTGTAAGTAACCGACTATGCTGAAAGTCTAGGGGGAGCCAGGCAGGGGCCCATCAAGGAGTTATATGTGCCGATGTGAGTGACCTGCCAGGTCGGACTGAGGTCTCTCGGTTCTTAGTAACTACTTCACAAGATATTGCTCTAGCGTACGGACAGCGTGTGTGACGTCCCCTCCAAGTTAGTTATGCAAGACTCCACACCAGTACACTGCACAGGAACTCACACCAGCACACTGCCACACACACCAGTCTACTGTCACAGGAACTCACACCAGCACACTGCCACACACACACACACACCAGTAACTGCCATAGGAACTCACACCATACACTGCCACATTCACACCAGCACACTGCCACAGGAACTCACACCAGCACACTGCCACACACACACCAGTAACTGCCATAGGAACTCACACCATACACTGCCACATTCACACCAGCACACTGCCACACACACACCAGTACACTGCCACACACACCAGTACACCAATACACTTGCCACACTCACACCAGCACCCTCACACCAGCACACTGCCACACACACCAATACACTTGCCACACTCACACCAGTACACTGCCACACACACACTCACACCAGTACTACACTGCTACACACACACACACACACACACACACACACACACACCAGTACACTGCTGTAGGAGCTCACGTACTCTGTGGGGTGCTGCAGAGACAGAGCCCAGATCAGCCGGAGAGCCTTACTACGCACCCCTGAACTCTGGTCTGGCAGTGCCTGGGAGGCCTGAGGAGGAGAACACACACGAGGATGGGTGCCTGATCATGCGTCACACCATGTAACACTGCCATGCATGTAGTGATCAAGCTACTTACCTGATCATGCATCACACCATGTAACACTGCCATGCATGCAGTGATCAAGCTACTTACCTTGTGGTACTCACACCATGTAACACTGCCATGCATGTAGTGATCAAGCTACTTACCTGATCATGCATCACACCATGTAACACTGCCATGCATGTAGTGATCAAGCTACTTACCTTGTGGTACACAGAGAGTGGCAGAGCTTCAGGATCCCTACAGTGGACTTGATACTGAGACCCAAACAACAACAATACACAACAACAAATAAACAGCGACAACAACAAAAATGATAAACAACAACAATGCTAAACAAGAACAACAACATAAACACAATGATAAACAACAACGAGAAACACCAACAAACAACAAATAAACAACAACAACAATAAGAAACACCAACAAACAACAATGAGAAACACCAACAAACAACAAACAACAATGATACACAACAAACAACAATGATATACAAAAACAAACAACAATGATAGACAACAACAAACAACAATGATACACAACAAACAACAACAAACAATGATAAACAACAACAAACAATTGATATACACAACAAACAACAATGATAGACAACAACAAACAACAATGATAGACAACAACAAACAACAATGACACACAACAACAAACAACAATGATAGACAACAACAAACAACAATGATACACAACAAACAACAACAAACAATGATAAACAACAACAAACAATTGATATACACAACAAACAACAATGATAGACAACAACAAACAACAATGATAGACAACAACAAACAACAATGATACACAACAACAAACAACAATGATAAACAATAACAACAACAAACAACAATGATAGACAACAACAATGATACACAACAACAAACAACAATGATAAACAATAAAACAATAAAAAAACAATGATATAACAACGATATACAACAATAAACAACAACAAACCAATGATAAACAATAAACAACAGCAACAACAACAAACAACAATGATACACAACAACAAATAAGCAGCGACAAACAACAATGAGAAACAATGAAAACCAGCATAATAGGATGCAGACCCTCCTCAGTGACCTTTAACCTTTACAGTGGGAGGCCCAAACAGCAGCACCCGCTAAAAACTTGGAATTTCATTTTCAGGACCTTGCGTCTTTTCTTCCTCCTACTGAACTCCATTGAACTCCATTACAAGGTATCTCTCTATCATAATTTTACTACCAGAAGACTCCCAAACAAACCAACAAATAAACATCTGCCATATTAATGAAGATGGAAGTATTCGGCTGAAACAGAACAGAAGGGCTGGTCCTATTGGTTAATTAAAGGACATCACTATTATTTATTTGAACACTTCAAAATGGGTAAGGGTGTTAGGGATATCATTGTCCACTGCATTGCAAAAACAACAAGACTGTACCCATGTAGACTGCAACCAGGTAGATGACCCTTTACCATTTAAAACCATGTACACCAAATAATTTTATTATTCAGAGTTTAAAAAAGCAGTCTCCATGGGAACAGTCCCGTTTCCTTCTATTTCTGATGTCAATCCAAAGTAGAGGCTGTTGTTCATGTAGGTCCACAATCATACCAGCTGTATATGCACCCAAGTCATACATACACCAAAGTCATACCAACTGTACATGCACCCAAGTCATACCAACTGTACATGCACCCAAGTCATACCAACTGTACATGCACCCAAGTCATACCAACAATACATGCACCCAAGTCATACCAACTGTACATGCACCCAAGTCATACCAACTGTACATGCACCCAAGTCATACCAACTGTACATGCACCCAAGTCATACCAACTGTACATGCACCCAAGTCATACCAATGATACAAGTCATACCAACTGTGCATGCACCCCAAGTCATATCAACTGTACATGCACCCATGTCATACCAATGATACAAGTCATACCAACTGTACATGCACCTAAGTCATACCAACTGTACATGACCCAAGTCATACCAACTGTACATGCACCCAAGTCATACCAAATGTGCATGCACCCATGTCATACCAATGATACATGCACCCAAGTCATACAAATGATACATGCACTGAAGTCATACCAACTGCACATGCACATAGTCCGGACCTAGTTCTCAAAACGTTTAGCAAGGTCACTAGCTACCCAGTGTCATGATGTGCCCACTAAACACTTTAAATTACTCCTGCAGCTACACATGTTGCAAGAGCGACAGAAATCAGCTAATGATTGTGGTTTTGATCGAAGCTTGAAACTCACTTCTGAATATATATATTTAAACATATCATTATCAGATTAACATTTCTCATAATGAATCTACTAACAACATAAAATAAATAGAATTAATACCACAATAACCCTCACAATAATCAGCTTGAAATGGTCTTCTCTCCACGTTCATTATTCCTGATGAAGGCTAGAGCATCTAGTCGGAACGTCGAGAGAATACAATTTCAAGTTGATTAGGTTATTGTAATGTTATTATGTCAACTGAGAGTTCATTGAGAGAATTAGAATAACAAGTTCCCTTGTTCAAGGAATGTCATGACCGCTTTGGATATTCAGTGTCAGTAACAAACCAATTTTTGAGATCTTGGTCCAGAATATTTGGATCTATATATCGTCGGAACGGGTATACTTTCAGCCACAAATTTGGTACCAAAAGGAAGAACACAACTACAGCTATTTATAAATATTACTAGCAATGTCAAATATAGGGTGTCTAATGAAGGCATGTGGATGTCTAACAAAGGCATGTGGGTGTCAATTGAAAGCACGTGGGTGTCTAATGAAGGCATGTGGGTGTCTAACACAGGCATGTGGGTGTCTACAAAGGCATGTGGGTGTCTAACAAAGGCATGTGGGTGTCAAGTGAAGGCATGTGGGTGTCGAATGAAGGCATGTGGATGTCTAACAAAGGCATGTGGGTGTCAAATTAAGGCATGTGGGTGTCGAATGAAGGCATGTGGGTGTCGAATGAAGGCATGTGGGTGTCAAATGAAGGCATGTGGGTTGCAACCAAATATACGAGAATAGTTAAGTTCGTGCATGCACGGAGGCCCTTCGTTGCTCTGTGTAGTGAACGTACACACACCACACACACTTTTCCACAGCCCAGCTCTCATCAGCTCCTCAGTTTCTAGAGCACTTGCTCCTTCTCGCTCATTTCCTGCTCCCACTCTCATCTCTGCCATTTGTTTTACTTGGTTCTGTTGCTATGCTGAACAGTCTCTTAGGGTGCAACTAAGCACATGCACAGAACTACGATGTTGCAGTTCACACACACACACACACATGTATACGGAGGTCACTTGTCCAGGTGATGAACATGCATGCATATGCCTGAGGCAAAAAGGGTTTTCATATCATAAAATGTCTGGCTTTGCTCGACGAGTATGAATGGTTAGGGTTGGAAGTCTAAAGTTGGGACACATATTGCCCCTCTAGATTCCTCTGATTTGGCACATTTGAAGTTGAGCCACACACCCTTAAGAATGAGCAGCTGCTAATAAGAAATGCCCATATATAGATACGGATCGCTAAGTGTGTCTAAAAGGACAGCCAGTAAGGAATGGCAAATGGTTGAACTCTTGCAGAGAAGAGCCTGAAGTCTGTCACGCGAGACATCCCATCCACAAACAGGTCTGGCTGCCGGCAGTGGAAGAAATGCTGACCTTCGAACCATCGAGCTGGAGGAGAGTCACAACCGATGCTTAAGAAATAGAGAGGAAGCTTAACAAACATACATACGTGAACTAGCTTTTTGTAGGCAGAGCAAGGCGCTAAGCAGCTGTAAGTGGATTTCACCACAAGAGTTGGAAAAACAAATCAATTCGCAAGTGCATTATTGATTGTCTGCATGTAACTTGGGCATAGGGTTGTCTGATTTCATGCAGATTAAAATCTAACATTTAACACAACACCTGCTGTCTGAACTAAGTCAAACATTTAACACAACACCTGCTGTCTGAACTAAATCAAACACAGTTAACACAACATCTGCTGTCTGAACTAAATCAAACACAGTAACACAACACCTGCTGTCTGAACTAAATCAAACACAGTTAACACAACACCTGCTGTCTGAACTAAATCAAACACAGTTAACACAACACCTGCCGTCTGAACTAAATCAAACACAGTTAACACAACACCTGCTGTCTGAACTCAGATTTCTCACCAGGGCCAGGAAGGCGGAGCTTCGGACACGAGGGTCAGGATCCTCCGTGTACTCCTCCAGAAGAGATAGTGGGATTTCACAGCTGCCAGTCACATGACTGAGCTGACCAATCAGCTTAAGACACTCCACACGCACACCATGGTGCACACTACGGACAGTACGATGCGCTACTTCTTGAGCTTGTTCCTTAAATGCCGTCATCTATGACCACACCCACAACCATAGAGTAATAACTAACGGCAATAATGATAACCAGAGCTCTACAGGGTCACACACTGGACCAACATAACACTGGGTTCAGTCAGGTTGAAGTAGGTTGACAATAGCTCTACAGGGTCACATAAGGGACCAACATAACACTGCAGGTTGAAGTAGGTTGACAATAGCTCTATGGGGACACACACTGGACCTGGGTTCAGTCAGGTTGAAGTAGGTTGACAATAGCTCTACAGGGTCACATAAGGGACCAACATAACACTGCAGGTTGAAGTAGGTTGACAATAGCTCTATGGGGACACACACTGTACCTGGGTTCAGGCAGGTTGAAGTAGGTTGACAATAGCTCTATGGGAACACTCACTGGACCAACACCACACTGGGTGGAGGCAGGTGGAAGTAGGTTGACAATATCTCTATGAGGGGACACACACTGCACCAACACCACACTGGGTTCAGGCAGGTTGAAGTAGGTTGACAATAGCTCTATGTACAGGGTCACATACTGGACCAACATCACACTGGGTGGAGGCAGGTTGAAGTAGGTTGACAATAGCTCTATGGGGACACACACTGAACCAACATCACACTGGGTTGAGGCAGGTTTAATTAAGTAGGTTCTATGGGGACACACACTGGACCAACACCACACTGGGTTGAGGCAAGTTGAAGTAGGTTGACAATAGCTCTATGGGGACACACACTGGACCAACATCACACTGGATTGAGGCAGGTGGAAGTAGGTTGACAATAGCTCTATGGGGACACACACTGGACCAACATCACACTGGGTTGAGGCAGAGTAGGTTGACAATAGCACTATGGGAACACTCACTGGGCCAACATCATACTGGGTGGAGGCAGGTGGAAGTAGGTTGACAATATCTCTAGGTGGAAGTAGGTTGACAATATCTCTATGAGGGGAAACACACTGCACCAAGACCACACTGGGCTGAGGCAGGTTAACAATTGGATATATATGCATCCACAACTTCAGTTCCTGCAGCCAGAACACACCTTACAGCTGGAGGTGTCCACCATGCTGGAGAGGCACTTCAAGACAGACACCTTCACATCAGCATGATCTGAAATGTGTTACATAAGTGTGCTATAACAACTCCACTACAGTAAACCTCACATTAAGGCTGGGTTATATTAATAAAGAAGGTCTTAGGTGACAGTTTAATGATCAAACAAAATTGGAAAAAACAACAACTATTTTTGATCGACTTATGGAAAAAAGACTGTCCCCACGTACACCACAACCAGCTAAATGACCCTTTACCATTTAAAATCATGTGCACCAATATTGTACTGAACCAATAATTGACTCCTTTTAGAATTTTGCTTATATGGACTTGAGTTTACAAAATCTTCACCAATCAACAATAGTTCCAATCAACAATAGTTTAAATTAACACCTGCTAATAATGCCCTTTCCTCAGTAACTTTAGGGTGGATTTTATTATTATTTTTTTAAATTAAAATTCACATTATGGGGATAAAGAATATCACTTGGCAACCACATAAGGTAGTTGATGAGTTGGTGAATATTGTGGCAAATTTGGGTTGCTTAGGGTTGCTTAGCAACAAACCACTTTAATTATAAGAAGCAGGAAACAAAACAAAAAAGAAGAAAAATCCTGACACTTGTAACAAGCAAGGATGTTTCTCTACGCCTCTGACTCACCGGTGTCAGTCGAGTTGAGAAGTGAAAAACCTGACTACATATAGTGAACCTCTGAACTACTAGAATATGCTCATGCACATACCAGCAACAGATGATGGATTGGGAGTGAACCTCTGCACTACTAGAATATGCTCATGCACATACCAGCAACAGATGATGGATTGGGAGTGAATCTCTGCACTTACTAGAATATGCTACCTGCACATACCAGCAACATATGATGTCACTGGGAGTGAACCTCTGCACTACTAGAATATGCTCATGCACATACCAGCAACAGATGATGGATTGGGAGTGAATCTCTGCACTACTAGAATATGCTCATGCACACACCAGCAACAGATGATGGACTGGGAGTGAACCTCTGCACTACTAGAATATGCTCACGCACACACCAGCAACAGATGATGGACTAGTGAACCTCTGCACTACTAGAATATGCTCATGCACACATCAGCAACAGATGATGGACTGGGAGTGAACCTCTGCACTACTAGAATATGCTCATGCACACACCAGCAACAGATGATGGACTAGTGAACCTCTGCACTACTAGAATATGCTCATGCACACACCAGCAACAGATGATGGACTGAGTGAACCTCTGCACTACTAGAATATGCTCATGCACACACCAGCAACAGATGATGGACTGAGTGAACCTCTGAACTACTAGAATATGCTCATGCACACACCAGCAACAGATGATGGACGGGGAGTGAACCTCTGCACTACTAGAATATGCTCATGCACACACCAGCAACAGATGATGGACTAGTGAATCTCTGCACTACTAGAATATGCTCATGCACATACCAGCAACAGATGATGGATTGGGAGTGAATCTCTGCACTACTAGAATATGCTCATGCACACACCAGCAACAGATGATGGACTAGTGAACCTCTGCACTACTAGAATATGCTCATGCACATACCAGCAACAGATGATGGACTAGTGAACCTCTGCACTACTAGAATATGCTCATGCACACACCAGCAACAGATGATGGACATGTAGTGAACCTCTGAACTACTAGAATATGCTCATGCACTCACCAGCAACAGATGATGGACTAGTGAACCTCTGCACTACTAGAATATGCTACCTGCACACACCAGCAACAGATGATGGACTGGGAGTGAATCTCTGCACTACTAGAATATGCTCATGCACATACCAGCAACAGATGATGGATTGGGAGTGAACCTCTGCACTACTAGAATATGCTCATGCACACACCAGCAACAGATGGTGGATTGGGAGTGAACCTCTGCACTACTAGAATATGCTCATGCACACACCAGCAACAGATGATGGATTGGGAGTGAATCTCTGCACTACTAGAATATGCTCATGCACATACCAGCAACAGATGATGGACTGGGAGTTAACCTCTGAACTACTAGAATATGCTCATGCACACACCAGCAACAGATGATGGACTGGGTGAACCTCTGCACTACTAGAATATGCTCATGCACACACCAGCAACAGATGATGGATTGGGAGTGAACCTCTGCACTACTAGAATATGCTCACGCACACACCAGCAACAGATGATGGACTGGGAGTGAACCTCTGCACTACTAGAATATCTGCACTACTAGAATATCTGCACTACTATGCTACCTGCACATACCAGCAACAGATGATGGACTAGTGAACCTCTGCACTACTAGAATATGCTCATGCACACACCAGCAACAGATGATGGATTGGGAGTGACCCTCTGCACTACTAGAATATGCTCATGCACATACCAGTAACAGATGATGGACTGGGAGTGACCCTCTGCACTACTAGAATATGCTCATGCACATACCAGCAACAGATGATGGACTAGTGAACCTCTGCACTACTAGAATATGCTCATGCACATACCAGCAACAGATGATGGATTGGGAGTGAACCTCTGCACTACTAGAATATGCTCATGCACATACCAGCAACAGATGATGGATTGGGAGTGAACCTCTGCACTACTAGAATATGCTCATGCACACACCAGCCAACAGATGATGGACTAGTGAATCTCTGCACTACTAGAATATGCTACTAGAATATGCTCATGCACATACCAGCAACAGATGATGGACTAGTGAACCTCTGCACTACTAGAATATGCTCATGCACACACCAGCAACAGATGATGGACTAGTGAACCTCTGCACTACTAGAATATGCTCATGCACACACCAGCAACAGATGATGGACTAGTGAATCTCTGCACTACTAGAATATGCTATGCACACACCAGCAACAGATGATGCACTGGGAGTGAACCTCTGCACTACTAGAATATGCTCATGCACATACCAGCAACAGATTATGGACTGGGAGTGAACCTCTGCACCACTAGAATATGCTCATGCACATACCAGCAACAGATGATGGACTAGTGAACCTCTGCACTACTAGAATATGCTCACGCACACACCAGCAACAGATGATGGATTGGGAGTGAACCTCTGCACTACTAGAATATGCTCATGCACACACCAGCCAACAGATGATGGACTAGTGAATCTCTGCACTACTAGAATATGCTACTAGAATATGCTCATGCACATACCAGCAACAGATGATGGACTAGTGAACCTCTGCACTACTAGAATATGCTCATGCACACACCAGCAACAGATGATGGACTAGTGAACCTCTGCACTACTAGAATATGCTCATGCACACACCAGCAACAGATGATGGACTAGTGAATCTCTGCACTACTAGAATATGCTCATGCACACACCAGCAACAGATGATGCACTGGGAGTGAACCTCTGCACTACTAGAATATGCTCATGCACATACCAGCAACAGATTATGGACTGGGAGTGAACCTCTGCACCACTAGAATATGCTCATGCACATACCAGCAACAGATGATGGACTAGTGAACCTCTGCACTACTAGAATATGCTCACGCACACACCAGCAACAGATGATGGATTGGGAGTGAACCTCTGCACTACTAGAATACACTCATGCACATACCAGCAACAGATGATGGATTGGGAGTGAACCTCTGCACTACTAGAATATGCTCATGCACACACCAGCAACAGATGATGGACTAGTGAACCTCTGCACTACTAGAATATGCTCATGCACACACCAGCAACAGATGATGGACTAGTGAACCTCTGCACTACTAGAATATGCTCATGCACACACCAGCAACAGATGATGGACTAGTGAACCTCTGCACTACCAGAATATGCTCATGCACACACCAGCAACAGATGATGGACTGGGAGTGAACCTCTGCACTTACTAGAATATGCTCATGCACATACCAGCAACAGATGATGGACTGGGAGTGAACCTCTGCACTACTAGAATATGCTCATGCACATACCAGCAACAGATGATGGACTGGGAGAAATGGTTGAACGATGCCAGCTAGTCTACACAACAACCAATGTCCATATGAACTACCAGGGTCTGGTTTTATGCTAGCACTTTACTCGACATCTTTTCATCTCTACTGCCCTGAGGAGAAGTCATGGTGATCCTTTGCCATCGTGAGGATAAGACAAAAGCTAATGATCTCTGGCAACAGCACTTCTCAGAGCTAACATGGCTACACCATGGTTGCCTTTTCATATACCAGAAGTGAGACTCCACATCACGTTTATCATAGCCACCAATGCCATGCACTTGTTATACTTCATAGAAGTATTAGGAATGTAGTACACCACTCCCCTCCCCTACTCCTCTGATAAAAAACACAGCCTCTAGGCTCACCATGATCCATCAAGGACAACACGAAGGACTGCAAGTTTTTGGGCAAGCTTATTCCGAGCTGAACTCTCCAGTGTACCACAAGCATCTCCAAAGCATGAACCAGCACACAGCACACAGAGACATCTTCTCGGTGGGCCTTAGCCAGCTTTGTTAATGCAGAGAGACACTTGGCAATCTCCTTTGTGGAGGTCATTTCTTTGTCTTCTTTCCCCTCAATCCTACAAGTGTCCATTAGTCTAAGAAGATGCTCCACTACTTCCGATGCAGTCTCCAGATCCAACATGCCCTTCAGGATGCAGCTGAGCTCTTGACGAGCCTCATGCTGCCTCTGCTTGGCTGTCAGAAATTTGGGGGGCTTGAGGATGAGTTTAGGGTGCTTGGTGCTTTTGGCATCAACCGGAGGGCCCTCCAGCTGGAGATTATCTTCTGGCCTTTGGCGTTTCCTTTCCATGACAAACACACCTAATGCGCTAGGATGAAAAAATAGGGAACAGAGAAGGTGCGACTGGCTCGTGTTGACGATCCTTTACCGTTCTATGGTGTTTGGGTAAAGGAAAGTCATGTGACTTGTTATAACCGGCATCCGAGAAACGCTCGCTAAAGGCAACAAAGATGTTGCTAGTTCTGACTGAAGAACACAAGGAGCACCTCAACTTTCTTACCAAAGTAGATGTGGAAGGTAAGCCATGAAGCGAGCAGCTGTATTTTAGCCGATTTTATCTCTGCAAATGGTCTTCCAGTGGTTAGGGAGTTTTGCAGAATATCAGTGGACTTCATTAGGAAAGGAATCAACCCCAGAGTGTATCAATCAGCATCCCGTAAGTACAAAGTAAATCGCAGTGAGAATTCTCCTGGAGTTCTTTTCCTCCTTTTTTCATGCACCTAATATTGTGTGCTTTTTATTGGCAGAGAAACTTAATGTGGATGTTGAGACTGTCCAACATGGAGTGGAAGGACTCATGTATCTGCTCACTGAATGGTCCAAGCTCATGGTAACAACCAAGCATTATGGTAGCAACAGCAGTATTATTTGTGTACAAGGGGGAGGGGGGGGAGGGGGAAATGATAAAATATATCGTCTCCATTTTTCCCTTCTGACCCTGATATCTGTAAATCCTTGAACAGGCCACACCTTCACTATTTCTCATTATTTACTAAAGTGAAACATTGTGTAACCTACGCACTGTACTGGGTGGGCATTGCAGGCAGGTTCACTGTAATGGGAGGGCATTGCAGGCAGGTTCACTGTAATGGGAGGGCATTGCAGGCAGGTTCACTGTAGTGGGTGGGCATTGCAGGCAGGTTCACTGTAGTGGGTGGGCATTGCAGGTAGGTTCACTGTAATGGGAGGGCATTGCAGGCATGTTCACTAGTGGGTGGGCATTGCAGGCAGGTTCACTGTAGTGGGTGGGCATTGCAGGCAGGTTCACTGTAGTGGGTGGGCATTGCAGGTAGGTTCACTGTAATGGGAGGGCATTGCAGGCATGTTCACTGTAGTGGGTGGGCATTGCAGGCAGGTTCACTGTAGTGGGTGGGCATTGCAGGCAGGTTCACTGTAGTGGGTGGGCATTGCAGGCAGGTTCACTGTAGTGGGTGGGCATTGCAGGCAGGTTCACTGTAGTGGGTGGGCATTGCAGGCAGGTTCACTGTAGTGGGTGGGCATTGCAGGTAGGTTCACTGGAGTGGGTGGGCATTGCAGGCAGGTTCACTGTAATGGGAGGGCATTGCAGGCAGGTTCACTGTAGTGGGTGGGCATTGCAGGCAGGTTCACTGTAGTGGGTGGGCATTGCAGGCAGGTTCACTGTAGTGGGAGGACATTGCAGGCAGGTTCTCTGTAGTGGGTGGGCATTGCAGGCAGGTTCACTGTAGTGGGTGGGCATTACAGGCAGGTTCACTGTAGTGGGTGGGCATTGCAGGCAGGTTCACTGTAGTGGGTGGGCATTGCAGGCAGGTTCACTGTAGTGGGTGGGCATTACACATTACAGGCAGGTTCACTGTAGTGGGAGGGCATTGCAGGCAGGTTCACTGGAGTGGGTGGGCATTGCAGGCAGGTTCACTGTAGTGGGTGGGTATTGCAGGCAGGTTCACTGTAGTGGGAGGACATTACAGGCAGGCTCACTGGAGTGGGTGGGCATTGCAGGTAGGTTCCCTGTACAGTGTAGTGGGTGGGCATTGCAGGCAGGTTCACTGTAGTGGGTGGGCATTGCAGGCAGGTTCACTGTAGTGGGTGGGCATTGCAGGCAGGTTCACTGTAGTGGGTGGGCATTGCAGGCAGGTTCACTGTAGTGGGTGGGCATTGCAGGCAGGTTCCCTGTAGTGGGTGGGCATTGCAGGCAGGTTCACTGTAGTGGGTGGGCATTGCAGGCAGGTTCACTGTAGTGGGTGGGCATTACAGGCAGGTTCACTGTAGTGGGTGGGCATTACAGGCAGGTTCACTGTAGTGGGTGGGCATTGCAGGCAGGTTCCCTGTAGTGGGAGGGCGTTGCAGGCAGGTTCACTGTAGTGGGTGGGCATTGCAGGTAAGTTCACTGTAGTGGGTGGGTATTGCAGGCAGGTTCACTGTAGTGGGAGGACATTGCAGGCAGGTTCACTGTAGTGGGAGGGCATTGCGTCCTGCTGTCTGAATAATAATGGAGGTGATGAAATCTAGAGCATCTTCTAGCTGAAATATTGGGAAACAAATTTTAATTAGTGAAAGTCATTATATTTAAGTGTATCAGTTCATGTATTATAGTGTCTGTAAGTAATCTAGTTGCATGTATCAACCTAGCCCTAGAGCACTCTAGGCATCCCTAGCCCTAGGGTACTCTAGGCATCTATGGTACTCTAGGCATCCCTAGTGGCACCTAGCCCCTAACCATGAATACCTATAGTCTTATGAATACTATAATACTTGCCCTAGCCCATTCCTTAGTGATTTCAGGATCCACTTTGATAATAGTCGGTTACCCTTAGGAATAGTCTTCATTTTCCCAGGAATTCTAAGCTGACTTGGGAAAAGTTGTGCTGCGCTGGATGTGAATGGCATCCTAACCGCCATTTTGTTGTACACCAAATGCTTCTAGTCTGGCTTTCGGAACTGATCATGCTAAATAGATGACAGGCCCAACTGTAAATAGGAGGATTCTCTACCATCAATGCTGTACATTTACACATCTCTATTGGGTGACACAGTAACTGTTGCTGATCACTGCCAGACCAGTTCTGCTGGCCAGACCGGTTGGCCAGATCAGTTGTGTTGAATAAGAATTACAAGGAGCCCAAGAACTAGAATAAGAAATGCAAGGTGCCCAACAATCAGAATAAGAAATGCAAGGAGTACTACAATTAGAATAAGAAATGCAAGGACCCAAACAAATAGAATAAGAAATGCAAGGATCCGAACAACTAGAATAAGATATGCAGGAATCCGAACAACTAGAATAAGAAACGTGGCCTTGTTGTGCTAGACAGACCAGTTTTTCTGGCCTGGTTCTGTTGGACAGACCAGTTCTGCGGCCCTACTAGACATACCAGTTTTTCTGGCCTGGTTCTGTTGTACAGACCAGTTCTGCGGCCCTACTAGACATACCAGTTTTTCTGGCCTGGTTCTGTTGGACAGACCAGTTACATACCAGTTTTTCTGGCCTGGTTCTGTTGGACAGACCAGTTCTGCTGGCCATAGCACGTTCTTGCCATCCAGATCAATTTTATCTGATGCTATGTCATTCATGCAGCTGGAGGTGTTCATCAGCAGGCATCTTGAAAATGTCCAAGTCTGTTTTGTATAAATGTATTGCCATAATTACACATCCTTAGGTGAGCGAGCTTGACTTTCAGGACTCCATCTTGGCATTGGGATTCTCCGAGGTACTGAACAAGGAGCTTCTGCAGCTCTACCAGCAGCATTGCAAGGAGATCCGCACCATCCTCTCAGAGATGGCTTTGGAGCTCCCTCACTTCCATGACCTGGAGTGGCGTTTAGACGTGCAGCTGGCTAGCAGGTCGCTACAGAGACAAGCCCAGCCCACAGTGCTGCTACGCCTACACACTAAACAAGGAGGTAAGATTGGGCAGATTGGGCTGTTTGCACACACACATTTATGAAATTTAGGTATTGTAATTTGTGGTTACAATTCATTATAAGACCACACCTACACTAATGCCCCAAAAGACAGTGTTTGAGACAAATAACAAATTAACCCACTACTACCTAGTTCATGCTGTTTTACCCACTACCTACCTAGTACATGTTGTTTTACCCACTACCTACCTAGTTCATGTTGTTTTACCCACTACCTACCTAGTTCATGTTGTTTTACCCACTACCTACCTAGTTCATGCTGTTTTACCCACTACCTACCTAGTTCATGCTGTTTTACCCACTACCTACCTAGTTCATGCCACTACCTACCTAGTACATGCTGTTTTACCCACTACCTACCTAGTTCATGCTGTTTTACCCACTACCTACCTAATACATGTAGTTTTACCCAGTACCTACCTAGTTCATGCTGTTTTACCCACTACATACCTAGTTCATGCTGTTTTACCCACTACCTACCTAGTTCATGTTGTTTTACCCACTACCTACCTAGTTCATGTTGTTTTACCCACTACCTACCTAGTTCATGTTGTTTTACCCACTACCTACCTAGTTCATGCTGTTTTACCCACTACCTACCTAGTTCATGTTGTTTTACCCACTACCTACCTAGTTCATGCTGTTTTACCCACTACCTGCCTAGTTCATGCTGTTTTACCCACTACCTACCTAGTTCATGTTGTTTTACCCACTACCTACCTAGTTCATGTTGTTTTACCCACTACCTACCTAGTTCATGCTGTTTTACCCACTACCTACCTAGTTCATGTTGTTTTACCCACTACCTACCTAGTTCATGCTGTTTTACCCACTACCTGCCTAGTTCATGCTGTTTTACCCACTACCTACCTAGTTCATGTTGTTTACCCACTACCTACCTAGTTCATGTTGTTTTACCCACTACCTACCTAGTTCATGCTGTTTTACCCACTACCTACCTAGTTCATGCTGTTTTACCCACTACCTACCTAGTTCATGCTGTTTTACCCACTACCTACCTAGTTCATGTTGTTTTACCCACTACCTACCTAGTTCATGTTGTTTTACCCACTACCTACCTAGTTCATGCTGTTTTACCCACTACCTACCTAGTTCATGTTGTTTTACCCACTACCTACCTAGTTCATGCTGTTTTACCCACTACCTGCCTAGTTCATGTTGTCTTACCCACTACCTACCTAGTTCATGCTGTTTTACCCACTACCTACCTAGTTCATGCTGTTTTACCCACTACCTACCTAGTTCATGCTGTTTTACCCACTACCTACCTAGTTCATGTTGTTTTACCCACTACCTACCTAGTACATGCTGTTTTACCCACTACCTGCCTAGTTCATGTTGTTTTACCCACTACCTACCTAGTTCATGCTGTTTTACCCACTACCTGCCTAGTTCATGCTGTTTTACCCACTACCTACCTAGTTCATGCTGTTTTACCCACTACCTGCCTAGTTCATGCTGTTTTACCCACTACCTGCCTAGTTCATGCTGTTTTACCCACTACCTACCTAGTTCATGCTGTTTTACCCACTACCTACCTAGTTCATGTTGTTTTACCCACTACCTACCTAGTTCATGCTGTTTTACCCACTCCTATCGTAAGTTAGTTTACTTGCAACATCCAAGTCCTTCATGGCAAAAAGAAGGGAGTCTCCACTAGAGCTGCTGCTGCTTTAGCTAGAGCTGGTGTGCACAGTATACAGCATACCTGTGAAACACCTGCAGCTGTAACTTAGCTGGCACAGTGTATCTAACAACAGTGCATTGTGCTCTATGCCCTATATATATATATATATATACACACAGTAGACCCTTTAACTGGACCCACTTGTTTAGGCTCATTAATTCAAGCCCACTACTGTTGTACTACTCATTAATTATGTACCTGACCGTCATTAGCTCTAGAATGATGTTACCACCAGTTGTCTGTTGCAAGTCTTATCTGCTTCTCTTCAAAAAGATCAAGACTTTGCCTAACCTTCCTTCAGTGTTCTGGGTGTATCTTCCACTTTAGCTTGTTGAGACTTGCATACCTATTAGTTAAAACAGCTGCCTCTACACTCACTTCCTGAACAGTAACAACTACTGCACAGATCCAAACGGGGTTGGGTCCCATAGGGTATGCATAATCAGGGTCTACACTATATATATTTATACCCAGAGTCTACTGTGTGTGTGCGTGCATATATATATATATATATATATATATACAGTGTTCTTCCCAGAGCAGTTAAGCTTATCTGTTCGATATCCCTTTGAAATTGAAGGTGTATCTACCGATACGCCTTACCCATTGTACTATTTCACAAATTGATGGTGCTATACAGTTCCATTTATACGTATTATGGGTGTGGTTGGTAAAAATTTGTAGCAGTTCCGTCTCGCGAGTGAGACTTAAAGTGAGACTTAAAGAAGCGTAGATTTCCAGACAAAGGTGTTCCTAGCAGAACTCAAACAAACACAGGAAGGCTGGCATTGGTTTAAAAAAAATGGAAGTTGAACTTTCCCTGGGTGTTCAGTTCAAGAATGGGCCAGGTGTGACGTGTTCACTCTGCTGATAACATAATCGTAAGTCTAGGAAGGTCGCCATCGGCCGAGTGACATGGATCAACTTGCCTCGCACAGCTCTAACAAGGCAGAGCTTAGCGAAGCATGCGAAGAGTGAGTGCTACATCACGCTAGGCTGGGCTTGGATTTGGGTGAGATGGTGCAGTACCTAGGAGAGATTATAGCTTAGCCCTCACTTTTCACCTAAAGAGTCTCTTTTCCCCCCCTCTCTTGGTGTTTATGAAACTGTTTTTTCCAGAATCACCATTGTAAACTTAACACAACAGTTACTTCACCCATGAAATATTTCAAGAAAATTATATTCACTATTACAATGAGCATTCAGGCTTCAGTATAATTTGTAGAATATGTATGTCAATCGTATTATGTACTGCTTGTTGCATGATGCCGTACTGATTTATAGCTCTTTTACAAGAAACAATATTTTGTCTAGTCCAGTGTACCTCCTGCAACCTGTAAACACAGTCGTGAATACAAGACCAAAAAAACCACGAGATGAAGGCTAGAGCATCTAGTCGAAACATCGAGAGAATATAATTTCAAGTTGATTATTGTTGTAGTGTCATGGTTTATTAGTCCGCTACTCGACCGATGACTTGCCCATATCCCTTACAAAGATCCTGAGGAGAACACACACACTCACACACACACATACACACACACACACACACACATATTGGTTGTTGTGTTGATCAAGTATGTGATTGGAACCCAACTTCTTTGCAGAGGAGTCCAAGTCTGTATTGCTACAGACAGACCCAGCAAACCTTCTACATATCACCAAGTCTCTGGAGGAAGCTCTGGCAGAGATCAAGACACAACATTGTCGGCGCATCATGAGAAGCATCAAGTAGTTTATTCTAGGAAAAATGTCACATATGCACATCAATTGTTGTTTGTGTTGCTAATTAGTACACACAGGTATTCATTGCACAAACTTTGCAGTAACATCTCTATAAGGTCATGAACTTTACCTAATGACAAAGGGTAAAAGGTCGTCAACGCCCAAATGTAAGGGTCGTTAATGATACAAGTATAAATGTAAAGGGTCGTTAATTACGAGCTACCCACGTGGTTTTGCAAGCCATGAATGGACAACATAATCTTGAAGTTGTGCGCTTACTAGTTGGTCCTGATGCTACTGCTGCGGAGGCCAATCTGGCCTCATCTATCCTGCATTCCAGGCGAGACTGGGAATCGCAGGTAGTTCTAGATGTAGAGAGATCTTGCAACTAGCTCATTTTATGTTCTTACGCTGCACAGGCCAAACTCGTTACCGAGGGAGTGGAGGAGGCTCAGGGGGAGGGGGAGAGGGAGTGGTCGCTGCTGAAGGAGTTGGTGGACTCTTGTTCAGAGACGACGTTAACCCAGTATTGCTGCCATTGGACCAACCTCCTTACAAAAACACTCAAGGTCCAATGATGGTCTCAGTGACCATATAAACTAGTGTGCAAGAAATGTGTGTGGTAGTCTGGGTCAGAAGAGGGACCAAGGGAGGGAAGATATAGGAATCTGGGGGGGGCATTATGGTTGCGGATGTGACAAAGTTTTGCACATCATCTGGGGAGGTTGAGGGTATGCTCTCTTGGGGGAAAAAAAAGTTATTTTTGGTTAGCTGAGGTCACTTTCTGTGGTGTGTGGAAGTACTGTCCATATATATATGTATATATATTATACACCTACATCATATTGGCAATCATAGCTGGGTGGTATATAAATTGAAGCACAGAAATAAAGCACAGAAATAAATGTTATAAAAGTTGATATTTGTTCGTATTTATGTAGTAGTGGATCCAATTCTTGCTCTATGATTTTGGGTGTGGTAGTTCTGAGATTGATGTACAGCCCAATCCTAAGAAGCATTGCTCGAGTTCTACTCCTAAACCTCCTTCCAAGTTGGATCCGGAATCAGGAGATACAACGAAAAGTGGGAAGAAACTTTTCCCTGGCTAGAGTCTGATGAGAATTTACAGGGAGCATTCTGCAAGAAGGGTAGAAGATCTCTTCCGAGGACTGGTGGGACTTGATTACCAAACCATTCACTAACTGGAAGGTGACTTGAATCACATTCACAAAGTGAAGTGCACCTTCTATCCTGTCAATTAGACGTGAAGAGGATAACAGCTGAAGGAAGAGAAGAATCCATTATCAGCCAGCTTCAAAATGTTGGGGAGCAGCAAAGATTATGAAATAGGAGGCAATTAAAGTGTCTGACGTGCTCTCTTTCTACGTGCTCATCAGCACATCACTAACTTGACAAACTAGTTGAACTGGTAGTGAGTTGTGGCAGAGAGACTCTTCAAACCTTCCTTGACATAGCTGGAAGAAATACAATGTACACCTCAAAATTAGCTCTAGTAGAGTTTGTCAATGCTCATGGAATATGGGTGGAAGAGTCTCTACTCAAGCGGCCTCATAAGGCCACCTTTTTTTTAGCATCATGGCTGATGTGGATGCACCCACCATAGCTGATGGATGCACTGATGTTACTATCATGGCTGATGGATGCACTGATGTTACTATCATGGCTGATGGATGCACTGATGTTACTACCATAGCATCATGGCTGATGGATGCACTGATGTTACTAGCATAGCATCATGGATGATGGATGCACTGATGTTACTAGCATAGCATCATGGCTGATGGATGCACTGATGTTACTATCATGGCTGATGGATGCACTGATGTTACTATCATGGCTGATGGATGCACTGATGTTACTATCATGGCTGATGGATGCACTGATGTTACTACCATGGCATTATGGATGATGGATGCACTGATGTTACTAGCATAGCATCATGGCTGATGGATGCACTGATGTTACTAGCATAGCATCATGGCTGATGGATGCACTGATGTTACTAGCATAGCATCATGGCTGATGGATACACTGATGTTACTAGCATAGCTTCATGGCTGATGGATGCACTGATGTTACTAGCATAGCATCATGGCTGATGGATGCACTGATGTTACTAGCATAGCATCATGGCTGATGGATGCACTGATGTTACTACCAGCATCATGGCTGATGGATGCACTGATGTTACTACCATAGCATAATGGCTAATGGATGCACTGATGTTACTATCATAGCATCATGGCTGATGAATGCACTGATGTTACTATCATAGCATCATGGCTGATGAATGCACTGATGTTACTATCATAGCATCATGGCTGATGGATGCACTGATGTTACTAGCATAGCATCATGGCTGATGAATGCACTGATGCTACTAGCATAGCATCATGGCTGATGGATGCACTGATGTTACTAGCATAGCATCATGGCTCATGGATGCACTGATGTTACTACCATAGCATCATGGCTGATGGATGCACTGATGTTACTACCATAGCATCATGGCTGATGGATGCACTGATGTTACTACCATAGCATAATGGCTAATGGATGCACTGATGTTACTATCATAGCATCATGGCTGATGAATGCACTGATGTTACTATCATAGCATCATGGCTGATGATGCACTGATGTTACTATCATGGCTGATGAATGCACTGATGTTACTACCATAGCATCATGGCTGATGGATGCACTGATGTTACTATCATAGCATCATGGCTGATGAATGCACTGATGTTACTAGCATAGCATCATTTACTAACATAGCTGATGGATGCACTGATGTTACTAGCATAGCATCATGGCTGATGGATGCACTGATGTTACTAGCATAGCATCATTTACTAACATAGCATCATGGCTGATGGATGCACTGATGTTACTAGCATAGCATCATGGCTGATGGATGCACTGATGTTACTAGCATAGCATCATGGCTGATGAATGCACTGATGTTACTAGCATAGCATCATGGCTGATGTTACTAGCATAGCATCATGGCTGATGGATGCACTGATGTTACTAGCATAGCATCATGGCTGATGGATGCACTGATGTTACTAGCATAGCATCATGGCTGATGGATGCACTGATGTTACTACCATGGCATTATGGCTGATGGATGCACTGATGTTACTAGCATAGCATCATGGCTGATGGATGCACTGATGTTACTAGCATAGCATCATGGCTGATGAATGCACTGATGTTACTACCAGCATCATGGCTGATGGATGCACTGATGTTACTAGCATAGCATCATGGCTGATGGATGCACTGATGTTACTAGCATAGCATCATGGCTGATGGATGCACTGATGTTACTAGCATAGCATCATGGCTGATGAATGCACTGATGTTACTACCAGCATCATGGCTGATGGATGCACTGATGTTACTAGCATAGCATCATGGCTGATGGATGCACTGATGTTACTAGCATAGCATCATTTACTAACATAGCATCATGGCTGATGGATGCACTGATGTTACTAGCATAGCATCATGGCTGATGAATGCACTGATGTTACTACCAGCATCATGGCTGATGGATGCACTGATGTTACTAGCATAGCCTCATGGCTGATGGATGCACTGATGTTACTAGCATAGCATCATTTACTAACATAGCATCATGGCTGATGGATGCACTGATGTTACTAGCATAGCATCATGGCTGATGGATGAACTGATGTTACTAGCATAGCATCATGGCTGATGGATGCACTGATGTTACTAGCATAGCATCATGGCTGATGAATGCACTGATGTTACTACCATAGCATCATGGCTGATGAATGCACTGATGTTACTAGCATAGCATCATGGCTGATGGATGCACTGATGTTACTAGCATAGCATCATGGCTGATGGATGCACTGATGCTACTAGCATAGCATCATGGCTGATGAATGCACTGATGTTACTAGCATAGCATCATGGCTGATGAATGCACTGATGTTACTAGCATAGCATCATGGCTGATGGATGCACTGATGTTACTAGCATAGCATCATGGCTGATGGATGCACTGATGTTACTAGCATAGCATCATGGCTGATGAATGCACTGATGTTACTACCATAGCATCATGGCTGATGAATGCACTGATGTTACTAGCATAGCATCATGGCTGATGGATGCACTGATGTTACTAGCATAGCATCATGGCTGATGAATGCACTGATGTTACTAGCATAGCATCATGGCTGATGTTACTAGCATAGCATCATGGCTGATGGATGCACTGATGTTACTAGCATAGCATCATGGCTGATGGATGCACTGATGTTACTAGCATAGCATCATGGCTGATGGATGCACTGATGTTACTACCATAGCCTCATGGCTGATGGATGCACTGATGTTACTAGCATAGCATCATTTACTAACATAGCATCATGGCTGATGGATGCACTGATGTTACTAGCATAGCATCATGGCTGATGGATGCACTGATGTTACTAGCATAGCATCATGGCTGATGGATGCACTGATGTTACTAGCATAGCATCATGGCTGATGAATGCACTGATGTTACTACCATAGCATCATGGCTGATGAATGCACTGATGTTACTAGCATAGCATCATGGCTGATGGATGCACTGATGTTACTACTGTAGAGGAGCTGACAAGTTGTTGTCGTTGGCTGGAGAGGGTGTACCAGAAGAACACTTCATTGAAGTTTTACCATTGAAGAAAGCTAATGCTGAAAGCATCTGTTCTGTTTAGTGTTGATAGGAATAGGATTTGGTGGAGCATTCCATGAACTTGATATATAGCTCCAAATATATACAGCTCTCTTGATACAAAATTTTTTCCCATAAGTACTGGGGATGACACAGGAGTTCAAAGAAGGCTGAAAGAGCTCTCACCTCATGCATTATTTGTCCACTGTCACTGTCATCTCCTTCAACTGGCTTCTATGCAAGCTGCTAATGCTACACCATCTATCAAGCATGTCTTCACGACTCTGATGACATTATGGAAGTTCCTTCCATTACCCCCAAAAATGTGCAGAGTCATTAAAAGATATTCAGAAAATACAGAGCCAAACATCGTGAAACCTTCAGAGATACACTGGCCTGCACATGCCTTTTAGTGTTCCTTGTTGGTTTCAAATCAATGAGAATTGCATGGACAAAAAAAACATCATAACTTTGAAATGGAGCATTCAATAGCTCAGAATTGGCTAGTAGATATGTACAGCAACAGTTTGAACTGATTAAAAAAATTTTTTTTTTAATCCAAAAATTTTCAGGTGTAGTCCCCCCTTTTAATAAACTTAATAGCTCAGGTGTCTTCCCCCCCCCCCCCCCCACGTTATTCTGCTCTAACAGCTGCTAACAAGCTACACTTCTCGATAGTCTCAGCAACTGTGCCTGAGGGCGCACCCTGAAAGCAAAGGCCCACACCTGGCCCCGCCCCAGTTAGAACAAATTCATCCTCGAGGACGTTCGTTCCCTTTTCACTAAGCTGGTGCCCATGCTCAGTGAAATAGACCGTGCCCTCGTATAGGCCACGCAGGTTCTGGGTGGTCCAAATGAATAGACCACGCTGGGTCTATTGGAGGAAATCATCACTTACAACTTCTACTTCCAAGTATCTTGTTGTAAGTACTCGTGTTTTGATAATATCCAATAGTGCCATTGCACAGATCTCAATGAGAGGATTCCGAATACTATATAGGATGGGAGGGGTTAATGTACAAAACAAGACAATGAAGGTTAAAGTTCAGTTAACAAATACAATGACAAGACTTGCCATTGAATTCTTCAGCATCTAGTTCAAAGTTCAAACAACATTCCCCCTTCCCCAAACGACCACAGCATTCCTCAGCATCCCCAACCGATCACAATACCCCCCAACAACCACGGCACCCCCCGACAACCACAACATTCCTTGACAACCACGGCATTCATCGACAACCACGGCATTCCTCGACAACCACAACACAAGGCAGTATTCGAATCGATTTTGATGTTGTGTGTTTTTTGGGGGGGGGGGGGGGGGGGGCAAGAGCGCATAGCATGTCCTCGGTCGGTGGCATCAGTGCCTAACATTCCAGGTGCATACACATGGTACATACCTTCTTCCTGGTGCTGATCCTCAAAACCCTTGCGTCTCTTTCTAAACCTCTCAGCGGCTATTTTCATCTCGTTGTGGGATATTCTGGTCATACCCTTGGCCTGTAAATAGTGTCACCATCCTTGTCCTTGCTGCGAGATATTCTGGTCATACCCTTGGCCTGTAAATAGTGTCACCATCCTCGTCCTCGCTGCGGGATATTCTGGTCATACCCTTGGCCTGTAAATAGTGTCACCATCCTCGTCCTTGCTGCGGGATATTCTGGTCATACCCTTAGCCTATAAATAGTGTCACCATCCTCGTCCTCGCTGCGGGATATTCTGGTCATACCCTTAGCCTGTAAATAGTGTCACCATCCTCGTCCTTGCTGCGGGATATTCTGGTCATACCCTTAGCCTGTAAATAGTCTGGTGTGCTGTAGTGGTGGGTATAGGCTTGCAACCTAAAGCTTCAACAATGCCCCCCAAAAGAAGCAACACCCACTGCACACCCACACTTACACCACTGCACACCCACACTTACACCACTGCACACCCACACTTGACACCACTGCACACCCACACTTGACACCCCTGCACACCCACACTTACACCACTGCACATCCACACTTGACACCACTGCACACCCACACTTGACACCACTGCACATCCACACTTGACACCACTGCACACCCACACTTACACCACTGCACACCCACACTTGACACCACTGCACACCCACGCTTGACACCACTGCACACCCACGCTTGACACCACTGCACACCCACACTTACACCACTGCACATCCACACTTGACACCACTGCACATCCACACTTGACACCACTGCACACCCACACTTACACCACTGCACATCCACACTTGACACCACTGCACACCCACACTTGACACCCCTGCACACCCACACTTACACCACTGCACATCTACACTTGACACCACTGCACACCCACACTTGACCCCACTTCACACCCACACTTGACCCCACTTCACACCCACACTTGACACCACTGCACACCCACACTTGACACCTGCACACCCACACTTACACCACTGCACACCCACACTTGACACCACTACACACCCACACTTACACCACTACACACCCACACTTGACCCCACTGCACACCCACACTTACACCACTGCACACCCACACTTACACCACTGCACACCCACACTTACACCACTGCAAACCCACACTTGACACCACTACACACCCACACTTGACACCACTGCACACCCACACTTGACACCACTACACACCCACACTTGACACCACTGCACACCCACACTTGACACCACTACACACCCACACTTACACCACTGCACACCCACACTTACACCACTACACATCCACACTTGTCACCACTGCACATCCACACTTGACATCACTGCACATCCACACTTGACACCACTGACACCCACACTTGACCCCACTGCACACCTACACTTGACACCACTGCACACCCACACTTGACACCACTGCACACCCACACTTACACCACTGCACACCCACACTTGACACCACTACACACCCACACTTGACACCTGCACACCCACACTTACACCACTGCACACCCACACTTGACACCACTACACACCCACACTTGACACCTGCACACCCACACTTACACCACTGCACACCCACACTTGACACCACTACACACCCACACTTGACACCACTGCACACCCACACTTGACACCACTGCACACCCACACTGACACCACTGCACACCCACACTTGACACCACTGCACACCCACACTTGACACCACTGGCACACCCACACTTGACACCACTGCACACCCACACTTGACACCACTACACACCCACACTTGACACCACTGCACACCCACACTTGACACCACTGCACACCCACACTGACACCACTGCACACCCACACTTGACACCACTGCACACCCACACTTGACACCACTGGCACACCCACACTTGACACCACTGCACACCCACACTTGACACCACTACACACCCACACTTGACACCACTGCACACCCACACTTGACACCACTGCACACCCACACTTACACCACTGCACACCCACCACTGCACACCACTGCACACCCACACTTGACCCCACTGCACACCCACACTTTACACCACTACACACCCACACTTGACACCACTGCACACCCACACTTTACACCACTGCACACCCACACTTGAGAGAATCTGCACTTACGAAAAGCTCACGGGGAAAAGTTTCCACAGCTCAGGGAATGAAGGCCTTCATTTGCATTGTGTGTAGCTATCACTACACCACCTGTTTAGAAGGTAAAGATCACCAAGGTACCTCTGTTGGTCTTAGGAGCTGATTAGGAGCTGAACTCTAGCTTCCGGTGTGCCCAGCCGTAGTATTAGGCCTCCATGCCTTCTCGATCACTGGAGGAGCATGTATAATGAATGATTCTGCAGTTTCCAATGTTCCATGCCTTCACTGGATGCGACACAGTTTCTTTCTTTGGAGGCAAAGGCAAGAAAACTGCGTGGGACACCTGGAAGGCATACAAAGAGGTGACTCCAGCATTCTCTGCCATGGCAGCTAGACCAACTCCACAAACCGTCCAGGAATGGCTTGGACCACTTGAGCGATTCTTGAGTTTCGCAGAGAACAATATTTAAGAAGTGACGTCTTGCGTACGACAGGATTGCAGAGCTAGTGAAAGGCCGGGTATCACCTCAAATAGTCTGATGGAGTGTCTGCCGACTGAGACACTTCCTCTGATTCGCTGTCGGACTAACAAAGGTTTGGGAGACACATTAAAATTCAAATGATAGTTTGTGAATCGACGTCTTCCATTGGCTGACTCGGTGAAGTATAGGGAGCAACTCGCATCCACCTTGCTGCACTTCAGGCAGGTTCAAGGTTCACAGTATGCCACTTGGTCGCATCGTCTCGCTTCGAGCAGTTCACAATATTGGTGAGAGAGATGGAGGAACCTTCGGCAGTTGGTGAGAAATGCTCAGAGGACTAGCTGTAGCTCCTGTATGTGTGCAGACAGCCATATATTTCCATTGAACTAAGTTTTGAATCAAATAACTGTCTCCTTGTTTCTTGTTGGAATCCTGTAGCTCTTCTTCCTAGGCATCCACCCACTCTCACAACCTCCAGACATCCACTCACTCACACAACCTCCAGGCATCCACCCACTCTCACAACCTCCAGGCATCCACCCACTCTCACAACCTCCAGGCATCCACCCACTCACACAACCTCCAGGCATCCACCCACTCACACAACCTCCAGGCATCCACCCACTCTCACAACCTCGAGGCATCCACCCACTCACACAACCTCCTGGCATCCACCCACTCTCACAACCTCCAGGCATCCACCCACTCTCACAACCTCCAGGCATCCACCCACTCACACAACCTCCAGGCATCCACCCACTCACACAACCTCCAGGCATCCACCCACTCTCACAACCTCCAGGCATCCACCCACTCTCACAACCTCCAGGCATCCACCCACTCTCACGTATAAACGTGTAGGTAGGAGTCTTCCACTTCACCCAAATGCAAGTTATGGCTGATGCTTTATAGGCTAGCAGGAGCGCCTGGCGATGTCCATCATCTTCCCTTATGCGAGAATTGAGAGTGATTATATAGAGCGAGATTTTCCAGCTGTGGTCAAATGACGTTCAGTATAACCTCGCATATCCAGACCTCTATTATAATAAAACATGCTAATGATCGCCGACATGAAATCTTAGTTGGGACTGGATGGAGAGAGAAGGAAGAGCATAGTTTATTAGGAGTCACAGTTTATTAGGAGTCATAGTTTATTAGGAGTTATAGTTTATTAGGAGTCATAGTTTATTAGGAGTCATAGTTTATTAAGAGTCATAGTTTAGTAGGAGTCATAGTTTATTAGGAGTCATAGTTTATTAGAGGTCATAGTTTATTAGGAGTCATAGTTTAGTAGGAGTCATAGTTTATTAGGAGTCATAGTTTATTAGGAGTCATAGTTTATTAGGAGTCATAGTTTAGTAGGAGTCATAGTTTATTAGGAGTCATAGTTTAGTAGGAGTCATAGTTTAGTAGGACTCATAGTTTAGTAGGAGTCATAGTTTATTAGGAGTCATAGTTTATTAGGAGTCATAGTTTATTAGGAGTCATAGTTTATTAGGAGTCATAGTTTATTAGGAGTCATAGTTTATTAGGAGTCGTAGTTTATTAGGAGTCGTAGTTTAGTAGGAGTCGTAGTTTATTAGGAGTCATAGTTTAGTAGGAGTCATAGTTTATTAGGAGTCATAGTTTATTAGGAGTCATAGTTTATTAGGAGTCATAGTTTATTAGGAGTCGTAGTTTAGTAGGAGTCGTAGTTTATTAGGAGTCGTAGTTTATTAGGAGTCGTAGTTTAGTAGGAGTCATAGTTTATTAGGAGTCATAGTTTATTAGGAGTCATAGTTTATTAGGAGTCATAGTTTAGTAGGAGTCATAGTTTATTAGGAGTCATAGTTTATTAGGAGTCATAGTTTATTAGGAGTCATAGTTTATTAGGAGTCATGGTATATTAGGAGTCATGTTATATTAGGAGTCATAGTTTATTAGGAGTCATAGTTTAGTAGGAGTCGTAGTTTATAAGGAGTCGTAGTTTATTAGGAGTCATAGTTTAGTAGGAGTCATAGTTTAGTAGGAGTCATAGTTTAGTAGGAGTCATAGTTAATTAGGAGTCATAGTTTATTAGGAGTCATAGTTTATTAGGAGTCATAGTTTATTAGGAGTCGTAGTTTATTAGGAGTCGTAGTTTAGTAGGAGTCATAGTTTAGTAGGAGTCATAGTTTATTAGGAGTCGTAGTTTATTAGGAGTCGTAGTTTATTAGGAGTCGTAGTTTATTAGGAGTCGTAGTTTATTAGGAGTCATAGTTTATCAGGAGTCATAGTTTATCAGGAGTCATAGTTTATCAGGAGTCATAGTTTATCAGGAGTCGTAGTTTATTAGGAGTCGTAGTTTAGTAGGAGTCGTAGTTTAGTAGGAGTCGTAGTTTATTAGGAGTCGTAGTTTAGTAGGAGTCGTAGTTTAGTAGGAGTCATAGTTTATTAGGAGTCATAGTTTATTAGGAGTCATAGTTTATTAGGAGTCATAGTTTATTAGGAGTCATAGTTTATTAGGAGTCATAGTTTATTAGGAGTCATAGTTTATTAGGAGTCATAGTTTATTAGGAGTCATAGTTTAGTAGGAGTCATAGTTTATTAGGAGTCATAGTTTATTAGGAGTCATAGTTTAGTAGGAGTCATAGTTTATTAGGAGTCATAGTTTATTAGGAGTCATAGTTTAGTAGGAGTCTTAGTTTAGTAGGAGTCATAGTTTATTAGGAGTCATAGTTTATTAGGAGTCATAGTTTATAAGGAGTCATAGTTTATTGGGAGTCATAGTTTATTAGGAGTCATAGTTTATTAGGAGTCATAGTTTATTAGGAGTCATAGTTTATTAGGAGTCATAGTTTATTAGGAGTCATAGTTTATTAGGAGTCATAGTTTATTAGGAGTCATAGTTTAGTAGGAGTCATAGTTTATTAGGAGTCATAGTTTATTAGGAGTCATAGTTTATTAGGAGTCATAGTTTATTAGGAGTCATAGTTTATTGGAGTCATAGTTTATTAGGAGTCATAGTTTAGTAGGAGTCATAGTTTATTAGGAGTCATAGTTTAGTAGGAGTCATAGTTTAGTAGGAGTCATAGTTTAGTAGGAGTCATAGTTTAGTAGGAGTCATAGTTTAGTAGGAGTCATAGTTTATTAGGAGTCATAGTTTATTAGGAGTCATAGTTTATTAGCTAATATCATGCAAGCACCTTGATAGTCAGGGGTGAGTTCAGGTCCTAATATCATGCAAGCACCTTGATAGTCAGGGGTGAGTTCAAGTCCTAATATCATGCAAGCACCTTGATAGTCGGGGTGAGTTCAGGTCCTAATATCATGCAAGCACCTTGATAGTCAGGGACGAGTTCAAGTCCTAATATCATGCAAGCACCTTGATAGTCAGGGTGAGTTCAGGTCCTAATATCATGCAAGCACCTTGATAGTCAGGGTGAGTTCAGGTCCTAATATCATGCAAGCACCTTGATAGTCAGGGTTGAGTTCAAGTCCTAATATCATGCAAGCACCTTGATAGTCGGGGTGAGTTCAGGTCCTAATATCATGCAAGCACCTTGATAGTCAGGGTTAGTTCAGGCCCTAATATCATGCAAGCACCTTGATAGTCAGGGTGAGTTCAGGTCCTAATATCATGCAAGCACCTTGATAGTCAGGGTGAGTTCAGGTCCTAATATCTTGCAAGCACCTTGATAGTCAGGGGTGAGTTCAAGTCCTAATATAATGCAAGCACCTTGATAGTCAGGGGTGAGTTCAGGTCCTAATCATGCAAGCACCTTGATAGTCAGGGTGAGTTCAAGTCCTAATATCATGCAAGCACCTTGATAGTCAGGGGTGAGTTCAGGTCCTAATATCATGCAAGCACCTTGATAGTCAGGGGTGAGTTCAGGTCCTAATATCATGCGAGCACCTTGATAGTCAGGGTGAGTTCAAGTCCTAATATCATGCAAGCACCTTGATAGTCAGGGGTGAGTTCAGGTCCTAATCATGCGAGCATTGATAGTCAGGGTGAGTTCAGGTCCTAATCATGCGAGCATCTTGATAGTCAGGATGAGTTCAGGTCCTAATATCATGCAAGCACCTTGATAGTCAGGGGTGAGTTCAGGTCCTAATATCATGCAAGCACCTTGATAGTCAGGGGTGAGTTCAGGTCCTAATATCATGCAAGCACCTTGATAGTCAGGGTTAGTTCAGGCCCTAATGTCATGCAAGCACCTTGATAGTCAGGGGTGAGTTCAGGTCCTAATATCATGCAAGCACCTTGATAGTCAGGGTGAGTTCAAGTCCTAATATCATGCAAGCACCTTGATAGTCAGGGTGAGTTCAGGTCATAATATCATGCAAGCACCTTGATAGTCAGGGTGAGTTCAGGCCCTAATATCATGCAAGCACCTTGATAGTCAGGGTGAGTTCAGGTCCTAATATCATGCAAGCACCTTGATAGTCAGGGGTGAGTTCAGGTCCTAATATCATGCAAGCACCTTGATAGTCAGGGTGAGTTCAGGTCCTAATATCATGCAAGCATCTTGATAGTCAGGGTGAGTTCAGGTCCTAATATTATGCAAGCACCTTGATAGTCAGGGTGAGTTCAAGTCCTAATATCATGCAAGCACCTTGATAGTCAGGGGTGAGTTCAGGTCCTAATATCATGCAAGCACCTTGATAGTCAGGGTGAGTTCAAGTCCTAATATCATGCAAGCACCTTGATAGTCAGGGGTGAGTTCAGGTCCTAATATCATGCAAGCACCTTGATAGTCAGGGTGAGTTCAGGTCCTAATATCATGCGAGCACCTTGATAGTCAGGGTGAGTTCAGGTCCTAATCATGCGAGCATTGATAGTCAGGGTGAGTTCAGGTCCTAATCATGCGAGCATCTTGATAGTCAGGATGAGTTCAGGTCCTAATATCATGCAAGCACCTTGATAGTCAAGGGTGAGTTCAGGTCCTAATCATGCGAGCGCCTTGATAGTCAGGGTGAGTTCAGGTCCTAATATCATGCAAGTACCTTGATAGTCAGGGTGAGTTCAGATCATAATATCATGCAAGCACCTTGATAGTCAGGGTGAGTTCAGGTCCTAATATCATGCAAGCACCTTGATAGTCAGGATGAGTTCAGGTACTAACATCGTGCAAGCACCTTGATAGTCAGGGTGAGTTCAGGTCCTAATATCATGCAAGCACCTTGATAGTCAGGGTGAGTTCAGGCCCTAATATCATGCAAGCACCTTGATAGTCAGGGTGAGTTCAAGTCCTAATATCATGCAAGCATCTTGATAGTCAGGGTGAGTTCAGGTCCTAATATTATGCAAGCACCTTGATAGTCAGGGTGAGTTCAAGTCCTAATATCATACAGCACCTTGATAGTCAGGGTGAGTTCAGGTCCTAATATCATGCGAGCACCTTGATAGTCAGGGGTGAGTTCAGGTCCTAATCATGCGAGCGCCTTGATTGTCAGGGTGAGTTCAGGTCCTAATATCATGCGAGCACCTTGATAGTCAGGGGTTAGTTCATGTCCTAATCATGCAAGCACCTTGATAGTCAGGGTGAGTTCAAGTCCTAATATCATGCAAGCACCTTGATAGTCAGGGTGAGTTGAGGTCTAATGTCATGCAAGCACCTTGATAGTCAGGGAGAGTTCAGGTCCTAATATCATGCAAGTACCTTGATAGTCAGGGTGAGTTGAGGTCCTAATATCATGCAAGCACCTTGATAGTCAGGGTGAGTTCAGGTCCTAATCTCATGCCAGCACCTTGATAGTCAGGGTGAGTTCAAGTCCTAATATCATGCAAGCACCTTGATAGTCAGGGTGAGTTCAGGTCCTAATCTAATGTCAGCACCTTGATAGTCAGGGGTGAGTTCAGGTCCTAATATCATGCAAGCACCTTGATAGTCAGGGTGAGTTCAGGTCCTAATCATGCAAGCACCTTGATAGTCAGGGTGAGTTCAAGTCCTAATATCATGCAAGCACCTTGATAGTCGGGGTGAGTTCAGGTCCTAATATCATGCAAGCACCTTGATAGTCAGGGTGAGTTCAAGTCCTAATATCATGCAAGCACCTTGATAGTCAGGGGTGAGTTCAGGTCCTAATATCATGCAAGCACCTTGATAGTCGGGGTGAGTTCAGGTCCTAATATCATGCGAGCACCTTGATAGTCAAGGTGAGTTCAGGTCCTAATATCATGCAAGCACCTTGATAGTCAGGGGGGAGTTAAAGTCCTAATATCATGCAAGCACCTTGATAGTCAGGGTGAGTTCAGGTCCTAATATCATGCAAGCACCTTGATAGTCATGGGTGAGTTCAGGTCCTAATCATGCAAGCATCTTGATAGTCAGGGTGAGTTCAGGTCCTAATAAATTATCATGCAAGCACCTTGATAGTCAGGGGTGAGTTCAAGTCCTAATATCATGCAAGCACCTTGATAGTCAGGGTGAGTTCAAGTCCTAATATCATGCAAGCACCTTGATAGTCAGGGTGAGTTCAGGTCCTAATATCATGCAAGCACCTTGATAGTCAGGGTGAGTTCAAGTCCTAATATCATGCAAGCACCTTGATAGTCAGGGTGAGTTCAGGTCCTAATATCATGCAAGCACCTTGATAGTCAGGGTGAGTTCAGGTCCTAATCATGCAAGCACCTTGATAGTCAGGGTGAGTTCAAGTCCTAATATCATGCAAGCACCTTGATAGTCAGGGTGAGTTCAAGTCCTAATATCATGCAAGCACCTTGATAGTCAGGGTGAGTTCAAGTCCTAATATCATGCAAGCACCTTGATATTCAGGGTGAGTTCAAGTCCTAATCATGCAAGCACCTTGATAGTCAGGGCGAGTTCAGGCCCTAATCATGCAAGCACCTTGATAGTCAGGGTGAGTTCAGGTCCTAATATCATGCAAGCACCTTGATAGTCAGGGGTGAGTTCAAGTCCTAATATCATGCAAGCACCTTGATAGTCAGGGTGAGTTCAGGTCCTAATCATGCAAGCACCTTGATAGTCAGGGTGAGTTCAAGTCCTAATATCATGCAAGCACCTTGATAGTCAGGGTGAGTTCACGTCCTAATCATGCGAGCGCCTTGATAGTCAGGGATGAGTTCAAGTCCTAATATCATGCAAGCACCTTGATAGTCAGGGGTGAGTTCAGGTCCTAATCATGCAAGCACCTTGATAGTCAGGGGTGAGTTCAGGTCCTAATATCATGCGAGCACCTTGATAGTCAGGGGTGAGTTCAGGTCCTAATATCATGCGAGCACCTTGATAGTCAGGGTGAGTTCAGGTCCTAATATCATGCAAGCACCTTGATAGTCAGGGTGAGTTCAAGTCCTAATATCATGCAAGCACCTTGATAGTCAGGGTGAGTTCAAGTCCTAATATCATGCAAGCACCTTGATAGTCGGGGTGAGTTCAAGTCCTAATATCATGCAAGCACCATATCATGCAAGCACCTTGATAGTCAGGGTGAGTTCAGGTCCTAATATCATGCAAGCACCTTGATAGTCAGGGGTGAGTTCAAGTCCTAATATCATGCAAGCACCTTGATATTCAGGGTGAGTTCAAGTCCTAATCATGCAAGCACCTTGATAGTCAGGGTGAGTTCAGGTCCTAATCATGCGAGCATTGATAGTCAGGGTGAGTTCAAGTCCTAATCATGCGAGCATTGATAGTCAGGGTGAGTTCAGGTCCTAATCATGCGAGCATCTTGATAGTCAGGATGAGTTCAGGTCCTAATATCATGCAAGCACCTTGATAGTCAGGGGTGAGTTCAGGTCCTAATATCATGCAAGCACCTTGATAGTCAGGGGTGAGTTCAGGTCCTAATATCATGCAAGCACCTTGATAGTCAGGGTTAGTTCAGGCCCTAATGTCATGCAAGCACCTTGATAGTCAGGGGTGAGTTCAGGTCCTAATATCATGCAAGCACCTTGATAGTCAGGGTGAGTTCAAGTCCTAATATCATGCAAGCACCTTGATAGTCAGGGTGAGTTCAGGTCATAATATCATGCAAGCACCTTGATAGTCAGGGTGAGTTCAGGCCCTAATATCATGCAAGCACCTTGATAGTCAGGGTGAGTTCAGGTCCTAATATCATGCAAGCACCTTGATAGTCAGGGGTGAGTTCAGGTCCTAATATCATGCAAGCACCTTGATAGTCAGGGTGAGTTCAGGTCCTAATATCATGCAAGCATCTTGATAGTCAGGGTGAGTTCAGGTCCTAATATTATGCAAGCACCTTGATAGTCAGGGTGAGTTCAAGTCCTAATATCATGCAAGCACCTTGATAGTCAGGGGTGAGTTCAGGTCCTAATATCATGCAAGCACCTTGATAGTCAGGGTGAGTTCAAGTCCTAATATCATGCAAGCACCTTGATAGTCAGGGGTGAGTTCAGGTCCTAATATCATGCAAGCACCTTGATAGTCAGGGTGAGTTCAGGTCCTAATATCATGCGAGCACCTTGATAGTCAGGGTGAGTTCAGGTCCTAATCATGCGAGCATTGATAGTCAGGGTGAGTTCAGGTCCTAATCATGCGAGCATCTTGATAGTCAGGATGAGTTCAGGTCCTAATATCATGCAAGCACCTTGATAGTCAAGGGTGAGTTCAGGTCCTAATCATGCGAGCGCCTTGATAGTCAGGGTGAGTTCAGGTCCTAATATCATGCAAGTACCTTGATAGTCAGGGTGAGTTCAGATCATAATATCATGCAAGCACCTTGATAGTCAGGGTGAGTTCAGGTCCTAATATCATGCAAGCACCTTGATAGTCAGGATGAGTTCAGGTACTAACATCGTGCAAGCACCTTGATAGTCAGGGTGAGTTCAGGTCCTAATATCATGCAAGCACCTTGATAGTCAGGGTGAGTTCAGGCCCTAATATCATGCAAGCACCTTGATAGTCAGGGTGAGTTCAAGTCCTAATATCATGCAAGCACCTTGATAGTCAGGGTGAGTTCAAGTCCTAATATCATACAGCACCTTGATAGTCAGGGTGAGTTCAGGTCCTAATATCATGCGAGCACCTTGATAGTCAGGGGTGAGTTCAGGTCCTAATCATGCGAGCGCCTTGATTGTCAGGGTGAGTTCAGGTCCTAATATCATGCGAGCACCTTGATAGTCAGGGGTTAGTTCATGTCCTAATCATGCAAGCACCTTGATAGTCAGGGTGAGTTCAAGTCCTAATATCATGCAAGCACCTTGATAGTCAGGGTGAGTTGAGGTCTAATGTCATGCAAGCACCTTGATAGTCAGGGAGAGTTCAGGTCCTAATATCATGCAAGTACCTTGATAGTCAGGGTGAGTTGAGGTCCTAATATCATGCAAGCACCTTGATAGTCAGGGTGAGTTCAGGTCCTAATCTCATGCCAGCACCTTGATAGTCAGGGTGAGTTCAAGTCCTAATATCATGCAAGCACCTTGATAGTCAGGGTGAGTTCAGGTCCTAATCTAATGTCAGCACCTTGATAGTCAGGGGTGAGTTCAGGTCCTAATATCATGCAAGCACCTTGATAGTCAGGGTGAGTTCAGGTCCTAATCATGCAAGCACCTTGATAGTCAGGGTGAGTTCAAGTCCTAATATCATGCAAGCACCTTGATAGTCGGGGTGAGTTCAGGTCCTAATATCATGCAAGCACCTTGATAGTCAGGGTGAGTTCAAGTCCTAATATCATGCAAGCACCTTGATAGTCAGGGGTGAGTTCAGGTCCTAATATCATGCAAGCACCTTGATAGTCGGGGTGAGTTCAGGTCCTAATATCATGCGAGCACCTTGATAGTCAGGGTGAGTTCAAGTCCTAATATCATGCAAGCACCTTGATAGTCATGGGTGAGTTCAGGTCCTAATCATGCAAGCATCTTGATAGTCAGGGTGAGTTCAGGTCCTAATAAATTATCATGCAAGCACCTTGATAGTCAGGGGTGAGTTCAAGTCCTAATATCATGCAAGCACCTTGATAGTCAGGGTGAGTTCAAGTCCTAATATCATGCAAGCACCTTGATAGTCAGGGTGAGTTCAGGTCCTAATATCATGCAAGCACCTTGATAGTCAGGGTGAGTTCAAGTCCTAATATCATGCAAGCACCTTGATAGTCAGGGTGAGTTCAGGTCCTAATATCATGCAAGCACCTTGATAGTCAGGGTGAGTTCAGGTCCTAATCATGCAAGCACCTTGATAGTCAGGGTGAGTTCAAGTCCTAATATCATGCAAGCACCTTGATAGTCAGGGTGAGTTCAAGTCCTAATATCATGCAAGCACCTTGATAGTCAGGGTGAGTTCAAGTCCTAATATCATGCAAGCACCTTGATATTCAGGGTGAGTTCAAGTCCTAATCATGCAAGCACCTTGATAGTCAGGGCGAGTTCAGGCCCTAATCATGCAAGCACCTTGATAGTCAGGGTGAGTTCAGGTCCTAATATCATGCAAGCACCTTGATAGTCAGGGGTGAGTTCAAGTCCTAATATCATGCAAGCACCTTGATAGTCAGGGTGAGTTCAGGTCCTAATCATGCAAGCACCTTGATAGTCAGGGTGAGTTCAAGTCCTAATATCATGCAAGCACCTTGATAGTCAGGGTGAGTTCACGTCCTAATCATGCGAGCGCCTTGATAGTCAGGGATGAGTTCAAGTCCTAATATCATGCAAGCACCTTGATAGTCAGGGGTGAGTTCAGGTCCTAATCATGCAAGCACCTTGATAGTCAGGGGTGAGTTCAGGTCCTAATATCATGCGAGCACCTTGATAGTCAGGGGTGAGTTCAGGTCCTAATATCATGCGAGCACCTTGATAGTCAGGGTGAGTTCAGGTCCTAATATCATGCAAGCACCTTGATAGTCAGGGTGAGTTCAAGTCCTAATATCATGCAAGCACCTTGATAGTCAGGGTGAGTTCAAGTCCTAATATCATGCAAGCACCTTGATAGTCGGGGTGAGTTCAAGTCCTAATATCATGCAAGCACCATATCATGCAAGCACCTTGATATTCAGGGTGAGTTCAGGTCCTAATATCATGCAAGCACCTTGATAGTCAGGGGTGAGTTCAAGTCCTAATATCATGCAAGCACCTTGATATTCAGGGTGAGTTCAAGTCCTAATCATGCAAGCACCTTGATAGTCAGGGTGAGTTCAGGTCCTAATCATGCGAGCATTGATAGTCAGGGTGAGTTCAAGTCCTAATCATGCGAGCATTGATAATCAGGGTGAGTTCAGGTCCTAATATCATGCAAGCACCTTGATAGTCAGGGTGAGTTCAAGTCCTAATCATGCGAGCATTGATAGTCAAGGGTGAGTTCATGTCCTAATATCATGCAAGCATCTTGATAGTCAGGGTGAGTTCAGGTCCTAATCATGCAAGCACCTTGATAGTCAGGGTAAGTTCAAGTCCTAATATCATGCGAGCACCTTGATAGTCAGGGTGAGTTCAGGTCCTAATATCATGCAAACACCTTGATAGTCAGGATGAGTTCAGGTCCTAATATCATGCGAGCACCTTGATAGTCGGGGTGAGTTCAGGTCCTAATCATGCAAGCACCTTGATAGTCAGGGGTGACTTCAGGTCCTAATATCATGCAAGCACGTTGATAGTCAGGGTGAGTTCAAGCCCTAATATCATGCAAGCATCTTGATAGTCAGGGGTGAGTTCAGGTCCTAATATCATGCAAGCACCTTGATAGTCAGGGTGAGTTCAAGTCAACTAATATCATGCAAGCACCTTGATAGTCAGGGTGAGTTCAAAGTCCTAATATCATGCCAGCACCTTGATAGTCAAGGGTGAGTTCAGGTCCTAATATCATGCAAGCACCTTGATAGTCAGGGGTGAGTTCAGGTCCTAATATCATGCAAGCACCTTGATAGTCAGGGTGAGTTCAAGTCAACTAATATCATGCAATCACCTTGATAGTCAGGGTGAGTTCAGGTCCTAATATCATGCAAGCACCTTGATAGTCAGGGTGAATTCAAGTCAACTAATATCATGCAATCACCTTGATAGTCAGGGTGAGTTCAGGTCCTAATATCATGCAAGCACCTTGATAGTCAGGGTGAGTTCAAGTCAACTAATATCATGCAATCACCTTGATAGTCAGGGTGAGTTCAGGTCCTAATCATGCAAGCACCTTGATAGTCAGGGTGAGTTCAAGTCCTAATGTCATGCAAGCACCTTGATAGTCAGGGTGAGTTCAAGTCCTAATATCATGCAAGCACCTTCATAGTCGGGGTGAGTTCAGGCCCTAATGTCATGCAAGCACCTTGATAGTCAGGGGTGAGTTCATCTCCTAATATCATGCAAGCACCTTGATAGTCAAGGGTGAGTTCAGGTCCTAATCATGCGAGCATTGATAGTCAGGGTGAGTTCAAGTCCTAATCATGCGAGCATTGATAGTCAGGGTGAGTTCAGGTCCTAATATCATGCAAGCACCTTGATAGTCAGGGTGAGTTCAGGTCCTAATATCATGCAAGCACCTTGATAGTCAGGGTGAGTTCAAGTCCTAATATCATGCAAGCACCTTGATAGTCAGGGGTGAGTTCAGGTCCTAATATCATGCAAGCACCTTGATAGTCAGGGTGAGTTCAAGTCCTAATATCATGCAAGCACCTTGATAGTCAGGGCGAGTTCAAGTCCTAATATCATGCAAGCACCTTGATAGTCAGGGTGAGTTCAAGTCCTAATATCATACAAGCACCTTGATAGTCAGGGGTGAGTTCAGGTCCTAATATCATGCAAGCATCTTGATAGTCAGGGTGAGTTCAAGTCCTAATCATGCAAGCACCTTGATAGTCAGGGTGAGTTCAGGTCCTAATCATGCGAGCATTGATAGTCAGGGTGAGTTCAGGTCATAATCATGCGAGCATCTTGATAGTCAGGGTGAGTTCAGGTCCTAATATCATGCAAGCATCTTGATAGTCAGGGTGAGTTCAGGTCCTAATCATGCGAGCATTGATAGTCAGGGTGAGTTCAGGTCCTAATATCATGAAAGCACCTTTATAGTCAGGGTGAGTTCAGGTCCTAATATCATGCAAGGATCTTGATAGTCAGGGTGAGTTCAAGTCCTAATATCATGCAAGCACCTTGATAGTCAGGGGTGAGTTCTGGTCCTAATATCATGCAAGCATCTTGATAGTCAGGGGTGAGTTCAAGTCCTAATCATGCGAGCACCTTGATAGTCAGGGTGAGTTCAAGTCCTAATATCATGCAAGCACCTTGATAGTCAGGGTGAGTTCAGGTCCTAATATCATGCAATCACCTTGATAGTCAGGGTGAGTTCAGGTCCTAATATCATGCAAGCACCTTGATAATCAGGGTGAGTTCAAGTCCTAATATCATGCAAGCACCTTGATAGTCAGGGGTGAGTTCAAGTCCTAATATCATGCAAGCACCTTGATAGTCAGGGGTGAGTTCAGGTCCTAATCATGCAAGCACCTTGATAGTCAGGGTTAGTTCAGGTCCTAATATCATGCAAGCACCTTGATAGTCGGGGTGAGTTCATGTCCTAATCATTCGAGAATTGATAGTCAGGGGTGAGTTCATGTCCTAATATCATGCAAGCATCTTGATAGTCAGGGGTGAGTTCAGGTCCTAATCATGCAAGCACCTTGATAGTCAGGGTGAGTTCAAGTCCTAATATCATGCGAGCACCTTGATAGTCAGGGTGAGTTCAGGTCCTAATCATGCAAGCACCTTGATAGTCAGGATTAGTTCAGGTCCTAATATCATGCAAGCACCTTGATAGTCAGGGTGAGTTCAGGTCCTAATCATGCAAGCACCTTGATAGTCAGGGGTGAGTTCAGGTCCTAATCATGCAAGCACCTTGATAATCAGGGTTAGTTCAGGTCCTAATCATGCGAGCGCCTTGATAGTCAGGACTAATATCATGCAAGCATCTTGATAGTCAGAGCATCTTGATAGTCAGGGGTGAGTTCAAGTCCTAATATCATGCAAGCACCTTGATAGTCGGGGTGAGTTCAAGTCCTAATATCATGCAAGCACCTTGATAGTCAGGGTGAGTTCAGGTCCTAATATCATGCAAGCACCTTGATAGTCAGGGTGAGTTCAGGTCCTAATCATCAGAGAGCGCCTTGATAGTCAGGGGTGAGTTCAAGTCCTAATATCATGCAAGCACCTTGATAGTCAGGGTGAGTTCAAGTCCTAATATCATGCAAGCACCTTGATAGTCAGGGGTGAGTTCAAGTCCTAATCATGCAAGCACCTTGATAGTCAGAGGTGAGTTCAGGTCCTAATCATGCGAGCGCCTTGATAGTCAGGGTGAGTTCAGGTCCTAATCATGCATGCACCTTGATAGTCAGGGGTGAGTTCATGTCCTAATATCATGCAAGCACCTTGATAGTCAGGGTGAGTTCAGGTCCTAATCATGCAAGCACCTTGATAGTCAGGGGTGAGTTCAGGTCCTAATATCATGCAAGCACCTTGATAGTCAGGGCGAGTTCAAGTCCTAATATCATGCAAGCACCTTGATAGTCAGGGTGAGTTCAGGCGCTAATATCATGCAAGCATCTTGATAGTCAGTGTGAGTTCAGGTGCTAATATCATGCAAGGACTTTGATAGTCAGGGTGAGTTCAAGTCCTAATCATGCGAGCACCTTGATAGTCAGGGTGAGTTCAAGTCCTAATATCATGCAAGCACCTTGATAGTCAGGGTGAGTTCAGGCCGTAATATCATGCGAGCACCTTGATAGTCAGGGGTGAGTTCAAGTCCTAATATCATGCAAGCACCTTGATAGTCAGGGGTGAGTTCAGGCCGTAATATCATGCGAGCACCTTGATAGTCAGGGTGAGTTCAGGTCCTAATATCATGCAAGCACCTTGATAGTCAGGGTGAGTTCAGGTCCTAATATCATGCAAGCACCTTGATAGTCAGGGTGAGTTCAGGTCCTAATCATGCGAGCACCTTGATAGTCAGGAGTGAGTTCAGGTCCTAATATCATGCAAGCACCTTGATAGTCAGGGTGAGTTCAGGTCCTAATATCATGCAAGCACCTTGATAGTCAGGGGTGAGTTCAGGTCCTAATATCATGCGAGCACCTTGATAGTCAGGGTGAGTTCAAGTCCTAATATCATGCAAGCATCTTGATAGTCAGGGGTGAGTTCAAGTCCTAATATCATGCAAGCACCTTGATAGTCAGGGTGAGTTCAGGTACTAATATCATGCGAGCACCTTGATAGTCAGGGTGAGTTCAAGTCCTAATATCATGCAAGCATCTTGATAGTCAGGAGTGAGTTCAGGTCCTAATATCATGCAAGCACCTTGATAGTCAGGGTGAGTTCAGGTCCTAATATCATGCAAGCACCTTGATAGTCAGGGGTGAGTTCAGGTCCTAATATCATGCGAGCACCTTGATAGTCAGGGTGAGTTCAAGTCCTAATATCATGCAAGCATCTTGATAGTCAGGGGTGAGTTCAAGTCCTAATATCATGCAAGCACCTTGATAGTCAGGGTGAGTTCAGGTACTAATATCATGCGAGCACCTTGATAGTCAGGGTGAGTTCAAGTCCTAATATCATGCAAGCATCTTGATAGTCAGGGGTGAGTTCAAGTCCTAATATCATGCAAGCGCCTTGATAGTCAGGGTGAGTTCAAGTCCTAATATCATGCAAGCACCTTGATAGTCGGGGTGAGTTCAGGTCCTAATGTGATGCGAGCGCCTTGGTCATCGGGGATGAGTCAAAGTTGTATTGGCATGTGTCTTGCTAAAGGCGACCAGCTTGAAAGTGCTTGATATCTCTGGTGCATTCAGAAAGGGGGCAAGGCACTCCCTCCAGTCAGTGGAGCATCGCTTATGAGAAGTTAACTTACATGAAGGAGAATCAGAAGCACCACAATTTACTGGCAGTCCAAGATAGCTCCTGGTGATGGGATAGACCACCAAGTGTAGCAGGAAGTGTGTTATAATTCCTCTCAGACTTCTCTGATGTCCTTAAACCCACTAAGTGCTGTATGGCACAAACTTGGACATCGTTGGAGGGGAAGGGGGGGGGGGGGGGAGATTTGTATTAGACGCCCATTCTCTGTATGCAAGTGCCCAATAGGCGAGGGGGTGAGTGAGCAAAATTAGCTGACGATCGCAACTTCCTTCATGAACGGTCTTTCTGGCTTTTGCTACTGTTCTGGAAGTTCTTCTTTGTTGGAAAGATGCACAGGACCTATGGTTACCAGGAATCACTCTGTTCCTTCACTCTATGGTGACCAGGAATCACTCTGTTTCTTCACTCTATGGTGACCAGGAATCACTCTTTTCCTTCACTCTATGGTGACCAGGAATCACTCTGTTCCTTCACTCTATGGTGACCAGGAATCACTCTGTTCCTTCACTCTATGGTGACCAGGAATCACTCTGTTCCTTCACTCTATGGTGACCAGGAATCACTCTGTTCCTTCACTCTATGGTGACCAGGAATCACTCTGTTCCTTCACTCTATGGTGACCAGGAATCACTCTGTTCCTTCACTCTATGGTGACCAGGAATCACTCTGTTCCTTCACTCTATGGTGACCAGGAATCACTCTGTTCCTTCACTCTATGGTGACCAGGAATCACTCTGTTCCTTCACTCTATGGTGACCAGGAATCACTCTGTTCCTTCACTCTATGGTGACCAGGAATCACTCTGTTCCTTCACTCTATGGTGACCAGGAATCACTCTGTTCCTTCACTCTATGGTGACCAGGAATCACTCTGTTCCTTCACTCTATGGTGACCAGGAATCACTCTGTTTCTTCACTCTATGGTGACCAGGAATCACTCTTTTCCTTCACTCTATGGTGACCAGGAATCACTCTGTTCCTTCACTCTATGGTGACCAGGAATCACTCTGTTCCTTCACTCTATGGTGACCAAGAATCACTCTGTTCCTTCACTCTATGGTGACCAGGAATCACTCTGTTCCTTCACTCTATGGTGACCAGGAATCACTCTGTTCCTTCACTCTATGGTGACCAGGAATCACTCTGTTCCTTCACTCTATGGTGACCAGGAATCACTCTGTTCCTTCACTCTATGGTGACCAGGAATCACTCTGTTCCTTCACTCTATGGTGACCAGGAATCACTCTGTTCCTTCACTCTATGGTGACCAGGAATCACTCTGTTCCTTCACTCTATGGTGACCAGGAATCACTCTGTTCCTTCACTCTATGGTGACCAGGAATCACTCTGTTCCTTCACTCTATGGTGACCAGGAATCACTCTGTTCCTTCACTCTATGGTGACCAGGAATCACTCTGTTCCTTCACTCTATGGTGACCAGGAATCACTCTGTTCCTTCACTCATGGTGACCAGGAATCACTCTGTTCCTTCACTCTATGGTGACCAGGAATCACTCTGTTCCTTCACTCTATGGTGACCAGGAATCACTCTGTTCCTTCACTCTATGGTGACCAGGAATCACTCTGTTCCTTCACTCTATGGTGACCAGGAATCACTCTGTTCCTTCACTCTATGGTGACCAGGAATCACTCTGTTCTCCTTCACTCTATGGTGACCAGGAATCACTCTGTTCCTTCACTCTATGGTGACCAGGAATCACTCTGTTCCTTCACTCTATGGTGACCAGGAATCACTCTGTTCCTTCACTCTATGGTGACCAGGAATCACTCTGTTCCTTCACTCTATGGTGACCAGGAATCACTCTGTTCCTTCACTCTATGGTGACCAGGAATCACTCTGTTCCTTCACTCTATGGTGACCAGGAATCACTCTGTTCCTTCACTCTATGGTGACCAGGAATCACTCTGTTCCTTCACTCTATGGTGACCAGGAATCACTCTGTTCCTTCACTCTACGGTGACCAGGAATCACTCTGTTCCTTCACTCTATGGTGACCAGGAATCACTCTGTTCCTTCACTCTATGGTGACCAGGAATCACTCTGTTCCTTCACTCTATGGTGACCAGGAATCACTCTGTTCCTTCACTCTATGGTGACCAGGAATCACTCTGTTCCTTCACTCTATGGTGACCAGGAATCACTCTGTTCCTTCACTCTATGGTGACCAGGAATCACTCTGTTCCTTCACTCTATGGTGACCAGGAATCACTCTGTTCCTTCACTCTATGGTGACCAGGAATCACTCTGTTCCTTCACTCTATGGTGACCAGGAATCACTCTGTTCCTTCACTCTATGGTGACCAGGAATCACTCTGTTCCTTCACTCTACGGTGACCAGGAATCACTCTGTTCCTTCACTCTACGGTGACCAGGAATCACTCTGTTCCTTCACTCTACGGTGACCAGGAATCACTCTGTTCCTTCACTCTACGGTGACCAGGAATCACTCTGTTCCTTCACTCTATGGTGACCAGGAATCACTCTGTTCCTTCACTCTATGGTGACCAGGAATCACTCTGTTCCTTCACTCTATGGTGACCAAGAATCACTCTGTTCCTTCACTCTATGGTGACCAGGAATCACTCTGTTCCTTCACTCTATGGTGACCAGGAATCACTCTGTTCCTTCACTCTATGGTGACCAGGAATCACTCTGTTCCTTCACTCTATGGTGACCAGGAATCACTCTGTTCCTTCACTCTATGGTGACCAGGAATCACTCTGTTCCTTCACTCTATGGTGACCAGGAATCACTCTGTTCCTTCACTCTTGAGCAAGGAGGTGCTTCTGGATGGATTTCTTTGCTATAAGTTTGGTCGAAGACACATAGCGACAGCGCTGCTTGGCTCTTGTTTGCTTGCTTGAGTGGAGCTGATTCTGCAGCGTATTGTCTAAACAGTTTGAGAAGTTTATTGGTTACCACTAACCTCAAATAAAGTCACGAAGAAGGTACGATAACCTGAAGCAAATTCTATAGTGCTGTATGTACAGAACCTAGTTGTGATCAACAATTACTTGCATGCAACGCTCCTGCAAATATATGATGTGTAAGACAGCCTAGCATCTACTGAGGACATGGCTTCTTCTCTGACCAGGAAGTAAGCTTGCCAGCATGGCAACCAGTGAGGACATGGTTGCTTCTCCTCCTAGGACTAGGAAGTAAGCTTGCCAGCATGGCATCTACTGAGGACATGGTTGCTTCTCCTTCTAGGACCAGGAAGTAAGCTTTCCAGCATGGCAGCTACTGAGGACATGGTTGCTTCTCTTCCTAGGACCAGGAAGTAAGCTTGACAGCATGGCAGCCACTGAGGACATGGCTGCTTCTCTTCCTAGGACCAGGAAGTAAGCTTTCCAGCATGGCATCTACTGAGGACATGGTTGCTTCTCTTCCTAGGACCAGGAAGTAAGCTTGACAGCATGGCAGCCACTGAGGACATAGCTGCTTCTCCTCCTAGAACCAGGAAGTAAGCTTTCCAGCATGGCATCTACTGAGGACATGGTTGCTTCTCCTCCTAGGACCAGGAAGTAAGCTTGACAGCATGGCAGCTACTGAGGACATAGCTACTTCTCCTCCTAGGACCAGGAAGTAAGCTTGACAGCATGGCAGCCACTGAGGACATGGCTGCTTCTCCTCCTAGGACCAGGAAGCAAGCTAGCATGGCAGCCACTGAGGACATGGTTGCTTCTCCTCCTAGGACCAGGAAGTAAGCTAGACAGCATGGCATCTACTGAGAACATGGTTGCTAGGACCAGGAAGTAAGCTTGACAGCATGGCAGCTACTGAGGACATAGCTGCTTCTCTTCCTAGGACCAGGAAGTAAGCTTTCCAGCATGGCATCTACTGAGGACATGGTTGCTTCTCTTCCTAGGACCAGGAAGTAAGCTTGACAGCATGGCAGCCACTGAGGACATAGCTGCTTCTCCTCCTAGAACCAGGAAGTAAGCTTTCCAGCATGGCATCTACTGAGGACATGGTTGCTTCTCCTCCTAGGACCAGGAAGTATAAGCTAGACAGCATGGCAGCTACTGAGGACATAGCTGCTTCTCCTCCTAGGACCAGGAAGTAAACTAGACAGAGCATGGCATCTACTGAGGACATGGCTACTTTTCCTCCCAGGACCAGGGAGTAAATCACTCACATTCCAAGGCCCTGCATATAAAAACAACACTCGTTAACGGTAACACCATGAGTAAGTAATGACATTCATTTTTTGCTATCCGAATCTTTTCCTTATCCGAACTAGGGTGGGTCCCAATGCATTCAGATATGCGACTGTACTATACTGTATGTAGAATTAGACAAGCACATACTTGTACAAGATGGCATGACAACAGCAATGATGATGGGATGCCACCAATATTTACAGACAGAATCCAATCTGATAATAGGTAAGATGGAAAATACACCCCCCCCTCGCACCAAATGGTCACCGTCTGCAAATATTTAACCCATGAAAAAATATATTAGAGGGTGGAGACAGTGTGGGCGTGAGACAGTCTTGGTTCTCATATTTTTAGCAGGGCTATATAGTTATAAGACATTTTGTTTCTCGTTAAAATTATTAAATTGTTAATTAGATGGCTTATCAAAACACGAATGCACCAATCTGGAACCACATGGATAAGGACCCTTTACCTGAAATGTTGGACCCTTGTTAAAATCTGTCTTGTATTTTGTGTTCCTTATTATAAAATGGTAAGGTGTGGTCTGCATGGGTAAATTTCGACGGTCAGTATTTTTTAATATTTTTATTATTTTTTTAATTAATTTTTTGGGGTCTTTCTTAAACTTAGGTGGACTAGACTGAATTGACGTGTGTATGTATGTATGTATGTATAAACAGGTGACCAGAGACCCAGCGGTTCACCAGCAGCTGTGTGGAGCTGTGTCCTCATTAGTCGCACATGCTCGCGCCTGCCCTCAGGCCGTGCCTGACTTTGCCAGCAAACAGTTGCCCTTGTTATTGCAGGGGCTCCTGTGGTTTTCCTCGTCGTCTCCACCCCTTCAAGTACCGGCCATACGCGCAGCTGCGCACTGCCACGCCCACTTCATATCAGGCAATGCACAGCACCGACATGCTCTCCTGAAGTGGGCGGAGTCTGCCATATTTCACTGCTATAGTCCTCTGTCTCTTGTGAGTACGTATATAATTATGCAATATATCAAAAATGTTTTTATTTTATCAACAAGCGACCATGTATGTGGGGTGGGGGGAAGACCACAATAGGTTGCCATTTAAAATGATGTTTACCAATATAAAAATTATACTGCCTTTATTGCCAATAATTATTGATTAAAATGGCAAAGAGACAAAATATTGATTGATGTATATGTTTTATATGGTAAAGGGGTAATATGGTTTGGTCAATGGGTACAGACTTGTTATCTTTCTTTTTTTGAGCGGGCCAATCCATTAACTAACGTAACGCCATTTAAATGTAAAATTGTTGCTCAGAGCTTCAGGGCATTTAAATCTTTAGTTTATTTATTTTATTTTATTTTTATTATTTTAAAAATTCTTTTATTTTATTTTTATTATTTTTTAAATTATTATTATTATTATTTTAATTTTTTTAATTGACAAAGAATTACAAATGGCTTTCTCAATAATCACTTGAAATTTACTCACTGGACATTTCGGCAGATGCTTCAGCCTTCATCAGGGAAGGCATTGTACTTGTCAACAGGTCTTGTTGCTGCGGTTGTTGAGTGTGTCTAGCCCTCATTAGGGAAAGCGTTGTCCTAACCCTAGCCCTACTCCTAAACATCCTCTTAATCTAGCCCTCTTAATCTAGCCCTACTCCAAACCATCTTCCTAACCCTAGCTCTACTCCTAACCATCCTCCTAACCTAGCCCTACTCCAAACCCTGCTCCAGATCCTAGCCCTAGATATATAAGCAATTCCTTGATGAGGGCTAGATACACTCAACAACAGCAGCAACAAGAGATGCCATTTGTTGACATCTGAGTGTTCAACAATAAGCTATTACGATGTTTAGGAGTAGAGGAAGATGGTTAGTAGTAGGGCTAGGGTTAGGAGTGTGGCTAGGAGGATGGTTAGGAGTAGGGCTAGGTTAGGAGTAGGGCTAGGTTAGGAGTAGGGCTAGGTTAGGAGTAGGGCTAGGTTAGGAGTAGGGCTAGGGTCAGGAGTGGGGCTAGGGTCAGGAGTGGGGCTAGGGTTAGGAGTAGGGCTAGGTTAGGAGTAGGGCTAGGGTCAGGAGTGGGGCTAGGGTCAGGAGTGGGGTTAGGAGTAGGGCTAGGTTAGGAGTAGGGCTAGGGTCAGGAGTGGGGCTAGGGTCAGGAGTGGGGTTAGGAGTAGGGTTAGGAGTAGGGCTAGGGTTAGGAGTAGGGCTAGGGTTAGGAGTAGGGCTAGGTTAGGAGTAGAGCTAGGTTAGGAGTAGGGCTAGGGTCAGGAGTGGGGCTAGGGTCAGGAGTGGGGTTAGGAGTAGGGCTAGGTTAGGAGTAGGGCTAGTGTCAGGAGTGGGGCTAGGGTTAGGAGTAGAGCTAGGTTAGGAGTAGGGCTAGGGTCAGGAGTGGGGCTAGGGTCAGGAGTGGGGCTAGGGTTAGGAGTAGGGCTAGGGTTAGGAGTAGGGCTAGTGTCAGGAGTGGGGCTAGGGTTAGGAGTAGGGCTAGGGTTAGGAGTAGGGCTAGGGTTAGGAGTAGGGCTAGGGTTAGGAGTAGGGCTAGTGTCAGGAGTGGGGTTAGGAGTAGGGCTAGGAATAGGGCTAGGGTTAGGAGGATGGTTAGGAGTGGGGCTAGTGTTAGGAGTAGGGCTAGGGTCAGGAGTAGGGCTAGGGTTAGGAGTAGGGCTAGGGTTAGGAGTAGGGCTAGTGTCAGGAGTGGGGTTAGGAGTAGGGCTAGGAATAGGGCTAGGGTTAGGAGGATGGTTAGGAGTGGGGCTAGTGTTAGGAGTAGGGCTAGTGTCAGGAGTGGGGTTAGGAGTAGGGCTAGGAATAGGGCTAGGGTTAGGAGTAGGGCTAGGGTTAGGAGGATGGTTAGGAGTGGGGCTAGGGTTAGGAATGGGGTTAGGAGTAGGGCTATGGTTAGGAGTAGGGCTAGGGTTAGGAGTAGGGCTAGTGTCAGGAGTGGGGTTAGGAGTAGGGCTAGGAATAGGGCTAGGGTTAGGAGGATGGTTAGGAGTGGGGCTAGTGTTAGGAGTAGGGCTAGGGTCAGGAGTAGGGCTAGGGTTAGGAGTAGGGCTAGGGTTAGGAGTAGGGCTAGTGTCAGGAGTGGGGTTAGGAGTAGGGCTAGGAATAGGGCTAGGGTTAGGAGGATGGTTAGGAGTGGGGCTAGTGTTAGGAGTGGGGTTAGGAGTAGGGCTAGGAATAGGGCTAGGGTTAGGAGTAGGGCTAGGGTTAGGAGGATGGTTAGGAGTGGGGCTAGGGTTAGGAATGGGGTTAGGAGTAGGGCTATGGTTAGGAGTAGGGCTAGGGTTAGGAGTAGGGCTAGGGTCAGGAGTAGGGCTAGGGTTAGGAGTAGGGCTAGGGTCAGGAGTAGGGCTAGGGTTAGGAGTAGGGCTAGGGTTAGGAGGATGGTTAGGAGTGGGGCTAGGGTTAGGAATGGGGTTAGGAGTAGGGCTAGGGTTAGGAGTAGGGCTAGGGTCAGGAGTGGGGCTATGGTCAGGAAGGGCTAGGGTCAGGAGTAGGGCTAGGGTCAGGAGTGGGGCTAGGGTTAGGAGTAGGGCTAGGGTCAGGAGTAGGGCTAGGGTCAGGAGTGGGGCCAGGGTTAGGAGTGGGGTCAGGGTTAGGAGTGGGGCTAGGGTTAGGAGTGGGGCTAGGGTTAGGAGTAGGGCTAGGGTTAGGAGTAGGGCTAGGGTTAGGAGTAGGGCTAGTGTCAGGAGTGGGGCTAGGGTTAGGAGTGGGGCTAGGGTTAGGAGTAGGGCTAGGGTTAGGAGTAGGGTTAGGAGTAGGGCTAGTGTCAGGAGTGGGGTTAGGAGTAGGGCTAGGAATAGGGCTAGGGTTAGGAGTAGAGCTAGGGTTAGGAGGATGGTTAGGAGTGGGGCTAGGGTAAGGAATGGGGTTAGGAGTAGGGCTATGGTTAGGAGTAGGGCTAGGGTTAGGAGTAGGGCTAGGGTCAGGAGTAGGGCTAGGGTTAGGAATAGGGCTAGGGTCAGGAGTAGGGCTAGGGTTAGGAGTAGGGCTAGGGTTAGGAGGATGGTTAGGAGTGGGGCTAGGGTTAGGAATGGGGTTAGGAGTAGGGCTAGGGTTAGGAGTAGGGCTAGGGTCAGGAGTAGGGCTATGGTCAGGAAGGGCTAGGGTCAGGAGTAGGGCTAGGGTCAGGAGTGGGGCTAGGGTTAGGAGTAGGGCTAGGGTCAGGAGTGGGGCTAGGGTCAGGAGTGGGGCCAGGGTTAGGAGTGGGGTCAGGGTTAGGAGTGGGGCTAGGGTTAGGAGTGGGGCTAGGGTTAGGAGTAGGGCTAGGGTTAGGAGTAGGGCTAGGGTTAGGAGTAGGGCTAGTGTCAGGAGTGGGGCTAGGGTTAGGAGTAGGGCTAGGGTTAGGAGTAGGGCTAGGGTTAGGAGTAGGGCTAGGGTTAGGAGTAGGGCTAGGGTTAGGAGTAGGGCTAGGGTTAGGAGGATGGTTAGGAGTGGGGCTAGTGTTAGGAGTAGGGCTAGTGTCAGGAGTGGGGCTAGGGTTAGGAGTGGGGCTAGGGTTAGGAGTAGGGCTAGGGTTAGGAGTAGGGCTAGGGTTAGGAGTAGGGCTAGTGTCAGGAGTGGGGTTAGGAGTAGGGCTAGGAATAGGGCTAGGGTTAGGAGTAGAGCTAGGGTTAGGAGGATGGTTAGGAGTGGGGCTAGGGTTAGGAATGGGGTTAGGAGTAGGGCTATGGTTAGGAGTAGGGCTAGGAGTAGGGCTAGGGTCAGGAGTAGGGCTAGGGTTAGGAATAGGGCTAGGGTCAGGAGCAGGGCTAGGGTTAGGAGGATGGTTAGGAGTGGGGCTAGGGTTAGGAATGGGGTTAGGAGTAGGGCTAGGGTTAGGAGTAGGGCTAGGGTCAGGAGTGGGGCTATGGTCAGGAAGGGCTAGGGTCAGGAGTAGGGCTAGGGTCAGGAGTGGGGCTAGGGTTAGGAGTAGGGCTAGGGTCAGGAGTAGGGCTAGGGTCAGGAGTGGGGCCAGGGTTAGGAGTGGGGTCAGGGTTAGGAGTGGGGCTAGGGTTAGGAGTGGGGCTAGGGTCAGGAGTAGGGCTAGGGTCTGGAGTAGGGCTAGAGGGTTACGGCCATGCTTGCAGTTACATTCCAGGACAGACAACAAGGCTAGCTTTGAAAGTTTTATAATTGCATGGTAAGGTTTCAGCAAATGGTCCATCCATTATGACTCCAGCTTGACTGCAAGGTGAAGTCCTGGTAGAGGAAGTCTAAGCAATGGCTTGAAACTATCCCATTGTGGCGTCTTATGTATGGACGTACGGCCGACTTAGTTCAGTTATGTGGGTGTGGCTGTTGTTAATTTTGTTAGATTGAGTGCACAGCCAAGTACCATTTCCCACTCTACTGCACATCATTGCCCTCTGACCTCTGAAGCGAGGTCTCTTCATGGTCTACATTATTTTGGTATGACATAGCAAAACTTTCTAATTAGGAAGGAGCCCGCCTCATGGTCCTGCTGTGTTGCCATAGCAACCAGAAGTGGGTGGCCCTTGTTGACTCCATTGTGGCATTTCTGGAGTGGACTCTGAACCTGCTCCACACGCCAAGCAAGACATCATCTAGGGGAGGTCGTAAGTGAACACCTGCAACTCCCCCCCCCCCCCATCCCTTACCACTCCCTGCATTGCTCTTCCTGATCTTGCCACTGTGTGTGGTTGTTGTGCTGGTGGTTAGACGTCCTTCAAATGCATCCACAAGTGTGTCCTCAAGTGGTTTTGATCTCTAACTAGAGATGATGTAATCGAGATGATGTAATTGATGTGACCAATTTGTATTATAAACAAGAACAGCATAGAACCACACCCACATGTTCCTACGTTGTGCTCTACCCATTATGCTGGGCTGTATCCATGGTGTGCTCTACCTGTGATTGACTCTCTTTGACCATTTCCCCTGTAGCTCCTTCGGCCCCGGCCGACTCAACACTGGCACTGCCCCTCCCTCTTCCAAACTCTGACCCTGAACGGACTGCTGCTCTGCTCCAGTTGCTAGATCAACTAGCACGTACACTGACCTCCAGCTTGCTCATCCCACCAAAAGACCACACCCATCCACCTTCCATCCCTGTTGAAAAGATACTGGGCATGGTCTTGCATGGACTGGGGCAAGGACTGCTCATTGGTCACACCACAGAGTGCCGTGTGGTTAATGCTGCATTACCAGTAATTCACACGTACATGTGGAATATCCTGAGTTCACTAGTGCAGACATGCCACTCCCATCTTTTTCCCTACGCCCTGCGCATTCGGATGTCACTGGTGGACGAGATCTCCTCTGCATATGAGTGAGTCATGTGACCGTCGTGTGATGTATCCCAGATTACTCTACAGATGAGTGAATGAGTGAGTCATGCGACCGTCATGTGATCTCCAAATTGATTGTCCTGGTCAGATGGGGATTGCAAGTGTTGCAACGTATTCAGCGTACTATTTGAGGCTGTACCTGCACATAGGAACGCGTCTTGGTAACTATTATCCAAAAGCTCCACTAGAGCTTTGCATGGGGAAGATCACACCAGTTGTTTGCTAGCAAGGTTGCTCTAACGAAACTTCTGGGACAAACACTGTAGTCCGCAGTTGCTGAAATGGCCATCACTGCAGCTATATCTGTTGTCATCCTCGCAGGCCGGCTAGCTGTGGCTGAAGGTTGTCGATCAAGACTTAGCTAGCGATCACTACTGCCAATAATAACATTCATTGTACTAAATGGCCACTGTGGTCCGTCTGTTGGCCTGAATGCAAGCATGCTAAAACTCCAAAAAATATATACACTTCTTGTCAAGAAGTGCTTTGTTTACTTCCGCTGTTGCGAAGTTGAAGACCATCACATGATTCAAGTAGTCGGGTAAGAAAAGGGGGGGGGGGGGAAGGGTAAAGTAAATATTCTGGTGCTCATCTTGTCGGTTGTTTGTCAGCCCTCAAGGTATACTACAGGATATGAGCACTCCCTATATCCCTTTTTCAAAATGGAGGCCGACAACTCCCCCCCCCCCCCAAAAAGGAGGGGGGGCCTTGAAATTCATTTTCGAGGATTTGAGTTTCCAACTGTTGCTTAGTCTTTAATGGAGGCTGTAGCAGACCCTACAAGGCTATAGTCAACGACAGCAACAAGACATGGCATGTGCTGGTGTGTGGAGTGCACAACAGCAACAAGACATGGCATGTGCTGGTGGTATATTTAGTTCCAATAATAAGCTCCAAGTTAAGGTCTCCATCAGTATAGTTGCCTGTCTCTTTATAAATTGCTGATAATTTATGTAGTTTGCTTGTTTCAGTTTTCTTGTTTCTAAATAAAAACATTTTTCTCGTTACATTTTCACTTTGCTGATGAATTTAGGTCACCTCTCCTCCTTGCTGCCGTCTACCGAACTTTGACCCTGTGGGTGGGTGTGGCCAAGGATTACGATACATCATTGATCAATCCCGTCCTCGCTGCTCTGCTCACGCCCAATAACCACGCCCCTTCCTGGCTCCTTCAGCTCAAGGCTCTGTGTGACGTGGTAGAGCACGTAGGCCCTGCCCTCCCTCCCTCCTCCCTCCTCTCCATGCTCCAGAGGTTGCCCTTCGAGATGTTGACCCCGAGCACCCATCCAGACCACGCCTGCTGCCTGCTCCGCCTCCTGATGACGTGTGTGCACAGTCGCAACAGGGCATTGGCCCCTCCCCTGGGGATGGTGTTGCAGTTGCTCATGGATGTTGCTCAACACCAAGACCAACGGGTGTGTATGTTTTCAGATATAATGGCAACATTGTTGCAGTGTGGGTGTGGTTTAAGATATAATGGCAACTATAGCATGGGTGTGGTTTCAAATATAGGGGCAATATTGTGGGTGTGGTTCAAATCATTGATGCCATGTGGGTGTGGTTCCAGATATGTTAGTGGTGTGGGTTCAGATATAATGGTAACATTGTTGTCGGGCGGGTGTGGTTTCAAATGTAATGACATTGTTGCAGTGTGGTTTAAGATATAATGGAACATGCAGTGTGGGTGTGATCTCAAATATAGGGGCAACAGTGTGGGTGTGGTTTCAAATATAGGGGCAACAGTGTGGGCGTGGTTTCAAATATAGTGGCAACATTGTTGCATGGTGTGTGATTTCAGATGCAATGGCACCAGTGTGTGTGTGGTTTAAGATATGGTAATTGTTGTGTGGGTGTGGTTTCAAATAGTGCTGTGGGTGTGTTTTCAAATATACCGGCCGTGTGGGTGCAGTTTCAGATGTAATGGCAACATTATTTGCAGTTGGTGTTTTCAAATATAATGGCAACATTGGTGCAGTGCGGGTGTGGTTTCAGATGTAATGCAACATTGTTGCAACACTAATCAGCAACATGTATGGCCCACAGGTTCTCTCTGCCTGTCTCTCGGCTACATCCCAGTGCAGTTTGCTGACACACCCATCAATAGTACCTCTTGCAACTCTACCTCCTCGTCCATCGTCACCACTTCCACCAACCAGCTCTCCCTTCTCACACTCCTCACTACTACCACTTCATTTTCACACCACTCTGCATCCCACACCTGCAACTCCATCTCCACACAACTCACACTTAGCAACCAACACTCGGGTGGAACACTCCTCAACACAGACCACACCTCCTCCATCACTTTCTGCCAATGGCGTCGTCAACACTCACACAACCGTACAAGCCGTGCCCACATCAACGGAGGCACCTCCCCCATTTTTAGCAGAGGAAACTGGAGTCGAGGTTGCCCACAAACGGAAAAGGTCAGCAAGTTCTGACGTTGACGAGAGACAGAGTAAGAAACGCCCATTGTCTGACTTGGGTGGTAGTGATCTGGAAAGGGATATCAGCAGCGGTGGTGAGGATTCTGCAAGTGGAGCAGAACTGTTTGTGGACGAGTCCTCTGATAGTTCTGATGGTAGCTGAAGTTACAGGACTAGATCATATTGTGTTTGTTATATCGACTTGCAATAATTTCATATTATGTTATATCGGTAATTTCACAACCAGAATTGAAGGCCACAGGCCTCCCAGTTAACCTAATAATGCGTAGATGTCAGAGAATGATGATTTACATATATATCATGGACACACTTGTTGTAGACTGTATGATGTGTGTGTAGACACATAAGTGAGAGTAATAGACCCAGTAGGTGTGACGGGGTAACTTGGACATGGGTGCATCCGAGATCAGGATAATGCATTGCTTATGTTCGAGTCGTCGGTGAGGGAGTCGCTTACATGGTGAAGTACTTTTCCACATTACCTGCGGTCAATGAAGAGAAGAGATTGTGAGTGCATGTACCAGGCATAATCATCTCTTAAGAGTACAACACGAGATATTATTCTCGACCAGTCAAGTATGTACTTCGCTCCCACGAGTGCCCCACTAAAATCAGGTGGGTGGCGACTTGCTACGTGTAATGAGCGCTAGGTCGTGAAAAGGGCACATGTGATTCTAAATGGAGGGCACTTGTGGTCGTTTGACGTGAAGCAGCAAGCTAGAGCTATTAGCATATGAACTTGATCTACTTGATAACAGGGTCAGAGTTCAGTAGAACTTCCCAAGCCATCAACTTAAGAATGCTTTCCTTGGCACGTGCTCTCGACACTCACTGGGCACCTGCTTTAGGTCCCCACACACTCGCTGGGCACCTGCTTCAGGTCCCAACACACTCGCTGGGCACCTGCTTCAGGTCCCCCTCCACACACTCGCTGGGCATCTGCTTCAGGTCCCCACACACACTCACTGGGCACCTGCTTCAGGTCCCCCACACACTCGCTGGGCACCTGCTTCAGGTCCCCCTCCACACACTCGCTGGGCATCTGCTTCAGGTCCCCACACACACTCACTGGGCACCTGCTTCAGGTCCCCCACACACTCGCTGGGCACCTGCTTCAGGTCCCCACACACTCGCTGGGCACCTGCTTCAGGTCACCCACACTCGCTGGGCATCTGCTTCAGGTCCCCACAGCCTAAACTTGCATTGCTGGTATTTGAGAATGGGTGTTTAGTGAGTGCAGGGTGTGCTCATGTACGTACTTGATTATTAGCAACATAAACGTCATTAAGCAGTCGTGCAATGCAATGGCTAGAAAAGGTCTCGTCATCAAATCACGAAGCCACTACCTGACCTCTCCAGGGAATAATTATTATAGAAGCTAACAAAAATCATAAACTTATTATAGAAGCTAACCATGATTCTAAACTATTATTATAGAAGCTAACCATGGTCCTAAACTTATTATAGAAGCTAGCCAAGATCCTAAAATTATTATAGAAGCTAACCATGATTCTAAACTATTATTATAGAAGCTACATGAACCAAAACCATTATTATAGAAGCTGACCATGGTCCTAAACTAGAAGCTACATGATCCTAAACCATTATTATAGAAGCTACATGATCCTAAACTATTATTATAGAAGCTAACCATGATCCTAAACTAGAAGCTACATGATCCTAAACTATTATTATAGAAGCTAACCATGCTCCTAAACTAGAAGCTACATGATCCTAAACTATTATTATAGAAGCTAACCATGATCCTAAACTATTATTATAGAAGCTAACCATGATCCTAAACTAGAAGCTACATGATCCTAAACTATTATTATAGAAGCTAACCATGATCCTAAACTAGAAGCTAATGATCCTAAACTATTATTATAGAAGCTACATGATCCTAAACTATTATTATAGAAGCTAACCATGATCCTAAACTATTATTATAGAAGCTAACCATGATCCTAAACTAGAAGCTAACCATGATCCTAAACTATTATTATAGAAGCTAATGATCCTAAACCATTATTCTAGAAGCTAACCATGATCCTAAACCATTATTCTAGAAGCTAACCATGATCCTAAACTATTATTATAGAAGCTAACCATGATCCTAAACTATTATTATAGAAGCTAACCATGATCCTAAACCATTATTCTATAAGCTAACCATGATCCTAAACTATTATTATAGAAGCTAACCATGATCCTAAACTAGAAGCTACATGATCCTAAACTATTATTATAGAAGCTAACCATGATCCTAAACTAGAAGCTAATGATCCTAAACTATTATTATAGAAGCTACATGATCCTAAACTATTATTATAGAAGCTAACCAAGATCCTAAACTATTATTATAGAAGCTAACCATGATCCTAAACTATTATTATAGAAGCTAACCATGATCCTAAACTAGAAGCTAATGATCCTAAACTATTATTATAGAAGCTAACCATGATCCTAAACTAGAAGCTAATGATCCTAAACTATTATTCTATAAGCTAACCATGATCCTAAACTATTATTATAGAAGCTAACCATGATCCTAAACTAGAAGCTAACCATGATCCTAAACTATTATTATAGAAGCTAATGATCTAAACCATTATTCTAGAAGCTAACCATGATCCTAAACCATTATTCTAGAAGCTAACCATGATCCTAAACTATTATTATAGAAGCTAACCATGATCCTAAACTATTATTATAGAAGCTAACCATGATCCTAAACCATTATTCTATAAGCTAACCATGATCCTAAACTATTATTATAGAAGCTAACCATGATCCTAAACTAGAAGCTACATGATCCTAAACCATTATTATAGAAGCTAACCATGATCCTAAACCATTATTATAGAAGCTAACCATGATCCTAAACTAGAAGCTAACCATGATCCTAAACTATTATTATAGAAGCTAATGATCCTAAACCATTATTCTAGAAGCTAACCATGATCCTAAACTATTATTATAGACGCTACTATGATCCTCAACTATTATTATAGATGCTACCAAGATAGATCCTATAAGGACATTACATCATTCACACTTGCCATCTGCTAGCTGTGGTAGTCAGCCCCCTGCCATCAGCACCTTGTGTTAGCTGTGGTGGTCAGCCCCTGCCATTGGTGGACAGCCCCTGCCATCAGCACCTCGTGCTAGCTGTGGTGGTCAGCCCCTGCCATCTTTGTCGCTGGTTGCTTTTGTTGTTGTTTTGGGTTTATTAAAATTCTAAACAAACTCTCTCTCCGTTGACAACAGATTACAATGACCCCCAATAATCAACTTGAAATTTACTCACTCGATGAAGGCTAGAGTAGTCATTATTCCTGATGAAGGCTAGAGCATCTAGTCATTATTCCTGATGAAGGCTAGAGCATTCTAGTCATTATTCCTGATGAAGGCTAGAGCATCTAGTCATTATTCCTGATGAAGGTTAGAGCATCATCTAGTCATTATTCCTGATGAAGGCTAGAGCATCTAGTCATTATTCCTGATGAAGGCTAGAGCATCTAGCCATTATTCCTGATGAAGGCTAGAGCATATAGCCATTATTCCTGATGAAGGCTAGAGCATCTAGTCATTATTCCTGATGAAGGCTAGAGCATCTAGTCATTATTCCTGATGAAGGCTAGAGCATCTAGTCATTATTCCTGATGAAGGCTAGAGCATCTAGTCATTATTCCTGATGAAGGCTAGAGCATCTAGTCATTATTCCTGATGAAGGCTAGAGCGTCTAACCGAAACATGGAGACAGTAAATTTCAAGTTGATTATATTGAAATTGTGCCCATCCTTAGCTATGGCTTGAAGTAGGGCCAGAGATAGAGCTAGGGTGAAGTATCCTTAGTAGCCCATCACACCATTGATCGAGCACTCATCTGTCAAACACACATGATATACATATATATATATATATTACGTGCATGCCAACTTATAGAAAGTTAGAACACACGACTTGAGGAGATACTCATAAATCCAATAACAAAAACATGGCACATTCCTTCCTGGTAATATAAGATTACTCTTCTCCAAACAAGAGTTCTACATGCAGGCTAGCAATAAGAGATACTATGTAGGAATGTACACACTCCCGGCATGACTGTGCACACTCCCGGCATGACTGTGCACATTCCCGGCATGACTGTGCACACTCCCGGCACGACTGTGCACACTCCCGGCATGACTGTGCACACTCCCGGCATGACTGTGCACACTCCCGGCATGACTGTGCACATTCCCGGCATGACTGTGCACATTCCCGGCGTGACTGTGCACACTCCCGGCATGACTGTGCACACTCCCGGCATGACTGTGCACACTCCCGGCATGACTGATTATCCATGTACTCAATATATCAGCATATATATGAATATAACTACGACATGATAATAAGTTCAGACTGACTGAAGGCTAATCTGATTCCATCGAGCTGCTTCTGCAGTCGGCTGCCTCTGTCCTGAGCCAACTTCAACTGCTCCCGGGCCTGATCTCTCTCCACCATCAAGGTCTGCTGCGTGGACAGAGCATGGGCCAGCTGGTCCCTCATGCATGCTGCATACAACAGTACACACCACACAGTGACCACTATACAATATAATACATCACCCACAAGGTTGTCACTCCCACCCTAGCAACAGATGTTACCCAATGAGAGGCAGTGTAGGGGTGACCTCGACATTTAGGCTACAAGGAAACACACTTGTGCTTGTAAGTCACACAGCTCCTGCACACACAGACATCCTCACACAGACATCCTCCTGGTGTTCCATGAGGGGGAGTAAGGTACAGGAATGTGGTTCATGGTGTTGGATCTCCCTCTCCATCCCCCATCACCTCTTCAACTTCATGTAGCTTACACTCAACACACCTCCCTCACTAAACACTTCCACACTCACTAAACCTTCTCCTCCCCATAATAACTCCTCACCACTCCCACATAACCCCTCTCCTCTCCCACCATAACCCCCTCGCCACTCTACCCATAACCCCTCTGCTGCCACATTAGTACCCCTCTCCAACTCCCATATTCATTCTCCACTTCCACATAACCCTCTTCACTCTCACGAACCCCACATAACCCTCTCCACTCTCTCATGAATCCCACATAACCCCTCTCCATTCCACATAACCCTCTTCACTCGCTCATGAATCCCACATAACCCCTCTCCACTCTCACGAACCCCACATAACCCCTCTCCACTCTCACGAACCCCACATAACCCCTCTCCACTCTCTCATGAACCCCACATAACCATCTTCACTCTCACGAGCCCCACATAACCCCTCTCCACTCTCTCACGAACCCCACATAACCCTCTTCACTCTCACGAACCCCACATAACCCCTCTCCCCTCCCACATAACCCCTCTCCACTCCCACATAACCCCTCTCCACTCCTACCATAACCACTCTAACTTTCAACTTCTCTCCCTTCATCATCTCCCCACCGTCTCTCTCTTGCCTCCCCCACCTTCAGATGGCATCTTGTCTATGATCAACCTTGCTGTCTTGAGCTTGATCCGGGACACTGCAAGTTCTTGCTGCAGTGACCGCACCTCCGCCACCAGCTGCTCGGCAAGACCTGACGAGCACAAGCAGAGGGGACATCAGGCAGGGAAAGGATTATAGAGGGGACATCAGGCAGAGAAAGGGTTATAGAGGGGACATTAGGAAGAGAAAGGGTTATAGAGGGGACATCAGGCAGGGAAAGGGTTATAAAGGGGACGTCAGGCAGGGAAAGGGTTATAGAGGGGACATCAGGCCGGAAAAGGGTTATAGAGGGGACATCAGGCAGGGAAAGGGTTATATATTGTGAGAGAAGCAGAGACTCAAAGCAAATGCAAGCGAAGGGCAAGAAGGAAGTGGGAGTGACAGGAAGTAGAGAGTAACAGGAAGAGAGTAAGAGCCTCACCTAACACAGATGTGCCATTTCCTGGAAGCAAGACCACCTCCCCTCCTGCACCTCCCCCTCCTCCTGCTGCTCCCTCCGAGGTCTGCAGAGGCTGTACTTGTGCATCACTCGGAGAGGATGACTCCTCCAAGTCATACTCCTAATAATAGACACACCCATTTTATTATAATGACATATATAGCATGAGAACACAAGTGCTTAGATGGACCAATCTTCACTGAACCCTGAAACAAGATTCTCCCCCCCCCCCCCCCCCCCCCTCCAGTCAGAGACAGCGACTATTTGAGAACACAGAACTCACTTCTTCCACCCCCTCCACTCCTCCCACCTCATCCTCCCCATCACGACCTCCACTCCTCCCACCTCATCCTCCCCATCACAACCTCCACCCTCCTCCCACCTCATCCTCCCCATCACGACCTCCACTCCTCCCACCTCATCCTCCCCATCACGACCTCCACTCCTCCCACCTCCTCCTCCCCATCACGACCTCCACTCCTCCCACCTCATCCTCCCCATCACAACCTCCACCCTCCTCCTACCCATTCGAACAACCTTTACAGTGAATTCCCACCATTAAAATTAACCCCTCAAGGCTCTGGTTCACAACACGACGCTGGCCGAGCGTTGCATTGCATTGCGTGTTGTCAATTGACCTTTGACTCGAGCTGCCGCCGCCACGCAATGTTCTGATTGGTCTGACATTGCGTTTCAGACGCTGGATTAGAAAAAAGTTCTAATCCAGCGTCTGCAATGCAGCGTCGGACCAATCAGTGTCCGTCTTTGTTGAGCGTGATTCGAGAGTCAAAGGTCAATTGACTACATGCAACGCTCGGCAAGCGTCGTGAACCAGCCTTAAGCCTTCTTCTGGGTCTGCCTTTTCATTTGGGAGGAGTTTGAGATGACTAGATCCACAATGGGATGGAAGGAGTGCCAGCCAACAACAACAACAAATAACAACAATAACAAATAACAACAATAACAACAACAAATAATAACAGCCAATAACAACAACAAATAATAACAGCCAATAACAACAACAATAACAACAACAAATAATAACAGCCAATAACAACAACAAATAATAACAGCCAATAACAACAATAACAACAACAAATAATAACAACAATAACAAATAATAACAACAACAAATAACAGCCAATAACAAAAACAAATAATAACAGCCAATAACAACAATAAACAATGACAGCCAATAACAACAACAAATAATAACAGCCAATAACAACAACAAATAATAACAGCCAATAACAACAAATAATAACAACAATAACAAATAATAACAACAAATAACAACAACAAATAATAACAGCCAATAACAACAACAACAGCCAATAACAACAGCCAATAAAATTAAAATTAAACAATAAAATTTATTACATGATTACTTGTCTGGTCTGGGGGGAAAAGGTTTCTGTTTGGGGGGGGAGTGGCTTTCTCTCTCCCCCCCCCCCCCCCCCCCTCTTCCCGAGCACATGAGGCGGCTAAGGAGACTGTGGGTTCAAATAGTTCCATGTATATACCCTAACCGAGCAAATACTAAATGGCGACGATTACAATTCGAGGGTGTACACAACACCCCCAAAGCCAGGCAGGCTATAGGCACGCGCAGCCTCATTTAGTCACCCGCAACAGCTCCTCCCAGTCCTTGTTGAGCTCAAGCCAACAAATGCTAGCACAGAGAAATTGAACATAGTTTCGAAACAAAGTTTGCCTGTCTTCAGTCTTTGCTAGTTTCCAGTTCTTCATTATCATTGTCGAAGTCTGAAAAAGGGTCATTAGATTCCTGACATTCTCGACTTTCCAGCTTGGAAGTGAGCTCAGCAATTTGTGGTGTGATTTCAACTGCCACCTCTCCCTCCTTTAGCTGCTGCCATCTCCTGCTTTCAGCTTGGAATTAACCTGCAAGTGCAGCTTGACCTCCACCTGCAAGTCCAGCTTGACCTCCACCTGCAAGTCCAGCTTGACCTCCACCTGCAAGTCCAGCTTGACCTCCACCTACAAGTCCAGCTTGACCTCCACCTGCAAGTCCAGCTTGACCTCCACCTGCAAGTCCAGCTTGACCTCCACCTGCAAGTCCAGCTTGACCTCCACCTGCAAGTCCAGCTTGACCTCCACCTGCAAGTCCAGCTTGACCTCCACCTACAAGTCCAGCTTGACCTCCACCTGCAAGTCCAGCTTGACCTCCACCTGCAAGTCCAGCTTGACCTCCACCTGCAAGTCCAGCTTGACCTCCACCTGCAAGTCCAGCTTGACCTCCACCTGCAAGTCCAGCTTGACCTCCACCTGCAAGTCCAGCTTGACCTCCACCTACAAGTCCAGCTTGACCTCCACCTGCAAGTCCAGCTTGACCTCCACCTGCAAGTCCAGCTTGACCTCCACCTACAAGTCCAGCTTGACCTCTACCTGCAAGTCCAGTTGACCTCCACCTGCAAGTCCAGCTTGACCTCCACCTACAGGTCCAGCTTGTACTGCTGCCGCATGCCTAGGTAAGGATTCACAGAATTCATGCACCTGAATGTGCAGAGATGGGTTTAGTTATTGATTATACCACAAACCACTTCTGCCCTTAACTCATTCACTGGTGTAAGATGTACCGAATACTCCTCTAATACCTCAGGTAATAATGTTGAAATAGGGTTCAGGAGATGCTAAAACGAAGTGCCCTATACAGGAATGAGTGTTTTGAAGAATATGTCTTCATAATAATGAAAACATAATACTTTACAGTGTACCACAATTTGATATTTTGATCTGAATTATAACATTCCAGAAGTGTGAATACATATTATGTGCATGCTAGCACAATACATGGCCATCACAATGAATCACATGAATATGCACACAATATAACGGAGAGAGAAAACACCATGCAGAAGCCAATAAATGCCACAAACAACAACAGATTTGAAGTAAAACACACAAGGAAACTACTGCAGGGTGAAGTCTACCATGGTGTGATGTTTGGGGTGGGGGGGGGGGGGGGGGGGGGGGGGAAGTTCTTCTTTGTGACACATAGTGGTACTGAATTGCTCAAATTAATACTTTTTTCGTGGACTACCCACGAACAAGGAAGCTAAAACAGCCTTTGCAGTGCGTGCTACTTACTCACTGCACAACTAACTATACCTAAACTCACTGGCAATGCCTTCTTCATTGCTAAGCACTCCCATCTTCATCCAAATTGTCAGCTCAAATGAGAGCGCTAGGCTTGCTTGAAGGTAAGTCAGGCCTGACTACTTAGCCGAGTGACAGCAGAGCTTCAGGGTCAACACTGGTCTGGCCAAGGTAAGACGAGATGCTATCATCTTCTTCATCATAGCTTTCCCCCTCAGATAGTCCAAAATCATCGTCCAGAACCCGAGAAAGCACAATCCTCCAAGGTTAGACGACCGGACATCTTGTTTGCGGTGCTCAAATTCTGAACGGGCCGATATTTCCCCCTTAGTTACCCCTTAGTTACCCCTTAGTTACCGAACATCTATAGCCTTTGTATTTGCTACTATATATATATCATAGGCCTTGAAGTAGTTGCTACTATATATATCATAGGCCTTGAAGTAGTTGCTACTATATATATCATAGGCCTTGAAGTAGTTGCTACTATATATATCATAGGCCTTGAAGTAGTTGCTACTATATATATCATAGGCCTTGAAGTAGTTGCTACTATATATATTATAGGCCTTGAAGTAGTTGCTACTATATATATCATAGGCCTTGAAGTAGTTGCTACTATATATATCATAGGCCTTGAAGTAGTTGCTACTATATATATCATAGGAGTTGCTACTATATATATCATAGGCCATGAAGTAGTTGCTACTATATATATCATATGCCATGAAGTAGTTGCTACTATATATATCATAGGCCTTGAAGTTGCTACTATATATATCATAGGCCTTGAAGTAGTTACTACTATATATATCATAGGCTATGAAGTAGTTGCTACTATATATATCATAGGCCATGAAGTAGTTGCTACTATATATATCATAGGCCTTGAAGTAGTTGCTACTATATATATCATAGGTCATGAAGTAGTTGCTACTATATATATCATATGCCATGAAGTAGTTGCTACTATATATATCATATGCCATGAAGTAGTTGCTACTATATATATCATAGGCCATGAAGTAGTTGCTACTATATATATCATAGGCCATGAAGTAGTTGCTACTATATATATCATATGCCATGAAGTAGTTGCTACTATATATATCATAGGCCTTGAAGTAGTTGCTACTATATATATCATAGACCATGAAGTAGTTGCTACTATATATATCATAGGCCTTGAAGTAGTTGCTACTATATATATCATAGGCCTTGAAGTAGTTGCTACTATATATATCATAGGCCTTGAAGTAGTTGCTACTATATATATCATATGCCATGAAGTAGTTGCTACTATATATATCATAGGCCTTGAAGTTGCTACTATATATATCATAGGCCATGAAGTAGTTGCTACTATATATATCATAGGCCATGAAGCTAGCTTGCTACTAGTACTATATATATCATAGGCCATGAAGTAGTTGCTACTATATATATCATATGCCATGAAGTAGTTGCTACTATATATATCATAGGCCTTGAAGTAGTTGCTACTATATATATCATATGCCTTGAAGTAGTTGCTACTATATATATCATATGCCTTGAAGTAGTTGCTACTATATATATCATATGCCTTGAAGTAGTTGCTACTATATATATCATAGGTAGCTTGCTACTATATATATCATAGGCCATGAAGTAGTTGCTACTATATATATCATAGGCCTTGAAGTAGTTGCTACTATATATATCATATGCCATGAAGTAGTTGCTACTATATATATCATAGGCCTTGAAGTAGTTGCTACTATATATATCATAGGCCTTGAAGTAGTTGCTACTATATATATCATAGGCCTTGAAGTAGTTGCTACTATATATATCATAGGCCATGAAGTACTTGCTACTATATATATCATAGGCCATGAAGTAGTTGCTACTATATATATCATAGGCCATGAAGTAGTTGCTACTATATATATCATAGGCCTTGAAGTAGTTGCTACTATATATATCATAGGCCATGAAGCTAGCTTGCTACTATATATATCATATGCCATGAAGTAGTTGCTACTATATATATCATAGGCCATGAAGTAGTTGCTACTATATATATCATATGCCATGAAGTAGTTGCTACTATATATATCATATGCCATGAAGCTAGCTTGCTACTATATATATCATAGGCCATGAAGTAGTTGCTACTATATATATCATAGGCCTTGAAGTAGTTGCTACTATATATATCATAGGCCTTGAAGTAGTTGCTACTATATATATCATAGGCCATGAAGTAGTTGCTACTATATATATCATAGGCCATGAAGTAGTTGCTACTATATATATCATAGGCCATGAAGTAGTTGCTACTATATATATCATAGGCCATGAAGTAGTTGCTACTATATATATCATAGGCCTTGAAGTAGTTGCTACTATATATATCATAGGCCTTGAAGTAGTTGCTACTATATATATCATAGGCCTTGAAGTAGTTGCTACTATATCATAGGCCATGAAGTAGTTGCTACTATATATATCATAGGCCATGAAGTAGTTGCTACTATATATATCATAGGCCTTGAAGTAGTTGCTACTATATATATCATAGGCCTTGAAGTAGTTGCTACTATATATATCATAGGCCTTGAAGTAGTTGCTACTATATATATCATAGGCCATGAAGTAGTTGCTACTATATATATCATAGGCCTTGAAGCAGTTGCTACTATATATATCATAGGCCTTGAAGTAGTTGCTACTATATATATCATAGGCCTTGAAGTAGTTGCTACTATATATATCATAGGCCTTGAAGTAGTTGCTACTATATATATCATAGGCCTTGAAGTAGTTGCTACTATATATATCATAGGCCTTGAAGTAGTTGCTACTATATATATCATAGGCCTTGAAGTAGTTGCTACTATATATATCATAGGCCATGAAGTAGTTGCTACTATATATATCATAGGCCATGAAGTAGTTGCTACTATATATATCATAGGCCTTGTGAAGTAGTTGCTACTATATATATCATAGGCCTTGAAGTAGTTGCTACTATATATATCATAGGCCTTGAAGTAGTTGCTACTATATGTATCATAGGCCATGAAGTAGTTGCTACTATATATATCATAGGCCTTGAAGTAGTTGCTACTATATATATCATAGGCCTTGAAGTAGTTGCTACTATATATATCATAGGCCTTGAAGTAGTTGCTACTATATATATCATGAAGTAGTTGCTACTATATATATCATAGGCCTTGAAGTAGTTGCTACTATATATATCATAGGCCTTGAAGTAGTTGCTACTATATATATCATAGGCCATGAAGTAGTTGCTACTATATATATCATAGGCCTTGAAGTAGTTGCTACTATATATATCATAGGCCATGAAGTAGCTGCTACTATATATATCATAGGCATGAAGTAGTTGCTACTATATATATCATATGCCTTGAAGTAGTTGCTACTATATATATCATAGGCCTTGAAGTAGTTGCTACTATATATATCATATGCCATGAAGTAGTTGCTACTATATATATCATAGACCTTGAAGTAGTTGCTACTATATATATCATAGGCCTTGAAGTAGTTGCTACTATATATATCATAGGCCTTGAAGTAGTTGCTACTATATATATCATAGGCCTTGAAGTAGTTGCTACTATATATATCATAGGCCTTGAAGTAGTTGCTACTATATATATCATAGGCCTTGAAGTAGTTGCTACTATATATATCATAGGCCTTGAAGTACAACAATACTATATATATCATATGCCATGAAGTAGAACTTTGCTACTATATATATCATAGGCCTTGAAGTACAATACTATATATATCATATGCCATGAAGTAGAACTTTGCTACTATATATATCATAGGCCTTGAAGTAGTTGCTACTATATATATCATAGGCCATGAAGTAGTTGCTACTATATATATCATAGGCCATGAAGTAGTTGCTACTATATATATCATAGGCCATGTAGTTGCTACTATATATATCATAGGCCATGAAGTAGTTGCTACTATATATATCATAGGCCATGTAGTTGCTACTATATATATCATAGGCCTTGAAGTAGTTGCTACTATATATATCATAGGCCTTGAAGTAGTTGCTACTATATATATCATAGGCCTTGAAGTAGTTGCTACTATATATATCATAGGCCTTGAAGTAGTTGCTACTATATATATCATAGGCATGAAGTAGTTGCTACTATATATATCATAGGCCATGTAGTTGCTACTATATATATCATAGGCCATGAAGTAGTTGCTACTATATATATCATAGGCCTTGAAGTAGTTGCTACTATATATATCATAGGCCATGAAGTAGTTGCTACTATATATATCATAGGCCTTGAAGTAGTTGCTACTATATATATCATAGGCCTTGAAGTAGTTGCTACTATATATATCATAGGCCATGAAGTAGTTGCTACTATATATATCATAGGCCATGACGTAGTTGCTACTATATATATCATAGGTCTTGAAGTAGTTGCTACTATATATATCATAGGCCTTGAAGTAGTTGCTACTATATATATCATAGGCCTTGAAGTAGTTGCTACTATATATATCATAGGTCTTGAAGTAGTTGCTACTATATATATCATAGGCCTTGAAGTAGTTGCTACTATATATATCATAGGCCATGAAGTAGTTGCTACTATATATATCATAGGCCTTGAAGTAGTTGCTACTATATATATCATAGGCCTTGAAGTAGTTGCTACTATATATATCATATGCCTTGAAGTAGTTGCTACTATATATATCATAGGCCTTGAAGTAGTTGCTATTATATATATCATAGGCCATGAAGTAGTTGCTACTATATATATCATAGGCCTTGAAGTAGTTGCTACTATATATATCATAGGCCTTGAAGTAGTTGCTACTATATATATCATAGGCCTTGAAGTAGTTGCTACTATATATATATCATAGGCCTCGAAGTAGTTGCTACTATATATATCATAGGCCTTGAAGTAGTTGCTACTATATATATCATAGGCCATGAAGTAGTTGCTACTATATATATCATAGGCCATGAAGTAGTTGCTACTATATATATCATAGTCCATGAAGCTAGCTTGCTACTATATATATCATAGACCTTGAAGTAGTTGCTACTATATATATCATAGGCCTTGAAGTAGTTGCTACTATATATATCATAGGCCTTGAAGTAGTTGCTACTATATATATCATAGGCCATGAAGTAGTTGCTACTATATATATCATAGGCCTTGAAGTAGTTGCTACTATATATATCATAGACCTTGAAGTAGTTGCTACTATATATATCATAGGCCTTGAAGTAGTTGCTACTATATATATCATAGGCCTTGAAGTAGTTGCTACTATATATATCAAGTAGTTGCTACTATATATATCATAGGCCATGAAGTAGTTGCTACTATATATATCATAGGCCTTGAAGTAGTTGCTACTATATATATCATAGGCCATGAAGTAGTTGCTACTATATATATCATAGGCCATGAAGTAGTTGCTACTATATATATCATAGGCCTTGTGAAGTAGTTGCTACTATATATATCATAGGCCTTGAAGTAGTTGCTACTATATATATCATATGCCATGAAGTAGTTGCTACTATATGTATCATAGGCCATGAAGTAGTTGCTACTATATATATCATAGGCCTTGAAGTAGTTGCTACTATATATATCATAGGCCTTGAAGTAGTTGCTACTATATATATCATAGGCCTTGAAGTAGTTGCTACTATATATATCATAGGCCATGAAGTAGTTGCTACTATATATATCATAGGCCTTGAAGTAGTTGTTACTATATATATCATAGGCCTTGAAGTAGTTGCTACTATATATATCATAGGCCATGAAGTAGTTGCTACTATATATATCATAGGCCTTGAAGTAGTTGCTACTATATATATCATAGGCCATGAAGTAGCTGCTACTATATATATCATAGGCCATGAAGTAGTTGCTACTATATATATCATATGCCTTGAAGTAGTTGCTACTATATATATCATAGGCCTTGAAGTAGTTGCTACTATATATATCATATGCCATGAAGTAGTTGCTACTATATATATCATAGACCTTGAAGTAGTTGCTACTATATATATCATAGGCCTTGAAGTAGTTGCTACTATATATATCATAGGCCTTGAAGTAGTTGCTACTATATATATCATAGGCCTTGAAGTAGTTGCTACTATATATATCATAGGCCTTGAAGTAGTTGCTACTATATATATCATAGGCCTTGAAGTAGTTGCTACTATATATATCATAGGCCTTGAAGTAGTTGCTACTATATATATCATAGGCCTTGAAGTAGTTGCTACTATATATATCATAGGCCTTGAAGTACAACAATACTATATATATCATATGCCATGAAGTAGAACTTTGCTACTATATATATCATAGGCCTTGAAGTACAATACTATATATATCATATGCCATGAAGTAGAACTTTGCTACTATATATATCATAGGCCTTGAAGTAGTTGCTACTATATATATCATAGGCCATGAAGTAGTTGCTACTATATATATCATAGGCCATGAAGTAGTTGCTACTATATATATCATAGGCCATGTAGTTGCTACTATATATATCATAGGCCATGAAGTAGTTACTACTATATATATCATAGGCCATGTAGTTGCTACTATATATATCATAGGCCTTGAAGTAGTTGCTACTATATATATCATAGGCCTTGAAGTAGTTGCTACTATATATATCATAGGCCTTGAAGTAGTTGCTACTATATATATCATAGGCCTTGAAGTAGTTGCTACTATATATATCATAGGCCATGAAGTAGTTGCTACTATATATATCATAGGCCATGTAGTTGCTACTATATATATCATAGGCCATGAAGTAGTTGCTACTATATATATCATAGGCCTTGAAGTAGTTGCTACTATATATATCATAGGCCATGAAGTAGTTGCTACTATATATATCATAGGCCTTGAAGTAGTTGCTACTATATATATCATAGGCCTTGAAGTAGTTGCTACTATATATATCATAGGCCATGAAGTAGTTGCTACTATATATATCATAGGCCATGAAGTAGTTGCTACTATATATATCATAGGTCTTGAAGTAGTTGCTACTATATATATCATAGGCCTTGAAGTAGTTGCTACTATATATATCATAGGCCTTGAAGTAGTTGCTACTATATATATCATAGGTCTTGAAGTAGTTGCTACTATATATATCATAGGCCTTGAAGTAGTTGCTACTATATATATCATAGGCCATGAAGTAGTTGCTACTATATATATCATAGGCCTTGAAGTAGTTGCTACTATATATATCATAGGCCTTGAAGTAGTTGCTACTATATATATCATATGCCTTGAAGTAGTTGCTACTATATATATCATAGGCCTTGAAGTAGTTGCTACTATATATATCATAGGCCATGAAGTAGTTGCTACTATATATATCATAGGCCTTGAAGTAGTTGCTACTATATATATCATAGGCCTTGAAGTAGTTGCTACTATATATATCATAGGCCTTGAAGTAGTTGCTACTATATATATCATAGGCCTCGAAGTAGTTGCTACTATATATATCATAGGCCTTGAAGTAGTTGCTACTATATATATCATAGGCCATGAAGTAGTTGCTACTATATATATCATAGGCCATGAAGTAGTTGCTACTATATATATCATAGTCCATGAAGCTAGCTTGCTACTATATATATCATAGACCTTGAAGTAGTTGCTACTATATATATCATAGGCCTTGAAGTAGTTGCTACTATATATATCATAGGCCTTGAAGTAGTTGCTACTATATATATCATAGGCCATGAAGTAGTTGCTACTATATATATCATAGGCCTTGAAGTAGTTGCTACTATATATATCATAGGCCATGAAGCTAGCTTGCTACTATATATATCATAGGCCATGAAGTAGTTGCTACTATATATATCATAGACCTTGAAGTAGTTGCTACTATATATATCATAGGCCTTGAAGTAGTTGCTACTATATATATCATAGGCCTTGAAGTAGTTGCTACTATATATATCATAGGCCATGAAGTAGTTGCTACTATATATATCATAGGCCATGAAGTAGTTGCTACTATATATATCATAGGCCATGAAGTAGTTGCTACTATATATATCATAGGCCATGAAGCTAGCTTGCTACTAGTACTACATATCATAGGCCATGAAGCTAGCTGCTACAGTACTATATAAGCCATGAAGCACTACGTGGCCATGAAGCAAATAGTTGCTACTAATCGACAATGAATATGCTTGGGCTAGCCTGGAGGCAGCTACTTGGTGTTTCCTGAGCAGTCCAAGATCAGTGAAGTCTCAAGCAAATGGGGCTATCTTCCTCCACAATACCTCTGCCTGGAAAGCTTATTCACCTCACAGATAATAACTGATCGTATAAGTTTTCATCTGTGGCTGAGCTCTGTAGGTCCAGGCCTAATCCAGTAGCTGCTTTAGCTAGCAATAATCCAAGGGATGCATGGAAAATATCATTATACAGGTAGACCATACATAACTAAGCAAGCAACACAGAAACTGAACACACACAATCACACTGCACCCTCCTCCTGTGATCCCCAGAGAGCTACGGGCACTGCACCCTCCTCCAGTGATCCCCAGAGAGAGCTACAACACTGCACCCTCCTCCTGTGATCCCCAGAGAGCTACGGGCACTGCACCCTCCTCCAGTGATCCCCAGAGAGAGCTACAATCACACTGCACCCTCCTACAGTGATCCCCAGAGAGAGCTACAATAACACTGCACCCTCCTATAGTGATCCCCAGAGAGAGCTACAATCACACTGCACCCTCCTACAGTGATCCCCAGAGAGAGCTACAATAACACTGCACCCTCCTACAGTGATCCCCAGAGAGAGCTACAATCACACTGCACCCTCCTCCAGTGATCCCCAGAGAGAGCTACAATCACACTGCACCCTCCTATAGTGATCCCCAGAGAGAGCTACAATCACACTGCACCCTCCTATAGTGATCCCCAGAGAGAGCTACAATCACACTGCACCCTCCTCCAGTGATCCCCAGAGAGAGCTACAATCACACTGCACCCTCCTCCAGTGATCCCCAGAGAGCCATAGGTGTGCACTGGGACATGCTTGTCTCAAAACATATCTTGATCTTCTTTCCTGCAACCACACGCTATGAGCAGCCTTGCTCAGCCTTGCTCTTCTCGAGTAAAAAATTGCCCTAAAATGTGTGTGTGGTCAATAACATGTACATATCACACACACACACACAAGCTCTAGCTGGACTAACACCTGTGGTCTTCTAAAGTCGTTTGAGTTTATTTTACGTCCTTCAAGAAAGTGCTTGAATAACTTGTCCAAAGAAGCCAAACTTAAGGGCCCACATGGAGAATTCAACCACACCAAAAACCCTTTGGCACAGTCTCTTTCAAGTTCTCCTGTCGTCCCACCCCAACCCACCGGATAATGCCCGCCCCCCCGCCCCCCAATCATTCCTAACCCAGATTTACCACCCCTGGAAATGCCCCCCCCCCCCCCCCCCTACAAAGAAATCCTTCCTCATTACAGTTGTTGAAGAAGCTGATTGCCAGCTACTGTTGGGAGGACGACAGCAGTAGGCAAGGCCCCACTTGTCTCCGTACGAAGGAGGGAATCAGACAGAATGGACTAGCTACTGGTGATCGGCTCACCAGATCACCACACCCACGCCACCCGAGAACACTGTGTGCTTCATGATGTGTGCCACATAGAACAGTGCTTGCGCAATACATACTCTGCTGTCACGTGCATTGTTCACTAGCTGGCCTGGCTTTAATTAACAGGCCTGCCCTCACATCTGATCATCACCCTTCAAGTACTTTAGCAGAACTTGCTTGCTGTACGAAGATATACTGCAAGGGCCACGATGGAACCCAGAGCTGAGGGCATGATGGAGCCCAGAGCTGAGGGCATGATGGAGCCCAAGAGCTGAGGACATGATGGAGCCCAGAGGTGAGGGCATGATGGAGCCCAGAGCTGAGGATATGATGTATGATGGAGCCCAAGAGCTGAGGTCATGATGGAGCCCAAGAGCTGAGGGCATGATGGAGCCCAGAGCTGAGGGCATGATGGAGCCCAGAGCTGAGGATATGATGGAGCCCAAGAGCTGAGGGCATGATGGAGCCCAGAGCTGAGGCCCAGAGCTGAGGCCCAGAGCTGAGGGCATGATGGAGCCCAGAGCTGAGGCCCAGAGCTGAGGGCATGATGGAGCCCAGAGCTGAGGCCCAGAGCTGAGGGCATTGGTGGAGGCATCCAAGAAGCTCAACCATGAAAGCCGCTACCCACAAGTTGGTCCCTTTACACCCCAAGACAGCAATACTACCCACAAGTTGGTTCCTTTACACCCCAGAGACAGCAAGACTACCCACAAGTTGGTCCCTTTACACCCCAGAGACAGCAAGACTACCCACAAGTTGGTCCCTTTACACCCCAGAGACAGCAAGACTACCCACAAGTTGGTCCCTTTACACCCCAAGACAGCAATACTACCCACAAGTTGGTTCCTTTACACCCCAGAGACAGCAAGACTACCCACAAGTTGGTCCCTTTACACCCCAGAGACAGCAAGACTACCCACAAGTTGGTCCCTTTACACCCCAGAGACAGCAAGACTACCCACAAGTTGGTCCCTTTACACCCCAGAGACAGCATGACTACCCACGAGTTGGTCCATTTACACCCCCGAGACAGCAAGACTACCCACAAGTTGGTCCCTTTACACCCCAGAGACGGCAAGCCTCGCCCACAAGTTGGTCTTTTACACCCCAGAGACAGCAAGACTACCCACAAGTTGGTCCCTTTACACCCCAGAGACAGCAAGCCTCGCCCACACGTTGGTCTATTACACCCCCGAGACAGCAAGATTACCCACAAGTTGGTCCCTTTACACCCCAGAGACAGCAGGACCATGCAAGGCACAATTAAGGTTCCATCTCACAGAGAATATCAATTTCCTACACTTATGAAGGGAATGGCACTCGCACTGAATTTCTGTGTGGGGTGGGTCAGGTGATACACCTTGAATGACGACGAGGACTCTCAACTATGCAATCACTGACTGACAACTGCTAATTGGCCTGAATTAAGTTGATCCAACTTCAGACTGGCTGTCGCATGGCTGCATACCGGCAGACCATAAAACCATTGCCACACACACACACACACACACACACACTAGCACTGCTTCACCCGTAATTCTGGGCTGAGCAAGAGTTGATCAGAGATGAACCCAGAGCTGTTCAAACACACACCAAGCCTGCGTGACAATTACTCACTTGGTTTCAACTTCATATCTACAGTGCTGGTCTAGAGGAGCTCAGTGGTATGACAGTCCCAGAACTTCATGTCTACAGTGTTGGTCTAGCGGAGCTGAGTGGTACACGGCAGTCCCAGAACTTCATGTCTACAGTGCTGGCCTAACTGAGCTCAGTAGTTCACGGCAATACTTGACAAAGACTGGAGATTGCTAATGATGCTTTTGTGAAGAGCAGTTTGTCTTCATACTAGAGGGCAGTGGAGCTGTTTCTATTGCTCCTGTACTTGGCACCTACACCACAAACTACTCAGGATTGTCCCCATGTAGACCACAACCACATGGACACCCTTTACCATTTAATATTATGTGCAGCAGCGACTACACAAAAAATTTAAATATTGATGTACATTATGGTAAAGGGTGGTTTAAGTGACTGTGGAGTGTATGGGTGCAGTCTTAACTGTGTTGTCTTTTTGACAGGTCTGTATATACATTTTTGTTATTGTTCCAGTATAATAGCCTGTCCATGTGTGCGTGTGCCACTCTACTGAGCATGCACAAGGCAACACATAGCAACTGTCAGAAATGCCACAAGTCCGAGATAGAGCTGCTGTGGCAGTGACAGAGGTGAAGAAGGCAGATGAAAATGTAAGAGCAAGTGTCATAATATCTACAGGGAATGGGAAAGATAGAGAAGAGCAGCATCACCCCATGAGGAAAGAAACCTCTGAAGAGAGCTGAGGAAAGAAACCTCTGAAGAGAGCTTAGGAAAGAAACCTCTGGAGAGAGCTGAACAGAGAAAGGCAGAAACTAGCAAGAGCAGCAGTAGCAGCCACAGGAAGGAAACAGCCACAGAAGATATACAGAGAAAAGCAGAGAGCAGCAATGAAGAGTTCAAAGTCCTAGCAATGCAAGCTTATCTTGGGCTAAACACTCTCTCAGCATTGCCATGCTTTAAAGGTTCAATATGGAGACCTTCAACTGAGCTACTGCAATGCATTGCCATGCTTTAAAGGTTCAATATGGAGACCTTCAACTGAGCTACTGCAATGGCAAGATTAGTCTACCAACTCTTTCTGAGTATCTACAAACACTGCACGAATTATTTGTGGAAACAATCACCAATTTCCAACAAATTAAAAACTAGGAATGTATACAACTACTTTCTCATTAATCAACCTAAATTTACTCACTCGACGTTCATGCCTCTAGCCTAGACGTCTAGCAAAGACATTCATGCTCTAGCCGAGACATACTAGCCGAGATGTTCATGCTCTAGCCGAGACGTTCATCTAGCCGAGACGTTCATCTAGCCGAGATGTTCATGCCTCTAGCTGACTTCTAGTCAAGACATTCATGCTCTAGCCAAGACATTCATCTAGCCAAGACGTTCATCCAGCCGAGATGTTCATGCTCTAGCTGAGACATCTAGCCAAGACATTCATGCTCTAGTCAAGACATTCATGCTCTAGCCAAGACATTCATCTAGCCAAGACGTTCATCTAGCCGAGATGTTCATCTAGCCGAGATGTTCATGCTCTAGCTGAGACATCTAACCAAGACATTCATGCTCTAGCCAAGACGTTAATCTAGCCAAGACGTTCATCTAGCCGAGATGTTCATGCTCTAGCCGAGACATCTAGCCAAGACATTCATGCTCTAGCCAAGACGTTCATCTAGCCGAGATGTTCATCTAGCCGAGACGTTCATCTAGCTGAGACGTTCATCTAGCCGAGACGTTCATCTAGCCGAGACGTTCATCTAGCTGAGACGTTCATCTAGCCGAGACGTTCACCTAGCCGAGACGTTCATCTAGCCGAGACGTTCATCTAACCGAGATGTTCATGCTCTAGCCAAGATGTCTAGCCAAGACATTCATGCTCTAGCCAAGATGTCTAGCCAAGACATTCATGCTCTAGCCAAGATGTCTAGCCAAGACATTCATGCTCTATCCGAGACATTCATCTAGCCGAGATGTTCATGCCTCTAGCCGAGACGTTCATCTAGCCGAGACGTTCATCTAACCGAGATGTTCATGCTCTAGCCAAGATGTCTAGCCAAGACATTCATGCTCTAGCCAAGATGTCTAGCCAAGACAGTCATGCTTATCCGAGACATTCATCTAGCCGAGATGTTCATGCCTCTAGCCGAGACGTCTAGCCAAGACATTCATGCTCTAGCCGAGACATACTAGCCGAGATGTTCATGCTCTAGCCAAGACGTTCATCTAGCCGAGATGTTCATGCCTCTAGCTGACTTCTAGTCAAGACATTCATGCTCTAGCCAAGACATTCATCTAGCGAAGACGTTCATTTAGCCGAGATGTTCATGCCTCTAGCTGACTTCTAGTCAAGACATTCATGCTCTAGCCAAGACGTTAATCTAGCCAAGACGTTCATCTAGCCGAGATGTTCATGCTCTAGCTGAGACATCTAGCCAAGACGTTTATCTAGCCGAGATGTTCATCTAGCCGAGACGTTCATCTAGCCAAGACGTTCATCTAGCCGAGACATTCATCTAGCCAAGACGTTCATCTAACCGAGATGTTCATGCTCTAGCCAAGATGTCTAGCCAAGACATTCATGCTCTAGCCAAGACGTTCATCTAGCCAAGACGTTCTTCTAGCCAAGACATTCATGCTCTAGCCGAGACATTCATCTAGCCGAGACGTTCATCTAGCCGAGATGTTCATGCTCTAGCCGAGATGTCTAGCCAAGACATTCATGCTCTAGCCGAGACGTTCATCTAGCCAAGACATTCATGCTCTGAGATGTCTAGCCAAGACATTCATGCTCTAGCCGAGACGTTCATCTAGCGAAGACGTCGAGTGACTAAACTGATTAATGAGAAAGTTCATCAACATGAAAGTTCATCAACATGTCAACTGAGATATTCTATGGAAATCCAACAAAGCCTCATCCTCACCTGCTTCTTCTGGAGCACACAGTATTTATTCCCGGTGAAGGTACATTATTTGAAGCATTTAATATACGCCGTACGTGCATAATCAGCTGCTATTTGTGAACTCGAACATTAATTCTGAGAGGGGGGGGGGGGGGGGGGGATCGCAGTCTTGGCAAGTATCGGCTAATATATAATATTATAGTTGAAGTAGTTTGGCGAGTTGTTGAAGGCTAAGAGATACTCTCGCGGCTGTCAAGATGCCGAGAGCTACAGCAACCCTGCAGCACCTTTAGTCACCTCTGTGAGTGTCAGACTTCTTCTTTAACTTCCCTCTCCCATCATAATGTACACAAGCCAGCACACACCATAATCTTCCTTGTTGCTATCTTAAAGCAAGCGCCTTGTGGGAGAGAGGCCACTGCAGCCTCCTTCAAGGACTTAGTATTGGCTCCACACCTAAGCTAAGAGCAAATATTTACACACATGGACCTGAAGCTCTGTACCTGGCCTGGTTGGTAGGTCTCAGCTGTTGTCCGCGTACAAATGTTATCACCCTTGCTAACATCTTGACTGACTGTGACAACCAACACAGTCAACATGTCGCAGGTTCAATACTAGCTTTAATTCTCCATAAAACAACTGACCTTTGCAACATAACACGCACATGCCAGTCACCTAGAGGGACTCAACGATCCATTGCGATCCCCCCCCCCCCCCCAAGTCGAGAACAAAGTAGTCACTGCAGGGCTTAGTTTTCTGGTACTAAAATTGTTATGAATGGAGATTAGATTGTATGCAATTATGAGAGAGAGAGAACAGAGATAGATAGATAGATAGATACGTTAATAAATAACATAGGTCCATCTGTTATTTGAAAAAGTGGGTCAAACCAATTAGAGAGTGCTAGTTACTCCTTAAATATATAATATATATATATATTATAGCGAAAATGCTTGAGATGACAGATCCTGACAGCCTCTCCAGCAGCTATGCAGATCTGGCAGGATGGATTGGTTGAGCTGACGACTATGCAGATATTGTGACCAGAGTGAAGTGACGTTCATCCCGACTATGCAGATATTGTGACCAGAGTGAAGTGACGTCCATCCCTGTATTATCCACTGTGAACTCTGCCCTTCCAGGACTTCTTCTATTTCGCCTCAAGCATCTGCACAGGGCCTGGGCATGGCTCGAGCATCTGCAGGGCCTGGGCACGGCTCGAGCATCTGCAGGGCCTGGGCATGGCTCGAGCAACTGCAGGGCTAGGGTATGGCTCGAGCAACTGCAGGGCCTGGGCATGGCTCGAGCAACTGCAGGGCTAGGGTATGGCTCGAGCAACTACAGGGCCTGGGCATGGCTCGAGCATCTGCAGGGCCTGGGCATGGCTCGAGCAACTGCAGGGCTAGGGTATGGCTCGAGCAACTGCAGGGCCTGGGCATGGCTCGAGCAACTGCAGGGCTAGGGTATGGCTCGAGCAACTGCAGGGCCTGGGCATGGCTCGAGCAACTGCAGGGCTAGGGTATGGCTCGAGCAACTGCAGGGCCTGGGCATGGCTCGAGCAACTGCAGGGCTAGGGTATGGCTCGAGCATCTGCAGGGCCTGGGCATGGCTCGAGCAACTGCAGGGCCTGGGCATGGCTAGAGCATCTGCAGGGCTAGGGTATGGCTCGAGCAACTGCAGGGCTAGGGTATGGCTCGAGCAACTGCAGGGCTAGGGTATGGCTCGAGCAACTGCAGGGCCTGGGCATGGCTCGAGCAACTGCAGGGCCCGGGCATGACTCGAGCAACTGCAGGGCCTGGGCATGGCTCGAGCAACTGCAGGGCCTGGGCACGTCCATTCAGCTCAGCCTCCCCACAGAGGAAATAACACCCCACCCCCCCTCCCCCTGAAAGGACCACTTTTGCCATTGGGCACAGTTGGGCCACCGAGCCTCAGCACGTGACGCTGGCTAGTCCCTCATGAATATGGGCCAGAAGGTCACAGTAGACGGGAGAGTGAAGCTCAAGTACATATAAGGCTAACTAGAGGGGAATGCTACCTCAGAGGTTGCACACACACACACACATACACAACATACACACACCACAGCATACACACATGCACACACACAGCATACACACAGCATACACACACACAGCATACACACACACACAGCATACACACATGCACAGCATACACACATGCACACACACAGCATACACACACACACACACAGCATACACACATCCACACACACAGCATACACACACACACACACACACAGCATACACACACACACACACAGCATACACACATGCACACACACAGCATACACACACAGCATACACACATCCACACACACAGCATACACACACACACACAGCATACACACACACAGCATACACACACACACAGCATACACACACACAGCATACACACACACACACACACAGCATACACACATGCACACACAGCATACACACATGCACACACAGCATACACACATGCACACACAGCATACACACACACACACAGCATACACACACACACACACAGCATACACACATGCACACACACGCACACACAGTAGGTTGTTTCTCACAGTCATTGGAGAAACCTTCAGCTAACTGCAACAATAAGCCAGGCTGATATGCAGCATGTAGTGCAACCTATTATGGTTTGCCTCACTAAACACCAGCACACTGCCGGGGAACACCTCGATCAGATAAACACCTGACTAGCATTGAAGGAAACACGACAGCTAGTCTAACACTCTAACACTCCCACAAAACCAGTAGGTAGTCAGCAACTTCTACAAGAACAACACTCGTCATCATCATGCATTTATTTAGTCATCGAACTCACGGGGGGCTCAATGTCCAGCAAATTCCGTGGCCCCTCTATATTGCAGTTACTTGTTTCTTCTTTGACACCTTCCCCGCCCATGCCCCCCAAACTCTGATACATCTTCCCCGGCTCCATCTCCAAGCCATGGACCATCCCACCACTAATCTCTTTGTCAGGTTCAGCATCTCCGCCTTCACCATTGTTGTCATCGTCAGATCGCTTCTGCTTCGCCGGCTCCTCGATAAAACGTCCTCGCTTGAGCTCTGGCATTTCTAATAGCTGGGCCTCAATCTCCGGGGGTATTGGGTTTCGTCGGCCGGCAACAGCCGCGGCCGTGTGAGAGAACTTCTCTAGTACGTACTTCCACCTCTGCTTCTGCTGGAGCTTGTCCATGCCTTGGGAGACGAGCGGGACCAGACAACGTCGCCACATGCGTGAACGACAGGGGAGAATGTTTGGAGGAAGGGTGGGACAAGAATGGTGGATGAACTGGCCCGGGGGGTAGAGACTCTTGCAACCGTGGCAGAGAAGACAAGGGGCATTGGCCTTGGTGTAGAGGTTGAGGAAAAAGGTACCATAGACTACTGCCAAGCAGCGATGGAAGACGTCAAAGCTGTTCTGGAGCTCACCTTCTCATGAGGAAAAAGAGAAGAAGAGGAAGAGGAAGAGAGAGCAGGCAAAAGGAAACATATCATTCTCTAGCAGCAACTCTTCAGTCATTTCTTTTGTAATGATTTTTTTAAATAAATTAATAATAAATAAACACAATCCAGTGAATGATGATGGGTTATTACTCTGTCTGCCGATTCATCTAGACACAACCTTGACTCTGCCACACACACACACACACACAGCCACAAAACACATACATGACCTCACACATAACACAACACACACACTATGAACACAAACACACACTACAAACACACACCTAACAGGTCTCAAATAGTCTGAAGTGAGAGGATGGGATACAGAATTCCCAGTGTGCAGGACACATAACATGCATCTTCCTTGTATACATGCAGCAGAAAATGCCACAGCTGGCAGCACTCCACACTCACACACACACACACAAGCATGCACACACACACACACACACACTACTACTACTACGACTACGCTGGCTGCTACTACTACAGACTACACACACTCGCCCTGGCCTACCTACCACACACACACACACCACACAAACAGCAACAGGTGGTCCCGACAGGTTAGACTTCAAATCTTGGCTATTGCAACACGTACACATACATACACACAAACACACACCTCACACTAAATCATGGCCTTCTGTAGTCGGCACTAAGTTCATCAATACTTTCAAAGTACATAGACAGCCATACTTGTATTCTACAAGAACAAGGTATTGCCATGTGAACCCGTCTCACATACCCAACACCTTGCTAACACACCACACACACACCACACTCTCACGCATCCATCCATTAACACGTACCTCAAGACTCCTCCTCCTTCTCTCCCACATGCACAATCCTTATCCTCGTATTCGCCATGTTACACACACACACACACACCCTTCAAGTCACACCCCAACCTGCTTCGTATCAGTACGGTCCCTCACGCTTGTTCTTCCTCTATACACTCACTGGGTAATGGCATTTTACTTCTCTCCTGCTGTGCTATGATAGCGAGAAGCTGCTGTCCCATGGACACGGCTTGTGACGGAGTGCATCGCTCAGACGGACCCAACTGGTTCATCTGTGTCAACAAGGAGGTGCTGGAGGGTACAGTGTCTGTACTTTCCGATGATTGGGGGAGGGACATAGTGGGGCCAGAGGAGGAAGAGGGTGTGACTATAAGATGGCCATGAGGAGAGGTGGCGGACGAGGAAGAGGAAGACGTAGTGCGCATCATGGAAGTGGGGTCAGGAACAAGTTGCGAGATTCCAGAGTGAACTCCAGGGTGGACTCCAGAGTGGACTCCAGAGTGAAGTCCTATACCTCCTAACCCACCTCCAGCACCATGCAGCTTCACTCCATAGCCTAGAGCAAGTTGCAGAATAAATACAATAAGTACCGTGGTCAGACACCACCTCTCGTATTAACTTGCCTATTGGACTCGTGCTATTCATGGAGTTATTACTGTCCACGAATCTTGCTATGGTCAGGTTGGATGCAGGAGACTGCTGCACAAATTGCGCAGCATTGGGAGCCACAGCAACAGCACCCAGCCCAGGGGAAGACATGGATAGGTTGTGGGAGGCATGGTAGTGCACGGGATCTGGCTGCGAGTAGCTTTGGTGAGGAAGAAGACCACTATCCAACCCCGATAAGTCTCCTGCGGGTTTGTTGCAGAGCATTAATCACGACGCGCGTAGTTACGCGGGTTTATCTTACCTCCCAATGGCAAAGTTCCGTTCATCTCTGAGGCGTAACAACTCTGCTTAGTGGAGGCAACTTTATTTCTTCGCAGCTTCGAGGGATAAGTGACCGGGGGAGTGGAGCGGTTGTTGTGCTATAAGTGCTGTGACGTGTGCAGCAGTGAGCATGTGATCGGTGTGTGTTGGTGTAACTTGTGCTGTTGTGCGCATGTGTGTGATAATGTGGGCTGAGGTGTAGCTAAGGTGGGATGTGCCTAATGTTGGTCAATCTGTTTCCGTTGCGTGCGTTGCGTAATCCGCGATGGTTTGGACGGCGGCAGGGTCAGAGGCTTGGCATTCCACCAGCAGAAACAACTCGACATTTGTTCCTGAGGCTAGCATAACCCTGGATGAACCGGCTCCATGTCGTAGCTCCTGATGTAGATGGAATCATGTATTTATGTACTATCATGTACGGGATTTCAATGGTCACGTTGAATCGTTCCGCAGCGTTTAACTTTGACCTACCGCAGCAATGTGCAATTGGCTAGCAGCAGATTGAAAGGACTCTTGTGACAAGGTAAGGTAAGGTGTGGTATGTGTAGAGATGGTAGATGTGAGCTATGCGATGAAGATGTTTGGAAAATATTGTGAGTTTGCTGTGATGAGGAAGAGTATTGGGATATAGTCGGAGGGCGTTGAAGGGTCTGAGGAGTAGGTGGCAAATGGAGAAATAAAGATGTTGGGTAGTTCAGTAGCAGAGGTGAAGTGTTAGTAGGGACAGAATTGTTATGGGAAACGTGCTCAAGTGGTGGGAGAAGAGGAAATACTTAATGTTTGGCACCTAGGGTCACATGTCCTTATGTCTTTGGCACCTCCGCCATTGGCATCCCAAAACAAACTCACATTCTTTTAGTTAGTTAATTCATGTTTTTTTCTTAGATATTGTCATTTGTTGTTTCTATCTACTTCGTGATGGCCTATTTCAAGGTTCAACAGATTATTATTATAATTTAATCTTCAATCTTCAGGGACCATCACATCCCAGTGCAGTACAAAGATAAATAAATATAATGATGAAAGTAAATGAGATAGATAACTTGTGCTGTAATAAACACAATGTCATGCACGTGATAAATATTAGGTTAATGTAAGAGGAATTACTAGCTGAAATATTTTTATAGCTATCCTGGATAGCCACTTCCTTCCAGACATTTTCTTTGGCCCAAAAATCTTTGGCCCAAAAATCTTCATAGCCTCTAGGAGACCTGCCAGAGTGGAAAGCTCACTGCTTCAATAATTCTAGAGACATAGAAAGAGTGTAAAGTTCAACACGCGATATGTTCTAGGATTCTGATTGGTCCGATGCAACAGATAGGATGCAAGAGTTGAATCAAATCCTACTCTTGCGTTTCATAACTGTTCTGTTCCGTTAGATTCATAGTCCGTTGTGTTACCAGTTCACAATATCAGCGCAACGGATCGGAAGGATGGAATACATGCAACGGTTGTCTTGTGTCGTGAACAGGCTTTATACCTTAGTATGTCGACCTTCACCTACGTGCCCAGCCATCTTCTAGACAGTTGGATCCAGCAGAAAGGCCAGGTCACAGGTTTAGTCTGTGTGCCTGCGAGCTGTTGGAGAGGCAGACCTTAGCATTAAAAAGTGAGTGAAGTTTTTTTTTTAATGGATGCCTGCACCTGAAGAACTTCCCAGCTCTAAACCTCTTGCCTTAGCAGGTGTGAACAATGTCACATGCTACACACCTATTTGCGCGCCTAGGGGGGAAACAGATCTGCGGCTTATAAATTTCCGCTAAATTTCCGCTAAAGTGTTGAATTTCTTCTGACTTTCACTTTTTTAGATTATTAAGTTCAGAAGAGGTACCAAGAGAAACTTGACTGACCCCTATTGCCCTCGATGTCAAGTCGGTTCATTACGCAAATCTCTGATCATCTCGAAGGGAAATTTGAGAGGGTACTTGTGGATGAGGTGCACAGAACTACAGTGGCTGGATGAATATGGTAGAGTGAGTAGGGATGGAGGTGGGTAAGGTTGTGGAGGGAGTAAGTGATGCAGTGTTGGAGGAGATGGGGGAGTGTGTTATACATTGGGTAGGGAAGTGGTGGCAGTGGAGGAAGGAACTGTTGTATGTTGAGCTGGACACTTATAACTAGCCTATCTTCTATTACTGTTGTTGTATATAACTGTAAATAATTGATGTCACAATGTGTGTGCCCCTAACAGGCTCAACAATAGCAATTATTATGCACAGGCTTCAGGTAATTGTAGGTACTCTGCTATGAGGGCTTAACTTAGCTCGTGTGAGGCTTGCTTGTCCAGCAGAACACAATACTTCCCCATATTGAGATTGTGAGTACAGATTATGTCCCAGGAGAGGCTATTGGCAACACTTGGCCACTACGAGCAACACATGTATAAGGTTGTTCCACTTCAATGTGGGTTGCCCACATGTTGCAATAGAAATTGAATCGTATATTGTTTAAATAGCCCTGAAGACGAGTGCATTAACATTCTCTTTTTTTAAACGAAATTGACGCTGCTTAGTTTCCTTGGCAACCCCCGAGGACATCCACACTAATAACTGTTTGGTTCTCACTAAACAAGAACTAGCAAAACTTGTTATTTTTTTCATTTGTCGATCTATGAATAGCCTCTCTCTTACGTGATATTACGACTCCACATTATCAAGCATCAAAATGTGTAAATGTACCAATCCTGATTTAGGCCTTTCACTTCTAGGGTCAAAGGTTGGGCTTGCTGGGCAGATTACTGCCGTGCATGTATCAAGTCAGCTGCTATAGCTTCTGGGCGGGAGTATTACATACCCACAACCATACCCACAAGATAAAAACTGTTGTAGACATGCATAATGCACTTAAAAGGGCACATCTTAAAAAGGGCAGGAAACGGGACTATCGTGTTCATGACCCTTTACCATTTAAGGGGGACCGTCTGTGCATTTTTTTATTTTTTTTTAAAACCTGTGGTTACAACTTTAGAGCTCAGTAGATTCTGCAAACTTCATGGTATGGACTTGATATATAGCTCAAAAGATAGGTCTCTCTGTGTGCTCTCTTTTGATACAAAAATATGTTTCATAGGTATAACTATAGGCAAGTTACTAGACCCTAAAGAGGAGGGACCACAAAAACCTGAATCGCTCCAACCTCCATAGAAACCACTCTGAGTTGCGAAGTGCAAAAAAATTAAAAATGGTACAAGTGGCTAGAGGAAGCTCTAGAGTACACAATGAGTATATTGAGTAGGCGTGAAAAATTTATTACCTGGTCAAGCGGCGGTTGGAAAATTGAAGGCGTTGACAAGGCGACGCTTTGTCAACGCCTTCAATTTTCCAACCGCGCGCTTGACCAGGTAATAAATTTTTCACGCCTACTCAATATACTCATTGTGTACTCTAGAGCTTCCTCTAGCCACTTGTACCATTTTTAATTTTTTTGCACTTCGCAACTCAGAGTGGTTTCTATGGAGGTTGGAGCGATTCAGGTTTTTGTGGTCCCTCCTCTTTAGGGTCTAGTAACTTGCCTATAGTTATACCTATGAAACATATTTTTGTATCAAAAGAGAGCACACAGAGAGACCTATCTTTTGAGCTATATATCAAGTCCATACCATGAAGTTTGCAGAATCTACTGAGCTCTAAAGTTGTAACCACAGGTTAAAAAAAAAAAAAAAAAAAAGTGCAGATGTCCCCCCTTAAATGGTAAAGGATCATCTAATTGATTGTGTCAATGTGGGTGCAGTCTTGCTTCTTCTTCTCCTTGTCTAACAGGTCGATCCAATGAAGAGGTTGGTCCAATGAAGAGGTTGGTCCAATGAAGCGACTTATTTCGAGAGTTTTTTGTGTTTGCTTATTCATATGTTATTTCTACATTTAAGGGGGCGGGGGGGGGGGGGGGACATTCCCATAAACTACTAGGCGCAAAAAAAACAACTTGTGGTTACCATTTTATAGCTCCATAGATTCTGCACACTTCATGGACTTGATATATAGCTCAAAAGATACGTCTCTCTGAGTTCTCTCTTTTGATACTAAAACATTTTCCATGGACATAACTGTACCCAAGTTACTGGAGCTAATGTGAGGGAACCTCAAACCCGAGTGCCTGAATTGGAAGCAAGAATAACTCTCTAGTTTATCAAGTGCTAGACAGCTGAAATTAGCACCAGTGGCAGAAAGCCCTACTGCATATATACAACGACTTTTTTCATTAGGCGCTAAAACTCAAGTCGTGGTCAAGCACATGGTTGGAAAATGAATATCCTTAACATTTTAAAGGAAATTGGTTTTTTTGAGCGGTGGAAGACTACACGAGTGCTGTTGGATACTACACATCCAACACATGCCTCCTGTTCTTATTGTTGACTGCTCATATACACCGTATTGTCCTCGACACAAAAATCAGCACACACCAATTCTTGTTGGTTTTTTTGGTTTGGTTTTTACTGTCTATCCAGAGACTCATTCAAGGACTAGTTAACAGTTGCACACACCAACCAAACAGCAGATGTTTGGGTAGAGGATTAGATCCTTCTTTGGACTAGGAGAAAGAACACCACAATCTGAAATGGGCAAAACTAAGCGTGGTAATTTGTTCTACTTACAGTCTAGTAGTAGTCATGTGATGATGATCTTTACCCAAAACATATTCAACACCACGTGAGCTACTTTGAATGTGTCCGCGGCTGTCTCCACTCTGAAGCCCTTTTACTGCGCTATGGAAAAGCAAAGTATAGTAGTCTTGGATATGTTCATTTGAACATTTGGATTCTTCAAGTACTCAAGTTTTTATGAATTGGCCTATTGTACACAAGCTGTGGAGTAGGTAATACTCACTGTAAACATATTCATCTATGTGGTCTACATTGATACGTTCTTGGTTCCTTCTTTTTTGACAATCAATTCAAATATATTTTATTTGTTTTTATCTCATTTGTTCATCTCATTTGTTTATTTTCCTTATGTTGTTATTTGTTTGTTTTCCTTCTGTTGTTATTTCCTCGTTATAAATATTAAGTTGTCCTGCCCCCTTCACGAAGTTTGTGACAGTTGCTCAACGTAACTCCAGAACTAACCAATCATAGATGTTAATCTTATCACGCATGCACACACACACACAGAACTAACCAATCACTTATCACACACACAGAACTAACCAATCATAGATGTTAATCTTATCACGCATGCACACACACACATGCACACACGTAGTTTAGTTGTAGGTGTGCTATTATCTCATAATTGCATTATGACATATTGACTAATTTGATAGTACATGTTCAAAGCAGGATACTGACTTCATTTCTTTGCTGCATAAATTTGCCAATGCTGAACAAATGTAGCTAGGCCCAACTGTTGCTCATGCACACGGGTACAATTATTATGTGGTCTTGACCATTTTCTTTTTTTTACAGAATTGACCGAGAGGAATTTTGTTGCAAGTCAGTGGAATCGTGAAAAGACATGGTACTAGTTATGAGGGTGAAAGAAAATAGGTCATAGAAAATAGGTCATAGACAATACAAGATCGGTTTTAACTTTAAAAAATTTATTTTATTCTCAATGAAACTCTCAGTTGACAATGAATTACAACTTCCTCAATAATCAAATTATTGTCTCTTGACATTTCGGCTAGATGCTCTAGCCTTCATTAGAGATGTGCTCGTAATGCAAACCACACCCTGACACGCACATCCATCACGTGAACAGGATTCTATAATTAATAATTAATATATTAATAATTTTAGTAAATAACTACATAAACATAACTACATAAACATAACACCAAAACAAACACATTCCCATTAAAATATATATATATATATATATATATACAAAAATATATACAAAAATATGTGGTATTATGTCATATTATTATTACTTATGGAGAAGAAGAAAAAAATTAACAATAATTTTAAATATATATAAAACAATTTAAAAAAGATATGTTAATTAAGAACACATTTAAAAAAAATGATAAATAACAAATATTATGGTGGGTGTGGTTTCAAGTTCAAGGTTTTGAGAGTGGCCATCCAGCAGCCAGGTAAGTCCATTCCACAATCTTGATTAACCGTTCACACTCTTGTGCTTGTGCACATCAGCCTCCTTCACTAGCAGTCCCTTCTGTCTGTTGGCCTGATCCAAGATGGTGGCTTCCTCCCACAGAATAGGATATCCATTGTCCCATACAGTTAAGAAATTGCAGGTTTCTCTTTGTCACACTTTTTACAGGCATCCTGATGTTCTTTCACTCTGGTCTCCAGTCTTCTGTTGGTCTCCCCTATGTAGTACTTCCCACAGCTGCAAGGGATGCGGTACACAAGTCACAACACATGAGTGCATACTAGTTAGTCATTCATCCTTCACTCGGCTCAGTTGTTCCCTCAGAGTTCTTCCTGATTTGAAAACGACTCGGATGTTGAACTTCCTGCAGACACTCCTGATATCTTCACTCTTCTGTGGATAAGTAATTACTACCATGGGGATCCTTCTTCCCAGACCCCCGATTGCTTGTATCGGTGCACTTCTCTTCCTTTCTGTATTGAGATGTAACTGCAGAGGAAAGGTTGATGGAGGCTTCCTATTCAAATTTCTTTGAGGTCGTCCTTCTCCATCGCTACTCTTCTGGCTCTATCATAAGCTCCTCACCACTCCTCTTCTGAGATGAATAGAATGGTGTGATCTATAATCAAGATACCGGTTGGTGTGCTTGGGTTTTCTGTCAACTGTTGCAGTTAGCCTTCCGTCTTCCTTCCTGTGTAGGTGGCAATCCAGAAAGGGCAACGATCTGTCCACTTTAAGCTCCATGGTAAACTTTATGGATGGCCTGATGTTGTTCAGACGGTCTATCCTCCTCAGCTCTCCCGGGGCTTTCTCTGTCCCTTTGTCAAGTTGTCCTTTGGTTTCCTTATTCTTCTCAAAATTCCTCATATTCTTCCTGGAAGCTCATGTGCCTTGTCATCCTCCAGCTTCCTGGCCATCTCTTCCACTGCAGCTATATATGGTGTCCATCAAAGGTCTCTGGAGCAGGGACAAAGTTAAGACCCAAAGCAAGTACTTCTTCCTGAGTTGGAGAAAAATATTCTTCTCAGTCAGCTTCACCACCCTGCCTGTATCAAGCTCACACGAGTTTTAGCATCTCATTATTCCTGATGAAGGCTAGGGCTCCTAGTCATTATTGCTAGAGCATCTAGTTGTTATTCTGATGAAGGTTAGAGCATCTAGTCATTATTCCTGATGAAGGTTAGAGCATCTAGTCGTTATTCCTGATGAAGGCTAGAGCATCTAGTCGTTATTCCTGATGAAGGCTAGAGCATCTAGTCGTTATTCCTGATGAAGGCTAGAGCATCTAGTCTTTATTCCTGATGAAGGCTAGAGCATCTAGTCGTTATTCCTGATGAAGGCTAGAGCATCTAGTCTTTATTCCTGATGAAGGCTAGAGCATCTAGTTGTTATTCCTGATGAAGGCTAGTCGTTCTTCCTGATGAAGGCTAGAGCATCTAGTCGTTATTCCTGATGAAGGCTAGAGCACCTAGTCGTTATTCCTGATGAAGGCTAGAGCATCTAGTCGTTATTCCTGATGAAGGCTAGAGCACCTACCTGATGAAGGCTAGAGCACCTAGTCGTTATTCGTGATGAAGGCTAGAGCACCTAGTCGTTATTCGTGACGAAGGCTAGAGCACCTAGTCGTTATTCCTGACGAAGGCTAGAGCATCTAGTCGTTATTCCTGATGAAGGCTAGAGCATCTAGTCGTTATTCCTGACGAAGGCTAGAGCATCTAGTCGTTATTCCTGACGAAGGCTAGAGCATCTAGTCGTTATTCCTGATGAAGGCTAGAGCATCTAGTCGTTATTCCTGATGAAGGCTAGAGCATCTAGTCGTTATTCCTGATGAAGGCTAGAGCATCTAGTCGTTATTCCTGATGAAGGCTAGAGCATCTAGTCGTTATTCCTGATGAAGGCTAGAGCATCTATTTATTCCTGATGAAGGCTAGAGCATCTAGTTGTTATTCCTGATGAAGGCTAGTCGTTCTTCCTGATGAAGGCTAGAGCATCTAGTCGTTATTCCTGATGAAGGCTAGAGCACCTAGTCGTTATTCCTGATGAAGGCTAGAGCACCTAGTCGTTATTCGTGATGAAGGCTAGAGCACCTAGTCGTTATTCCTGATGAAGGCTAGAGCATCTAGTCGTTATTCCTGATGAAGGCTAGAGCATCTAGTCGATATTCCTGACGAAGGCTAGAGCATCTAGTCGTTATTCGTGATGAAGGCTAGAGCACCTAGTCATTATTCCTGATGAAGGCTAGAGCACCCAGTCATTATTTCTGATGAAGGCTAGAGCATCTAGTCATTATTCCTGATGAAGGCTAGAGTGCCTAGTCATTATTTCTGATGAAGGCTAGAGTCATTATTCCTGATGAAGGCTAGAGTCATTATTCCTGATGAAGACTAGAGCATCTAGTCGTTATTCCTGATGAAGACTAGAGCACCTAGTCATTATTCCTGACGAAGGCTAGAGCATCTTGTCGAAGTTGAGAGAGTGAATTTCAAGTTGACTATTGAGGAAGTCATTTTAATTCTTTTTTTGTTTTGCTGTTTATAGTAAGGCATACCTGCAGTGTTTTTGTAATATATACTGCACTGTGTTTCTTTAATATGGCACTGTTTGTTATATCTTAATACTGCACTGTGTTTCTTTAATATGGCACTTGTGTTAGAATGCTGCACTATTTGGTATATCTTAATATGGACTGTGTTTGAATACTTTGTATCATTAATACTGCACTAAGTTCAGTAATTCTACTCCCCCCTCCCTCTTGAGCTAAGGTCATAATACTTTATATGATTAGCAGGTATTCCTCTGGAGCTTGAGGGATTCCCCTTGTGATCTAGTGCAGTCATGAATACAGTGCTATCTTTTACAGACTTCCTGTGTAATTAACTCTCCACTGATCACTGAATGGTATATATATATAATCACCAGTCCAAAAAAATCATCCAACGAAGAAATAGTCACACTTGCTGACCTTTGCCCTTTTAACCGATTAGGAAGGTTATGATGACAGGCATACTAAATCGATTCTCTGCAATGAAATTAATAACCAGACTATCATATATGTAAATAAAGTAAGTTGGTCAAGGGTGACAGATTTAGAGGGTCTACTCAGGCTTTTTAAGCGGCCACCATCCAAATAGTCAGTTTGGCAGACACAATATACACATGGAAACGAAGTACATGTATATACAAGCACACAGAGCAGCAAGCAGTGAGGCTGACACAGCAGAATGCAGTAGAAAGGCCAGGATGTAGATACTTTTAACTAAAGATGATTCTGCTGGCAAAGATGGTTGTTTCAAGTCCTGTTTGGAAACGTGAGTTACCCAGAAAAAAGGAGCAATTCTGTAATGATGATGTTGATATAGAAATGTCTTGCCCTAAATAAGAAAATGTATTATAACATGCATAACAATATATCAAGCCTAGCCAACGGCAATTAACTAAATATGTATTTAGACTAGGAACGTTGAATGCCAGTGGCCTAGCAGTTGAGTTCCCTGCCTGGAAAGCTGAAGAGCTCGAGTTCAAATCTTGATGGTGCCCAGAATTTTTTCCAGAATTTTTTCCGGTTGTCTTCTGTTCTCTGATTAATTTGTGAGGAATTTGTGAGGGTCTTGTGCAAAAATTCACTATGTGCTCTACACGCACGTACTTGGGATCCTCCCAGGTGAGTAGTGTGGTATATACCCCTCCTGACTGGGACACAAGGTCCACCCACACAAAGAAGTGTATAATTATGTCAACTCGTAATATTAGCTTTTAAAAAATATATATTCCAATATAATTATATATAATAAAAGCTTATAACTAATTAATAATTACCCACTAACTAGAATACATAACTGTATTATTATTGTTATTATTATTGTTATTATTACAAATATTTATTTTTAAAAACGAATGAAACATATAACTCGGGATGACTCCCAACCGATCCCAATACAAGAGACACTAAAGGGGCGAGCACGGGCATTCACCTCCCCAGTTCCTTGCCTTATCCTGAGGCTGAGCTCCTTCAGAAAAGCCATTGACCTGGCCCCGATGACTCCCAAAGACCCCAATGGCTACGGGCACAATCATAAAAGTGGCAAGGATCTAGACTGGCATACTTAGCCACCTTCTTGTCCTCAGCCACAGCTCCAGCACTACTCACTGCCATACCCAGATATGAACATTTCCTTCTGCATGCACTATAAAACCCTCTCCCCTTTAATCTTTCCGGTTCCACATTTCTCTCAGTGGTTTTTAACTGGTTCATCCATCAGCTTTGAAGCTAGAATCGTATGTTGTGTGTTCAGTTATTCTATTGTGGGGGGAAAAAATTATGATTTTCCCTGCCATTTTTTCCATCTGTGCACTTGGATGGCCAATGATCTATATTTCTATAGCTTATTACTAGAACTATATCAACCGCAGAACTATATCAACCACAGAGTATATGTCAAATCTCATTCGTAAAGAAATAAGATTGGCTGGCAAAAAAATGGAAGGAAACAGGTGGAATTAGATGACCCTTTACCATTTTAATCAGTATGTGGTTTAGATGGTAAAGGATCATCTAACTGGTTGTGGCGCTACATGGCTTTTCACCTGTCGCTACAATGTAGATGGGTTGTGGTTGTTTTCTGTTTTTTTAATTTTTATTGTTTGTTATTGTGTGGCGTGCCTCTGTGTATGGTCTGTGTGTGTGTAGGTGTTAGTCTCATAAACCAGCCCATTTTCAGCAGCGCCAGATGTGTTGCATCACCAGAAGGATCTGGTTGGGTTTTTTTTACAGAGTCTGTGGCAGGGCACAACACCTTAAGCAAACCATGAGCAGAGAAGAGGCACTACTTTTAGACAACTATCTGATATACTTCTTATTGTTGGTACCCTACACATGTCTGGCAATTACTAGTTGGGTCAGCCAGTCAACTTTGCAACAGTTAAAAATAAAAATAAATGGTGGCAAAAGTTAAATCTACTGCTGCTATTGCTACCTGCACTGCTATACATGTGTTCTACTACTCCATCTGTGAAGAACAAATTGTCGAGTCAAACAGACAGCTGAGTGGTATTTCTTTTTGATGGCTCTATAGGATGGCTCTATCAGGAGTGGTATATCGCAGATGTGACGGCTTGTCAAAAACCAGTCTTGATGTACTCTTAAGTGTAGCTCCCTTTTCATGTCACAGGTGCCATTTATCTACTCTGGAGATCTAGGTTCCTATATAGGTTGGTCCAGAGATGAATTTTCTCACGACTTTCAGAGTTAACAGTATATGGGGAAGTGACAATGGAGGTCCCCAAGAACCCGGCAGTTGGCACGTCATTATTATGAAGGTGTAGCGTACCTGGAGGGAACCTATGAGTCAACCTCAGCAAACAAGGAGTCTGTCCATGTCAGCAGTCAAAGATTGTCAGAATGAAAATTGAACCTTGTCATTTTTGGGTTACCTGAAAGTGACAAGTGCACCCTGAGACAGAAATGGAACTGCCGTATTCAAAGTGCAGGTGGTGTACTATTCCAACTTGATCCTATGATTTGTGATTGGTTCAGACTTGAAAAGTTTCAGGAAAACCACACTCGTCCTCTCCTTGTCAAGCTCATCCGACCTAGTGATGTTCAGTCTATCCTTGGTGAGTTTCCACACTCACTTCCTTTCAAACACTCTCTACTCGATACTTATAGGACTTAGTAATGCTTTACGCAGAAAATTATTCAGCCCAGGAATCACTATCCTTATCAAGTCTGATATATATGTCTGCAGAAGATAGGAAAATTTAATACCCTCCTCTTGAAGGAGCATGGAGGAAAATTTAATACCCTCCTCTTGAAGGAGCATGGAGGAAAATTGAATACCCTCCTCTAGAAGGAGCATGGAGGAAAATTTAATACCCTCCTCTTGAAGGCGCATGGAGGAAAATTTAATACCCTCCTCTTGAAGGAGCATGGGACTCATAAATTTAAACATCATGCAATCAAGAAACTCAACCGTAAGAAATATATATAGCATTATAGTTGGTAGCTTTCTTCAAAAATGTCTTCTCGTCAGTAACCATGTCCCTAATTGGGATATGAAATGTTTGAAACAAGGAAAAATGATGGCGGCACAAGATATTATGAAGCTGACTCTGTGCATGCCTCACAGATTTGCTCTGAAGACCAGAATAAAAATATGCTGCTGACCACCAGCCTTGCCCCATGCAACTCCCAGGTACCTCACTGTAGCCTGTCTTCACAATCAATCTCCAACCCTGCCCTGATGAGGTAAGAAATTTGTTTTTATGGAATGCTAGAGCTCTTAATTGCACATAGTAGACCAGTCAGCTGTTTTTGTGTATATATCACAAACCTGGCTTTTGGACACAGTCTAAATGATTCTGAGATCCTGCCACAAAACTATCAGATTTATTATTGTGACAGAGTCTTGCCGTGTCTAATCCAATCCCCTCAAGGCAGATTTTTTCTGAGCTCAATGTAGGGCCATATCGCGAAGAGAAAAAATGTTTGGGGGGAAGTAAATGTGGACAGAGATATGGTAACTCAATTGAACGTGCATTCACAAATAATTATGAAGAACAAAAAGAGTCGAGTTAATTGTCATTTAACTGGCTCCAGATAACCTTTGGTGAAGGTGTGTAATCATTTTTATGATGAATCAAGAGCATCTCTAATCCACTCAGCCTCTCTTCTGTCATTGAAAAATGGGTCCAACACTTTAGACGATGAAGGCAGAAAATGATTGTTCACATAATACACTTCCCACAAAGTAAAACGTATTACGATAATTAATTTATGGAAATGTTTGGAACGTTTTCAGACAATGCATTAATATTACAATAACCTTCTCAATAATCAACTTGAAATTGACGTTTCGACTAAATGCTCCAGCCTTCATCAGGAATAAGGCTGGAACATCTATTGAGGAGGTTATTGTAATGCAACTGAGAGTTCATTAAGAATGCATTAATAGTTGTATATATCTGGCCTCTTTTTAAGTATGGTAATCATATTTCCCCCCACTTAGTTATTTCTACAACTATATTTGAATTCCCTAAATGAATTTCTCATAATAGGATGTCAAATTGACATTTCTTCACTCAATATTAGATATTCAGAAAACAACAATTCTTTTGGTCAATAAATGGGTACATAGTATGCAATAGCAATCTGAAGAACTCGAGCTTGCTTGTCCAGCAGTAGCTTGTGGAATAACTATCATGTACCTTGTGACCTAATAATTACTGTACCTCTGAACTGGGACTTGTAGCTAGCATTCTATATAGGGTTATATTATTGGCTCAAGGGACTGATTATACTGGGCTGATGTAATGATTGTTTCATTATTGTCTGATGGTTGAATAAGAGAATCACTAAATGTTATGTGGTGGCAGCGATGGCTCAACTACAGCTAAAACCACCGAATTCTTCAACTTCAGAAACCCTGATGACTGGCCGAGATGGAAGAATTGCTGGTAAGCAATTCCACATTGCATCAGGACTAGCAGCAGATGGTTCACTCAGACAGGTGAATACACTCCTCTACTGTATGGGACAAGAAGCAGAGGCAGTTCTGTCTTCCACCAACATCTCAGAAAATGAGAAGAAAGCCTATAACACCGTGATTGATGATTTTTTCAAGATACGCAAGAATGTTATCTTCGAATGGGCACAATTCAACAGCCGCAGTCAGACACCAGGCGAAACAGCTGAAGCATATACCATGCAACTATATACCCTAGAAGAGAATTGTGACTATGGCGAGATGACAAATGAGGTGATAAGAGACCATTTAGTAGTTGACAAACGAGATAGCATACTCACACAACAACTACAGATGGACGCAGACCTCACACTTGAGAAGGCTAAGAAAAAAATTTGCCAGAGGGAAGCAGTCAAAGAACAACAACATATCCTTAAAGGAGAAAACACTGGAAATGCAGAAGTAGAAGAAGTCCGAAGACAGCGACAATTCCCCACAAAAGAGAAAAATTACAAGAGCCAGTGCTCTTGCTGTGGAACCTGGACTCTGTCTCAGATAATCCTTCTCTATATGGGTTTCAACACTTTGCCTCAGTGGGAAAACGAATACCTTCAAGGGAGCTGAAGTGACAGCAATTGCGAAGGAAACTTACTACCATCTGGACAGATTACCACTACCAGGGTAAAGAAAATACTCAGTGGAACCTCCAGCCAACCACTCAAGTTACCCGGACAGTTCATTGGAACTTTCTCCCACAAAAAGAAAACAGTGAGCCAACCAACATATATAATAGACGAGCTAAAGCATAACCTCCTAGCCTTACATACTATTATGGCACTAGAACTAGCTGTCCGAATTAAAGAGATCCCAACCCCCAGTAATTTAGCCAAGGTCCAGGATCAGTTTCCATCTCTATTCCAAGGACTGGGTAACTTAGGGGATGAATTTGAGATACACCTTAAGGCAGATGCGAGGCCATATTCACTATTTACACCCAACATGTACCTCTGCCATTATGCCTCAGAGTCCATGCCTCAGAGTCCAAAAGGAACTCAACCGAATGGAGTCTTTAGGGGTGATCTCAAAGATGGACGAACCTACCCCATGGTGTGCCGGAATGGTAGTGGTGCCAAAGAAGGAAGGGGCAATTCGCATGTGTGGACCTGAAGCCACTGAATCAAAATGTCATACGACAAGTGCACCCCCTTCCAAAAGTCCAGAAACATTTGCACAGCTATTCCTAGGGACTGGGGAAGTTCTCTAACAGCTTGGTGAACCTCAAACAACCCCTTCGCCAACTACTCAGCAAAAAGTCTACGTGGCTGTGGAATCCAGCCCAAGCTCTAGCCTTCACCAACATCAAAAGTGAGCTATCTAAACCTTCCATTCTCTCCCTTTACAATCCAGAAGCACCAACAAAGGTCTCTGCAGGTGCCTCCTCATATGGGCTAGGGGCGGTCTTAATGCAGAAAAATGAGTCTTCTACTTGGAAATCCATCGCATTCACATCCAGGTCAATGACCGAGATGGAAAGCTGATGTGCCCAAATTGAAAAAGAGGCACTGGCAATCACATGACATGTGAGAAATTTACCACATACATTTTGGGTATGCACTTTCTCATAGAAACCGACCCAAACCATTGGTCCCTCTACTAGGAATGAAGCACCTTGACTCCCTACCACCAAGAGTACTGCGATTTAAACTATGCTTAGCAAGATATGATTACACCATCACACATGTGCCTGCTCTTCACAGCTGATACACTGTCAACGGCTCCTTCATCATCCGAAACCAATGACATCAGGCTCCAAGATGAAGCAGAAGCTTTTATGAAAGTACACATCGCCTACCTGCCAGCTGGAGAAAAAAGGCTCAGCCAGTATCAAAAGAGCCAAGAAGAAGATCCTGTATGTTCATCACTGAGATGCAACACTGCAAAAAGGGTTGGCCAGACAAAACAAGATTGAGACAACGCTCTATCCTTACTGGAAATTCCGTGGCGACTGACCATTGGTGGAGACAACCTCCTTCTATGTGGAAAATGAATTGTGGTTCACTTCAGAGAGAGACTCTGGAGAAAATCCATACAGGACACCAGGGAGTCCAGAGGTGTCAACTCCGGGCAAATACATCAGTGTAAATGGTGGTAGAATCTCTCAAGAAGTAGACAACATGATCAAGCAATGCTAAAAGTGTGCCAGGGATGCCACTCCCTGGAGAGAGCATATGATTCCATCACCACTGCTAGATTATCCATGGCAAAAAGTTGGAACCGACCTATTCCATCTCAATGGAGTCATCCACCTACTTGTAGTCAGCAGATATATATCCGGAAGTGATAAGACTGTCAAACGCCTCCTCGAGCGATATCATTGGAGCACTAAAGAGTACTTTTGCACGACATGGGGTCCCCGAAGTTCTAGTCAGTGATAATGGCCCACAATATTCATCACAGGAGTTCACGGCATTTGCAGAATGGTATGCCTTCAAACATGTCACCCACATCCCACATTACCCCCAAAGCAATGGTCAGCAGTTCAGATTATCAAGAACATGCTGAAAGAGTCTCCAGACCAACCAATAGCTATCCTGACATATCGCTCAACCCCATTTCCATGGTGCAACCTATCCCCAGCTGAGCTCTTAATGGGAAGATGTCTGCACACTAACATACCCCTTATTAAAGAGGAACTTGGGCCAGAATGGAAGTTCTTGAAAAGATTTCAAGAACAGAACGAAGCATTCAAGGAGACAAAGACACAATTACAACCAGCACCACAGAACATTGCCCCGCCAACCTATCCCAGATGACATGGATGTATGGGTCACCACATATTCACAGGCAACACGGTCATATGTGGTAGACACCCACACTGGGTAAGTCAGGAGAAACCATCACCAACTCAACCCGATGCCCAACACTCCCTCAGAAACAAGTCATACCAAGGCATGAAAGTCATTATGACTTGAACGCGAACTGGGACCACCATTCATCCTCCGGGCAGGCTGTGACTCCTCCAAGAAAGAGAAATGTGGAAAACTATCACGTACCTTGTGACCTAAAAATTACTGTAGTATAATTAGCTAATAGACACGTCTGAGCTGGGGCTCGTATTATTGTAGCAGCATTCTGTATAAAGGTTATCTCAAGGGACTGGGCTGATGTAATGATTGTTTCATTATTATCTGATGGGATAAGAAATCACTAAATGTTACATAGCTCAATGTCGTTGAGTAAGGAATTTGTGGCTTTACTACCGACACAGATAGAGATTCAATTTGATCCAAACCTTTAACGATCATTGTTGTGCATCTTAAATGCATTTTGGGGGGAGCCATTACATCTCTGTAAATGATCAAATCTTTAGCTTGTAGAGCTAATGTCACTGAACTAAGAACCTGAGAATTGCCTGGGAAACAACAGTGAACTGCCTATGCCTTAGGTATGAAACAGCACCTGAACTCTCCTGTACTGCACTCTTTTATTCTGTCCACAATTTCTAAAACTCGGACACAATCATGATACAGACTGAACTGAGTTATAATAAATACCTTGAGAGTCCACAAGGAAAAATGAACAAATTTTTGCTTGGTATGTACTTTTTTGGCTTTAAAAGGCTCTCCTGATCACTTGTTTCAGATGCCATGCTCAGCCAGTTAGCTTTCCACTACTGATTGGGGGGAAAGGAAGCCTTCACAGCTAAGCAGCTATTGAATAGTATAATTACTAACAACTTGTACTGCTGTAGAGATCAAATTCATCAGTTTAATCTGCACCATTACACAATCTATAATTATAGGCCATTTGACCAGTCTCAAATTGCCCCTACCCCCTCCCTCCTAAATATGGCCCTGCAACATCAGAGATGGTTTTGATAGAACTGGATTTGTCACCAAAAATTGTAATCTGTTGTGTATGTCTCTCCATCATACTCTTTGCAATATTTACTGAGTTGATGGATTCGCTACATTGCTGATTGTGATCTACTACTTGTTGGATATTTCAACTTGTTGGATATTTCAATACCAGACATAAACTGGAACACATATATACAGCATGTACTACACACGCATCGTCTCTGTGTATCTCTTCTTCATCAAGAATCTAGTTTCACATCAGACATAAAATGGGCACCATCCTTGATCTATGATTCTCAAACTCTCCAGATAGGATTACAAACATCATAAATGCCACCAAACTGGTTTCTGACTATTACTTAATGTTCAAGTGAAAAATTCTCAAAGACACAGTACCATAGTTTACTCGAGACTTCACCAGCTTAGACTGCTACCTTCTTGATGTAAACTATAGTCCTATTTCATTTCCACTGAACATGTAACAATAACTTTCTTGACCCAGAAATTATTCCTGATGAAGGCTAGAGCACCTAGCCGAAATATCAAGTGAGTACATTTAAGTTGACTATCGAGAAAGTTATTGATGTCAACTGGGAGTCCGTTGAGAGTTAATTTCTCAACATGACACTTGGAAGGAATGCCTGCCATACCTTTATTCCAATACACTCAAACCCCTCACCAAAATGGATGATCAGGGAAACCTAAATAATGCATACCCTGTTAGACATTTCATCTGGAAAATCAACAGCAAAGCTGAGAATATCCCTCTAAAGTCCAGTCTCCAGAAACTAAGAGTCCAATATATTCTGGATTTATCTCTGCCTTTTCATCTGACCAACTTAAACTATATCATTACATCTGTGACCTCAAGAAAGCAACATCATGAAATGTTTTTGTCAGAAATCACTGAGATACTTTTGAAATAGCTTTTTGTTTCAATGACTTCTTTCACTCAATTCTTCCCAGAATTATATGGATTCATCTGGTAAACTGCATGTCCCAAGTCTTTAGCTGTAACTGGTTCAGATAAGGAGGTGGCACAGGCTCTCAGGTCTTTTGGACTTGTGTTACGTACCCCAAGGCTTTGTCTGGTTTGCCAACGAGATGAAGGTATCAATGGAGTCAATGCTGATTAAATTTAGTTGAGAGGAAGGTGTTGGAAGCTCACAAATACTTAATGGAAGATTCATAACATAAGCCACCCATTTCTTCCTGGACAAATTTATCATTCAATCGGCAAAACTGGAGCTATATCTATTAGCATGTAAATTTCATGCCAATATCCTTACTATGCCAAAATTCATTATTCAGGAAGGTCATACGCCTTCTGCTCATTATGGCTTTCTACAAAAAGCATTCGAGTACATCTCAATTACTTGCATGCTACTCTCAGATAGTACACTCTTTTGAGAACAGGAACCTAACTGATTACTCTACCTTGACCTAAACAAAGTGTTTGATTCGGTCCCTCATAATGAGTTCTTATTCAAACATATTTGATATATTTAATATATGTTTTTTTAATATATACTTTATATATATATATATATGCTTATTTTTTTGTAAAAACAATTTTAATATATATATATATAAACAGAATAATAAACAAACATTAACAAACAACAACAAACAAACATTAAAACAAAAAATCTTAATACACTACTTATAAAAAATAATCGTCATTACAACTAAAGCTGGTGCCCAGTACAGCTGCAGTGTTACCTCGCTGCACGGCTACTGCAATCCGCTGGGAAAGGAAAAAGGAGGAGCGGGGATCATCCGTTTCCTGTTTGAGACGGTTGCCAAACATTGGAAAACATTGATCCTCCCTGGTGTCAGATAGACATCTCTTTGTCTTCTGCAATGGGATCTCCTCAACCTCCTTTCTTTTCCCCCCTCATTTACATAAATGATATCTGAGAGTATCTCTCACTCTTCCATTTACCCGCTTGCAGAAGATGCAAAAATAGCTAAATTCCTGTCATCTAGTAGCGACCCTCCTGATCTCCAAGAAGACTTAGATTTATTTTATCTTTAGATGGAGAGAAACGGAAAGTTTTCTCAGCAAACTAAAGTCGTCACACTCACAAGTATATTCTCATCATCCTAAAGGTCTAAGTGAGTTCTTATTTGTCATGGTCAGACCACATTGATCAAATCAGTTCAAGGCATAATCATTCACTCCATGTCATTATAACCAAGGAAGAAAAGTTTTATCTGACCTTAGTTAACTCATAGTCCCCAGTTATATATAGCTAGCATCCTATTTAACAAATAAACTGGAAAAGGTGCCACATTTTATACATAATTACAGACTGACTTCCCTGGGGCATTGCCTATTGCTTACTGCTATATACAGGATGTTCTATTTCTTGTCAGATGCCTACAGTATAAATTCGGCCAACCACACCAGATCCTCCTAAAAAAATAACCTTTCTTGCAAAACTACTAGCTATTAGTCATCACTACTTCAATAGACTGTGGATTTCGCTTCCAACACTTTGACTTCACTCCAACCCATGCACATATAATTATATCAGTTGTCTCTTCAAGACCTTTAAATTGCTATTCACCATTTTATGTTTAAATATGCTTTTAATTAATACCCATACCAGCACATGGTGGGAAACTATCATCATTGGCAACAACAATTACTATATATCATTCATCTTACCTCTACCCCATTAGTAATTTTTTAAATTTATAATGCCATCCAATCTGAAATCTAACAAAAACCAAAAAAAAAGGCGAAAATATCATTAACAAACATATTTTATATCTAGAGTATATATAACTAGAGTATAATAAATAAATAATAAATAAATAAACAAATGAATGAATGATGGAGGAGTGGCGTGAGAAGTTTTATGTCCGAAGCAGGAGGGAACAGGGAGCAGGTCATCGAGCCGTCTTGGAGTGTGTCTCTGACAAAAAGATCAGAAGCGCGAAAAAATTCAGGGCATATACCATGAATGAGCTGGTGGGGAGGCCATTCATCATATGTTATATACAAGAGATGGAGAGTGAGGAGTTGTTTGAGGTGATGAAGACTAAGGTGGCAGATTATCAGCTCCTACCATTCCTGTTAGGTGACTGCTCTGCCCCTAATCCTCTGTGGGCATTAAAATCACTCATCAAGAAGTACTTCACAACCTGCTTCCTGATAATCTGCCACCTTAGTCTTCATCACCTCAAACAACTCCTCACTCTCCATCTCTTGCACTTGTGATCTTGTGAGGTTGAAGTAGTCATCAAAGTATGAAAAAGGAAACTAGATAGTCCAGTACAGCAATGAGAGGAATATAAGAGTGCAAGAAGACATGTGAAGAGGTTGATGAGAAGCTGAGACTGAGGAATGGCTACAATAGAAACGATTAAAATGCATGGAGGGACTAGCTGCAAGTTATTTTGGGAAGACTTGAAGGGAAAGAAGAAAAAATGTCAAATTCAGAGAGTAAGAGAGGAAAATGGAGTTGTAGTGGAGAATAGGAAGGATATATATTGGAGGTTTTTGTCAAGCATTGGGAAGGATTAGGGAGGGTAATGAGGATGTTCCAATTGGCAACCTAGAATCTAAGGCTAAAGAAGTGAAATGGATGGTGCAGCATTTGGATTCCAAGATATGTACAATATTGTGAAGAGGGAAAAAGCTGATAGCATAATTAATTAGATGTTGAAGTATGGTGGGAATAGGATGGTGGAAGTGTTGTTGTGTTCTGTAGTTAATTTGGTGAAGGAGTCTGAGCATTGGCCTGATGATTGGAGACGGAGTTATGATGGTGGGAGAGGAGTACGGGTAGATCAGTAGCAAGGGTGAAGGAAGAGGTGTTGAGTAGGGTAGACAGAATTGTTATGGGAAATGTGCTCACTTTGTAGTCCTCACCAGTGTCTTCAGTGTGGAGCTCCAGTTGACCAGCAGGGTACTCATGGGCTCAATTGCAGAAAGAGTCAGGGCCGCCACTCTCGACACGCTGCTATTAATCAAGTGATCCAAAGATCTCTATGTTCCGCCAAAAAACCAGTAGGCTAGGATCGTGATGATGCAAATGTCCTGACGGTGCCACAGTTGTGCCCCGGAGGAATGGGAAGGTTCTGGTTTGGGATGCCACATGTTCAGACATGTTTGCTCCCTCTTATGCGGATTTGAGGTCTGGAGATCCTGGAACGGTTGCCAACAGAGCTGAATTCCTGAAACAAAAGTATTATTCATCTCAGAGACACCCACTATTTCGTTCCTCTGGGTTTTGAGACCACAGGTGTATTTGGTGATGAGGCCATGTCCTTTATTAAGGAGTCGGACAGGAAAATTAAGGAGGACTGGAGGCTAAGGCCCATTTCTACTTGCTCCAACGATTGTCAGTAGCAATACAGTGTGGAAACACTGCTGCTGTGCTGGGAACATCTCGGGTGCAGGAAACATCAGACTACTTTTAACTTATTATTATAATTACTATTATCATTATTTTTTTATTTAAAAAAAAAATTTTTTTTTATGTATAAAAATTTTTTAAACAATTTTAATATATATATATATAAACAGAATAACAAACAAACATTAACAAACAACAACAAACAAACATAATTATTAATTATAATTCGCATGACTTAATTAGGTGTGAATGGACTCTGATATTGCCTGTTTATCATATGCCTGTTTATCATATGTATAATAATAAATAAATAAATAATATATAAATTAAAAATAATAATCTGTGCTCACCTCCTTCAGTGTCTCTCAGAGGCAGTCCAGCTTGGGGGAATGTCTTGTCTGTTTTGGAGTCAGTCGGGAGTTGAACTTGTCGTTAGCTTTTTTAATTTTGGTATTTTTGTAATTGATATTTATTGTTATTGTTAATCCTATTTGTTTCCCCCCTCCCCCTTATTCCGTCATCTTATTATCAGTATTTTGTTGCCTTAAAAAAATTAATTTAAATATTGTGTTAAATGGGGGGAAATACATACAATAATAAGATATGCAAAATAATTTTTAAAAATAAGTAAATAAACAGGAAAAATTGTGGTGATCGTAGCTTCAAGTTCAGCCTCCTGAGAGTACCCACCCCCAGCAACCAGGCAAGTCCATTCCCCATCTCAATTGAACCGCTCACACTTTGGTGCTAGGAAATGCCTCAGTTCCTTCTGTCTTCTGGCCTGGTCCAAAATAGTATGTCCATTATCTCATGCATGTTCAGCAATTGCAGACTTCTCTTTAGCACACTTTCTACAGGCATCTTGGTGTTCTTTCACTCTGGTCTCCAGTCTTCTGATGGTCTCCCCTATGTAGTACTTCCCACAGCTTCAAGGGACACAACATATGAGTGCATACTAGCTGGTAAAACATCCTTCACTCTGCTCAGTTGCATCCTCAGAGTTCTTCCTGATCTGAAAACGACTCTGATTTGAACTTCCTGCAGACCCTCCTGATGTCTTCACTCATCCCTGCTATATAAGGAATCACTACCAAAGGATCCTTCTTTTTAGACCCCTGATTGCCTGTATCGTGCACTTATCTTCCTTTCTGCATTTAGATGTATCTACATACGAAAGGTTGATGAAGGCTTGCAGGTAACCATTCTCTATAAAGACCCTATTCAAATGGTGTTCTTCCTTCCAAAGTTCCTCCTTCTCAGTCACTACTCTCCTGGCTCTAACATACAAGGGCCTGAAGCTCTTCACCACTCCTCTTCTGACATGGATAGGATGATGTGATCTATAATCAAGGTACCGGTTGGTGTGCGTGGGTTTTCTGTAAACAGTTGCAGTTAGCCTTCCATCTTCCTTCCTGTGTAGGTGGCAATCCAGAAAAGACAACGATCTGTCCACTTCAAGCTCCATGGTAAATTATATGGATGGCCTGATGTTACTCAGATGGTCAACAACTCCTGCTCACTTCCCTTCTTCACAATGCAGAAGGTATCATCCACATATCTCTTCCAGAACCTTGGCTTCAGTGGGCAGTTGTAAGTGCCAATTCCTCAAAGAATTCCATATAAAGGTTGGCTACCATTGCAGATACTGGAGAGCCCATTGCTGCACCCTCTTTCTGCTCGTAGTATTTTCCTTGATACCTGAAGAAGGTAGATTTTAGGCACAACTCCAACAGTTCAGAAATCCTGTCAGCACCTAGTGTAGTCCTCTCATGCAAGCTCTCATCTTTTATCAACATTCCAAAAATTACTTCCATGGCCTCATCAATGGGAACATTGATAAAAAGAGAGGAAGCATCAAAACTGACAAGACACTCATCCTGTGCCAAACATTAGCCTTGAATACGCTCAGTAAATTTCCCAGAATCCTTGACATATCTACTTGCTAGAGATGATATCAAATGTGCTATGAACTTGGAAAGATTATACGATGGTGCACGTATGCAAGACACAATTGGCCTAAGGGGAACCTCAGGTTTACGTATCTCAGGAAGCCCATAAATCAATCTACTTCCAGAGGGCCTTTATTGTATAATGCAGTTGTTATTTCTCCCGTCTTCTCCATAATTATTCTTTAATATACGATTCATCTTGCTTTCCTGTGCCTTGGTAGGACCCCTTCAGTATTCCATATGTTTTGGTCTCCAGCATTCCTGTCAGCTTTGAAATACTGTCTTTTGCCATCAGAACTGTTGTCTTCCCCTTGTTTGCTGGTAAGATCATAATCTCTTCCATCTTCGTCAGTTCTCCCAGGGCCTTTCTCTGTTCCTTTGGCAGGTTGTCCTTTGGTTTCCTTGCTCTTCTCAAAATTTCACATATTCTTCTCGAAACTCATGTGCCTTGCTATCCTCCAGCCTCCTGGTCATCCCTTCCACTGCAGCTATGGTGTCCATCAAAGGTAGAAGTCTTTTTCAGTTAACCAAGGTTCATCACAAAGTGACTTCTGCCCTCAAAGTAATGAGCTAGTAGAGCTTTTCAATCAAGCTTGCAAAGAGCACTACTAAAGCAAGTAAATTGTGAGCAAAATGAACACATCAATGGAATTTTATTTGCATATCTCACTCAGTGAAGAAATCTACAAAGTTTTGTTCATTTGAAATAATATTTTGCAGGTGTGACGTGAGTTATAGCAATATTTACAAGTCATTTTATTTTGGCTTCCATTGTTACATTTGTTGTTGGTTTTTGTGCAGAAAGCCAGTGTTTCCTATTGAGGTGGAAGACTAGAAGAAACTGATGGGTCTGATGGCCAACAATTGTATTGATGAAATGGACAAGAACTAGCATTCAATCCATATTGATCTGGCACAGATAAGTAGAAGGGTTATGATAAGATATTAAAAAGGTGGTTATGTATATTATAACATGGAATTTATGTACAATAATAAAATGTGAACATTTCATTGTATAAAGGTCCTGAAATGCGGTACAGGACAGATGTAAGGTGGAAAGCTTGAGAAGAGATGGTTAGGGCCATATTTGATTGAGGAACATCTTGGTAAAGGTGTATACAAGCTGGCCAATTTATCATCTGGGCATGTGTCTAAAAAGTCTGTCAATGTTTGTCCCCTGACAATGTTGTCTCAAGTCTCTTCTCAATCTACAACTACTCAGAACTCTTCTTTTACCTCAAAATGTGATGGTGATGAGTCTATCATCTTCAACATATGAAAGCTCGACATCACCACTTCCTCTACTTTTGTCACCCTCAAAGCAACTGCAGTCAATGGATCAATTCCATCTCTGTATGCATATTAATAAGCACGAGTTGATCAACCTACAATGTACACAAACTCAACTTAGATATGTAGGGACAAACATGAACAATTATGAAGGTATACAGGAATTCAAATAAAATTAAAGCTACAAATATAAAATGAATTATCACTATAGCTAATATATATATTGCAATGCAGATTAAGATTTTTCCAGTGGATGTAGTTGACAAGGCATGTTTTTCTGTGTGTACAGTAGGAATGCTAATCCCTCAATGCAGTCTCATGAGATGGTTAACAAAGTGGCTGGTGCTGATGAATTTGACAAGTCAGAGGTAAATAAATTTTATCATAAATACTTTTCTAGCGATATGGAATGGATTGGAGCTGCTTGGTCAAAAGCATCTGCCATAGCATCAGGGTTAGATAAATTATGCTAGCATACTTTTGAGAATAATAGGAATCCAAGAATAATGCTGGAATAATAGGGAACATTTTGAGAATCTTAAAGGGTCTAACAATAACAACACACAAGGAATAAGGATAGCAGCTGTGATAAGTGACTAACTTCAGATTTTGACAGGTATTGCACATAATGAAAGTTGACAGACCACACATTGCACATAGTGACAAGTTGACAAACGACAGGCAACTGCTTGCCATGCACATGAGAATCACATGATGCAAGGCCACCTGCTTGTGTATTCTGAATCTGAGTGAAAGATGGCAACTAATGAATCTGACTTGGCCTCCAACTCTGAATAAGAAGAAACTATTGTTCCAGAAGAAGTGTGGTCTTTTAGACATACTTAAAGTGCCCCAAAGCTTCTGATTTGTCCAGAAAGAGGAAGATTACAGCAAATCCTCCAAAAGGGAAAAAGCGGGCCAAGGGAGCTGTAGTCGCTGAGCCAAACTATATTGACCCATCACAGAGAGTAAAAGAATTTAGGGTAAACAATGCTCAAGGTATGAACTGCAGTGCAGATGCACGGTCATGCATGCAAGCTAACACCATTGGAAGTGACCCAGTTTCGGTCTTTCAGTATATTTGCTACTTTGATCCTACCAAAATTAATTAAAACCCACCAGCAATGACATAAAAAATCTCCGTGTCATTCCTTTTCTTGATACTAACACTATCATTGACGGTTTGAAGAGCGAGTTAGCTCTTTATATGGCTAAAGCCAATGGATTATCAGCAGATATATTGACAAGCTACTATGGTGGAGAAGACACAAATCTGAACTTCCCCTGTGGTCTAACAGTGTTTTGGTTCTTCAACCATCATCTGCTGCAGCAGAGAGAGTGTTTTCTCTGCTACCTAATTCTTTTAGTGAGCAACAAACAGTTTCTTTGGAAGATTATGTACAAGCTTCACTTATGCTACAATATAACTATCGGAACCATTACATGTTGCATAATAATCTTGAGAATAATTGACAATAATTTTGAGAATAATGGGCTATTATTGGGAATCTCAGTATAATTGTGTAAGAATAATAGGTACCTAGTATGAGAATCCGAGAATAGAATCTTAGGTGGATTCACCCCTACATAAATAGCATGCCATGTTAATTTTTCTGTGACTTAGCTGAAGTACCATCACAATTGTTAGTCACAAAGTTGATTTTATTGCTAATTGCTACATTTCGTATTGCAGGAAATGTTGTTGGAACGAAATCCCGACGATGTTTGTCATCCACATGGTCCAGTGCATGTAAGGAAGCTCATGCTTGGGAAAATGAGGAGAAAGAGCTTCCAAATTGGACAATGTGGAACCTCCAGCTATTATAGTGGAAAAATATATACCCCAAACACCTCAACTGAATCTATGGATACCAGAAATGAATTTGCATGATTCTGAAAGAGACATTCTAATCTAACAGAGACATTCTAATCTAACAGAGACATTCTAATCTAACAGAGAGCATAATTGATGCTGGCACAGAGCTTGATCAAGGAGTTTGCCATATTGGCTGTCTTCAGAAAGTTTGTTGCAGTGTCATAATGAGATTCACAGTCGAATGAACAGAGTTCATCCAGATTATTAATACAGGCAAGGGTTGTTGGATTCTCGTCTCCACTGTTGGCACTGCCCATCCTACAGTTTTGGTGTATGTGCATACAAGACGACAGTTTTGTTCAGAGACAGATGCTGCACTGCTCAATACGAGTTCTAATGAGGTGTAGTTAAGATTCATTGATGTTCAACAGCAGTATGGAGGATCTGACTGTGGCTTGTTCGCCATAGCTTATGCAACAGCAATAGCATGCGGACATTCTCTCCTGAAGGTTTCCATTTCATGTTATGCACCAGCATTTACTGCATTGTCTGGAAAGTAGAACAATTTGTATGTTCCCCTCTTATGACAGGACAAGAAGAGGCAAGATGCGTGTCAAGAATATATACAGAAAATGGGTGATCCCATTGCACATGCAGGCTTACAGAGTTCGGAGAAATGATACAGTGCTTCTGTAGGAGTGGTTCCATTTAAATACACGTGTTAATATTCCAGATTACCTGACGTTGAATGAAAATGTTGCATGTGTATGAGCACTATATAACTAAAATGTTTATGACATAGTGTCACATAATCTCAATAATAATAATAATAACAGTCAAATAGAAGTGAACATTATTGACTTCACTTCACAGAAAAGAAAGAAGTTTTTTTTCTCAGCTAAAATTCACTTTAGTGACTTAGCTCCTTTATTCGCAGCCACTAATCTTCCTCGACTTGTAATTTTAATATAGGTATTTTTATGCTTGGAGATGATGACATTAGATGTTCTCTGGAGGATCCGTTTTGTCCTTTTTTCTGGGAGCTGATTGCATTCCTCCCCTCGCCATTCTCCTTCTCCTATACTAGCTTTCATGCATAATCCTCAATCTCTATCATCAACATGCGACTTGGTCATTCGGATTTCAACTACTTATTCAGACGACAATGAATTCAAGGAGCGAGTGGTTGTCCTCAAGAGTAATGATTGCTTTGGTGGTGTGTGACTCTTATAGCTATACTAGCTACAGACCAAACTGTTACTGATAGCTTGACTGGCAACTGTAGCAGCTACAGTATGCATTGTAGTATCCTATAAATATTCTTTACTTGTATAGCCACACATGTGCACGCACACACAAAATAATTTCCTACAAAATTGTTAGATGACCCTTTACCACCAAAAGTCAATCTGTACGGCGCTCTCTTGACTGCACCAGCACACTGAGGGAGGGTATGAAATAGTACTTCGTACATTCAGACTACACTGTAGTAGATTCAACCATTGGTAAATTCAACACAAACTCGATGAGCATACATATCCACTGACAACCCATGCCAAATCACAGCTCTAAACAAACTGTGTCGTTGCAATGACCTGCTATGTCCTTTTTACAATGACTTTCTCGATTAGACAACAAAATTTATTCACTCAGGCATTTAGGCTAGATGCTCGAGCCTTCAGGAATAATCTGGGATGGGAAAAGTACAGTATCAGAACAGGAGGGAAGTGAAAAGCAGAGTACTCTCCTACCAGGTAGCTTAGGTTGCCCTAAGGGTGTGTGTGATGGGGAGGGGATGAGGGGGGTGCCAGAGATTTAGGTGTGGGTTTCCTGAACTCTAGAGGATGGTGGGTGAGAGAGGTGGATGTTAAGTGCATGTTGAAGAGGGAAAATTTAGATGTGCTGGGGCTGACAGAAATTTTTTTGCAGCAGGGAGGGGAGGTTGAGGTACCTGGATATGATTAGAATGGGTACAATAGGATAGGAGACAAGCGTGCAAGTGGGGGTGTAGGGCTGCTGGTTAAGAAGAGCATCAGGTCTAGGCTGCCACTGAGGATGGAAGGAACTGTGTGGGTGTAGGGCTTCTGGTTAAGAAGAGCATCAGGTCTAGGCTGCCACTGAGGATGGAAGGAACTGTGTGGGTGTAGGGCTACTGGTTAAGAAGAGCATCAGGTCTAGGCTGTGACTGAGGATGGAAGGAACTGTGTGGGTGTAGGGCTGCTGGTTAAGAAGAGCATCAGGTCTAGGCTGCGACTGAGGATGGAAGGAACTGTGTGGGTGTAGGGCTGCTGGTTAAGAAGAGCATCAGGTCTAGGCTGCCACTGAGGATGGAAGGAACTGTGTGGGTGTAGGGCTGCTGGTTAAGAAGAGCATCAGGTCTAGGCTGTGACTGGATGGAAGGAACTGTGTGGGTGTAGGGCTGCTGGTTAAGAAGAGCATCAGGTCTAGGCTGCCACTGAGGATGGAAGGAACTGTGTGGGTGGAATTGAAAGCAGAGGAGAGCAATAATGTGATTGTGGGTCTGGCGAATGCTAATCTGGAAGGGGCGAAGTGTCAGGAATCAGAAGAGTTGTTTGAGGTGATGAAATCTAAGGTGGCAGAACATCAGGAAGCAGGCTGTGAGGTAATTCTGATAGGTGATTTTAATGCACACATAGGATTAGGGTCAGAGCAGTTGCCTAACAGGAATGGTAAGAGGTTGTTGGATCTGGTTGGGGTGTGCAATTTGCGTATCGGGAATAAGTTATCATAGTGTAGTGGAAGGTGGATGTGGGAGAGGAGAGAAAGGAGGTCAGTGATAGATTATATCTTGGGGATAAGATGGTGATTGAGGATAGTGGAGAAATTAATCTGGGGTCAGATCATAATCTAATATGGTGTATCCTGAGAATAGGTAGACTGGAGGAAAGAGCAAGTACTCCACGGTTTAAGGCGGGACTAATCCATTTCTGGGACATTTTTTTAATTCGTTCATAACTTTTTCCCCTCTATATACTATGATGTTGAAATTAGTACCAAAATGCTGCTCATTCAGAGAGCTTTCCAATGATATATTTAGTTTTGATCTAGCGCCATCCTGGTCAGAGTTGTGGACAGTTGTGGACACCAAGGTGATTTCACATTATTACACTTTACTCAACACCTGTGTGACATAACCACTTACAATTTTGACAGCACTTACAGACATGCATTTTGAATGGATGAAAACATCATAGTAACTTGTAAAATGGATTTTTAAGAAAGGTCAGTGTTTTTCTCATGATTAGCAACATTCCAGGGCTAATATCTCCCCCATAGATTTTTTTTAGTGGATTCTTTCCATTCAAATGAAAGAGTATGAAAAGAGCTTTCAAATGATATATTAAAGTTGATATAGGACAAAGCATGGCCCAGTTATGTGCACACAAACTTGAAATAACTCATTTTGAGATAACGGCTCTTGAAAAAAGTACATTATTATGTTCTCTATCTTCCTTTCAGGTTCGTAACTTCGAATTTATGTAGTCAATAGCATGGACAAAAGTGTGTATAACTTTGCAGTGAAGCCTTCAAATGCTCTGAAACTTGAAATAGAAATACTACATGAACTATACTATAGAATGAATAAATATCTATAAAAAATGTGTTTTTCGAACAAATGGATTAGTCCCGCCTTAAATGGAAGGTGGATGGTAAGATGGATTGGGAAGAATATCAACATGTGGTGAGCGAGGGTTTCAGAGGTTGGGAGGAATATGTGGCAGTGCTTGGGATGGGAAAGGACAGAGAAGTGTACAACAAATTTGGGAAATGTGGAGACATGCAGTTGAGTTGGGTATAGGGAGGAAAAAACTAATCGACAGATCTAAGGGATGGTGGTCTCGTGACATTGAAGTAGCCATCCAAGCACGACAAGTATCATGGTAGGAAGCTTATAGTGTCTATGGGTGATAATGTAGGTGAAGAAGGATTATTACGGCAATGGGAGGAATATAAGAGTGCAAGAAAACGTCTGAAGAGGTTGATTAGATTGGAAAAGAAGAGACTGAGGAAGGCTACAATAGAAAAGATTAAAGAGCAAGGAGGCATGCAGAAGTTCAAATCATTCAGCCATCATCAGTATCCAAGGAAGTTTAATGTGAGGTGTATTCCAGAAGTTTGGGAGAGTGATGGGAAGAGTCTCAAGTTCTTGAATGAGCCGAGAAAACCAGTGACCAATCAGAGAGGTGTGACACAGTGTTAAATTTGTAGATGTTTTATTAAAAGCATGGGTGGTCTGGGCTGTCCACACATACAGGTAACCTGAAACCACTCGTCTAAAGCTAAAGATGGTGTAGCAGGTTGGATTCCAGGAGATGTACAATATTGTGAAGGGGTTGAAAAGGGGCAAGGTTCCTGGTCCTGATGGCATAATTAATGAGATGTTGAAGTATGGTGGGAATAGGATGGTGGAAGTGTTGTGTTCTCTAGTTAATTTGGTAATGGAGTGTAAATTTTTGCCAGATGATTGGAGACAGAGTTATATTGTCCACTCTTTAAAGCTGGAGATGAGGAGGTGGCTAGTAATTACAGAGGGATAGCTCTGAGGAGTTCTGTGGCAAAAGTGATGGCAAGAATGGCAGGTAGGCTCAGTAGGTTTGCAGAGAAGTATATACTAACAGAGGGTCAGGATGGATTTAGGCCAGAGAGAGGATGTGCTGACCAGTTCCTAGTGTTGAGGTGTGTATGTGTGTGACATAATGAGGTCACAGGGGCGACAGACATTTCTGGCATTTCTGGATGTAAGCAAGGCATATGATACTGTGTGTAGAGAAGGATTATGGATGAAGATGAGAAGGTATGGAATTCAGGAAGAATTTGCCAATGTGTGCAAATGCTTGAATGAAGGAATTCAGTCAAGTGTGTTGTTAGGCGGAGAGGGGTCTAGGTAGTTTGAAGTGGAGGCAGGACTGAGGCAGGGTTGTCCTTTGTCACCAGTTCTCTATAGTGTGTATGTCATGGGATTGTTGAAGGATTTGGAGGTAAAAAGGTTAGGGATTGAAGTGGAAGGAACATGGTGTGGTGGGTTGTATGCAGATGATATTGTACTGTTAGTGAGAGTTCAGGTGGAGTTACAAGTGATGTTGGATGTGGGTGAGTATGCAATGAAATGGAGATTTAGGTTTAATAGTGAGAAGACCAAGTCAATGACAGTTGGCAGAGAGTGTAGTGGAGGAGAGTGGAAGATTAATGAGAGAATGGAGAATGTGGAAGCCTTCAAATATCTTGGTGTGTGGTTTGATAGGGGAATGAGAGGAAATGTTCATTTGGAGAAGATGAAGGAAAAGGCAGAGAAATGAAGGGCAAGAATTGTTTATATGAGCAGGGTAAACGGAGAAATGGAGATGGACAGAGGTAAAGCTAGTTAGGCCATGTCTAGAACATGCATATGAAGTATGTGGACAGGAGGGAAGACAGCCTGCAAGAATTTGGAAAGAATTCAAGACAACATTGGGAGGAAACTGGTTGGAGGGAGTAATAGAATGGCAGTAAGAGGGGACCTGGACTGGAGGAGGCTGGAGCAGAGAAGGGAAGAAAAGAAAGTGTTATTTGGATGGAGGTTGCAGAGAATGGGCTATGAAAAATGACTGCTAAGTGATTGTCCAGGTTGGTGGGCAGAGTTTTGTGAGCTGAAAGGAGGTTTGGTGGGGAAGGAGCGTTGGAGATAGTAGGCTCAAGTGCGACATGGAGGAATTGTGTAAGGGATGTTCATAAGGAAGAGTGGTGGGAAGAAGTAGCAGCCTCAAGTGGTATAAGTTAATTAAAGAAGAGTTTGGACAAGAAAGATATGTAAGAAGAAGATTCAGTAACATGGGAAATGAGGCTGAGATTTAGGTTAAGGGGGACTATGCGTAAAAATAGACTTTTTCCCCCTTCTTTTTTTCAGATCAAGAAACTACAAAGAGAACACATCTTGCATGATATTTGTCTTGTTTTTTGGCCGTAAAGCTCATAACTTTCCTCACTTAAAAAAATGATATCACTGGATAGCTCTTCTAATTATCTGTGTAATGTATGTGACAAATGTTTAAGTACTATAAGTGTTGGCAAGTTATGGTGATTTCAAGTGGTGAGGTTGTGATTTTCCCCAGTTGCAAAAGCGGTGGCCTGCCACTCAAAAACGACGACGTTTATTGATAATCTGTTCATGGTTGCACAGATTAGGCCTCTTCTATCAGCTGACCAAATCTGGGACTTTGATCTTGATAATTAGGGCAGTCATGAACTTTTCTGCAAGTTAGGTCAACTTTTTTAGGGATCTTGATGTATCTTAGAAAATATGTCTGCAGAGAGACATTCAACATATCTTTAGGAAGCACCAAGCATAAGGAACACAAAGGGAATAAAATAAAATTACCTGCATAGAGTGTATAGAGTGTATAGAACAAAAGTTATGGCGATTTATAATACTTTGGTAGTGCTGACGTACAGTTCCCCCCCCCCCCCCACCCGGGGACTAGACGTCAATTTATTTTATTTTATATGATTATTCTTTTTTTAGTTCAAACTGTTGTTGCATCTATCTACTTGCTATTTCCAAAGTTTTAGAGGCATTGGATGCTTCATTTCAAAGTTATGGTGGATCTACTTCATCATACTTTTCTTTGACATGTACAAACATTCAGCTGTAAAGGAAAATTCCACATATACATCTCGTAATAATTATAACAACTTTCATTATATTTTTCTTTGTTACATGTAGATACAGGCACAGAAAAACTCAATAAAGTCATGGAAGTAATCAAGGAATTACTAAAACTTGTAAAAGAACACATTTTGACAAGTTATTTCACTGGTAACTCAAACATTTCGTTTTCTAAACTTGGACTGCTTATTCCCACAATTCATGGAAATATTTCTTGTGGCGAGCATAACTTTAAATCTGTTCACTCATTTTTTTTTGTGTGTATGTCATTTGAGAGCTCTTTTAGTATTCTGTGATTTCCATGAATCAGATTTTTTGTTTACTGCAAGTATTGCCAAGAGATGGTGGTTAGAAGAGGTGACCTCTAGTTTTTCCCACATTTTAAGACTCTGTATATAGTGTGCACCTACAACATATGGTAACTTTGGTTCATGGAAATCACTGAGACATTCCTTAGCAAGCCACACACCAATTATGAGTACTTGACTTCAAATAATTAGGCTGCCACAAATATCTTGGAGTCACCTCGATGTTTCTGCATGTATCTGAGACATTAAACATATAAAAACACTCACAGAATAACAAAGACTTTGGTACAATAATTACTGCATAGAGGAAAGAGAAAAAAGTTATGGCAATTAGAAATAGGTACAAGTGTTTTGTGGTTTTGACGTCTAGTCCCCCCTTAATTAAGGACAGAATCAGCAGGACTCTTGGGTGACAAGGTGAGGTGTGGTATGTGCCGGGATGGTAGATGTGAGCTATGTGATGAAGGTGTTGTGGAAGATGTTGTGCATTTCTTCTTGTACTATGGGGAGTTTGCTGGTGATCAAGAAAGATTATTGGGTATGGTTAGGGGCATTGAAGGGTCTGAAGAGTGGGTGGTAGAATGGAGAAATGAAGATGATGAAGGGAGAGTAGGCCTAATGTTGGGTAGATCAGTAGCAGGGGTGAAGGAAGAGGTGTTGGATAGGGTAGACAGAATTTGTAATGGTAAATGTGCTCAAATGGTGGGAGAAGAGGAAATACTTGATGTTATATAGGGTCCATCTTTGGCACCTCCCCCCTCATCATTCCCAAACAAACTCCTTGTAATTCATTATTTTGCTGTAATAATCATTGAAAAATAATTAATTCATGTTTCCCCCCTTTTCCAGTAGTCATGTCATTTGTTCTTTGTATGTACTTGGTGATGGCCAATCTCAAGGCTCAACAGAACAATTAAATTATAATGTCCTGTTTCTTGGTTTTATCTTTGGGGGCAACAAGATGTAGCCTGAGTGTGCTCGTAGGTTTGAAGTAGCTAGGAGCACTTGTGTCTAACTCTTCAGGTAATTGAATGGACTAGTGGTAGCAAACTTGTGTGGGAGAAAAGTGTTTTTGGAGCTAAAATCTGCTGTCTGGGTTGTGAAGAAGCTGCCAAAGTGAGTTTTAGTAGAACTACGTTATGACTTTATTTCAAAATTTAAATAACTAAACAAGTATTATAACTAATATATATATATTTAAAACACAATAATTAATGAAAGTCTAATGAAATAAGTCCTCCAGGCTGGAGTCATTGCCCAGTGTTCCCATAATGCACGCGCTGTTCCCCCTCTGTATGGCAACCACCAAACGTTGGATCAGGAAGGGGAATGACCTGCTCTCCACTGTTGTTCTGCTCTCTCTGCGGCCAAGCTCTTTCAAAAAGGGTAAAGTCCCCAAGCCGAAAGTCCCTGATGTCTCCACAGCCACTGGTTGGAAGAAGTGAGAGGGGTCCATGTTTGAGTACTTTACCCTCTTCTTCAATTCAGCCATAGCAGCAACTGCACCTGCCTCACTGGTTGCACTTGCTATGTATGAATGGGCATAGGTGTCCATTGGTCATGATACACCATCCCCTGAAGGCACTGGCCGACATCTCCAGAAGGCATGGGATTCTGCGCGAGTGACAGCAACCGCAAACAAGCTGTTGGAGAATGCCCAAGATGGGAAAGCACGTGCTCGTCTTTTGTTTGCATCAACTCAAGAGTCAGGTGTGTGGTTGAATGCACCCCTTTGTTCGTCTTTAGGGCTACGCATGGATGACAACACCATCCGGGTGGCAGTGGGACTAGGCTTGGATGCTCCCTGTGCAAACCTCATATATGTCATCACTGTGGTTCCTATGTGGATTCTCTTGCAACTCATGGCCTTAGCTGCAGACATAGTGAAGGCCGCCATTTCCGCCACTCCTCACTCAATGACATTATTCACCGTGCCCTGTCTGCAGCCAAAATTCCATCTCGGCTGGAACCTTCAGGGACATATAGGAGTGATCGTTTCTTAATTAAATTTATTATTTTGTTGTTGTTGCAATTGGCCATTTTGAAATTGGTAGTGCTATTGCACTCTCTGATATGAAATTATTTCTTTTGTACAGACAAATTCATAGTTAAATTGTTGGTATTGTAGTATTGTATATAGACTAAATATAAGTTATTATTATTATGTATGATTATTATTTTTTTTTTGGGGGGGGGGGGGGGGGGGGGGGGGGGGTGAGGAGAGATTAGGAGGAGAGATTAGGAAGCTTTCCCCCTCCTACTAGTATGGTATTTGGTTCTTCTTCACCTCACTAATAGTATACAAGCTATAATATGCACTCTGGTTGCATGATGTACAAAGTCATTGTAATCTAGTTAGTTTATTCCTGAAGTCCTGTAGCAGTTTTCTGCCACTGCAGAGAGGAAATGTGATTTGGGTTCTGGGGTGTTCAACTTGGTTTGTTAAGTTAGATGATTGTTGGAAGATATGTTGATGGCTCCTGGATTCATTAACTATACGAATAAAATAAGTTTCTAACTCTGGATCAGACTTGAAACCTGTCCGGACGTTTCAGTAACTTCGTGCCATCTTGTTCACTAGAAATTGTCCGTCACATGACTCCAGGATGTGCTATCAATCTCACACAACCTCCTGTCATGTGACCTTTCTGGGATCATGTGACGACCATCAAATATCTAGTGATTGAGAGAGCGCAAAGTTACCGAAATGTCTGTTCGGGTGTCAAGTCATTTCATGAGTTAGAAACTTATTTTATAACTGTTGTAATAGATATATAGTGCCCAGACAGTCTAGCTGCATCAGACCATGCCAATGCAACCAGCTGGACATGGTCTGTGGCTGCCACAGTTGAGGTAAAAAAAAAACGACAACAAAACATAATGAACTGGTTTTAAGTGCTACCCAGTACGGCCCCTAACCACTCCATTGCACCAGCAATAATTGAGACCCTTGAAGCTATTGGTCTTCTGTCAATGCATTTCCTGAAGAACATCAGGCAGCATGCTGGGGAAGGGAAGACCTACCAGCACCTCCTGCAGTAGCTCTCTGTGGCTGTGCAGAGGAAATGCTGCTTCAGTTCTGAAGTCTGTAGAAGCTCAACTTGACTGTGTTTAGTATGAAGTTAGTGTCTACATCTTTTGTTACCATGTATTTAAATCTATTGGGTGTTTGTTATTCATCAATTTAATAATAATCTTGAAGACATGACTTTTCTCACATTAGTTGCAATTTTTACCTTATAAGTAAATATCACCTTTTCCCTTTTCGCATGCGAGTTTGAACACTCGGCTCATGAGCTCAAGTTTGTGGAGGGTGGAATCCTGCAGCAATCACCTTTTCCCCTTAAAAAGAAAGAAAAAATAATATCGATATAATTATAGCAGTGCGACTTGAACTCACACAGAGTCCTGCATAACCATGTCTAACGACAAGAATGCCAAGTTGCCCCATCTTCAGGAAGCATGCCCTCAGACCTGCTCAGAATGGCCAAGAGAGCCAGGGACACAACGATAATTAAGCGAGGCCCCAAATGGCTGCGACCACAAACCCCTTTTCAGAAGACTGGCATGACCACTGACCTATGACCCAAAGGAGGTACTAAATTTCCCAGGGGCCTACAGGGAGAAATTAATTTTTTAGATCCAGAAAATAAGGGGAAATAAGGGGAAACCCACAGCAGGGAGGAAAGGAGGAAAGGAGGATGGGGTGTGTCACACATGGTATGGTAAAGGAGGCACAAGTGCCAACAAGCACTTTGCAGGAGCTAAAATTTAGGCGCGTGAAGTGCACCAAAATACTAATAATATATGCTCATCTTCTTCAGCATCTCTTGGTGGCAGTCCAGAGGGGGAAGCCTTATCAGTAGTGGGGTCGGTAGGGATGTCGTTAGCTTTTTAGTTATTTAATTATTATTTATTTATTATACTTACTATTAAACAAAAGATAGGTCTCTCTTTTATTTTTAATAGATATATATATAACTATAGCCAAGTTACTGGAGCTAAAGTGGGGGGAACTTCAAAACCTGAATGCCTGATACTAGAGAGTTGAAATTAGCACCAGTGGCTAGAGGAATCCCTCCTCTATGCAATATATATAGTTGCTGGGGATGGTGCGGTTGGAAAATGAATTTTATGGAATTTTAACGAAATTCATTTTCCAACGAGGCGCTTATATTTTAGCGCCTTAATGAAACCATTGCATAGAGTAGGGCTTCCTCTAGCCCATAGGTTCTTAACCTGGGGGTCCATGGATGGGTTTTAGGGGGTCCATGGATGGGATTTAGGGGCCCCATGAACTATATAGGTACACAACATAACTAGCTCATAATTTGTGGAGGACCCTAAGGTGAATCCCAGGAGTAAGAAATATCTAATTTCCACAAAGTGGTAACAAACTTTCTGAATCTAAGCATTACCACCTGTTTAAATATGGTGGTGACTAAATTGTTTGCTAAATTGTTATGTGTCAGACATCACACTTCATTCATGTGGGTTGATGTGTCCATCACACTTCATTCAGGGTTCCATTTACTGCAGCCCTGATCCATGATTTACTGCACTTTCACTAGCTTTTTATAGTAAGACTTCTAGCTCAGCTTGAACAAAAAAAATGTCGAAGTGCAATGAAGACTTTGGTTTTACTTGCATCACCGAGCATGATGGGACACAAAAGCCACAGTGTTTCTTGTGTGGCAAAGTTCTTACCAATGGAAGCATGAAGCCAACAAAGTTGAAGGAAGCACCTCATGTCTATACATCCTGAAAATGTATCAGAGAGTGCAGATATATTTCATGCAAAGAAGGCTCGATTTGAGAAGGCTGGGACTTTGCCAAAACTTGGATTTGCCCCAACGCAAAAGCCTTGTCTTGAAACTTCTTACAAGGTTGCTTATCAGATTGCCAAAGAAAAGAAGCCACACACAATTGGGGAGACTTTAGTGAAGCCATGTGCACTGGATATGGTTGAGCTGGTTTGTGGATTGGAGCAGAGGAAGAAAATCGAAGCAATCCCTTTGTCAAATGACGTCATACATTCCAGAATAGTTGATCTAATATGAAGCAAGTCATGGAAGGGTTGGCAGCTACACCTTTTCAATTCAGTATGCAACTGGATGAAAGTACTGACATTTCTCAGTGTAGTCAACTACTTGCTTTTGTCCGTTATGTTCATGCTGATGCCGGAATTCCTATTTTGTGAGCCACTATTGGAAACAACAAAAGCCATTGACATATTTGATATGGTGAAAAGTTTCTTTGCCAAGCAAGGTTTTGACTGGAAGAAACATTTGGATACTTTATGCACAGATGGAGCACCTGCAATGCTTGGTAACACATCTGGTTTGGCTGCTTTAGTGAAGAAAGAAGCTCCTCACGTCATTGTCACTCACTGTTTTTCTACATCGCCATGCACTGACATCAAAAACTCTGCAAACAATCCTGAAAGAAGTATTGTCCACTGCAGTGAAAGTTGTCAGCTTCATCAGAGCCAGGGCTCTGAATCATCGTCTTTTCTAGATGTTTTGTCAAGAAATGGGAGCAGAACATGAAGTTCTTCTTTACCACACAGAAGTCCGCTGGCTTTCCAGAGGACAAATTTTGAAATGTTTGATGGAACTTAGGGCAGAAGTTTCATTTTTTTTTGAAGAAAAGAACGCCCCACTCTCTGAACAATTTGAAAGGGAAGAGTAACAGTTCATATATGGCTTGGCTTATTTGGCAGATTTTTTTGGCCATTTGTGTCTTTCAATGCAAGGCCAAGCAGTTACCATCATGGATGCTGCTGAAACACTACAAGCTTTTTTGGCCAAACTGCCACTTTGGAAGAGGAGACTGGAGGCACACAATTATGCAAACTTTCCAATACTTGAGGAAGTGCTTCTGCCAAGTGGAGTGGAGAGAGAGAAAGCGTTTCTCTGCATACAGAAATGTGCAGACACCTGGAAACCCTGCAGAACTCTTTCAATGGTTACTTCTGCTCAGATGACCTAAAAGTCGAGGCATGGATTCGTAATCCTTTCCTTGCAGACATTATGCAGACCTTGCCAAAGATGATCTTATCGACTTGAGAACAAAAGAAATGAATTCAACACAAAATGCCTTGGAGATTTTTGGTGCTCCTTAACACAAGGCTATCCTCTCCTAGCAAAGAGGGCTATGGGGGCTTTGATACCATTTGCAACCACGTATCTTTGTGAATTAGGATTTTCAGCTCTTGTTACAATTAAGACTAAAAGTAAGATGTTGACATGACATGCGTGTTGCCTTATCAAAGACAACTCCAGAATTTCATAACAAACAGCAACAACCTTCTCATTGAAATGTATTTTAGAGCGGACATGATTCTTATTTGATGATTTTGATTCAGACCTAATGTGTACTATACGTTAAGGAAATCACCAATACATTCTTTCCAAATTGTTTATTGCATTTTTCTGGGGAGGGGTCCGTAGCTTTTGCCAGACTTCCAAAAGGATCTGTGACTAAAAAAAGGTTAAGAACCCCTGATCTAGCCACTGGTGCTAATTTCAACTGTCTAGCACCTGCAATCTTGAGATATTTATGTGGCAAAATCAGGCATTCAGGTTTTGGGGTTCCCCCCACTTTAGCTCCGCTATAGTTATATATACATATGAAAAATATTTTAGTATCAAAAGAGAGCACACAGAGAGACCTATCTTTTGAGCTATATATCAAGTCCATACCATGATTGCAGAATCTATGGAGCTATAAAGTGGTAATCACAAGTTTTTGTAAAAAGTATAAAAAAATGGAGGGAGACCCCAGACTGTAGCTAGATTACAATCTGCTAGCCTCACTGAAAATAACCTACCACGGTCTGTCTTCCTTTTTCTCTCTCTCTCTCAGTCTTTCTCCCTCTCCCTCAAAGAATAACAGTCGTTTAGCAGAAAAGCAATTTTGCAATCGAGTTTTATAATTATTTTCGTCGATTTCGTCAATCGAACGATTTTCTGCAAACGCAATAGAGTTTTTGCAATTGAGTGATTTCCTGGAAACCGATTTTCTGCCAACAATCGGGCAAATGATTGTAAACGATATTCTGCAATGTCTATCAAAACTTTTTTGTCATTGATTTACTTGCACACGTTGGGTGTTGTTAAAATTTTTTTTTTACAGGCTTCGTAACAAAGATTAGAATGCAATATGCGCATTATGCGTAACATCTTTTTTGTCCAGTCTTTCGTCTTTCCCTTACAGAAAGGGGAATGATTATTTTCAGCTGATACCAAACTTCTCTTTTTTTTTTTTTTTTGAAATACTCCAGTCTTCATCGTTGTCACTAAAAAATAAAAAAACCCTGAAAACCTAGGATTTTTGTTTGTGTTTTTTCACCTTGTGTACGTAGTAATGCGCATGCTCTGCCACATGAAAGAGCGATGCGTGCCCCAGAGACCAGAAGAAAGGCGGGAAAAAATAGCAAAAAAAAATGCAGCTGAACGTAAGAGTGCTCCCTTGTTGCAGCAATGAGAAGGAAACAAAGACCAGCGATGTTGTCCCTGTGACCGAGACAAGAATTACTCTCCACCTCACTTTCGCTCGCCTAACATTTTTAATTTTGCCAGCGAGGTCAAAGATCGTTCCCATAGTGACAATTAACGTAAAGAACATCACTAGCCTGTAATGACACTGGATATGCAAGGCAGTGCCCCTGCTAGATACAGAAATTATGAAGAAGAAGCTAGGGAACTGGTTAAAATGATCATCTTGAAGTCCATAGAGATTTCAACAGAAGCTCCACCTATAGTGGACATAGCCTGGCCTACTGGGAAAGAGTTTACAGTAGAGAAGGGTGAAGCAGCCATAAATCAACTAGTTGAAGTATGTTGAGCCAGTCACTGACCTAATGATTAAGATGATGTGACATAGGCACCCTGAAAAGCGTATGGGATGCCACTACATAATTGCAAAACTGGTATATATTCCCTCTCAGTACTATATAGTCATGCTAGTGAGTAGAATTGTGGTTCTTATCCCCCGGATCCTCGGACAGGATAAAGAAAAATCTGGCACTCAATAACTTAATTGTTTCTCTTTTTCTTGGCTTCACACACACACACACACAAAGTTAACTGTTCGATTATTGGTTGCAACTGATAAAGTTTAGTCGTGAAGTCTTCACAGGACCTTATGTTGTAGTGGGGGGTGGCGAAGATTATGTCTTGTAAGCAATTATGTTCATATGGTGAATATAGGTGTGCAGATGGAATGAAGAACAGTTGCCAGTCACATGTCACGGAAAACTATTAACTTTTTTTTTTTTAGATGGTAGAATCACGTAATACCTTTAGGGTAGTTCTACTGCTGATCATGAAAACCTGGCTACATCTAACATACACATCCCTCCCCCCTCCCCACACACACGAAAATGTATGGCTCGTGAGACAAAGACTCATCAGGTATGCACTACATTTTTGACTACATTTTACAACATAGAGTTGGCTGGTTGGTAAAAGCTGGAAGCATTGCATCGACTACCTTTATCACAAAAACGACACGCACTGCTACTCGGTGAAGTACAGTGAACCCACCAGAAGGAGGCCGGTGCCTAAGGCCACTGTTTCGGTCTACTTCTACCTCAGCATCAGCAGAAAGGTGTGCTATTGTCCAGTGAATAAATTGCCGTTTGGTCACACAAGACCACATGTATAGTTTCCACCTTGTGTGGAATATCAGTCACCATTCTCCTTTACATGAGGTTGCCAGCTTCATTGCTATGCAACACAGCAACATATTCATTATCTAAGTATGTGTATATATTTGGTCATGTTCCACTGCCAACTTACTGAGTCAGATTCTTTTAGTGTAATTATTATTGCAGGATCATCCAGTGCTTGTGAAGTTTGTTGTTGAAGGTCAGAGGACCCCTCTCACGTGAGAATGCACAATTCATTTTGTCTAGTTTCAAGCATAGTGATGCCCTATACGTGCAGGTCCCTGTAGTTGATTACACAGTGTTCTGTATGCTGGACCTCATAGCTGGCCAATTGCTATGCACTGCAGAGGCATGCAATATACACATGTAAAACAGTTGACCAATTGTGTTTAGTGTAGGATCTGTTCTTTCTAAATCTAACTTGTGTAAGTAGGATTAGCTTCAGTCATTTTTCGTCATCATTTTTCGTTATCGACAGATGTATATCTTATAGCCCTAGGGATACAGTTTTCCGTGAAAAATGGCTTCGCAGTGTCATCAGGAGTAAGATTTCGGTCACAGACTCTGCTCACTTAAAATTATGACATTTCAGTGACATTTTGGTGAAGGGAGAGGAATGGATCTACCTAGAGAATGAACATTCAGTATATATGTTTTTATTGTGTACTGTACATTCACCAACAACTGTTTCCAAGTCACACCTCCAATGTATTCTCAGATACATCAGTACTCAAGTCCTGACTATACTCGATGCTATTTTTATAAATATTTTTTTAACAGAAGACATTTGCCAAGTAGATGATATTGGAATTAAAAATAACAAATAAAAAAATAACAAAAAAAATCTCCATGATAAAGTGTTATAATTCTTGGCCTAAATGTTGGCATGTACATATAAGTTCATATAATAAAACGTTCACAGTTATGCTAATTTCACATTACAAAGCAAAGAAGAACAGCTCAAATGTGCATCGTGGCAAGTGCAAAACAAAAAATGCCCATCAATCTTTACCATTATTGCTCAAACATTTCAAAAAGGCTAGCAAGAGAGAAACTTAGGCTAGAAATGACCCAGGATTGGGAGGAGGAGGAATGGCTGTGTTTACTCTACCTCTTGGAGAGTCCGTTTGTAAGATACATCTTTCCATCGTTATTGGTAGTGTAGATGGGAGCCCGTCTATAGTGCTGTATCAACTCGTCCATGGAATCAAACTTCCTCTGACCAATCCCTAGTCGACCATCTTGGAGATTCTTCACATTGAAGTGTTTGATTCTGTCTGAGGCTTTCATAGAAATGGAATAATCTCCAGGCTGAAAGTGAGTGCATGCGTATTGAAATACATATTATGTATGTAGTTGAAATAAAGTTATTCCCTTAGCAGACCCATTATGGCACAGCCACTAACAACAGCTCAAGGTCAAAGATCTCTGTTATAGCTCTCACCTTCGTTTCACTCTCTCTGACCACAAACTCTCCATTCTTCGCATATCTGTTCAGTAAATTCTCAGCATCCCTCCGTGCCACCTTTCCATGGAACCATACTTCTCTTGCAAAAGGGGCAGGACTTCTCGCTGCAGCTGCAGCAGTCACCAATCCTGCCACACTGGGTGGTTTTGATCCTGCTGTGCCTCCCCCCCCTCCTGATACATCGTGTACCATCTCCACATAGTTCCTAGGTACCAGGCCAGTGTTCCCATCTGGCATCCTAGCTTCCCACCAGTCTGGATCATCTGGAGGTTGATCTATGATATCCATTAGGTCTCCTTTCTCGAAAGCCAGTTCTTCGGGGTTGCCAGAGTTAAAGGAGTAGAGGGCCACCACTCCACAGATGACAGCCTTTTGCTTGCTCTGTGCAGGTGGAGAAGGCTGGACAGAGGTGGGTTGGAAAGTAGGAGGAGGTATGTCTTTACTGGATGTCTCAGCATTGCCCACCTCCTCTACATAATTGAAAGGGAACCAACCAATCTTGGTTCCACATCTGCCTCGCCACCACCCATCTGCTTCCTTTTCCATCACGATTACATCATCTCCTTTTTCCAGTGAAAGCTCATCCTCCCTGGTGCTGGCATACTTGAACTTAGCAACAGCTTTAATGTTCAGGGAGGGGCCATTTCTAATTAAGTCAGGCTGCTGATATTGGTTGGGCTTCTCATCTAACCTCAAGTTGGTCCTCACGTTGTTTGCAGGCTGCTGGGCTGCCATGGCTGCTGCTGGAGGTGCCACATGACCTGCTGTTATCTCTACATAGTTTGATGGAACCAGACCTAGTTTGTTTTGTTGATTACAGACTTTCCACCATGGCCCCTTATCATCCACTACTTGCAAGACCTCACCCTTGTTGATGGTCAGTTCTTCACCGTCTGTTGCCACGTAATTAAATTTGGCTAAGCATTTTTTCCCGGGAACGGCCATCTTGCCTACCTATCGCAGTCCTCGGTAGATGTAAGGGTACACTGCCAGCTGAAAAACCGCCTCCAACAACACTGAAGAGATAATCCTTGTTCCGTTCCCCAAGTGGGATCTCTGGGTGTCAAATTCTGACGACTACGCAGCTTCGCTTCTTGGCGTACAGATAACTAAACACTACTGCCACCTCAAGAATCTTTCTCTCATTTTAGAAAGCCGTGCTGCTCACGTGCACCAATACGTTTACATCCCGCGCGCCCTCAAAGTGTACCTTAGCCGAAAATTAATGAAAATGGCCACCGTTCCGTTGGTGAACATATTGGACTCCCTGCTGCAGAGGGCTTACCACGATTTGAATGTGTTGCAAGAGCTGTAAGTGTAATAATACTGGATCAGATGAACTATCCATTATGATTTACATTACTGTGGGATGTTATGCATAATCATTTTGAAAAAAAGATTACGTCACAAATCTGATGGAGACCGTAAAGCTGAGATTGTGAAGTACGCCAGGAAAACCAGGTCCTTGCTTATCCGACTTCTTGCACTGGTCAAATGGGCGGGAAATTCAAGCAGCGTTCAAAAGTGTGCTGTAAGTGAAAGTAGCACACCAACCACAGCCAACCACACCCCTTTTAGTTTCAATGTTTCGTTACTGCAGGAGATGTCCACAATGCTGAGCCAGCAGTCAGGGTTTTACGTCGATACTGCAGATCAGCTGGTTCACCTAGTCCGCTCTACACTGGTGCATGCATGGTATTGTTCCTTGTTTTTCGGCTGCCTGAGCCCTCTTATCTCGTCCTTTATGCTCTATTGCACCTTCTTTTTCCTTTGCTCCTTTGCTTCTCCCTCCATTTATCTCCCTCCCTTCTTCCTCTTTCCCCCTTCCACCCCCATTCAGCACTCTCAGTTTACTCTTATAGCTTCACTCTCTCCCCTCCCTTCTCCTAACTCTTCTTCCTCATAATCATCTCCCTCACATCTATCCTAACCTCATCTTCTTTAACTTTTTAACTCTTGCAATAATAACAATGAAACAAAAAGTCCTTCCACACACTAATCTGGACGTATGAGTTTAAAGGAACCGTTATTAGGGCATTCAATATATACTTTCAACGTGGGATGGTGAAATTGACCCACTTAGCTGCAGTTTCTCTTCCAGTTAGTTGTAATTAGATATTCCACCTTGTGTTGTAGTAATAATTAGAAAAAGATCTTAATAATAGAGAGAAAGAGTAGAGAGAAAGAGGGACGCATAATTCTTCATTAGTTGAAGGCATTGTTTTCCAGTCGAATCATTGTTTGTCCTAATTAGCTTAAGTTCTGATAGAGATAGTGTTTGTTAGAATTCGCTCATAAATGCTTGTGATTGAAAAACCCCATCTCAGTGTCTAAGTATCTGGTGATAATAATAAATAAGGGTGTGATCTCTCTCTCTGTATGTGTGTGCGTGACAAATATATGTTGCTTACAGCTCTCCAAATTTCAGCCTAGCCCCAGCTGTGGATGTGCTGATTTCAGGGACTTACCCTCGTCTTCCAAACTGCATAAAGGATAGGGTTGTTCCACTTCCTCCTCTGACAGACGCGGAGGAGAAGGATGCACGGAGACTCCTGAACTGTGCCATACGACACAGACTGCTTGTGGAGAACATACCCGAGGCTATGAAAGTTACTGCCATTGGTAAAAAAATATATGTAAATGTTCTCTGTCCAGTTTTATTAATCTAATAATTGTGCTATGCATGGAAGAAGCAGGTCTTTGTCCTGACAAAAGAATCCTTTTTACCTCTAGCACACTCAAACTTGCTAAACCTGCTTCACTTTTCATGCATATTAGTGCCGTCAAAATAGATATTCGTAAAGTCCAATACATATGGTAGGCCAGATCTGTAAATCTGGTTCCCTCTAATTATAAGCAACTTGAATATATAGTAGGCCACACCTTTAAATCTGGTCCCCTCTAGCAACTTGAATATATGGTAGGCCAGAACTGTAAATATGGTTCCTCTAATTATAAGCAACTTGAAGATATAGTAGGTCAGACCTATAAATATGGTTCCCTCTAATTATATGCAACTTTGAATATATAGTGGGCCAGACCCGTAAATTGTGTTCCCTCTATAAGCAACTTCTAAGCCGGACCTATTGATATGGTTCCCTCTAATTAGTAGGCCAGACCTATAGATATGGTTCCCTCTAATTAGTAGGCCAGACCTATAAATATGGTTCCCTCTTATTATAAGCAACTTGAATATATAGTAGGCCAGACCTATAAATATGGTTCCCTCTAATTAGTAGGCCAGACCTATAAATATGGTCTCTAATTATAAGCAACTTGAATATATAGTAGGCCAGACCTGAAAATATGGTTCCCTCTAATTATAAGCAACTTGAATATATAATAGGCCATACCTGAAAATATGGTTCCCTCTAATTATAAGCAGCTTGTATGGCTCTGCCTTAAGATATTTACATATTTATATTCATATTCTAATTACTTGGTAAGTGTCCACATAGTAAGCACAAACAGGCTCTTTTCATTGGCTTAGAATTAGGTGGGGTACGTACATATAACAAGTTTTCAATACACAGATTTTGTTGAAACCGTACAACAGGGAGGGTAGTTATCTATGGGGTTGCAGGGAACCTGAAGATCAAGAGCATTGGCTAAAGCAGAGACACACAGGTATGGGTGTGAAATAATTTAGAACCCCATGCTAGTTTCATGATGCAAATGCTCACCCATATGATTTTATAGGTGAAAGGTTAGTGCCCAAGGACTCTACAATTCACAATACATCCGGTTCTTGTGCACGTGTTCTAAGAATGCATTGTTGTCTATTACTATTACTAGAAAGAAAAAAAAGACCCTTTGGGCCCTTCTTTGTTGTAGTCAGAGAAGGGTAAACAAAAAAAGAGCGGGAAAATAGAAATGGGCGGGAGATTTGAAAAATAAGCTAGCAAAGGCTTCAGTAGCAACCTTTAAACGACCTCTTGTGTTTTGTGAGATCTAACATAGTGACTAGCCTTGCTTGTAGTAAAAACCCAAGAGAAGAATGTGGATTTATAGTAGCAATGTTTAAATGACCTCTGACAACAAATCTGAGGCTGTAATGGGAGGGTGGGGTCATCCTCACTAGCAAACTGCTTGCATTCTTGTGTGTTGTGTTGTGAGCTAATTAGCAAGACGCATGTACAGGTATATTCCTAAGCAAAATGGCTGACAGCACCATGTGATGTGAGATTTCTGGCGATGGTGGCCTCTAGCAATGTAGAAACGACCTCTGAGGTGAGGCCTTCGCTTGCTCGGGGGGGGGGGGGAGTTACCCCTTGTCGCCAAGTCACAGCCTTTGACATTGCAGCAGACCCGAGAAAAATCAGACGGATGATATTTCTAATTAATGTGTGCCAAATATTGGATGTCAGATCACTTGCTTCCTGCTGCCTGCAATATTTCCTTCCTTTGATGTGGGATAGATAGAGAAGTGTGGTCGTGTTGGATTAACTTAGCCTCTCACATGTTTAATGACAAGGGCACTCTTTGTCGACAATTTTGCTGTGTTGGTTGTAAATGCACCACACCTCATCGGAGGACTTTGCAGTGATTAGCATGTTATGATGCTATATTAGTTATTATTTATCCCTAAAAGCACGACGATGGCTGAGCATTGCATTGCATTGAGTCTTGTCGATTGACCTTTGACCCTATTCATTTCGAACCGCGTGCAACAAAGATGAACATGTGATAGATTATAGCATTCTGATTGGTCCGACGCTGCGTTTCAGACGCTGGATTAGAAATTTCAATCCAGTGTCTGAAACGCAGCGTCAGACCAATCAGAATGATATAATATATCACGTGTCCATCTTTGTTGCGCGCAATTCGAAATGAATAGGGTCAAAGGTCAATCGACAAGACTCAATGCAACGGACTGCTCGGCCATCGTCGTGTTGTGAACCAGCCTTTATTGTTTGGTTTTCAACAGCCAAGGTACTTCATGTATGTCCAGAGATGATGTAGGTAATCTCGGGTATGATTGTCCGAAATTCATAGTTCCTGTCCACCTAGTTCTGCCTAGGATGAGGGGGCGTGACTTGAACTTTCCGTGCGTAGATGCTCCTGGGTTTGTCCACGGGCACCTCTGGAGCCTCATGTGGTTCATGGCGAAACAAACCATTTTTACCCGCAAACTTCCCGAGTTACCGTACTGTGAGCATCAAGCTACTTCTTGCGTCTGCTTGCTTAACAAGCACACCACCGAGGGCCTGTCTGTGTCATACTTGCACTCTGAAAGGAAAGAAGCCATAACTCCTGCAAAGGCAGCATGCCATGATCACCAGAGTTGTCTACACTAGAAGTGACGTCTCTACACTCAATGGCTGGCACCTCCTCAAGGGCTGGCACCTTCTCAAGGGCTGCAGGCTTGCCTACGTCTGCACAGACGGATGACTTTGAATTTTTCCACTCCCTTCACTTCGATTGTTGTCGAAGCTCTTGATTTATTTGTCGACGATGGTGATAAGAGGGAGAAAGTTTCTCCCCTCTCCATTATAGGAACGTTGGGTGTATATATTATTATATACGCACCACTGTACACAGTGATGCTTGCATTGCCACTGTACACAGTGATGCTTGCATTACCACTGTCACAGTGATGCTTGCATTACCACTGTACACAGTGATGCTTGTATTCCACCACTGCACACAGTGATGCTTGCATTACTACTGCACACAGTGATGCTTGCATTACCACTGTACACAGTGATGCTTGCATTACCACTGTACACAGTGATGCTTGCATTACCACTGTACACAGTGATGCTTGCATTACCACTGCACACAGTGATGCTTGTATTCCACCACTGTACACAGAGATGCTTGCATTACCACTGTACACAGAGATGCTTGCATTACCACTGTACACAGTGATGCTTGCATTACTACTGTACACTGTGATGCTTGCATTACCACTGCACACAGTGATGCTTGCATTACCACTGTACACAGTGATGCTTGCATTACTACTGCACACAGTGATGCTTGCATTACCACTGTACACAGTGATGCTTGCATTACCACTGTACACAGTGATGCTTGCATTACCACTGCACACAGTGATGCTTGTATTCCACCACTGTACACAGAGATGCTTGCATTACCACTGTACACAGAGATGCTTGCATTGCCACTGCACACAGTGATGCTTGCATTGCCACTGCACACAGTGATGCTTGCATTGCCACTGCACACAGTGATGCTTGCATTACCACTGCACACAGTGATGCTTGCATTACCACTGTACACATTGATGCTTGCATTACCACTGCACATGATGGTGATGATGGTTTGCACGTGATGTGTATTTGCAGGTGAGGGAGTAATCACTTTCAAAGTGCCGCACGAGTTCGAAATCAACCTCTCCGTGGTAAGCGACGATCTTTCTACTCCATGGAGGCTAGTGTCCCTGCGAATCCTGGTCGGGGACGTGCTCCCGGACAAACCTGTCCTTTTGCACGAGCAACAACACCTTTTCATGCACCAGCTGTTGCAGTCCCGCATCTACTCCGAGGAGAACCCCTTGCAGGACTGCTACAGGATCACGCACAGCTTCTGCCTGTACCTGCAGTTGGACTGCTTGAACTCGCAGGCTCAGCAGCTTTGCATGGAGGTCTATGGAGGATACATGAAAGTCGAGGAATACCTACCGGGACACCACTTGAAGATTGTGTATTGGCGACCAGGAACATCACAGTTTATGAGTGCCTTTCTACTTGACCAGTCGCGCAGTGAGCTGTGTTCTGTGGAGGATAAGAGTGACTTATTTCTGTCATTGTGTACTCGTGTCCCCTCGAGGGTATTGTGTTGGTCTATTTGCCACCTGCCTCAACCATGTAGTATGTCTAATGTCGAGCAGAACCTCCCTAGGACATAATGTACATAAGAACCTTGTTGTGGAGACAGGCATTTGTCACTGATTATCTGCTTTTAGGAGCTAGCTAATTGTACAACCATGTATGTATGTATGAATGTACGTATGTATGTATGTACGTATATATGTACCTGTTTTTAGCTTGTAACTAACTCCAGGTAATTTGAAATGAGCTTGCCATTTTTTTCTTGCTTATGACAGCATCAGCTTGGCCCAAGGTGCTGATCTCCATCGATCCTGCCCAGGCCCAGAGCCTGGGTTTCTCAACTCAGCACTTTCCTCCCTTGCCAGAAGGCTCAAATGTCACTCTCTCCTCGAGCAGCATCTCACTGGAGGTGCTGCTGAAAGAGTGTGTCAGCGTCCGAAGCCACACCTTATTGAAGGAATTGCGGGCGGTTCTAAGTGGATCTTGCTGGGAAGGCAGTGGTAAGACGTATGGAAATAGTTTTTCAGCGGTTGAGAGTATAGGTGTGCTCTATACGAGTACACTATAGAATAGAGATGCACTATATAGAATGAAGGTGCACTAGATAGAATACGGGCACGATGTGTAGAATAAGGGCTCATAGAATAAGGTTAATTATTTGGAGTAGAGGCGATGAATATACTTCCACCAGCATCTGCTGTAAGAATATCAATTATGATGGCATTAGCTGTAATTATATGATCTAATGAGCGTAGATAATTATTGTAAATTAGCATCTTGTTATTGCAAGTGTGTTTATTGTACTAGTTGAGCTGGTACAGTCTCCATTGTGCCTGCGTGTGACGGTCCCTCTGAAGTACGGGACGAGGCATGTGTTGCTGTGTGTGGACCCCCGGGTGGGGAATATTGTGGCATCAGTAGACCCCCTAAGTGAAGTGGAGGGTGTGCATACTTGTCTGGAGGAGTTGGAGAAGATGGTCACTTCCAACTGGAGCAGTCTCTGTTCCCAACTCCTGAAGCTTCAGTGAGGAGGAGGGAGGGGGGCATGTGTGGGGTGAAGCCGAGTGGAGAGTGGACGGAAGAATGTTGTGTGTTCGATTAGAAGGAGGTCAGATGGTGGGTGGAGGGCGGGGTTTAGAGAGAAGGGAGGGTGTGTGGTTTAGAGAGAAGGGAGAGGAGGGGAGCGTGGATGTTACCTAGGGTGAAGGAGTGTGGTGGGAGAGAGAAAATGGAGTGATGGATCGAGGGAAATGAGTGTGGGGGTGTAGGATAAAGAGACAGCGGAGTGTGTTTGTGAACAACCTTGTCTTCTGCAGGTGCCACATGTTTGTGGGTGTGGTGTGTGAGTTGGCCATTGAGCAAGGAGTTCCCGTCCACTGGTCCCTCCCTCTAGTCTCCCCACTCCCCTTGCATGGCCACACCAGGACGCCCACTGTAGCTGCCGTGTACCTGGAACTCCTCCCTCTGGTTCACCTCCTTGTGAGCGTGGGTGAAGGCATGGACGATCGGTACTATCTCATCTCCCTCTCCCCCACTTCACTCATCACACCCCTCCACCCTCCCCTCCCCCATACGCCCGAGGGTCCCCCTCAACCACCTCCCAAGAGTTTCTTTGCTGTGTCATCTCTACTCTTATTGGACGTGGAGAAGTTGTTCTTGCAGCATCTCAGAACTGTTGTGGGTGAGTCCTTGTAATAGCTATCATTTACGAGTAGCTCCCTGATCTAATTAGTATGGCAGCCATGGTTTATTTTAAGATAGCATGGGGGGGGTGGCTCATCTGTCGTCCCTTCCTCCCTCCCCCCCAGAAATTAGCTTCAAGGTATGATTGAAAAATAATAATTAGGTTTAAACTGTGACAGATTCACAACTCGTTCTCCGATTCTCTGTTCCCTACGTTTAAAATGTTTATGAACTTGATTCTCCAATGGGGTTTTGTAACCCGAGTTTTGACCGCCATCGTTTGTGAAAAACTTGGTCCAAATGGACGCAGTGTGGGCCGGAATTGAAAGACGGACACTAAGCAAGGTGTTCGAGCTTGTCATTAGTGACTCGTTCATGCGGTTGTGATCCCGCACCTTCTTCGGGCTGTTTGGTGAGGTTTGTGAGAATGTCTTTCATTCACCAGAACTTCAGCTCAAGTGAGAGCTGCTTTAGAGTATTCATCACCCTCTAGTGTCTGAGCTGGTCTGTCCACTCGGCAACTACCGAATACATGAACTGAGATGATTCAGGGCTGGGAATTTTCTTAGGATCAAAGGTGCTGTATGAGCAGCAACATCCTGAGAAGTGATAATGACTGCAAACATTGCTTTTCAAGTTAGAGGTGGATGGTTTTTCTCTGCAACTTCATAGGACTTCATTTGACATGCAGTAGTTCAAGTACCCAGTCAGTAGCCGGTAAAGGTGCATCTTCAAGTGTGTTTAGTATGTAGGATAGTTGAGTCAAGCTCTGCTGTTTAAACAGGTATGGCTGAAACCGTTGATTTTGTGCTCTCAACTAATGTCCGGTGTTTCTGGTTCATGAGTGTCTTTGTGTCATGTGATTGGGAGCAAGAATAATTGCACTGTAATTTCCATTGACAGCTTTTAGATATCGTTTGTGAGCCAGCCAAAGAATCCAAGATCTCTAACTCTGGCAAGCTTGACCCCTTGCTGGACCCTCCTTCTCCTCCATTAACACCTGTTAGCTGCTTGAACACCTGCTGAGTGAAAATGAAATATAGAATGAGGTGAAATTTACTTTCAATAGCTTTTATGTCGCAATGACTTCCTTGATTATCAACTTGAATTTACTCATTCTATGCTTTGGCTTGATTCTCTAGCCTTTAGTATGCAAAGACACTAACTATGTCAACAGAGAGTTTGCTGAAAGCTTGATGTTTTCCAGGAAATGTTGCTGCCCCATCAAAGTCCACACGAGTCAGCTTGCTTAGTTAAATGGTCTTCTCAACGAAAGTGTCCCGGATTGTTATGGCATCAACTTAAAATTAAAAAATGAAACGTCTTCTGTGAAGGTGCTCGACACTTGGTCTAAGTTTGATATATCTGTGCATTTGTCAGCCGTTAAGTTGTTGAGGTGTTTGAGAAGTGACTCTTCATCCCACTGACCTATTGCCGCAACAATGTCAACCCTCTTTTGATGTGTACATGGCATTTCTTCCAGAGAATAGCCTCAAATCTTCACCTCGGCAACTTGCTACTAATCAACAAGGTCACTGTGAGTGTTGACCATGAGCTGTAAGGAAGCGAGTACAATGGAAGAAAGGTTCAATGGCCTGTTCCTTTGCCTATCTGCTTCTCTGACATGGCTGCAATGTGGGGAGCGCAGGCCTCTAGCATTGCTCTAGCAGCAACAATGTGTGTTTTACAAGAGTGACATGTCCACCGTCAATCTCTGAATGAGCGAGCTTGCTTCTTTTCTTCAGCCTTCTTTCAGTCGTTGTGAAGCTTTGTGAGCCAAGCCCTACCATTCTGTCAAGTGGTCTTCCCATGCATAATGGTGCACTAAAGTAACAACAAAGATCCATAACTAAAGGTCCGAAGAAGGATTCCAAAGTAGAATTATCAAAGAAGAAGATCGAGACATGGAGCCAAAGGAAAGCCCCAAACTAAGAACTAGGAACTCAAACTCCTTGACACAAGAATGAAGTCCTATATATGTACTAAACACACACACACCAGACTCGAACAAGACATAGAGTTCTTGAATGAACACCACAACCGTAGGCACATCGAAGAGTCCCAAGTGAAGTGCCCAAACCTGCCGTACTGACCTAACCACACATATCACCTGGAGGATTGACAAAGTCCATTAAAAAATCCCTTAATTTTTTTCTCCTGAGTGGGCTTGGCCAGTAAGGTACATCTGTCCTGTCCCTATCATTTTACAAATCCTGATATGCCCCCTTTCATATGATCCTAATGAAGACTCTGGCAGCTGCAATGATTTATACATGTTTATTTAGTGTTGTGAGTCCACGTTGTCAATAGCTATATTGTAGTTATGAGTGGCCCCCTGATTATCTACAATGGCCTTCTCAATAATCAACTTGAAAATTTTAATCTCTTGACGTTTCGACTAGATGCGCTAGCCTTCATCAAAACGTCGAGAGAGTAAAATTCAAGTTTATTATTGGGTAGATCATTGTAATTTCGTAATTTCAACTGAGAGTTCGTTGAGAAGGTATGTAGATAGTCCTTGCAACAGCTGCTTATTTAATGTTCTGAGCAGCCATTAGCTATATTGGGCTTAGCTTTTTTAGTGAGTGACTCCCTGACATGACCACTGTAATCCTAATCCTTGCAATGTTTATTGAGTAGCAGCGAGGGTTGGCATAAGACAGATGTTTGACTGATTGTACTTTGAGAGTCTGCTCCCATTCTTCAAACAGCTCTCTCTCTTATTTCTATGTTGCCAAGTAATTTTGTTATGATGGTAATGTTTTGTTTCTGTAGCAAAGAAAAGTGGAGCGGTCCTGAAGAGAATGGTAAGTGTGTGTGTGTTTATGTGCATATATGTCGTCCATTTTGCATGGTGATTCGTATGCACTCTTCCCCGGCCGTATAATGATCGTCACGGTTACTTCTGCTTGTGTCGCACAGCTGAGGGAGAGTGATGTGGAGCTACCCAGCTTGAAGAGGCTCTGCGTCTGTCAGACTCCAAACTTTGCGCCTCTACCTGGTCTGATCTCGACAATGATGGTGCTGTTCACCATGGAGACAAGTGTGAGTAGTTTATTAATGCACTGGGCGTGTCGATGGGATTCTGCTGGTATGCTTCTCCTGTGTTTCTCTAGTTGATGGCAGCGGGCATATCTTATCATACAAGATACTCGGGCCAAGGGTGCCCCTCAATCAACATCTCTAGGTAAAGTTGGACACTGCATATCATATTTATAACCTTGCACATGGGTCATAGCTATTTATGTTCCCTTACATGTATCTCAAGCCGATGGTTCATTTACCTTCAATTAGTCTTACACATGAATATGTTCCGTGATTCTATGAATATGTTTAATGATATGTTTGGTGATTCTATGAATATGTTTGGTGATTCTATAAATATGTTCGGTAATTCTAATTCTATGAATATGTTTGGTAATTCTATGAATATGTTCGGTGATTCTATAAATATGTTCAGTGATTCTATGAAGAGGTTGATCCTATATGTTCAGTGATCCTTATGAATAGGTTCAGCGATCCTATGAATAGGCTCAGCGATCCTATGAATAGGCTCAGCGATCCTATGAATAGGCTCAGCGATCCTATGAATAGGCTCAGCGATACCTATGAATATGTTCAGCGATACTTATGAATATGATTATGTTCGCTGATACCTATAAATATGTTCAGCGATACCCGTGGACAATCCTGGGGTTGAGTATGGATGTCCCAAGTTCAAAGTTTTCGAGGTATATACTTGCCCACTACATATAATGGTGGATGTGTAAATCCAAAGCTCTTTCCCACCTAGGGCTAGAGGCTGAGCTAGGCCTCAGGATTAGGTGGCCAGCAACCTTGAACTACCATTGTTGACCCCGGGAATGCCCATGGAACCAGACAAACACTGGTTTTGCATGCTTTGAATGACTTTATAAACACGGAACAGTATATATTGCATATATGCATTTGCACATGTGTGTAAATTACCTTACCAAATATGGATCTTGTTTCCATGTGCATCGGCGGGTCCAGCTTTCCTCTATTGGATGAAGGATCACGTGATGTACATCAAGTCCTCTCGTCCTCCCTCCAGTCCTGTCATGTGACGCAGTCCTCCTCAGGATACATCTGCACCGTGAGTCACGTGACAAATGAGTACACTAATAGGGGGGCAAGTTCATTATCCCTCAAGGTTTAAAAATTGTTTCCTCAGCATGCCCGTGGTTCTACATGGATACATTCTTTTAAGCCAATCCAATAAACAGTCAAAACTGGTTGTTTAGCTTATGGTACACGTCACCGATGAAACCCCGCCTAGTGAAGGAGCGGTCGGCAACCGTCATCCATGCGAGCCCAGTGTTTTGTGTGGGCATGTTTATTGACGGTATTAAAAAAATATATATATTTATAGAGTGCACACGCTGTCCACTGAGACTGGGACTGGACCGATGAAACCCCGCCTAGTGAAGGAGCGGTCGGCAACCGTCATCCATGCGAGCCCAGTGTTTTGTGTGGGCATGTTTATTTATTTATAGAGTGCACACGCTGTCCACTGAGACTGTGGCCGGAAGAGTGTGGCACACAAACAGAGTTTAGTGCAGTACACTTTGGCGCATGTCAGCGGCACATTTATGTGTGGTCCTGTTCAAGTATATACTTATTTTAGCCCGTCCACATTATGTCCTCTCTGCAGTCCAGTCTTTCAATCCCTTGCTGTGTGGGTCAGGTCGGAACCTTCCTTGTACTCGCCTGCACCTCTTCCTGGCAGGGGGACGGGTGAAGGCTCAGTTGATGTTGACCGTGTGTGTTCCCCGAGCAGCAACTGTCATCTATTAGCAACTTTTGATCAGACATCCTCGATCATGATTAGTCCAGTCAGCAAAAATGACCCGTGCTCGTCTTTTGTATGCACCCAATGGTGAGGGCCAGGATCAACACACACATGCCCAGCAATCAAGTAAAATTTAACTGATTTTCTGCACATACTAACATCAGTGTTACCAAGACAACACATTCTTGCTCTGCAAACAGTTGCAAGGTGGAGAGTCAAAGACTTCTTTTGATTTTGAGAAGAATTTGGCAATGGTGTTCTGGAGCACTAAGTATGGTGGTAGATTGCAGTTTATTCAAGGGGAATATTGCAAGAGGAGACGATGAATGGTGGTAATCTTTAATCTTTCTCATCCAAGTTCGGCAAATGACACGCAGAGCCATGCTGCAGACTTCAAGTGTTGATTATGGACAAGGTTTATCATTGTATTAAAAAATTGTAGGCAGTTTTCATCTTGGAAGAAATTTCGAAGCTTGCTGTTGTTTGATGTGGCTCTCGGGGCAAGAGTTCAAAGGTTATGCATTTCTTGAAGCTTGGCAGTAAGCCAAACTTGCAACGCGGAGTGTCCCCTTGCAACGATGAAATGTTTTCTGTCAGAATGTTTCTAAGGCCATGCTGACATTCACAGCTGTTCCTGGATGGCAGTTCATCTGATTCTGGCGGAGTAGTAGTTGGCTGGTGCAAGACGTCAAGATGCGATGCTTCTTTAAGCAGGATTCCGATGGTTGTCTCGAGTGGAGGTGAAGAAGTGAAGCATCTCGGCAGAGGGTAACCCTCAGTGAGTGGAATTGTGCTTTGCATCCCCTGGGATCCCCAGACAGGATAAAAAATGTAAAAAAAAGATCTGGTGCAGTCATCAATTTCAACTGTAACAGCCCATGCACCAGGAGAGGTGTTCTTTAATACTAATATAACAGTGACACTCTGAGCAACACTTTTTACCTTGTGGAGCAGATTGTTATTAAGTGAACTCTGCGTGAAACCTCTCTCTATAGGAGAGCGATGGTTGTCGCAAGATATTGTTTTCAGGTCATGTTCAAGTTTCCTGCATTAATTAATAGGAGTCCTTCCTCGTAATCAAAGAGGTTTGATGATGTCCAGCAGCACGACCAGCAGAATTCTGACATACCTCCAGGAATTCCTGAGGGATCGTGCTCGCAAGGGCACCAAGTGACTCATCTGTCCCATTGGATAGCACCATCCCATAGTTTCTGGTAGTATATGCAAACTGAAATCACATGACTGAGGAGCACAAAACCACAAGTCATCGTCAGGAATGAGTCGTGCGCTGGTTGCATAAAATCAAAGTCAGACATTCGAGAAGCTTCCACATTGATTCTTCTATTCCTCGTGGCAGCCTGACGATCACAAGCGAGCTCATACGGGAGATCAGATGGACTGGGCCCTTCAATTGCTATCATCAAGACGTGATTGAGAGTTCGGTTGGCTAGCCGGTTTCTAAGGTCAGTCTTAACTCGAGATAGAGTGGAGAAACCTCTTCACAGTCTGCAGAAGACATAGGGAGTCAAGGCCAATAGCTGCCAACTTTGCCAGATTGGGAAACGTTAAACTCAATTCCAATGTATGACTCACGAGTTGGTGAGTTCTCATTTGCTTCAACTCACTATTAGCAGCAACTACACTATTGAAGACTTTGAGCTCCCCTCTGGCTGATTCTGGATGCATCATGCCATGAGAACCATAGTGGGTGACAAGCTTACCCAGCATGCCAGCTCTGTGGAAGGGTTGAAGGGAGAGCTCTTGTGGAATACTGCTAGGGTTGAAAATTTCAAAACCCTCAAAAAGACTGAGGTCAGGAAACCTAGCAGTGATATGCTCAGAAAGGGTATACCTTACAATATGCATCACATTCTATCATGCTATTTGTGGACACCATACTCTTGCAGATCTGTTAATTTGTCAGGGAGGCTATGGAAGAATCCACCAGGAGTCGGGAGTAGAGCATCTACTGGTTCTAGAAAGCACAAGACAGGACAAATCTGCTAGAGGTGGAAGAACATCGGAAAACATGTACAAAACAGCTACAAATTTGTACTTCTTGACAACGGAAGCAAGCCCAGCAGCTACAGTATTACTTCTCTCCCTACCTCACTCCAGACAAACTATCACGGAATGGAAGCATTTGCGGAGGTGATTAACAACTCTATCGTGTGAGAGCCAAAGGACATCTTTCGAGCATCATAAGTACATCCTGAATCTCCAGCAGTTTGAACTGGCGAGTACTTATAGAAGCGGTAAAGCATTTCAAGAATATCTCTGAACTTTTTGTTACGATAATAAGTACTGGTTGATATAAGGCGGCTTACGCTACCCAAGTAATCCACAATAGTTTGAGTTAGAGCAGAAGTATCAGAATTTATACTATGATAGTGGTTGTATGAAGGTTCATAATTTTCATCACAAGGTGGGAATTTCATTTGCTGCCCGGCCACAAGCTAATGCAAGCAGATGAGCAATGCAGTGATGGTTGGGAACCAGGAACCAGGAAGGGAACTTTATCCTTAAAGGAGTCTAGACACTCTACCTCTTGTTCCCAGCATTACTGATGCTCCATCACTTCCTAGATCACTAAAACGGTGCGACATCTATCTGCAGGTGTCACTCATTATGGTGTCAGATATTGTGATGGCCCTCCCATCGTGCATCTCGAACATGCGAAGAAAACTAGCTCCTCCCACAAGTAACGGCCATAGACTACAAGCTCCTTTGTAACAGACACATCAGTGGTTTCGTCTATGCATAGAGCAGACTCCTGTAGGTGTGAGAGTATAGGATCAGAGACAGTTTCACCAAGACAATGAACTAGCTCTTGCATGCAACACTCTGATGTGTAGTGTGCATCACCACTAAGTTGCAGATCTGACGAGTAAGAAGCTCAAAGAGACTTGCCAGGCTCAAGAAGCAGTGCAAATTTGGTGGTGTGTGAATCTTTCTCTTAGTAAGGAAGTACATGCACTTGAGAGCACCAAGAAATGCCTTGTGCTGAGCTGAAACAACCCCCTGGAATGCCATTGCTATCCCACCATCTCTCTTGGAGGAGCAAAGATCAGATTCCATCTTATCACTCACTCTGACCGTGTATGGTCTTGCAGGCCAAGTCGACCCAAATAGTTCTTCCTAAAGAAGCTTTTTTAGGACGCCGGCTGTGCTTGCAACAATACACACGTCATTCCTTGGCTATCATCTACTGCCAGCATCTACGGAAAGTCAGTGTTCCATTTAGGGACTATTCCTGTCTTCCTTAGCTTCGAGGATGAAGGACTCCCAGACACTCCACCAGAGTGAATCTGCTTAGCCATGCCCAAGAGAAGACAGCTCAGTGAAGAACAGCGATCAACTCAACGACTCCGTGGAGCAGATGTAATATTCTAGCTAGAATTGTATTTCAATCAAAATTTCATATAATTAAAAACAAAAACAAACTTTGAACTGTGATGATACAAAACAGCCTGGGGAGAACACTGGTCACTGTACCATCCCCAAGCCCAAGTCAGTCTGCCGTGATGTGGCTCTCACACTTTGCATGCTAAACTCTGCCTTGTTAGGGTTGTGTGAGGTAGTCGATCCATGTTGCTTGACCGATGGTGGCTTTCCTAGGCCTATGATTATGTTTTCGGCAGAGTGAACACGCCACACCTTGCCCATCCTCCACCTCGAACATCAGGGAAAGTGGAAAGTATGACTTCCATTTTCGAGCTCTGCCAGCTTTTCTGTGCTTTTTCGAGCTCTGCTAGGAACACGATCGTCTGGACTTCACATTGTGGCAAGTCTAGGAACACTATCGTCTGGACTTGGCAAGTCTAGGAACACGATCGTCTGGACTTCCACATTTTGGCAAGTCTAGGAACACGATCGTCTGGACTTCCACATTTTGGCAAGTCTCACTTGCGAGATGTAAGCTACTGTGGAGCTGGAACTGAGCAAATTTCTCACCAACCACATCCGCAATACGTATAATGAAATTATAATGCATCATCGATTTGATGAAACTAAAATAGTACAATGGTAGGCATATCCGCTGATACACCTTCAATTTTGAAGGGATGTCGGATCGATACTCTTAAATGCTCTAGGGAGAACACTATTCTGGTGTGGGTGGGGTCTGATGTAAGCTTGCGAGTGGTCCAGGTAGAAATCACACCCTGTCCTTGCTCTATTCAAAGCTTATCGTCATGCTGCCACAGTTTTTCAGCCAATAACTGAATGGACGTGATCTCTGCTACGCTTCTACTGTAGTTACAGATAGTGTCGTCAAATTTATGAAAACAACTTACGTTGCTTCAGGAGATGGACACACGAATGGTAGGAACTGAGTGAGTACATAATCCTGTCCACTTGAAAGAACTAGCATTTTGGTGGGTAAGTGAGCTGTCTGGGAATTGTGAGGAACTATCATTGTCCTCTACTTCATGCCCATGAAGAAGGGAGCTACGAGGAAATGGAGTGTAGCTGGTGATGTCCTCTTGTCTTTGACTTTACATGTGACATTGAAGAACCCTGGTCAGAGATGATGGACTGGCGGTGTTTGCATTTTACCCGGGTAAAACCTATTTAACCCAACCCAGGGGTAAAACCTGTGTTTCAGGTATTTTGCCCAGGTTTTTTACCAGGTATTACCCAGTGATATAAAACACTTATTTATAACCCTGTCACAGCCCTGTCCCGAAGCCACAAGTGTCTGGGTGGTGGTGGACACCAGGGCTATTTAAAAGGCAAGCAAATACCACAGGTCATCATTCACTGCTTACAGTTTAGTAAGTGTACTGCAATTACAAAAATGAGAAAGCCCAGAAACTCATCTTCTGCCACAGGCTCCTGCGAGGACCTCAAGAGATTGACTATTAAAGCTGTGACTATTAAATCTGTTTAACTTGCATATCAATACGACTTTAATCCCATGAATCTTGTTTAAGTGTTTAAATAAATCATTAAATAAAAAAATATATACTCTAGTAGACAACCTTGTCACTTGGTAAATAAATGCTGAGTGAAAAACAGCTCCTGTTTTTGTCTAGTTTTTTACAGTTGCCATTTATTGAATGTCTTACTTCCTGATTACAGAGTTAATTTCTTATAATATCTTTACAGTTTATATTGTGTCTATTATTTTATCCTGGGTTGTATCCATGTTTGGGTAAAACCTGGGTAAAAGGTAATTAACCCAACCCAGTGCAGCAGAACCCCAGATGACCGGAAACCTGGAGTCTCAGAGGGACCACAAACCAAGAGACTCAGTGACCACAAAGCTGGAGTTTTATTATCCCCAGCCTTGCCCTAGCCTTAAGGCTGGTTCACAGTTTGACGCTCAGCCATCGTTACGTATCGTATCGTCCTATTGTAACGTATCGTCGTATTGTGAACCAGCAACGTCATGACGATACGATACGATAGGACGATACGATACGATACGATGGAATAGGATCTGGTTCTATTCGAGCGTCGAGCGTCCGACCAATCAGAATGCTGGCAAGCGGAAGGTCACGTGAAAGACTTTGACCTTCACTAGAATTTTACTATGAACGAGGAGAAGTTGCTGTGCGCAAATACCACTGGGTCTCTTCTGCGATATACAAGGAGTTAGGCCGAAGGAAAATGCTTGGATTCAAGTGGTTATGGAAGCAAGATCAGATAGTTACCTTAGGATAGCTACCATGGTCAAATCGTCTTCGCTACTAGAAGAACTGTCACAGCTAGAGCTACTAGATGAACTCGAGGAACTATCGCAGCTAGAACTACTAGATGAACTCGAGGAAGAAACGCATCTTCGCGATCGGTCAACAACTATCATAATAATAATAATTATTATAATAATAATAATAATAATAATCACGTGAGCACCTTGTCAAAACTCGCCAATCGAACGCTATATTGTGAACCAGAAACAATACGATACGATAGAACGATACGTTACGATACGATAGGACGATACATTACGATGGGCGAGCGTCATATTGTGAACCCGGCTTAAGTCTTGCCCTTGGCCTAGCCTTAGTCTTGCCCTAGTCTAGCTCAAGAAAATCTCTGAATGAGAGAGAACAACTTATTAGAAAGTCCTCAACAGCAGTTTTATTATTGCATGTGGTTGGTTGAAGCCCTAGGCTCAATTCAGGGATGTCTTACTTATCCTAGCCCTAGCCCTAATCTCACTCCAGTTTTGCCCTAGTGTCATTCCAGCCTTGCCCTAGTCTCACTTCAGCCTTGCACTCCAGCCTTGCCCTAGTCTCACTTCAGCCTTGCCCTAGTCACACTCCAGTCTTGCCCTAGTCTCGCTCCAGTCTTGCCCTAGTCACACTCCAGCCTTGCCCTAATCTCACTCCAGTCTTGCCCTAGTCTCACTCCAGCCTTGCCCTAGTCTCACTCCAGCCTTGCCCTAGTCTTGCTCCAGCCTTGCCCTAGTCTCACTCCAGCCTTGCCCTAGTCTCGCTCCAGTCTTGCCCTAGTCTCACACCAGCCTTGCCCTAGTCTCACTCCAGCCTTGCCCTAGTCTCACTCCAGTCTTGCCCTAGTCTCACTCCAGTCTTGCCCTAGTCTCACTCCAGCCTTGCCCTAGTCACACTCCAGTCTTGCCCTAGTCTCACTCCAGCCTTGCCCTAGTCTCGCTCCAGCCTTGCCCTAGTCTCACTCCAGTCTTGCCCTAGTCTCACTCCAGCCTTGCCCTAGTCACACTCCAGTCTTGCCCTAGTCTCACTCCAGCCTTGCCCTAGTCTCGCTCCAGTCTTGCCCTAGTCTCGCTCCAGTCTTGCCCTAGTCTCACTCCAGTCTTGCCCTAGTCTCACTCCAGCCTTGCCCTAGTCACACTCCAGTCTTGCCCTAGTCTCACTCCAGCCTTGCCCTAGTCTCGCTCCAGTCTTGCCCTAGTCTAGCTCCAGCCTTGCCCTAGTCTCACACCAGCCTTGCCCTAGTCTCGCTCCAGCCTTGCCCTAGTCTCGCTCCAGTTGCCCTAGTCTCGTTCCAGTCTTGCCCTAGTCTCGCTCCAATCTTGCCCTAGTCTCACTCCAGCCTTGCCCTAGTCTCACTCCAGTCTTGCCCTAGTCTCGCTCCAGCCTTGCCCTAGTCTCACTCCAGCCTTGCCCTAGTCTCACTCCAGCCTTGCCCTAGTCTCGCTCCAGTCTTGCCCTAGTCTAGCTCCAGCCTTGCCCTAGTCTCACACCAGCCTTGCCCTAGTCTCGCTCCAGCCTTGCCCTAGTCTCGCTCCAGCCTTGCCATAGTCTCGCTCCAGTTGCCCTAGTCTCGTTCCAGTCTTGCCCTAGTCTCGCTCCAATCTTGCCCTAGTCTCACTCCAGCCTTGCCCTAGTCTCACTCCAGTCTTGCCCTAGTCTCGCTCCAGCCTTGCCCTAGTCTCACTCCAGCCTTGCCCTAGTCTCACTCCAGCCTTGCCCTAGTCTCGCTCCAGTCTTGCCCTAGTCTCACTCCAGTCTTGCCCTAGTTTCACTCCAGTCTTGCCCTAGTCTCGCTCCAGCCTTGCCCTAGTCTCACTCCAGCCTTGCCCTAGTCTCACTCCAGTCTTGCCCTAGTCTTGCTCCAGCCTTGCCCTAGTCTCACTCCAGCCTTGCCCTAGTCTCACTCCAGTCTTGCCCTAGTCTCGCTCCAGTCTTGCCCTAGTCTCGCTCCAGTCTTCCCCTAGTCTCGCTCCAGTCTTGCCCTAGTCTCACTCCAGTCTTGCCCCATAGTCTTGCCCTAGTCTCGCTCCAGTCTTGCCCTAGCCTTGCCCTAGTCTCGCTCCAGCCTTGCCCTAGTCTCGCTCCAGCCTTGCCCTAGTCTCGCTCCAGTCTTGCCCTAGTCTCACTCCAGTCTTGCCCTAGTCTCAATCCAGCCTTGCCATAGTCTCGCTCCAGTTGCCCTAGTCTCACTCCAGTCTTGCCCTAGTCTCGCTTCAGTCTTGCCATAGTCTCGCTCCAGTCTTGCCCTAGTCTCACTCCAGTCTTGCCCTAGTCTCGCTCCAGCCTTTCCCTAGTCTCGCTCCAGCCTTGCCCTAGTCTCACTCCAGCCTTGCCCTAGTCTCACTCCAGTCTTGCCCTAGTGTCTTGCTCCAGCCTTGCCCTAGTCTCGCTCCAGTCTTGCCCTAGTCTCGCTCCAGTCTTGCCCTAGTCTCGCTCCAGTCTTTCCCTAATCTCGCTCCAGTCTTGCCCTAGTCTTGCTCCAGTCTTGCCCTAGTCTCGCTCCAGTCTTGCCCTAGTCTCACTCCAGTCTTGCCCTAGTCTCACTCCAGTCTTGCCCTAGTCTTGCTCCAGCCTTGCCCTAGTCTCGCTCCAGTCTTGCCCTAGTCTCACTCCAGCCTTGCCCTAGTCTCACTCCAGCCTTGCCCTAGTCTCACTCCAGCCTTGCCCTAGTCTCACTCCAGTCTTGCCCTAGTCTCGCTCCAGTCTTGCCCTAGTCTCGCTCCAGTCTTGCCCTAGTCTCACTCCAGTCTTGCCCCATAGTCTTGCCCTAGTCTCGCTCCAGTCTTGCCCTAGCCTTGCCCTAGTCTCGCTCCAGCCTTGCCCTAGTCTCGCTCCAGCCTTGCCCTAGTCTCGCTCCAACCTTGCCCTAGTCTCGCTCCAGCCTTGCCCTAGTCTCACTTCAGTCTTTCACTAGTCTCGCTCCAGTCTTGCCCTAGTCTCGCTCCAGTCTTTCCCTAATCTCGCTCCAGTCTTGCCCTAGTCTTGCTCCAGTCTTGCCCTAGTCTCGCTCCAGTCTTGCCCTAGTCTCACTCCAGTCTTGCCCTAGTCTCACTCCAGCCTTGCCATAGTCTCGCTCCAGTCTTGCCCTAGTTTCACTCCAGTCTTGCCCTAGTCTCGCTTCAGTCTTGCCATAGTCTCGCTCCAGTCTTGCCCTAGTCTCACTCCAGTCTTGCCCTAGTCTCGCTCCAGTCTTGCCCTAGTCTCGCTCCAGTCTTGCCCTAGTCTCGCTTCAGTCTTGCCATAGTCTCGCTCCAGTCTTGCCCTAGTCTCGCTCCAGACTTGCCCTAGTCTCGCTCCAGCCTTGCCCTAGTCTCGCTCCAGCCTTGCCCTAGTCTCACTCCAGCCTTGCCCTAGTCTCGCTCCAGTCTTGCCCTAGTCTCACTCCAGTCTTGCCCTAGTCTCACTCCAGCCTTGCCCTAGTCACACTCCAGTCTTGCCCTAGTCTCACTCCAGCCTTGCCCTAGTCTAGCTCCAGCCTTGCCCTAGTCTCACACCAGCCTTGCCCTAGTCTCACTCCAGCCTTGCCCTAGTCTCGCTCCAGTCTTGCCCTAGTCTCACTCCAGTCTTGCCCTAGTCTCACTCCAGCCTTGCCCTAGTCACACTCCAGTCTTGCCCTAGTCTCACTCCAGCCTTGCCCTAGTCTAGCTCCAGCCTTGCCCTAGTCTCACACCAGCCTTGCCCTAGTCTCGCTCCAGTCTTGCCATAGTCTCGTTCCAATCTTGCCCTAGTCTCACTCCAGCCTTGCCCTAGTCTCACTCCAGTCTTGCCCTAGTCTCGCTCCAGCCTTGCCCTAGTCTCACTCCAGCCTTGCCCTAGTCTCACTCCAGCCTTGCCCTAGTCTCGCTCCAGTCTTGCCCTAGTCTAGCTCCAGCCTTGCCCTAGTCTCACACCAGCCTTGCCCTAGTCTCGCTCCAGCCTTGCCCTAGTCTCGCTCCAGCCTTGCCCTAGTCTCGCTCCAGTTGCCCTAGTCTCGTTCCAGTCTTGCCCTAGTCTCGCTCCAATCTTGCCCTAGTCTCACTCCAGCCTTGCCCTAGTCTCACTCCAGTCTTGCCCTAGTCTCGCTCCAGCCTTGCCCTAGTCTCACTCCAGCCTTGCCCTAGTCTCACTCCAGCCTTGCCCTAGTCTCGCTCCAGTCTTGCCCTAGTCTCACTCCAGTCTTGCCCTAGTTTCACTCCAGTCTTGCCCTAGTCTCGCTCCAGCCTTGCCCTAGTCTCACTCCAGCCTTGCCCTAGTCTCACTCCAGTCTTGCCCTAGTCTTGCTCCAGCCTTGCCCTAGTCTCGCTCCAGTCTTGCCCTAGTCTCACTCCAGCCTTGCCCTAGTCTCACTCCAGTCTTGCCCTAGTCTCGCTCCAGTCTTGCCCTAGTCTCGCTCCAGTCTTCCCCTAGTCTCGCTCCAGTCTTGCCCTAGTCTCACTCCAGTCTTGCCCCATAGTCTTGCCCTAGTCTCGCTCCAGTCTTGCCCTAGCCTTGCCCTAGTCTCGCTCCAGCCTTGCCCTAGTCTCGCTCCAGCCTTGCCCTAGTCTCGCTCCAGTCTTGCCCTAGTCTCACTCCAGTCTTGCCCTAGTCTCAATCCAGCCTTGCCATAGTCTCGCTCCAGTTGCCCTAGTCTCACTCCAGTCTTGCCCTAGTCTCGCTTCAGTCTTGCCATAGTCTCGCTCCAGTCTTGCCCTAGTCTCACTCCAGTCTTGCCCTAGTCTCGCTCCATCCTTGCCCTAGTCTCGCTCCAGCCTTGCCCTAGTCTCACTCCAGCCTTGCCCTAGTCTCACTCCAGTCTTGCCCTAGTGTCTTGCTCCAGCCTTGCCCTAGTCTCGCTCCAGTCTTGCCCTAGTCTCGCTCCAGTCTTGCCCTAGTCTCGCTCCAGTCTTTCCCTAATCTCGCTCCAGTCTTGCCCTAGTCTTGCTCCAGTCTTGCCCTAGTCTCGCTCCAGTCTTGCCCTAGTCTCACTCCAGTCTTGCCCTAGTCTCACTCCAGTCTTGCCCTAGTCTTGCTCCAGCCTTGCCCTAGTCTCGCTCCAGTCTTGCCCTAGTCTCACTCCAGCCTTGCCCTAGTCTCACTCCAGTCTTGCCCTAGTCTCGCTCCAGTCTTGCCCTAGTCTCGCTCCAGTCTTGCCCTAGTCTCACTCCAGTCTTGCCCCATAGTCTTGCCCTAGTCTCGCTCCAGTCTTGCCCTAGCCTTGCCCTAGTCTCGCTCCAGCCTTGCCCTAGTCTCGCTCCAGCCTTGCCCTAGTCTCACTTCAGTCTTTCACTAGTCTCGCTCCAGTCTTGCCCTAGTCTCGCTCCAGTCTTTCCCTAATCTCGCTCCAGTCTTGCCCTAGTCTTGCTCCAGTCTTGCCCTAGTCTCGCTCCAGTCTTGCCCTAGTCTCACTCCAGTCTTGCCCTAGTCTCACTCCAGCCTTGCCATAGTCTCGCTCCAGTTGCCCTAGTCTCGCTCCAGTCTTGCCCTAGTTTCACTCCAGTCTTGCCCTAGTCTCGCTTCAGTCTTGCCATAGTCTCGCTCCAGTCTTGCCCTAGTCTCACTCCAGTCTTGCCCTAGTCTCGCTCCAGTCTTGCCCTAGTCTCGCTCCAGTCTTGCCCTAGTCTCGCTTCAGTCTTGCCATAGTCTCGCTCCAGTCTTGCCCTAGTCTCGCTCCAGCCTTGCCCTAGTCTCGCTCCAGCCTTGCCCTAGTCTCACTCCAGCCTTGCCCTAGTCTCGCTCCAGCCTTGCCCTAGTCTCGCTCCAGCCTTGCCCTAGTCTCGCTCCAGCCTTGCCCTAAGTCTCACTCCAGCCTTGCCCTAGTCTCGCTCCCTTGCCCTAGTCTCGCTCCAGTCTTGCCCTAGTCTTGCTCCAGTCTTGCCCTAGTCTCACTCCAGTCTTGCCCTAGTCTTGCCCTAGCCTTGCCCTAGTCTGTGTGTCCATGCGCAGGTATAAAAGAAGCAGTGATAAAGTGACCGACAGACAAGGCAGATAGAGAGATATTTACAGAATTCTTTGCTTTAGCTCGTCTCTCACAATGTCCATCCATCAATCAGTACACAAACCAATTCCTTCCAGGGAGTGGAGTTGGGAGAGGGACACACCTACAAGTGCACGGAGCTGCCTGAATTAGTGGCCGTGACTTGTGTTCAAGTACAAGAGACCCTCTGATGCCGAAGGCCCTCCAAATATCATGCGTAGGCAAGTGACAGGAACCCCTAACCAGCACTAGCTTGCCCTGCAGCGGAATCTCCAAGTCTCATGCATAGGCAAGTGACAGGGCCCAACCAGCACTAGCTTGCCCTGAAGCGGCATCTCCAAGTCTCATGCACAGGCAAGTGACAGGAACCCCCAACCAGCACTAGCTTGCCCTGCAACGAAATCTCCAAGTCTCGTGCGTAGGCAAGTGCCAGGAACCCCTAACCAGCACTATGCCCTGCAACGGCATCTCCAAGTCTCATGCGTAGGCAAGTGACAGGGCCCCACCAGCACTAGCTTGCCCTGCAGCGGCATTAAGCTGCTGTGCGATGGGTGCACCAGAAAAGCATTGGAATGGCAACACAACACGCAGGAAAGGTTTGGACTGCCGTCACGTAGCTACTGGATTCTTGATAATTTATTTAATTTCCGCACAGGGTCTGGGAGCTGAAAACAAAAAATTTCTTCCGCAGATGCATGACGGAAAGATCTGATTTTGTTTCTGTGCTAGTAGAATTTTTCACAAAGGCTCTATATGGTGAGGTGGAAGTCATCACTACCACACCACTGATTATAGGAAGAGTGATTGATTTCCTGAGAGCTATGCTGCTGAACATTAAGCTGCTGAGCATTAAGCTGCTGAGCGTTAAGTTGCTGAGCATCAAGTTGCTGAGCGTTAAGCTGCTGAGCATTAAGCTGCTGAGCGTTAAGTTGCTGAGCATTAAGTTGCTGAGCGTTAAGCTGCTGAGTGTTAAGCTGCTGAGCGTTAAGCTGCTGAACATCAAGTTGCTGAGCGTTAAGTTGCTGAGCGTTAAGCTGCTGAACATGAAGCTGCTGAGCGTTAAGTTGCTGAGCATTAAGTTGCCGAGTGTTAAGTTGCTGAGCGTTAAGTTGCTGAGCGTTAAGTTGCTGAGCGTTAAGTTGCTGAGCGTTAAGTTGCTGAGCGTTATGCTGCTGAGCATTAAGCTGCTGAGCATTAAGTTGCTGAGCGTTATGCTGCTGAGCATTAAGCTGCTGAGCATTAAGTTGCTGAGCGTTAAGTTGCTGAGCATTAAGCTGCTGAGCGTTAAGTTGCTGAGCATTAAGCTGCTGAGCATTAAGTGCTGAGCATTAAGCTGCTGAGCGTTAAGTAGTTGCTGAGCATTACGCTGCTGAGCGTTAAGTTGCTGAGCTAAGTTGCTGAGCGTTAAGTTGCTGAGCATTAAGCTGCTGAGCATTAAGCTGCTGAGCGTTAAGTTGCTGAGCGTAAAGTGCTGAGCGTTAAGCTGCTGAGCATTAAGTTGCTGAGCATTAAGTGCTGAACATTAAGTTGCTGAGTGTTAAGTTGCTGAGCGTTAAGTTGCTGAGCGTTAAGTTGCTGAGCATTAAGTTGCTGAGCATTAAGCTGCTGAGCGTTAAGTTGCTGAGTGTTAAGTTGCTGAGCGTTAAGCTGCTGAGCGTTAAGCTGCTGAACATCAAGTTGCTGAGCGTTAAGTTGCTGAGCATTAAGTTGCCGAGTGTTAAGTTGCTGAGCGTTAAGTTGCTGAGCGTTAAGTTGCTGAGCATTAAGCTGCTGAGCGTTAAGCTGCTGAGCATTAAGCTGCTGAGCATCATTAAGCTGCTGAACGTTAAGCTGCTGAGCGTTAAGCTGCTGAGCATTAAGCTTCTGAGCGTTAAGTTGCTGAGTGTTAAGCTACTGAGCGTTAAGCTGCTGAACATCAAGTTGCTGAGCGTTAAGTTGCTGAGCGTTAAGCTGCTGAACATCAAGTTGCTGAGCGTTAAGTTGCTGAGCATTAAGCTGCTGAACATCAAGTTGCTGAGCGTTAAGTTCTGAGCATTAAGTTGCTGAGCGTTAAGTGCTGAGCGTTAAGTTGCTGAGCATTAAGCTGCTGAGCATTATGCTGCTGAGCATAGCGTTAAGTTGCTGAGCGTTAAGTTGCTGAGCATTAAGCTGCTGAGCGTTAAGCTGCTGAACATCAAGTTGCTGAGCGTTAAGTTGCTGAGCGTTAAGCTGCTGAGCGTTAAGTTGCTGAGCGTTAAGTTGCTGAGCGTTAAGTGCTGAGCATTAAGCTGCTGAGCGTTAATGCTGAGCGTTATGTTGCTGAGCATTAAGCTGCTGAGCGTTAAGTTGCTGAGCGTTAAGCTGCTGAGCGTTAAGTTGCTGAATGTTAAGCTGCTGAGCGTTAAGTTGCTGAGCATTAAGCTGCTGAGCGTTAAGTTGCTGAGCGTTATGCTGCTGAGCGTTAAGCTGCTGAACATCAAGTTGCTGAGCGTTAAGCTGCTGAGCATTAAGCTGCTGAGCGTTAAGTTGCTGAGCATTAAGTTGCTGAGCGTTAAGCTGCTGAGTGTTAAGCTGCTGAGCGTTAAGCTGCTGAACATCAAGTTGCTGAGCGTTAAGTTGCTGAGCGTTAAGCTGCTGAACATGAAGCTGCTGAGCGTTAAGCTGCTGAACATTAAGCTGCTGAGCATTAAGCTGCTGAGCGTTAAGCTGCTGAGTATTAAGCTGCTGAGCATTAAGCTGCTGAACGTTAAGCTGCTGAGCATTAAGCTGCTGAGCGTTAAGCTGCTGAGCATTAAGCTGCTGAACATTAAGTTGCTGAGCGTTAAGCTGCTGAGCGTTAACCTGCTGAGCGTTAAGCTGCTGAGCGTTAAGCTGCTGAGCGTTAAGCTGCTGAGCGTTAAGCTGCTGAGCGTTAAGCTGCTGAGCGTTAAGCTGCTGAGCATTAAGCTGCTTAGCGTTAAGCTGCTGAGCGTTAAGCTGCTGAGCGTTAAGCTGCTGAGCGTAAGCTGCTGAGCGTTAAGTTGCTGAGCAAGAAAGTCTAAAAAAAGGCTACACAAGAACTATGAGCAAAATAAGAATGACCTTCTCAATAATCATTTTACTCTCTCGACGTTTCCACTAGATGCTCTAGCCTTCATCGTTTTTCCTGATGAAGGCTAGAGCGTCTAGTGGAAACATCCATCATGAGAAGGTCATTGTAATTTCGTTATGTCAAATGAGAGTTCATTGAAAGTAAGTCCACCTGTTGAAATGTTTTTAGAGTGGAAGACTGAAGTGTGGTGGATCATTTGTTCATGGGGTATTCTAGAGCTCTTAGCATGTCTTCTACCTGCTGGAGCCAGTAGGATGGCCAAGGGAAGTTCAGCATCGAAGATAGTCAGTCACTCATGTAGCTACCACAAAAGCTATACAACCACACATGACCTGAGAAACCTTTAGCTCTTGCCCTCAACCCTTGCCAGCTACATACACTCTCCGTAGCACCACTTAACAGCATTTGTGACATTACTTGTGTACTTCTTGAAATGTTTGTCATCCTGGAACAGTATTTGTCCGATTGCAGAGACTGAATGTTGATCTTTGGAATAGAATTTGTGCCATACATGTACTGTATAATAAGCAGAAACAGCATTTGTGACATTACTTGTGTACTTCTTGAAATGTTTGTCATCCTGGAACAGTATTTGTCCGATTGCAGAGACTGAATGTTGATCTTTGGAATAGAATTTGTGCCATACATGTACTGTATAATAAGCAGAAAGGGTTCTTTATTGCTGGGTTGGCTGCAATTGAGTTAGTTGCAGCACAGATATGTGCCACACTCAAGGGAGGTTGGTTGGGCTGTAGTTGAGCTAGTTGCAGCACAGATATGTGCCACACTCAAGGGAGGTTGGTTGGGCTGTAGTTGCGCTAGTTGCAGCACAGATATGTGCCACACTCAAGGGGGTTTGGTTGGGCTGTAGTTGAGCTAGTTGCAGCTCAGATATGTGCCACACTCAAGGGAGGTTTGTTGGGCTGTAGTTGAGCTAGTTGCAGCACAGATATGTACCACACTCAGGGGGTTTGGGTGGGCTGTAGTTGAGCTAGTTGAGCACAGATATGTGCCACACTCAAGGGAGGTTGGTTGGGCTGTAGTTGAGCTAGTTGCAGCTCAGATATGTGCCACACTCAAGGGAGGTTTGTTGGGCTGTAGTTGAGCTAGTTGCAGCACAGATATGTACCACACTCAGGGGGGTTGGGTGGGCTGTAGTTGAGCTAGTTGGTGCCACACTCAAGAGAGATTGGTTGGGAGTTAGTTGCAGCACAGATATGTGCCACACTCAAGGGAGGTTGGTTGGGCTGTAGTTGAGCTAGTTGTAGCTCAGATATGTACCACACTCAAGGGAGGTTGGTTGGGCTGTAGTTGAGCTAGTTGCAGCACAGATATGTGCCACACTCAAGGGAGGTTTGGGTGGGCTGTAGTTGAGCTAGTTGCAGCACAGATATGTGCCACACTCAAGGGTAAATCAAGCTTGTTCTGTTGTAATGATGATTGAGAAGAGTTTAATGGAAAAGTTGACACTATCTACCTAAACATGTAAACATGTTTGTCTGGTAACTAGAAGCTTGTTGAGAGTTTGAGGAGTCTGTTTCAGTGCCAGATGAGTAGCAAGCAGAGGCCCTCTCTATGTGTATTTTTATTTGGGTTTCTTTGCTGGCATTTTCTCGAATTTTCAAGGGTTGCTTTTGATTTGATTAGTCAGAACTTCTTTGTAAGATCACACCTTGATTCCTACATCAAGTGTAGCCTACTCAATGGGCTCTCCTACTTAATTTGGTGAAGCAGGTGTAAATATTGTGGTTAGGTTATGTCCTTATCATCCACTGAGAGTACTAAGTGGCTACCTCTTGAATAGTCACTAAAGGCTGATTCACAATATGCAAAACGCTCAAGCGATGCGACACAATGCGATGCATCGTTTAAAAAATATTGTGAACACAAAATCGCATTGCACCGCGTCGCATCGCTGGAATAGAATCGAGTTCTATTCGAGCGGCGTTGTGACCTGTCAATTGCATCATTCTGGTGTGCTTTGTTTGAGTTTTTTTAAAGCTGGTGATTTGACAACGAAAGGCTTATCAAAGCAGTGAGAACTTTCCCTAGTATATGGGATGCGTAGAAAGTGTGTTTTGTTTCGAGTGACGTAAGTGCTGGCATCCGTTAATTAATGGGCGGGGTTCCAGTTGGGTGAAAGTTCAAGTTTGCTCAAGCGGCGACTCCGATATTGTGAATGTAACGCCATGCGACGCGAAAGCCTAGCAGCATATTTTGAACCATCCTTAAGTATGCAACACTAGAGAGCTCGAGGTTTCGTTATTAATTGTCATGGCACAAAAATGTGTCAGTGTACATCTCAAGTGTTGGAGAGGAAATCGTAACCATTCCCCCCATTCCCCCCACCATGAAGCACAAAGACTCGCTGCTTGTTCTCCAATGTGCTGTTCACATTCCAGCTGAAGCTGGAGAAGCCATCACAGCCAAAATACCGAGATTTGATTCAAATCAAAACAGGTGGAAACAGGTGGAAACAGACCTGGTGGGTGCAAAAGCTGAGAGCAAGACTGCACCAACCTCTAGAGTTGTTAGAATAAAGGAGAGGTAGGAAACAGACCTGGTGAGTGCAAAAGCTGAGAGCAAGACTGCACCAACCTCTAGAGTTGTTAGAATAAAGGAGAGGGAGGAAACAGACCTCGTGAGTGCAAAAGCTGAGAGCAAGACTGCACCAACCTCTAGAGTTGTTAGAATAAAGGAGAGGGAGGAAACAGACCTGGTGAGTGCAAAAGCTGAGAGCAACCTCTAGAGTTGTTAGAATAAAGGAGAGGGAGGAAACAGACCTGGTGAGTGCAAAAGCTGAGAGCAAGACTGCACCAACCTCTAGAGTTGTTAGAATAAAGGAGAGGTAGGAAACAGACCTGGTGGTTGCAAAAGCTGAGAGCAAGGCTGCACCAACCTCTAGAGTTGTTAGAATAAAGGAGAGGGAGGAAACAGACCTGGGGAGTGCAAAAGCTGAGAGCAAGGCTGCACCAACCTCTAGAGTTGTTAGAATAAAGGAGAGGTAGGAAACAGACCTGGTGAGTGCAAAAGCTGAGAGCAAGGCTGCACCAACCTCTAGAGTTGTTAGAATAAAGGAGAGGTAGGAAACTCTTTAGAGGTGCCAGCAAGAAGAAGAGATGGAGGTCCTGAATAGCAAATAGCATCGTCTAGACAGTGAACATGCGATGCGAGAGCAAGGGAGTCTTTGAGTGATGACAATGACATTAGGTGGACATGTTGTGAGAGAGCAGGAAAGCCGAGCAGAAATGTCTAGCTAGGCTGATGAGACAAAGTGGACATGCCAGGAGAGAACATGCACGTTATATATAGACATGTCCGCTGCCCACAGTATTTTTAAAGTCAATTCTCGTTGTGACAGTCATACCTATGGTATAATCACGGAGGATAAAAGTTCTTAATAGGTGCTAATATGTGGGGAGTGGCATAAAAGGACTGGTATCCAAATCCACCCCCCACTCGGTTTTATTATTGTAGGGTCAAAAAAATTGTAGGGTCAAAAAAATATTTTTTATACAGCACACCATTCAAATTTGTTTGATACGATATGCAAATGTTGGGAAGAGAAGGTGTGAAGTGTAGGAAGTTGCTAATGTAATTATTTTCAAAGGAAGCATTCTCTCTACACTGCCAATGGGTATCCTTGATAAATGTGAAGTTGCCCTTAGCTCTGCACTGACGATGCTGCTAGTCCTAGCAACTGTTGTGTTTGGCACACCAAGATGTCCAGTCAGTTGTGTTCTTATTCATGCTGGTGACAGCGCTCTGTACGCCAGCCCACGTCTCACGGGACAACATGCATATGTGTCATTTTTGAATTGAAGACTGGAACCCCTTTATGCTAGTTGCAGTAACCGAGGAAGACATCTCAACTCCACCGCCCACTGAGCAGTCATTGATAGTCGTCAAATGAAGGCCATACATAATCATGAAACTCCTTTTTGCGTCAGGTGTACGCACGTTCATCCCACGGAATAAATAGTCTCCGTCTACGGAACTACAACATCTATTCTGCGCATGGTCTATGTTTTGTTGTAGCAAGTATAATGCTATTTATATGTGTGCTACTTGGTGGTGAAGAGTCAGGCCTGGTCTATGTTTTGTTGTGGCAAGTATAATGCTATTTATATGTGTGGTACTTGGTGGTGAAGAGTGAGGCATGGTCTATGTTTTGTTGTAGCAAGTATAATGCTATTTATATGTGTGGTACTTGGTGGTGAAGAGTCAGGCCTGCCTATGTTGTGACAGAATATAAGATACAACAATTTAATAGCAATATTATGTGAGGACATTGTTCTAGTGACAGGAATACGCTTCCTTTGTCTATAATGTCTTAGCTGCTTATAATCGTGTGGTTGCATTTTATCAAACAAGTAATTTCCTGTACATTTGTAAGCAACAGATTCTGTATTGAATGCAAATGGAACCATTTTCTAGTATTGTTAAAATTTAGATAACGATGCTCATATTTTGTGGTCAGCATGCATTCACAAAGCCCTGACTACAATGTTGATCAACAATAAAGCTATCCCATAATATGCGGTTGCTAGGGACTTGAGTGAACTTCTTACTAGTTATAACTGTTTAGGTTCAATTTTTTTAATACGCACCCACACCCAGCAATCCGACAGTGAGAGGGTTAATTGCACTGCTAAGAGGCAGTTCAGTGTAAGGATGGAACCGAGAAAATACAAAAAATATCCACGTATAAATGGGAGGCAAGAAATGAGTGAGGAAGAGCGAAGTGTGCTGCCGAAATGAGAGGAACCAAAGAGAACTAGGCTATGAAAAATGTTCTTGCCTCAAGTGTTTGTTTGTTCATTACACGGAGCAATACACGGCCTCCGTGTAAGTGTACGAACTGCTCTATAACTTAACTCTTCCCTTGGCTTCCACTCGTACATTGGCACATGCCTTCGCTCGACAACCAATGTTTGAACATTGCTAGGTTGGTCGGATCTGAATGGAAGTTGGGAAGTAGTCACTCTCGAGTGTTAAAATATTACCAGGGAGCACGCTAGTTAATTATTTTAATTATTTTAATTTAAATGGTAAAGGGTCATTCAACTAGTGTACGTGGGCATACTATTGTTTCCTATATATTTGGACCAGTCGATCATCTCATTGTTCACATGTACACTGCAGATGGTGTTGCGTCCTCTGGAGTCGAGGGGATCCACAAAAGCAGCCGGTACCTGGGGGCGTGGCAGCAAAGGTGATAATGTGATCCTGCGGCAACCTATAGCCTCGGACAACTGTGACCTGGGACAGACGTTGCTAGGTCTGTGGCAAGCTCGACTCACTCTGCTGAGCCTTGTGCTGGAACTGCAAGGGTACTTGGCCGGTAAGAGAGGGCTGGGCGGGAATATCGAGCTACATTTCATTTCGGTTGTTCCTCGTGGACCATCATGTGGGGTGTGTGGCACCGTAGGGTTACTGGGGTATCGTCTCGATCGACCTCCACCCAGGGCAGGGCAGATCTAGACTTTTTAAGAGGGGTGTGGTTAGATCATACTGATCTCTAGCAAGTTGGCTATTTTTAGCAACTGAGGTTGCATCTCGAAGTTGTTGTAGGTTGGCTATTTTTAGCAACTGTTAGGCTAAACCTGGGGGAATAGCTGGGATTGTCCTTAGATCCGAACAATCCCTGACTGGGTTCTTTGCTTGGCAAGCACCTCGCTGAAGATACTAAAGGTCGAAATCTCTTTTTAGCTTGAATCTTGGCAAAAGCAATGCACAAGACTACTAAATTTGGCCTTTTTAGCCAGTAGAACATGTGGTGATTTCTAAGGGTGGATCTACAAGTGTTTAATGTGTTAATGACCTCTGACCTAAGTGTTTGACAATGCAGAGCAAGTCTAATGACCTCTGACCTAAGTGTTTGACAATGCAGAGCAAGTCTGTGCTTGCAAGTTCTTGGCTGTAACCTTTGTCCTCTGGTGTCAGGTGGTGGGTGGGGCTGCGCCTGTTAGATATAGAGCGCTATCTCTAACACTCTTCATCTTCCTGTGCAACGAAGTTGCTATCTGTTTCTCCAGGCCAACTCTTGTCTTGATCTGTGTTGTTGTTAGCTGTTCCTGGTCGATGCTCAATACTAAAGCTGAATGGCTGAAGTGAGAGTGCCCATCTGGTGAGTCTTCCATTTGAGTTCTTCATGGAGAACCGAGATACTTCAGTGCTCTGTGATCAGTCTGAACATGGAAGTGTCTTCCAAGTAGGTAGACTGCAAAGTGCTTCAGGGAGTTGACAATTGCCAAGCACTCCTTTTCTGTTGTTGAATACTTTAGTTCCCTCGGGAGTAGCTTTCTTGAGTAAAAGGCCACTGGATGGTCCTTTCCATCGCTCTTCTTCTGACTGAGGACTGCTCCAACTCCTCTATCAGATATATCTGTCTGGAGCCAAAACTTCTCGGTGTAGTCTGGGCAGATTAAGATCGGTTCTTCTTGTAGACAACCCTTGAGCTTGTCAAAAGGAAGTTTGTGTTGCTGTTTCCATGCCACTTTGTTCAGTGCCTGGTTTCTGGTCAAATCTGAGAGACGAGCAGAAATATGGGCAAAGTCTGGTACAAACCTTCAGTAGTACCCTACCAAGCCTAAGAACGCTCTTACATCTTTCTTCGTCTGGGGTACTCTGAAATCTCTCACTGCGTCGTCTTGATGCGTTCTGGCTTGACTTGTCCACGCCCCACGACATGCCCCTAGGAGGTGCATTCCCGCATAGCAAACTGGCACTTCTTCCTTTTTATGGTGAGGTCAGCACGCGGTAGTCAGTACCTCCCTCAGGTGTTTGAGGGGGCTTTCCCAGTCTGTGCTGTGAATGACCACATCGTCGAGGTAGGCTGAAGCGAACTGTTGGCACCCCTCTAGTGGCTTATCCATAAGTCTGTGGAAGGTGGTTGGTGCTCCTTTAAGCCCAAAGGGCATCCTGGTAAACTCAAAGGTACCGAAAGAGGTGGTGAAAGCTTTCTTGTCTTGATCACTGTCGGCTACAGGCACCTGATAATAGCTCCTAGTGAGGTCTAGTGTCGTGATATACTTCGCTTCTTCGAGACTCTCCACAAGTTCGTCTAATCGTGGCATTTGGTAGACATCATCTTGTGTCACTGTGTTCAGTTTCCTATAGTCGATACAGAGTCACAGTGTGCCATCCTTCTACATGACTGTAATGATAGGAGAGGCCCAGGGGCTGTCCGAGGGCACAGTGATCCCTAGGTCCAGCATGGTTTGTACTTCTTTTCTCACTGTCTCCTGCCAGGCTGCAGGCACTCTGTAGGGATGCTGATGGAGTGGGGCAGTATCACCTGTCTTGATTTGGAGTTCGATGATGCTAGTACTGCCTGGCTGATCACTACGAACCGATGAGGCCTCCTCGAGGAGAGTGAAGAGCTCCTCTTCTGCTGTGCAGTCAGCTCTTCGCTGGTCACCATCTGTCCGTCCTATGGTCCAGGGTACACACTGATAGTTACTCGACGTCTTCGACCTGCTCCTGGACAGTCATGACTCTCAGGATGTGTGCTGGGGGCGTCCATTGATTTAACATGTTGACAAGAAACTGTCTTGTCTTTTTCTTTTTCTCCTCCGGCATCTCTATTCGATATGACCACTGGTGAGACTTTCTCTATCACCGAGTAGGGGCCATGCCATTGAGCTGAAAGCTTGCTGGTGTCCTCTGGAAGGAGAGCCAGCACCTGGGCTCCCACCCAGCCAGCACCTGGGCTCCCACCCAGCCAGCACCTGGGCTCCCACCCACCCAGCACCTGGGCGCTCCCACCCAGCACCTTTCCCTGGCCTTTTTGTCATACCAGGTCTTGGACTTGGCCTTCTCCTCCTTGGCTCTGGCTAGCTCAGCTTTGTCACACCAGGTCTTGGACTTGGCCCACTCCTCCTTGGCTCTGGCTAGCTCAGCTTTGTCACACCAGGTCTTGGACTTGGCCCACTCCTCCTTGGCTCTGGCTAGCTCAGCTGTCTCGAGTAGCTTCTGTTGCATGTCTAGTAAGAATCGGAGAATTGACTGAGGCATCTTCTTCTTTGCTTCCCACTGCTCCCTCACAGTGGAGAGTGGTCCTCGAACATCACGTCCAAAGAGCAATTCAAATAGGCTGAAGCCGGTTGCTGCATGCGGGGCATCTCTGCAGGCAAAGCAGAGGCAGGGCAACCATTTGTCCCAATCCTTTGCCACCGGGAAAGTCTTTCTAAGCATAGCCTTGAGAGTGGCATGGAATCTCTCCAGCACACCATCCGTCTGGTGATAGGGAGATGACAGGATGTGAGACACTCCTAGGAGGTCCAAAACAGACTTCATCAGGGTAGACATGAAGTTTGAGCCATAATCCGAAAGTATCTCTTTTGGTAAACCCATCCTCGAAAAGATCTGGCTGAGGGCTTCTGCCTCAGTCTCAGCATCGATTTTCTTTAAAGGGGATTGCCTCTGTGTGTGGCAAAACTCATCATGGCCAGAACAAACTTGTTTCCTCTCTTGGTTCTCTGGAGAGGTCCGACTATGTCAATAGTGATCCTCTTGAATGGCTCATCGATGACCAGTAGGGGCATCAAGGGAGCTCTTGCTTTCTGTCGATTGCCACGCTGGCAATTCTGGCATTCTTTGCACCAAGCGGACACATTCGCTCCGAGTCCTGGCCAAAAGAAGTGTCTGAGAATTTTCTTCTGCGTTTTCTACTTTCCAAGATGTCCAGCAAGTGAGGTCTGGTGGGCTATCTTGAAAATCCAGTGGTGGGTACAACAGCTTGTGAGTAATGCTCACCCGACCCTGCTCAAGTGAAGGAGCACTCCCTCTTCAATCAGGTAGGGTGAGTCAGAGTCTTCTGAGTTGGCCTGGTCCCACACAGTGGTTTCAAGGTCTGATCTTTCTGCTGCTCGTCGGTGAGCTTCTGGATGTCGGAAGTTCTTCATCCGGTCTACATCGTCTGGGGTAGTCTGGTAATTCTTAGTTTGGTCGCGCTTTGGGGACCTCGTCTTCTTTTTCCTGGTCAGTCCAGCTTCTCCAAAGAGGTTCTCGTCCAGGTTTGCCAAGTCCTGGTCCAGCGAGCATTCTTCTTTCTCATCTGGATCTCCGTCAGTGAGGGGAGAGGTAGCTCTTTACTGGTGTGGGGGTAGCTCCTGATAAGCTGGTGTCTCTGTCATCTTGTTTCTACTGCTCAGCCACCTGCAAAGAGACGTGACGCGACTTCATGTTCAGAAGAGGCCTAGTGTGCACCTGCCTTGACTAACAACTACAGCACATTTAAGATTGATTGTCCCACTTTATTTCTAGGGTGATTTTTTTTGCAATAACTTTTTTTTTTGCGGATAAACTTTTCAAACTCTTCCGAATGCATATGCAATAAGCTGCAGTTTTGGTGTGAGAATCAGCTCCATTGAGGTTAGCAAACAGAAACTACACGTTGCGACGATACTCTCTGACTATAACAAAACTTGCAGCAAAGAGATCCGTCTAGGACAACCTTCTTTCTCAAGAGTGAAGGGATTCAGAGCGATTCCAGCAATCCTAGATGCCTGTGCGGCTTTCCTCGGGGGGAAAAGGCTTTCAGAAACAGCAGTAAAGGGACCGTTGATGATGACAGTTGCGATCCTCAGCCATTTAATAGATTCTCCTTGCCCCCATTTATGAGTAAATAGAGCGACTATACAAGTAAAAAATCTTCTTCAGTTCATTTTTTAATAAATTTTTGTTTAAGGGGGTAGTAAACCATTTTTCTGAAAATTTTCTTTTAAAAAATTCTTCCTTTTATATCCTACCTATAGCTCTGCATGACCTGTGTAAAAAACTTGGAAGGCTGTTCTGGTTCAGAAAAAAAGTTATGGAGGATTTCATGCATGCATTTTGTACACACCTGTACTGCATGGGGTGTGTAAATGATGTCTGTTTCCCCCCCAAAACTTATGGTTACCACTTTAGAGCTCCGTAGATTCTGCAAACTTCATGGTATGGACTTGATATATAGCTCAAAAGATAGGTCTCTCTGTGTGCTCTCTTTTGATACTAAAATATTTTTCATAGGTATAACTATAGGCAAGTTACTAGACCTAAAGTGGAGGGACCTAAAAACCTGAATGCCTGCAACCTCCACATAAATAACTCTAGATTGCTAAGTGCTAAAAATTTAAAATTAGCACGGGTGGCTAGAGGAAGCCCTACTCTATGTAATGAGTGTTTTCATTAGGCTTTAAAATTTAAGTACGTGGTCAAGCGCTCGGGTGGAAAATGAGTTTTATGGATTTTTAAAGAAATTCATTTTCTACCCGCGCGCTTGACCACGTACTTAAATTTTAACGCCTAATAAAAACACTCATTACATAGAGTAGGGCTTCCTCTAGCCACCCGTGCTAATTTTAAATTTTTAGCACTTGGCAATCTGGAGTTATTTATGTGGGCATTCAAGTTTTTAGGTCCCTCCACTTGTAGCTCCCCTAACTTGGCTATAGTTATACCTGTGAAAAATATTTTAGTATCAACAGAGAGCACATAGAGAGACCTATCTTTTGAGCTATATATCAAGTCCATACCATGAAGTTTACGGAATCTATGGAGTTATAAAGTGGTTATCACACACAAAAAAAGCATGTGGGTCATTCCCCCCCCAAAATGCAACTGTCTCCCCTTCAAAGCTGTATTATGAGTATTATGAAAAAGGTGTGTTTTTGGACTTTCAAAAAATCTCTCTCGGTGAATATTTATCTAGAACAATTCCATAATATACCATTTTATAGCTCTTTCTATGCTCTAAAGTTTGATAGAACTTTAGATAGAATCCTTTTTCTTATTTTGTGTACTGGTCTTGAGTTATGCATTGATGTTCGACACGGATTTCATGCTTTTTCATTACGAATTTTCATTGACCTCCCAAATCACTTCCAAGTACATTGTGGCAAAACTGTCTCTATCATACTTTACGTATGTGGCTATGTTACACAAACTGTGAATGGGAAGTGGTCACTGACAATCTGTGATTTTTAAGATTTTTGTCGAGTGACAAGGGTAAGGTTCTAAGGGAGTCTATCTGTGGCAAATGTACAAACATGAAAAATCATTAGTAGCCTTCATGTAATATGTCATTTTAAAGCTATTGAACCAGTCTTTCTTTTGATCTAAAAAGTATCTGTAAAGGATGAAAAACAAAAAAGTTATGAACGATACAAATTTGGAACACAGATCTTCAGAAAAATGGTTTACTACCCCCTTAAGTAAAGACTACACTACCTACAACATCTAAGTAAGAACTACACCACCTGCCACACCTTGTTAAGAACTACACCACCTGCCACACCTTGTTAAGTAAGAACTACACCACCTGCCACACCTTGTTAGTAAGAACTACACCACCTGCCACACCTTGTTAGTAAGAACTACACCACCTGCCACACCTTGTTAAGTAAGAACTACACCACTTGCCACACCTTGTTAAGTAAGAACTACACTACCTGCCACATCTTGTTAAGCAAGAACTACACCACTTGCCACACCTTGTTAAGTAAGAACTACACCACCTGCCACACCTTGTTAAGTAAGAACTACACCACCTGCCACACTTTGTTAAGGGGGAAAGAGGGCTGTGTATCGCGTAGTCTCATATAAAGTACCATATCTTGGCTCGCATTCACTCTAGTTTCCCGATTTATATATCAAATTATAGCTTGCAGTCTGTGCTTTCTAATGGTAGGTCTCTTTTGTTATTTTGTTTCGCCAAAAAAATTTCCTAGCTCATTATAGGCTCTTCCAGTGCGGACCGTAAGCCGTTAGTAAACCACGTTGCAGTAACGACCTTTGCGAGGCTCTTATTCGGTCTATTAGTCAATCATAATGAGCACTACAAACTGCGCGTCTTGAAATTTTGAAAAAAAGTTTTTTTGTTACATTTTCTGAATATAGCTTTATGACATCACTTTACATTTTCATCTATAGGTCTTTTTTAGTAATCCTATCAAACAAAAACTCTCGCGCAATTTGTAGAATATAAAATTTGCTTTCAAATGATATATTTTTTTTAATGAAAGGATAAAAAATATTCAAGTTATCATTTGAACGGTTTTTCAAAAATCACTTCAGAGATATTGAGCCTTGAAGTCCAAGCAGTTTGTAATCACATCCCAGCTGCCAGAAACACACCCTGCTTCACCAGAATACATCCCCTCATTACTAGAATTGTGTGTGTACAAACAAAATGTTGAAAGCAACAAATTGACATTTCAGTCCTTTATTTTTTCAACAACAGCAGTATCCTACATCCTAACTACAACCTGAAAACCAACAATATATACATATATATATACATACACATAAATTAAAGACGCATCAGAAGACGCATCAGACTTGTTATGTTGCTTTGCTAATATTGAATTAGCAAACATAAACACGTCATCATTTGCAGGGCTCCCATGCCCAGGTCCATCCATCCATCGTCACCCTCCACACATGTCTTCCGACACCCTCCAGTAATCCCTGAAAAAAATAGAACACAAACAAAAGTCATCCTCCACTAATTCCTAAGCTTGACAAAAATACACATAAACAAAAGTATATATCTTCCAGTAATCTCTGTTTGAAAACTGTTTGACAATAGACAGCAAAAGACACAAACAGAATAAAAATGTTACAGGTCCCCCATGCCAGGACCATACAATGCTCCGCCCTCCATTGAACTCTGCTGCCTCTCGACGGCAAGCCTGACACTTGTTGCACTCATATGTTCTGTCTTACCCGCTCTACTCCACACAACTGAATTAAACTCTCATTTTGGTTCTGTGTATAACCACCTAAACATTTGCACAAAAGATCCTCAGACATTAATTTATCAAATACCTCCTAACATACATAGCCTTGTCCAGAGGAATCATAGGCCTATGGGTACTGGTGGTACCTCACCTTTAGCACAAGCTGGATTAAACTTCACCAACTCAAAACTCCTGTAGGACAATACTCGTGTTGGGATGTTCCATAGTTGACTAAGAGTGATAAAAAATCGCTTTCACATCGCAAATCATCCCCTCTAGGTTATCCTCATTATTTCTAATTGCTTCCCTATAGTAGGTTTGCATTTTAACTCTAGACACACGACTAACCCCCCTAGCACCACCCAAAGACACTACTGACTAGGACCGTAAGGCTCGACTTCCAACAACCGTTTATGTGCATTTGTATACCCATCACTAATTAATGTGTGTGTACCTAAGCTTCAGTCTCTCCACTGAATGCTAAAAAAGTTTTTGTGTTCCTACAACTTCCATAGAACCCGAAGAGCCTTCAAAATTGGCTTCACAATTTACCTTGTGACCCTCAAACCATTCTGTGTAACTTGCTTCTGTTTCATCTTCAGGTCTTCGCGCGCAAGCTTGACAGAACTTAGACATAAGATAATAATCTAAAACTTCTCCAGTGTCCCAAGACGTCACCGCAACCAAGCCATAATTTGATTTGTGGCCCTGTCTAAGCCACGTGCCATCAACAGTAATACTAACATCAATGATGTCTTCATGCCTAACCCTATAAAAATCATGTAACCTATGAGCGGCATCCAACATAATACTCTGTTACTGCATTTGCGTCAATCCCTATTGACCTAGTATATATATTTTTAAACAAGTGGAACTAAGAGGGGGCAACATATCCATGACTGCAGTGATGTCTTCCAGACCAGAATGACTAATTCCAGCAATGCGAGCACCCAGTATACTGACTGGATGTTCAAAGAATGCTTCTACAGATACAGGGTTTGAGATGTCTTGAGTGTTACTACAATTTGAACAAAAAGTAAACCATGCCTGCCCTACGAACTTATTACACCTTTCTATGACCTCTCTAAGCTTATCTAAGTTTATTATACGATTACCCTTACCTAGTTCTCCAACACCACCCGAGTCCAAAGAGGTAGAGCCAGTAGATCCAGTAGCAACAGCCACAGAAGCAGCTGAACGATCCATGAGAGCCAACTTCTTCCTGGTCATAGTCACTTGTCATAGTCACCAATGGAACTGGCCTCTCTTCAGACATTTGCAATTGATTGCAAGGTAAGTGAAGGTTCACAGAAGGCGCTACCCCACCCACAGGATCCAAGAGACTCACTAACAAAGGAAGGAAACAGCTAGTAACTTTTTAGTATGGAGATAAACATTAAAACTTGCCTTGCGCGGCTACTGTGACAGGCTCAACAACAGCCGCCTGTAGGGCTTTCTTCTTCTTGTCTTCACTCTTCTTGAATCCTTGGCCTTTCTGTTTAAAATGCTTCTCTGTTCTCTTCCCCATAACTCAACAGTGTAAAAGTTTCAAGTGAACCTTGACCTAAAAAAACGTGCTCGTCTTAGCGGTTGCGCACTACCCCCCCACCTGGCCAATTCATTGCGCAAACGACTGGTAAGGGTCTCCATGAAATTGGCAACATTTTGATATATAAAAACTGTATTTTGGGTAGGCGATCATCGCCGACCGCCCGATTGTAGCCAGGTAAGACTGGGAGAGAACCTCTTCCAATGTGAAGTGAAATGAAATGAAATGGAATAATAATGCACTGTATAAAAATGGCTATATCTTCTGATGCAAGTATTCACTTGCTCTGAAACTTGAAACTCAAACTCCAGACATATTATGAACCCTTTTGGGCCCATAAAAAAAAATAGAAAAAATATGTGTTTTCAGCCCTCTTCCCCCCTTAAGTAAGAACTACACCACCTGCCACACCTTGTTAAGTAAGAACTACACCACCTGCCACACCTTGTTAAGTAAGAACTACACCACCTGCCACACCTTGTTAAGTAAGAACTACACCACCTGCCACACCTTGTTAAGTAAGAACTACACCACCTGCCACACCTTGTTAGTAAGAACTACACCACCTGCCACACCTTGTTAGTAAGAACTACACCACCTGCCACACCTTGTTAAGTAAGAACTACACCACCTGCCACACCTTGTTAAGCAAGAACTACACCACCTGCCACACCTTGTTAAGTAAGAACTACTCCACCTGCCACACCTTGTTAAGTAAGAACTACACCACCTGCCACACCTTGTTAAGTAAGAACTACACCACCTGCCACACCTTGTTAGTAAGAACTACACCACCTGCCACACCTTGTTAAGTAAGAACTACACCACCTGCCACACCTTGTTAAGTAAGAACTACACCACCTACCACACCTTGTTAAGTAAGAACTACACCACCTGCCACACCTTGTTAAGTAAGAACTACACCACCTGCCACACCTTGTTAGTAAGAACTACACCACCTGCCACACCTTGTTAAGTAAGAACTACACCACCTGCCACACCTTGTTAAGCAAGAACTACACCACCTGCCACACCTTGTTAAGTAAGAACTACTCCACCTGCCACACCTTGTTAAGTAAGAACTACACCACCTGCCACACCTTGTTAAGTAAGAACTACACCACCTGCCACACCTTGTTAAGTAAGAACTACACCACCTGCCACACCTTGTTAGTAAGAACTACACCACCTGCCACACCTTGTTAAGTAAGAACTACACCACCTGCCACACCTTGTTAAGTAAGAACTACACCACCTACCACACCTTGTTAAGTAAGAACTACACCACCTGCCACACCTTGTTAAGTAAGAACTACACCACCTGCCACACCTTGTTAAGTAAGAACTACACCACCTGCCACACCTTGTTAAGTAAGAACTACACCACCTTCCACACCTTGTTAAGTAAGAACTACACCACCTACCACACCTTGTTAGTAAGAACTACACCACCTTCCACACCTTGTTAAGTATTCCACACCTTGTTAAGTAAGAACTACACCACCTGCCACACCTTGTTAGTAAGAACTACACCACCTTCCACACCTTGTTAAGTAAGAACTACACCACCTACCACACCTTGTTAGTAAGAACTACACCACCTTCCACACCTTGTTAAGTATTCCACACCTTGTTAAGTAAGAACTACACCACCTACCACACCTTGTTAGTAAGAACTACACCACCTTCCACACCTTGTTAAGTATGAACTACACCACCTGCCACACCTTGTTAAGTAAGAACTACACCACCTACCACACCTTGTTAGTAAGAACTACACCACCTTCCACACCTTGTTAACCGATTAAACGCCGTAAGCGCCATATGGCGCGAGACCTTACATCCTTCGCCACACAAAAATATATAAAATGAACCGTTACGAGCTAACAGCCCCGGTTGGGTTCTGCACATGCCTAGTAGACTAGAGAACGTCACAAAAATGATTATTTCCGGTTGATGCATCGTGCAACAAAAATCCTGCGGTTGAACGCCATTTTTGTTGGTCGAGCTTTTTTTTTTAACTGCTCAAAGATGCTCTCCTGTGAGGACGTTATTTCTCAACTTTTAGCCTACGATTCTGGCGATTCTGGATCAGATTCATTTGGGGAAGAAGGTGAAGACATCTATGCATACCGAGGAAACACTCTGGATCCAGTTGCTCTAAGAGAAGAGGCGCGCTTGGATGGACTTCTCGATTGTAAGTTTCTTCTAACCTTAGCGCTTCATAGCCTTTGTTTACCATAGTCAACTGAGAGTGTACTATTGCCAAATACTAGCTTATTCTGTTGGTATTCCAAATTCAGACAGGATAGTTATAGAAAAAAGTTATAGCTAAGAGTGTAGGTTGGAGTTGTTGATGTTGATTTTCATTTGAATTTGAATTTTCAAATGTTGACCACAAACTTGATATATATATATATCTTGTTTTTTCCACCCTCCCCACTACTTTTCCTACAGCATCAGATGATGAGAGTGGAGATGAGGCATCTATGACTCCTTTTGTTACATTGGAGGATGAGGAAGCCTTGCCTGAAGTCTATACAGGGCGTGGGAACACGACTGGTGCTGGAGTTGTGCGAGGGAGAGGCGGGAGAGGGAGTACTGGCCGAGGGAGAGGCGGGCGAGGGAGTACTGGCCAAGGGGGAAGCAGCTCAAGTGTAGGTGGAGTCGTAAGTGTTGCTAGTGGTCCTCCAAAAGGTACTGGTAGTAGGCGGGCCAGAGGTTATAGGCGTGTGCGAGCATCTGGCACTGGTTCTGTCCGAGCATCTGGCACTGGTTCTGCCCAAGCATCTGGCACTGGTTCTAGGCTAACTGAGGTCACAGGTAAGTGGGAAATAAAGGAGCCAACTCCTTTGAAATTGGACTATACAGCAACAGCTGGTCCAACTTCTTCATTGCTTGGTGCATCAAGTACATTTTTAGATGCATTTTACCTTTTTTTTACTCTTGAAGTGTGGGAACTCCTAGTAGCAGAGACGAACAGTTACGTTTCTAGGATGGCTAGTCTCTCCAGGCCATGGGTAGATACTAATATAGAGGAAATGAAAGCTTTTGTAGGAATGTTGATAATAATGGGAGTTTCCACACTTCCATACTTAGAATTGTACTGGTCCACTAATCACTCGGATTTGTCTGGATCTTTGCTTCGTAAAGTAATGCCTAGGACTCGGTTTTTGGAGCTAATGCGTTATGTACATGTAAATTCTATTGATGGTTTGTTGGTTGCAAATTTGATAGAAGCTTGTTTATTGAATTCATTTATTTTGTTTTCTTCTGTCCGAGCTCCAATATCAGTAAGGAAGGGTAATTATCTAGAAGCAAGGATTGTTCTAGCTAAATCTTTGATTGGTTCTTTCTCTTCTCGGCAGCGTGCAGGTCAACGTTGTAGTCAGGCAAATAGTCAGCTAGATCGCCTCAATTTAAAACTAGGTCATTTCCCACAGTGCTGTGCAAAGAAGCGCTGTGTAGTTTGCATTAGTAAAGGTTACAGGCATGAGGCAAGGTCCCAGTGTTGTTTTTGTAAGGTTCCTTTGTGTGGTGGATCAACAGGCTGTGACTGTTTTCGTAATACCATACCTTGGTGGACTATCAGTAATGTTTATGCACCCCCTGCTCCTTTCTGTGCTTCTCTCTTGTTCCCTGCTCCTTCGTCTACTTCTCTCTTGTTCCCTGCTCCTTCGTCTACTTCTCTCGTTCCCTGTCCCTTCGTCTACTTCTCTCGTCTCTCCAGTATTCTAGTGTTATTCTTATCCTGGTATCTCATGTTTGTGTAGAATAAAAACATGGTGAAATATCATGCCCGAGACCAAGCAAGCTATACCCATAGACTGAGCAAGTTCTACTCCACCCGTGACAGCAAGACCGGAGCTCTACCCAAGACACTCCCTTACATAATTGTGTTTTATATTATGGTTTTATTCTAGTATGTGTTAGCATTTTCACTCTCTTATAATTTTTTTTTGTATTATTATGTGTTAGCATTTTGATGGGGAAAACAACCCACTGGCTTTGCAGCTGGTAGAGGGTTTGTAAATAGATGCTCCATCTTGTGTTGGCATTATAATGTGTGTATAATAGTGTGAAAATATGAAAATATTCACCCCCAAGAAGATGACAAGGTTTTATAATGCTGGTTAGTTCTGCCCAGTTTGTAAGGAAGGCTCGATTTTTTTACAGGAAGTAGAGCTATCATGTGGCTTAATATGACCCAAGTTTCATGGGTGGATTCCCTGCAGAACGGAAGATATAAAAATAATAAGTAAAATACCTCGTTAATTCATGAATAATTTGCCCGCGGGTACTAGGAATACGGCGTGCAATCGGTTAAGTATGAACTACACCACCTGCCACACCTTGTTAATATCCAGATTCCTCCAGTTGGACAATTTTCTTGAAACCCTGAAGCACTTACTTACATATAGTATAGCATCAGCCAGCAAGGGAAAAAGTGCAGTTGATACTGAGAAGCCTCTTAACATCAATGCCCATGCACAGGCATAATCAAATTATGGTCACTGTACAAGGCTAGCAGACGGTAGATGGTTGAAATGTTGCATAATAAAGTCTGGAGGGTGCCGTGCAGGGACATCCCATATCTACAAATTTTGTCTGGTCGTCAATCTCAGAAGAAACGTAGAGTTTCGATTGTCGCTATGAATGCTACATATACAAGATGCCGTGGGTGGATTTTTTTAAATTTTAATAATTTTCCACCCATGCGCTTGACCACGTACTAAAATTTTAACACCTAACGAAACCACTCATTGAATAGCCTAGGGCTTCCTCTAGCCACTGGTACCAATTCAAATCTTTAGCACTTAGCAATCTGGAGTTATTTATGTGGAGGTTGCAGGCATTCAGGTTTTTGAGGTCCCTCCACTTTAGGTCTAGTAATTTGCCTATAGTTATACCTATGAAAAATATTTTAGTATCAAAAGAGAGCACACAGAGAGACCTATCTTTTGAGCTATATATCAAGTCCATACCATGAAGTTTGCAGAATCTATGGAGCTCTAAAGTGGTAACCTTAAGTTAAAATATTTTTTTAATGCCATTGTCTCCCCTTAGGGGAGGGGCATGATGGTTAAAGATGTGACAAAGTTTCTAATGAATTTTAATAATACAATTTCCAAAGGGGGGGGGGGGGGGGGGGGCAAAAAGGTTCCAATGGGGGCAGCCCCCCCCACACACTAAATGAAACCCTGGCTCTGCTAAACAACTGGCAACTTTTGTGTCTACAGTATAGAATGTGTATATATATATATATTATGTATGGTGTATGTATATATGTAGTCATTTCCACTCTATCCTCTCTTTCCTCTCCCTCTCGGTTATTTTGAAGATCCTTATTGGCCGCTCCATTCCTTCTGTGTCATCTCCGAGTTCTCCTACGACCAGTTAACAGTGTCTTTTGGCAAACACTCGGTGAGCTACTTACAATTAGTGTCAAGTGATAGAGGCGGTTAGCTTGTTAATTTTGACAACACATCCTTGTATGACAGTGTAGGAATATGGTAGTCTTCGTGACGACTACTTGTAGCGTTCCTTATGTAACCATGATGCTAGCCCAGATGATGGTCGGTAAGCACATGCTGCTTCTCTCCTGCCATAGACATAGCACCAGCTCCACTTCTAGCTTATCCCTACCTCCAGTACTAGTTCTAACTTAGCACCAACCCAAGCTTTAGCCTTAGCACCAGCCCAAGCTTTAGCCTTAGCACCAGCCATAGCACCAGCCCAAGCTTTAGCCTTAGCACCAACCCAAGCTTTAGCCTTAGCACCAGCCCAAGCTTTAGCCTTAGCACCAGCCATAGCACCAGCCCAAGCTTTAGCCTTAGCACCAACCCAAGCTTTAGCCTTAGCACCAGCCCAAGCTTTAGCCTTAGCACCAGCCCAAGCTTTAGCCTTAGCACCAACCATAACTCAGCCCTACCTCCAGTACTAGTTCCAACCTAACCAGCTCCAGCCCTCTATGCTCTAACCCTAGCTCCATCCCCAGATTAACCCTCCTAGCTGTAGTTCCAGCCCTAACTCCCACTTTCCTCTAGTGTGCTGTAATTTTACCCTGCCTGTAACTTAGCTAAGCCTCATGTAGGTTGTGATTGAGCTAGATGTACAAGTAGGGCTTGTTTTAGGATTTTGTGTACGAGGTTTGTGAAATTATGAGGGGGGGGGGGGGGGGGGGGGGGGGGAAGCAAACCAAAACAATGACTAGTGACAATGTCCATTTGCTTGAAAGAAAAACAAACAAAAATAACCAGCAAAAATAAACACCCTAGCCTAGTGCCAGCAAAGGTTGACGTGATGGACTTCTGACTTTTTCACTCTGAGCAGAAACTGCAAGTCTTTATGTCCAGGGTACTCACCAGAAAACCTTCACACTAAGCCAAGGTGTGCTTACTATAGAACATTTGAAATTATGTGTTCAAAACAATTAACTGATTATAGGCATGTGCTACAAATGGCATGTGCTACATCTAACCCCCAATTAGCAACCCAAGAGAGCTGCTTATAACTTATAACTGGTGATAATGGTCAAGTATACTGTGGGTTTATAAAGCTGCCCACAGGTATATCTACCAGTATCTACCAGTATGAATCTAATCATAGCTTAATTAAGTGAATGGAATATAGATGCAGCCTTTAACCCTCCAACCGTCACAAGCGACTTTTGGCGCAGAGCGATCTAGCGTCGCAATAGTAAAAGATCAAACCGTATATGATATAAAATAGCCTGATTTAAACTCTATTTATGCACCAAATAACGTGACCGTATGTACGCGGTAACTAGGGTAAAAATATATTCAACGTTTGGATTATTTCAATCGCACAATGGCTGAACGACTGTCTCTCCAAAGGTCCTTGCTCTTGTTAAAGACGACGACTTTGACATAGGATTCTTCCAGCGATGTAGAAGGGGATGGTATCCATGCGTACCTCGGAGAGAGAAAATCTAGTTCTGGAACAGTTAATTCTTTTCTACTGTGGTTGCATCTGCTTGCCGGCCAGCTGATTGTAGCGCTACAGCTGATCACGATGTTTTTCTCTCCGATTATGAAGAAGGAAGTGATGAACAAGGATACTAAGGTTTGTCATGATTCTAGCTAGCTATAGTTACAGATTTAGCTTTCTAGTAGCTAAGTGGGGCTTCTTTTTTTTTTACTTGGGTAGCAGAAGGGATAGCTTGTGCATGTACCCATGCAATAAGTTTTTATGTACATACAGACAACATGATGGATACTGGACAGCCTGTGCTGCTTCCACAAGTGTCTACAACAGCTGCTCTCTCACCTTCAGTGACATAAGCTGGCATGCCTCCAAGATTATCATAGGCTGTAATCAGATAATTACATTCATATCTTGTCGTCAGTTGCTTAGCAACCAGTTTTCGACCACAATGTTTATCAACACCAATGCTATCCCATCAACCATCGTTGCTAGGGACTTTAGTGCACCCCTGACCTGGTATTTATTATTTTATATATATACCATGTTATATACCATGGTCATGTTTTTAAAAAATCTTGTGTAAATCCGACGGTGAAAGAGTTAATATCTTTGAGCCTTCCTACATCTTCAAACAAGCCTTCTCGTCCAGTCCCTATTACCAGTGCAGAGCACGCACCCATGCCATGCTATGGCGGCTGCATTAGCAAAGGTGAAAAGAAACCAAGAATACATTTGATAGATAATGTGTTCATATCAAGAGTGATGTACTAAACTCTTGTGTCTCTTTAGAGTCATCTTTGGCTTCCTTGAACCTCCATCCACAACACATTCCCTTACAGTCTTGTCAGCATCTAGCTCTGTGGCTGCAGTGCTATCAACATCATAGACGAACTTCCCACCTCTTACAACAAATGTCATAAGATTACACATCAAGCCATTTTCTTCACCTTTTGGATCAACCATAGCAACTCCCAAGCCACCTTGTAATGTTTTCTCTCCTGATGATATGGTGGATAGTATAGTGAGAGAAACTTACAAACATGCAGAAGAGGTAGTGGCAGCAAAGTTCAGAAGTTGGAGCAGTAACACACCAGGAAATTACACCAGGAAATTACACCAGGAAATTACACCAGGAAATTACACCAGGAAATTACACCAGGAAATTACACCAGGAAATTACACCAGGAAATTACACCAGGAAATTACACCAGGAAATTACACCAGGAAATTACACCAGGAAATTACACCAGGAAATTACACCAGGAAATTACACCAGGAAATTACACCAGGAAATTACACCAGGAAATTACACCAGGAAATTACACCAGGAAATTACACCAGGAAATTACACCAGGAAATTACACCAGGAAATTACACCAGGAAATTACACCAGGAAATTACACCAGGAAATTACACCAGGAAATTACACCAGGAAATTACACCAGGAAATTACACCAGGAAATTACACCAGGAAATTACACCAGGAAATTAAAGCTATTTAGGCTTTTGTATTGATGGCCCTTCCATCACAATCAGAAGGTTGTTGTTTTTCACCAATTGCTGACCGTATTTCTCGTGATCAATTCCGAGAAGTCTCACGCTATCTGCATTTTGTAGACAGCACTAAAGGAGCCTCAAGACTTAATTTGCTAATGTGTATCTTTCATCCTTCACTGTTTACGTTTGTTATGTGATGTGGCCACATTGTGACCGGCTTGGTAAGGTGAGAGCAATTATACAAACGATGTTTAGAGAAGGTCAAGTGGTCTCGTAAGGAAATTGCTGTTGGTGAGGCAATGAAAAATTTCAGGGACGATCGTCTCTAAAACAGTGCCTTCCGATGAAGCCGCCAAGAGAGGCAGGCATCGAGGGGTTTGGTGCTGGATGATTGCTGTAATGGATATATATACTAGAAAGAAGGATAGTAGTAGAGTAGTCACCAATAGTATAGGATTCCCTAATGTTCTAAAGAAGCCGTCCCTTTCACCTGCGTGTGCGCGCACACACACACACACACAGCAGCAGTATAGCTACTTACTCATGTAAGGGAATGTGATGAACATTACCAGTGCCATACTGCTGCCGATAAGTGAAATAGGCTGCTTGAAGGACCCATGTATTGAGGCACACTGGACCAAATCCCTCATGATCTATGATACAGCTGACCACATTTTCACCCTCCTGCATCTTGGACATTCTCTTGTCAATTTCATGGCAGCAAATACACTCAGGACCAGTAGGCATCACCTGGCAATGACCACAGTTACACCTGTGGAGTAAATTCAGTAAATCTAGCTAGAGCTAGCCAATTATTCCTTACCAGTCAGTGTTCTCTAGTCTGTGTAACAGTGCCTACACTACTATCCTCATCTTCTGAAGGTTCATAGAGATAAGGCTCTACTGTTCCACTTGCTTCCTGTTCTTCAGCTAGGTCTGTATCTGATATTTCAGATGAACTTTCAATTGCTGAAGAAGAAAAGGAGAGGTGCAGGCTGCTAGAGCTAGCTACAGAGACAGAGTCTTTTGTTTGTATCAGCCATTGAAATCAGTCACCTGGTGACATCATCGTGTGGCTACGCCCCCAAACAGGAAGTGACCTCAAAATGAGGCCAAAGAAGGCTCTCTAGCGGTTGTTTGTAGAAGCTAAAAAAAATTATACATACTCTACATACTCAGCACATCATATTGAGCAGATGACAGCAAGAATATTTTTTTGTGTGCAAGCCTCCCTTTAACTCCTTATATATTACAGAAGAGACCTGCCACAAGCAGGGATATTCGAACAGCCTCGATCAATTTCTCTACATTCATACTGGTAAATTCTAGTGAAGGTACAAAGTCCTTCGCGTGACCTCTCACTTGCCAGCATTCTGATTGGTCGGATGCTAGAATAGAACCAGATCCCATTCCATCATTGCATATCGTAACGTCCTATCGTATCGTATTGTCATGACGTTGCTGGTTCCACAATACGACGATACGTTACGATAGGACGATACGTAACGATAGGACGATACGTAACGATGGCTGAGCATCAAACTGTGAATCAGCCTTAACGCTTGAATGCAGAGGGAGCTTGTGCATGTAGACATGCACATGCAGGTAGCTTGCACATGTAGGCAGGGACATGCACATGCAGGTAGCTTGCACATGTAGGTGTGGACATGCACATGCAGGTAGCTTGCACATGTAGGCGGGGATATGGACATGCAGGTAGCTTGCTCATGTAGGCGGGGACATGCACATGCAGGTAGCTTGCACATGTAGGTGTGGACATGCACATGCAGGTAGCTTGCACATGTAGGCGGGGACATGCACATGCAGGTAGCTTGCACATGTAGGTGGGGACATGCACATGCAGGTAGCTTGCACTGCTCTGTTTGGTTAAGCGTGGCAATAAGTCGTTTGAGGTGGAATTAATTTCTTGTGGTCAGTCTTGCACCTAAACCGCATGAAGCTTGTGGACTGGATGGTGAACATCGTGACTTACTGCCCTAAGGGAAGGATGTTTCTTGGCTAGCAGAATGTGAAAGGACCTGCCTCCATGCTTCAGTGCCCAGTTCTCAATCTCAAAGACAGTCACCGAGCATTCAGCTAATGATCTGTTTCTGTGATGCAACCTTCGCTCATAGACACGGATAGAAGTCTACCAGCTTTACCCGAGGAAGCCCCCTGGACGATAGATGAAACCAAGCATTATTACTTAAGGTAAGAGAAAATCTTATCATTGCATGTGAATAAGTTTCGTGTGTAGCTAGCTCTCTAGGGGGAATTGTTTGCTTATTTTTAAGATTATTATTATTGTTGTTGTTATTATTATCAGTGACAACTCTGGAATGGGCTGATCCTACTACAGTGTTTCATGAACAAACAATCATCAGAGACGATGAGGAGCTAGGATTATATATGAGGCGAACCATTGGTTATGTAAACGGTAGTGATACTGGATAGTTGGACCGATGGGGCGATTGAAGACACCAACGCCCAGTACAACATAAAATGGTGGACAGAGTACCGTCCTACTCAACGACATCAAAATGCTACGGTGAATTTCAGCGAGTGTTATCGAACTTGAATTAGTGGCTGTGTTTGTCCGCCCCTCTGTACTCGGACGCGAGCGGGCTGAGCGTATTTCGCGCGCGTTATCCGCGGATATTTTGAGGCGTGGCACTGCATCGCAGAAAAACTCAACATCATCTCAGACAAACAAACAACTCCGCACAAACAATCTGGATGAAGGTGTAGGTACAACAACTACAACACCCAGTGCCGCTGTCGCCAAGTGCTTTCTGAATCTGTAAGCAGCCGGCAAAAGACACGACCACAACTGTTAGCTAAAATGCAAAAGGGGTGGCCAGATAGTAATAACTTTAAAACACGTTCGGCAAGATGCGCAGATCTCCAGCTCGTTCAGCAAGATGCACAGATCTCCAGCAAGATGCACAGATCTCCAGCTCATTCAGCAAGATGCACAGATCTCCAGCAAGATGCACAGATCTCCAGCTCGTTCAGCAAGATGCACAGATCTCCAGCTCGTTCAGCAAGATGCACAGATCTCCAGCTCATTCAGCAAGATGCACAGATCTCCAGCTCATTCAGCAAGATGCACAGATCTCCAGCTCGTTCAGCAAGATGCACAGATCTCCAGCTCGTTCAGCAAGATGCACAGATCTCCAGCTCATTCAGCAAGATGCACAGATCTCCAGCTCATTCAGCAAGATGCACAGATCTCCAGCAAGATGCACAGATCTCCAGCTCGTTCAGCAAGATGCACAGATCTCCAATAAGATGCACAGATCTCCAGCTCGTTCAGCAAGATGCACAGATCTCCAGCTCGTTCAGCAAGATGCACAGATCTCCAGCTCGTTCAGCAAGATGCACAGATCTCCAGCTCGTTCAGCAAGATGCACAGATCTCCAGCTCGTTCAGCAAGATGCACAGATCTCCAGCTCGTTCAGCAAGATGCACAGATCTCCAGCTCGTTCAGCAAGATGCACAGATCTCCAGCTCGTTCAGCAAGATGCACAGATCTCCAGCTCATTCAGCAAGATGCACAGATCTCCAGCTCGAAGTTTGTTCAGTGAAAATGAGTTAAAAACTGGAAAAAGACGATGCCCAATGGTAATGGTGTGAGCGTTGACTTGTCCTTTTGTTAATATTTGGAATATCAAACTATCGTGCTTCAATCAATTGTTTAAGCTCACCTGATAGGATTGTGCCTGTATTAATTCTGCTGTTATCTGATTAGTTAGTAGTGCTAATGTAGTTTGATCGATTGCAATGGATTCTCTCAAGATGAGACTATTCACATGAGACTATTCACAAAAAAAACACCCCGATTAAATGCTGAATTTCTGGATAATGCCTATTGGCATCACCTACATCTATCAATCGTATGATGTCAAGCCATTTGCATATCGACTCTTCAACCTAGTATACCTCCCAGAGATTATAGATTGCCAGCTTATATCTGGTAGTTTAGTGATGGATAATTCTAGCGATACAAGCAAGTTCCACTGCATTGATCCCGTTAAGATGGTGTAGCTGTGAATAGATGACTCGACCTTTTCCCTCATGCATCAGGTGACAACTCTTTCTTTTCCTCTCAATTGTTTTATATGTCAACAACGAATATAACTTCTCCCTCCAATAGTAATCTGGATGGGGATAATTAGTAACCTCCGTCCAATAGTAATCTGGATGGGGATAATTAGTAACCTTCTCCAATAGTAATCTGGACGGGGATAATTAGTAACCACCCTCCAATAGTAATCTGGATAGGGATAATTAGTAACCTCCCTCCAATAGTAATCTGCATAGGGATAATTAGTAACCTCCCTCCAATAGTAATCTGGATAATTAGTAACCGCCCTCCAATAGTAATCTGGATGGGGATAATTAGTAACCTCCCTCCAATAGTAATCTTGATAGGGATAATTAGTAACCTCCCTCCAATAGTAATCTGGATGGAGTAGTAATCTGGATGGATAATTAGTAACCTCCCTCCAATAGTAATCTGGATGGGGATAATTAGTAACCTCCCTCCAATAGTAATCTGGATGGGGATAATTAGTAACCTCCCTCCAATAGTAATCTGGATAGGGATAATTGGTAACCTCCCTCCAATAGTAATCTGGATGGGGATAATTGATAATTAGTAACCTCCCTCCAATAGTAATCTGGATGGGGATAATTAGTAACCTCCCTCCAATAGTAATCTTCATAGGGATAATTGATAATTAGTAACCTCCCTCCAATAGTAATCTGGATGGGGATAATTGGTAACCTCCCTCCAATAGTAATCTGGATGGGGATAATTAGTAACCTCCCTCCAATAGTAATCTTCATAGGGATAATTGATAATTAGTAACCTCCCTCCAATAGTAATCTTCATAGGGATAATTGATAATTAGTAACCTCCCTCCACTAGTAATCTGGATGGGGATAATTATTAACCTCCCTCCACTAGTAATCTGGATGGGGATAATTAGTAACCACCCTCCAATAGTAATCTGGATGGGGATAATTAGTAACCTCCCTCCAATAGTAATCTGGATGGGGATAATTAGTAACCTCCCTCCAATAGTAATCTGGATGGGGATAATTAGTAACCTCCCTCCAATAGTAATCTGGATAGGGATAATTAGTAACCTCCCTCCAATAGTAATCTGGATAGGGATAATTAGTAACCTCCCTCCAATAGTAATCCGGATAGGGATAATTAGTAACTAGCGTTCTATTGGAAAATGTTGTGTGTTGCTCCAAATATAGCTCTCTCTGTGCGCTATTTGGAACTACAACTGCAGGTGTTGGGATGTATGCATTTATCACAAGTCATTTCTTGTGATTTGATTGCTAATAAGTGGGTAGATATATACTGTATCATAACCCCTCCCCACCCACCCCAGCATGAGTCGTCCTGTTGTCATGCAAACGTTATGGCGATGCTTTATCGGGCCACTTTGCCCTGACCTGGCATGACTGAAATATAATATTATATATGTATTTTGATGGTATGATAAATTCATTGTTAGGATAATGATTATTAGGATAATCTCTAGTCTTCTAATAATCATTATGCTAATAATGAATTTATCATACTTGTTAGGATAATGAATTTATCATACTTGTTAGGATAATGAATTTATCATACTTGTTAGGATAATGATTATTAGTCTCGGAGCTATCTCAAACACTAGCGATAATCCGTATCTCACCTCACCTCGTCTAATAACTGATAATGTAATCATGCTGCAGCTAAGATGAGGGATCTTCTTGTTGGTAAGTCACTTGTACATGTGACTACATCATCAGCGAGTGGTTCTCTTGTAGTGTGGTTTAGGAGGCCATATTGAATAGTGTACTCGAGACAGTCATCGACTCCACCCAGTGCCTGATCATAATTTTTTGTGATATTGTGACTAGACCTAGTATCATCCGCAAATGCTGTACTGTAATTAGCTATGGCACGTGCCACACTATTATACAAATGCTATATACCCGATGGTACGTGCCACACTGTAATTGCTCTTATTATTGCAATATAATGTCATTTTAGAATATTGTCTTCTTACAGCTCTACCTCAAAACTACACCCACTGGTCCTTCTCTCTCCCTTTCCCCGGACTGCCCGCATCGTCTGGTCCAAGATAGTCTGGAGACGTTCCTCCGTGAGACGGGATCCCTGCCCCTCCTCCTTCAGAGTGCTTGTGCTAGTGAGGAGCCTCTCAAGCTTCTCCTCAATTTTTCAGAGCGTATTCCAGCCATGTCTGTGTCTGCAACTGTGCCTTCTCAGATCCAGCTGGCGTATGACAACTTGTATCCTGCTCTTGACTCACCATTACTTATAGAACAAATATATAGATATATTTAAAAACATCAAGCTCTATTAAACTGACTTGTCAAAAAAAGACACAACAAAAAGAAACGGAATCAAGGATGTGCCCATTTAGACCACACCTATTTAGACTCTTCTTTGCCCAAAGTATACCAAACAATTTGCAGTGTACTTGTAATATTTAAATATTGGCAAAGGGAATTTGGTCAAGTTCTTCTTTCCTTTATTTTGAGTTTTTTTAGTTTTTTTTACAAGTTATCAATATAGTTGTTTTTTTTGGGGCTCATGTGTTTTTCGTCTCTACATAATTTTTCCCCACATATATTTTATGTTTTGGCAATAATTGCACGGGATAACTCCTAGCTCTACACCATGTTCTTCATCACTAAGCTACATGTAGTACACGCATTCAAGCATGCCCCTCCTTTCCTCCTCTTTCCACTTTTGTACTTTGTGGAAGTCAGCACATACCTGCCGCTATCATTGATAATAAATTAAATAAATTAAGGCGTGCTCTTTGATGTAGTGTCAACTGTAACCTCCTTCAAAAGACTTCAAAACAGTTGGTGTGTGTGTGTGTTATGTGTTTGTGAGCCGAGAAAGTGTGTGTAATTGCATATTTGCATGTGTAGTAGTGACCTTGACTACCTCACTCAGCCTCATAACTCTCTCTATTCAAGCCAACTCCTCTATAGCTATCACTGGTAAGTCATGTGATCCCATGTGTACACCTTTCCCCCCTTTTCCTTTCAGAATTGGAACGAAAGCTGGAATTTGGAAGATCCCAGAATGACCGATTGAAATATCAATCATGGAATGTTGTAGCAGATCTTTTTTTCTTTTTTTAAATCTTTTTTCAAAAAAAAATAGTCACTAGGTGAAGAGGTTTTGGTGTGTAATTAGAGGGTGGAATTCATGGGCTTGTAAGTCTCAACAATATGATAACCAAATTATTCTTTTTTGTCATGCTGATCTCTCCATTGTGCAGGTTTGACCCCAGCTATGTTGAGTTCTAGCCAGAGGAAGAGCTCTTTAGCCATGCCCCCTGTATGTTATCTGCCAAGGCCGCCAGAGGAAGAGCTCTTTAGCCATGCCCACCTGTATGTTATCTGCCAAGGCCTATACACTAGCCAGAGGAAGAGCTCTTTAGCCATGCTCCCTGTATGTTATCTGCCAAGGCCTATACACCACCAGCTGTGTGGAGCTCTAGCCAGAGGAAGAGCTCTTTAGCCATGCTCCCTGTATGTTATCTGCCAAGGCCTATACACCACCAGCTGTGTGGAGCTCTAGCCAGAGGAAGAGCTCTTTAGCCATGCTCCCTGTATGTTATCTGCCAAGGCCTATACACCACCAGCTGTGTGGAGCTCTAGCCAGAGGAAGAGCTCTTTAGCCATGCCCCCTGTATGTTATCTGCCAAGGCCGCCAGAGGAAGAGCTCTTTAGCCATGCCCACCTGTATGTTATCTGCCAAGGCCTATACACCACCAGCTGTGTGGAGCTCTAGCCAGAGGAAGAGCTCTTTAGCCATGCCTACCTGTATGTTATCTGCCAAGGCCTATACACCACCAGCCAGAGGAAGAGCTCTTTAGCCATGCCCACCTGTATGTTATCTGCCAAGGCCTATACACCACCAGCTGTGTGGAGCTCTAGCCAGAGGAAGAGCTCTTTAGCCATGCTCACCTGCATATTATCTGCCAAGGCCTATCCACACATGTACTATGGTTTTCCTTCCTGCCTTCATTCTGTTTTTCCAGCCTGATTTCGGTGGAACACTTCTTAACAGCTCACAGTGTTCCTGTTCCCAGTCGCTGCACACACATACTTGGTGATGGTGACCTTGCAATATTGTTGCCATTGTTGTTTCAGGTATCAGGTTGAACAAGCTTCCTAGTACTATCGTGATACAGACCAACCCTCTCACATATCTGCAGGTAATCGCTCATAGATGCCCCTTTACCATGTGTTGAAACCACACTGGTCATGTCATTTCAGGCCTTCCTTCATTCGACTCTCTCTGATGCTAGCTTAGACTCCGACGAATCAATTGAGGACACTTCAACTCAGTCTCACTCGACTCCACAGAAAATGGCTTTGTATCCGACTCCTTCACCTATCTCTTACCCGCGTCGGATATCCTGGCCCGAATCCGTTCCATCTCCGCATGGTATCGGCATACCTTCTATTCCTCCATTTCCCAGTCCGGCAGTTGGTTTGGGGCTGGGTCAGAGTGACGGCTCTAATATTTCTCTCTCGCTTGATCAGCTTCATCAGCTATTTAATGTTCTCCCTCCTCGCCCAGTCAAGCCTGAACTCTGTGTGCCCGGATGCTCCCTGCTGGAGAGCTTCCTGGGAAGTCTAGCACTTCTGTTCCACGCCACAATTCTGGCTAGCAAGCAGTTGCAGCTGGTTTTCTTGCAGTGTGACCGTGGCACTTATACATACCGAACAGACAGCCTCATCTTGTCTCTGTTCATCGAGGGAGCTGTGCTGAAGGGCTCACTCAAGCCAGCTAGAGGTGAGTCCAGTGATGGTTATTCTTCATTATTCCTGATGAAGGCTAGAGCATCTAGTCGAAATGTCGAGAGAATACAATTTCAAGTTGATTATTGAGAAGGTTATTGTAATATTATTATTTTTGTTTGGGGGGTGGGGGAGGGGTAGGAGGGGGGAGATAAACCGGTAAAATGAGTGAGTGATGGAGTCTTGCTAAGTGTGACAGCCTTCCATCTTTCTTTGTCAGAGAGTGTTTGGTCTAATGGTGAAGTGGAGCTGCTGACAGATTTGTTCAAGAGAGAGGTGAGTGATGTGAAATGACGAGTTGAGTAAGTAGCGTGTGTGTGTGGTGTGTGTGTGTATGTGCAGGTGGTGAGCCCTCCATTTTCTGCCTCTGGACTCCAGTCTTTCTTTTCACTCATTCTCCTCCCATTAACTGTCTTCAAGAGCTGTGTCCAGCTGCTTCAACACCAACAGGTGCAGCATACATGTAGTTTGCGATGCTGAGACTTTCCCTCTCTCATCTTGTTAGCTCCTCATCTTCTTCCCTGTTCCTTCTCTCCTTCAGCCTTCCTCTAACATCCCTTTTCATCTCTTCCTCCTCCATCTCTCTCGTCTTGATCTCATCTCTCTCGTCTTGATCTCATCTCTCTCTGTCTTCTCCCCCCCCCGATTCCCTTTATCCCCCCTCTCATTTCTTCCTCTCTATTTCCTACCTTTTCCCTCCCATCTTTCCTTTCTCTTTGTCTCTCCATTAACCCCTCGCCTCCGGGCCTTTCTTCTCGTAGAGTCCTCCTAATGGCATGCTGTGGAGTTTCACTCTGTACCTCACCATCCCTCCTGGTGCTGATCTTGCTGGCTTCCCTTTCAGCATAGGAGGACCCGCTGTCATCTACGGCAGAAACAAACTCCTCCTATTTGTAAGTCACATGCTTATAATTTATCATTCTGTGACAAGTTTTGTGTTCATTTTTATATTTCTTTTTCTTGTCTTAGTTGAGATTTGAACGTAATCAGGACAAGAAGTCTTTCATCTCTCAACTCATGTACGATCCTAAAACTAATCTCACCTACGTGGCCAGGTTCCAGAGTCAGTATCGGAATTCCCTTTACCATACCATTGACTCAGTCCTCAGGAAGGCCTCCAGCGAGTTTGCTGCCAGTCAGATACCCGGACACTTCTCTTCTTCCCTCTATCCTGCAGTGCTTAGTTTAGCACAAGCTTCTCTCCCTCTTTAGGACCACTCACTCATTGTACATTTGTATATTTGCACTGCACCATGCAAGCTCAAAGCAAGGTGGTTTATGCTTCACTCGGGGCAATGGGAATTCAAATTCTATCGCTGTATAATCATTCTTCACTTTTTTCTCTTTCCATTTGCTTATATATTTTCAATAACCATTATGTATCTATGCATCTTGCTAGTAATGAATCTTGCTGGTAATGAGCAAAATAATGTGTGTTGGCTGTATTATTATTTCAGAGTGAAGCACGAGTGCGTTTTGCTAATTACACACGCATTGGTGTAACTGACCCTTTACCTATTTTAAACGGTGGAGAGTGCAGCATCTGTCAATGATGATGTTGAATGTTCTGGTGTGAGTGCAGCCATCCAGGTGTGTGATAAGTGACTGCTAAGTTGATTGTGGCGCAAGTGGTTACCGTTATGCACTTTTAAGCCACTTGTGTGTTTGTCAGGCACTATGATCACATGTAAAATGCTATGTGCTGGCCACCCTGTGTAAAATCATGGACTAGCCCTACTTAATATTATATCTTTGGTTGTGGTGTCTTAAACTGACATGCATTTCTGCGTGCATCAAACCCAACCTGGCTGTGCTGCACTGATATTTATTGTTGTGGTTTTCACTAGACGGGGCCCTTCTGATGCATGCTATCTCAACATGGAGCATAGCCAGTACAAGTTGGGAGGGGGGGGGGGGGAGGTTTCTCACAAAGCCAATGAATAGAAACGACATGTTTTTTGACGCTTTAATGAACACTCAAGGTGATTGAAATATGTGCCATGGCGCTAATCGATGAATGAAATGTATGTGGTAGAGCCATGGTGCTAATCAATTACGTGTTACGTATGTAGCCATATTTACAAGTTCAAGTTCCTTGGGCATCCACCAGTGCCAGCAGTTATGGCTGTGGTTTGGTCTAGCCGACAGAAACAAAAAAAGTTAGGTAAGTGTCACTAGCTTAGACACCTTTCAGGCTTTGTGAACAGGACTTAAATTTGTATTGTGATTGAATTGACGTCTAGAGAGAAAGCAATGAAGTAGCCAGGTCCAGATCTTAAGGGCCTGGCACCCTGGGTAGAGAGATGATATTCAGTTGGAACGAGCATGGTTTAGGACTACAAAAGTAGCCTTTCTCAAAACTGCTAGTGCTACTTTGGAGTCTTAGCTTAGCTCTTGATGATTAAAACATTGGGGGGTGATTAGCAAGGCATGGCAAGCAAAACCTTAATTATTTTTTTTGTATATTTTTATTTTTTTATTTACTCACAACTCGATACAAAATTGGTAAACCTTGATCAACATCAAACTGCTTATAAACGTTCAGCATTTAGCTATGCAATAACGCTGTCCTAGCTAAGTGGCGTTTTGTTATCACCAAGAGCTGGGGACAAAGAGGAGGGAGGTGGGGCGACACCATGGCTACTAAAAATAAATAAATCATCTCAATGAACTCGTAGTTGATTATAATCACCTTCTCGACTTCAAATTGGACGTTTCGCCCTAGCCCATATCAGGAATAATAATGAGTGCTAAAAGACTAGGGTGAATTAGCTTCCACCATGTGCCAGTATGCGCATAGCATGTGAACCGGTTGTAAAAAATACAAAATAATGAGTTGAAGCATAAATACAAGTCTTTGTTGTTCAGTTAACTACTTAACTACTTTGTTTGCTATTCTACGTCTTTAATTAATGCTGCATCCAATCTTCTAATGAGGGATACGCTATCAGACATTGCAGGAGGGTCTCTATCTGACTGGTCCTGGCAAAAGGCATCCCTTCCAAGCTGCTTAGGCGGTCTCAACCTCCGGCTGGCGAGTCTCCATGCACCAGCCAGCTCTCTTGACACGTCTCGCCACCTGGTTGCCAGGATCTTCCGTCCATCTGCCTGGAGCTGTGGATGCGGCTAAGATGCCTCAGTGGCGCTCTTTGGAGGACATCGACATCCCCCTCCGACAGCGTCCCCTTTCCAGGAGAATAGATGAAATATCATATAACTTGCTCCTAGATTCGGCTCCAGACAACAGATCATGTGCCCTCGCTCTCTCCTCCTCACTTCCACATGCAGGGGACTGGCTAAATGTCGTCCCTTCCCCAGCCCTAGGTCTCCACCCTCATGACCTGGAGTTTCGTCTTTGCCTCAACTACTGGCTGGGCCTCAGGATGTTTTCTGGTGAAGTTACCTGCCAGATTTGTGACCGCTCCATTGATGCAGATGCTTTTGGTGATCATCAGGTAGGATGCGGTGGGAATGGTGACCGGATACATAGGCATGATGCCCTCAGAGATGCCCTCTTCAATGCTGCTCAGTCTGCAGCAATGGCACCTAGGAGGGAGGTTCCATCTCTCATTCCTGGTTCGCGCAGCCGCCCAACCGACATCTATCTCCCAAATTGGGCTAGGGGGCGTCCTGCAGCTTTGGATGTGACGGTGATATCAACAATGCAACCTCTCACACTTGCCGGAGCCGCCACCACCAAGGGCCATGCAGGTGAGGAGAGGAAGCTGGCCGCCCACAGTGATGCTTGTCGTTCCGTGGGAGTCGAGTTTTCCCCCTCGTGGTGGAATCGCTAGGTGGCTGGAGCGAAGAAGCCACCATCTCCAGAATCGGCCATCAGTTGGGACAGCGCTCAAGATCAGCTCCGGCAGAAACAACCCGCCACCTCTACCTCTTATGTCTGTGGAAGGGAAATGCTGCCATGTGGTCACGCAGGCATGTTCTGCGTGGGTTGATGGCAGTATTTAACTTCCCCCCCCCCCCATCATCAACTATTAACTTTACAATCTGATGTTGAGTACGTACTAGTCCTAGCTTTTGGGGGTGGAGGGGGGGTGCAAAGGACAATTTACGACCGGTAAAGGGTCTTATTACGCGGGAGCTTTGTGTTGAAAACTGTGTTTATGTTGAAAAATTTGTGTTTATGCTATAAGTCTGCCAGAAGATGAGTGTTGCTAGAGGAGCTCTCATAGTGTTTGAGGGATGTGACCGCGTGGGTAAGTCCACTCAATGCAGGAAACTAGTTGAAGCTCTAAGTGCTGCTGGACAAAAATGCAAAGCCTTGCATTTCCCAGGTAAATAAAGGAGGAAAGTGGGTGGGGGGGGGGGGGGGGAGGAAGGAATGTAAGTAGTTAGTACTCCAGAGGTTTTAGGGAAGGCTGTTGTCTAGAGAACACTATACCAGATCAGAGTAGTAATTCTCTTGACCACCATTCAATACCATAGCATTATTGTTGTTCTTTGGGGGGAGAGGCAGCAGAGAATAATGAATGGCACATGATATGGGATGTTTTATTGGGACCTCACACACTCACAATTTTTCCAGCAGGCCCACTGAATTTTCCAATTTCTTATTACTTGTCTCACCTGCCTTGGGGCCCTAGTTTTACAAAAGGAGGAATATTGCTAGTACAGAGTCACAAACCTCTCCTCAAAGACCACAATTAGAATACACCAAGCACTTTCCATACAACTTATTTTTAGCTACTTGCCATCTCCTGTACCAATCAAATGTCCTGTATGTTGTGTAGTGTGGGGAACCACTGCTTGTAGCTGCGTGGAAAATACATATTGTTGCTATGTAGGGTAGTTGTGAGGAAGTTAGTCATTTATTTTGCTTGATTTGTGCTTGTCTACATGGAAAGAAGATTGACAACCGTTGGAAGAGAGTTCGTCTTTAGAAAGTGACAAATCGTGATCATTAAATATACTAAAAACAAGTCGTGCTATAAACAATAGCCTTCATTATTCATGTACGGCTATACTCATTATTAAATTAGCCCTTCCCATTGCTCCACCCACTTCTAGTAACAGACCACCTTGAGAGACTAGTAAATTGGAGAAGAGATTGAATAAGGGATGTTTGTCTATCAAAAGTAGGATCACTGTAAGCTGCCTAGTTCTCACTAGCCAGAACTCGTAAAATGCCTATAGGTAGCTAAGCAAAGTGGGTACCTAGGCCCAGATAACTGGTGTACATATGCCCCATGGCAAGGCAACAACAAAAAACACTCTTGTCTGCACTCTTGACTGGATGTGTTACATTTTCCTCTTTCCTCTTCTCTGCCCCAAAGACATCTAGTTAGGGCTTGTGCTTCACTTGACATAATAATTAATGCTGGTCTTGTTATATGGTTTTTCATATTTGTGAGGTATATATGCCAGAAATGGACAACAGCTATTTTGGGGCTCACTTGAGGCTCACTTGAAGCTTAAATTTCCACTTCAGGATCTGAACATCACTTTTATTTGTTGATCATAGGATGAATTTTCACATACAGGCTATATACTGCTCACTTGGTGATGGTATGGCAGCAGTTTCCCTTGCCTTTAATCCCGTCAGGGGAACTCCTGCTCTTGCTTGTATGAACAATGCCAGGAAGATGCTCATGATTCTCATGAACTCTTAATCATCTGGGTCAAAGTTGCTGAAGCACATAGAATTTAGTACCCACACCATAAGCACAAACTAGGTAGGAGTGTGTCTGTGCATATATACAATGTGGGTGTAGAGCCATGCCACAGAATTCACTGTATGTGCTACGTTATGGTATTTTACTGCCATCACCGTGACAATGGAGTTGCAAGCCAAATTCTGATCATACCATCCAGTGTGCCCATATGTGTGCAAATTTGACATGCTCATATGTGGTTATGATCTCACTTAATGGCTTACTTTTGAGGATAGTGCTATCTAGCGACTTTACTCTCAGTTAGTCTGGATTTGGAGCAGCCAAAAATCAGATCCCTTGACACTTTGTAGTCAAAGAAATGCCACTAGACAGTGTTGGAAAGATCAACTTATTTGTCGGGAGACTGCTAGCTACTAGATGAGTACATTAGCTTGGTAGAACCACACATTAAAATTGTATAACTACTTCCATTAGATGTCCAGTGCCCTACTGCTGCTGGCCATCTACATCATAGCCAAATATGAACATCATCTTTTTTTGTTCTCCATGAACTTGACTTCCATCTCGAGCTCTTTCTAGTGTGTGCTTCCTCCATGTAGTATTCTTAAAGTTAATTTATTCAAAAGTGGAGCATATTGGAGCATATACAACACAAAATTGGAGCTATATACTTAAATACTGATACAATGTAATTATCAGTATGACATCATCCAAGTGATAATAACCACAATATATATTTTAATAACCAAACTAAGGAAGAGAGTTCAATGACATTAAGGGACGCTTTTACCATTTTTTTTATGATTTAAATTTTTATTTTTTATTGCTCTATTCTATACCTTGATGCATGTAGTTGTTATGTTTCAAGTTTCAGAGTATTTCAATGCTCCATTATGAAGTTATGCACCTTTTTGTGCATTCTATTTCACATTATCAAGCTATATACAAAATACCGTTTGAATCTTGAAGACGGCGCTCCTGCCAAAGGTAAGCGTATCTCCCTAACCGTTCATGATAGAAGTCTGGAAAATGACTCTAAATGAAGCTCTCAGTAAGCTTCCAATTACCATAGTTACCACGCAGCCCTGTGCTGTCATCACATGATCTGCGCATCCTGTCAGGCAACCGTCATCATTTCGATTTTTACCCAAAAAATACCCCCCAAAAACACACCCACTTTTCATGGCTTCTCCTGAAAATCACTGTTTCCGAATCTGGAAATATTCTAACTTGCTCATTTTTTAATGTATACAAGATTTTAATATATCATTTGAAAGCCCTTTCCCTGCTCTAAAAAGTGAATGATTAAAACATGTTTAAGTCCATCCATGGTAGAGGTATGCATATGGATATACATACCATGTTTAGAACTTCAGCTTGACCTCTCTTAAAATTCAGTTGTTGTGCTAATGATATTTTTAGCCATTCACTTTTCACTTCTATGATCACTCTAAGCACTTCCTAAGTGGGAAGTGTTTAGGACTAAGTGGCCACGAGTTAGAATATTTGCCCCTGATACTGATGTGGGATCCATAACTTCACCTAGGTAGTAGATATGCAAAATCTGAGCATATCAAAAGAAAGCACATTCAATACACTGCACCTTGATAAAATTTCACCTGCATTGAGAAATAAATAAAAAAGTTATGACAAGTTGTGTCGACCACCCCAGAAATGGTAAAAGCCTCCCTTAAGATAATAAGTACACTCTCTTCCTTACTGTTGCCAAGTCCTAATTTCCATTAGTACACTCCAGTAGCTTTTTTTTTGTCTATTCTCATATTGTATATAGCACCTGTTTTTAATTAGTCAGCCATATCTAGAATTAGCTCTGGTTCAGATTCTTGATGTTTGTTCTGCATTGCTGGTACACTTATACCTTGGTCAGCTACAGCCCTTTTTCATACACTATCCTGTTCCTGGACACAGTGTCCAGCTGTTCATTAGGCAGACTCGCCACAGAACCTTTGTGTCTATAGCACTCCAGCCAGCTGCCTGATCAGAAATGAACCCAAGTTATTGGGATCCAAACTACCAATTAAGGTGGTTCAAGCTGTATCAGGATTGGATCCCATCTGCAAAAAAATCTTGACATGCTGGATGAAACAATAAGCAACTGCATCACTCAGCAACAACAATTTTTACCAATATTAACAACAACTAGCTTGCTTTTTTTAATGATTTTGTTTGTACAATATGCAAGGTAGCAGCAAATAACACAGAGCTCTGGTTTATTACTAACCTTTTTGTGTAGATCGGTCGACCACTATTGGTAAGCAAATTGATGCCTATCTCCGGAACAAGACGGAGCTACCAGACCAAAGTGTACATCTCTTGTTTGCCGCCAACAGATGGGAACTTGAGTCAGTTTATATATGCGTTCATTATATTATATGACGTACATCTTGACATGCTGGTTGAAACAATAAGCGACTGCTTCAGCAACCACAAGTAACAACAATTTTTACCAATATTAACGATAATAATAAGCTAGAGGAATGACCATTTTTAATCATGGTTAAATTTTCTTTGTTATGAAGGGCAGACATGAGGAATATGCTGACAGAAGGTACATCTCTGATCGTCGACCGTTATGCTTATTCTGGTGTGGCCTACACTGCAGCTAAACAGGTATCCCAATTCTGTACGGAGAATGATTTTTTTAATTTTTTTAAATTTTTATTTGATTGTGCTGAGCTAACCATTTACTCGTCTATCTCTCTGTATGTGCAGGTTGCATCCTTGACGTGGTGTAAGTCCCCAGACATAGGTTTGCCCGGTCCTGACAGAGTGTTCTACCTGATGCTACCTGCAGCAGCTGCAGAGCAGAGGGCAGTGTATGGGGAAGAGCGTTATGAGAAGGTGTCCTTTCAGCAGCAAGTAGAGGACCAGTATGAGAAACTGCGAGGAATGAAATGGCTGACTGTGGATGCCTCTAGAGACATTCAGACCATCCATGCTGAAGTGTTGGAAGATACACTGGCCATTATTAGGAACTGTGCTACAAAACCTATCACCAAACTGTGGACTGATAGCCCTTAATACTACTACTATTACTGCATTACTATATACTACTAATAATCTCTCAGTTGACAATGACATTACAATGACCTTCTCATAATGAACTTGTTCTCTCGATATTTCAATTAGATGCTCTAGCCTGATTGTTGAGAAGGTCATTGGAATAATAATATATAACATTCATAATTTTATAGTGTTCATCATTTTATTTCACTTGATTCAGCATTGCATCTTTTTTTTAATACATAATTATGGCATCCCTGCTAGCACCCAGGCAGCTGGGTTTTGGAATCAGTGGGGGTGGAGAAGCAGCTGTCCATGCCACCAGGCAGTTTCTTAACAACTTGCAACCTAACCATGCAGTAGTAAAGCTTGACATCAAAAACGCTTTCAATTCCCTATGCAGAGACAAGATGTTGGAAGCTGTCTATATCTTAGCACCTGTAATCTACCCTTTTGTTCATTCTGTATACTCTTCACCATCCTCCTTGTTCTGGGGTGACAAGTCCTTGCAATCAGCAGAAGGGGTGCAGCAGGGGGATCCCCTTGGCCCTCTCCTTTTCTGTCTCTCACTCCATCATAACTGTGCTCAGCTGTCATCGGAGATGTGTGTAATGTTTCTAGATGACATTACTCTGGTGGGCTCGATGGAAGATATAATTCATGATCTAGAGCTCATTAAACAAACTGAAAAGATTGGGTTAATTTTGAACAACGACAAGTCTGAGATCATTTGCCATGATGCAGTTTCGAGAGGAACCATCTTATGCTCTCCCGGGAGCTCATGTGGTTGATCCCTCTGATGCCTGTCTCTTGGGTTCTCCGCTGGGTAGTGTGGAGTCTGTCTCAACTGTTCTCAGGGAGAAAAATCAATGCCCTTGAGGTCATGGGGGACAGACTCAGGTTCGTTTCTGCTCAGGATGCCTTAATCCTGCTGCGTAATGCATTTTCTATCCCTAAGCTTCTGTACACCCTCAGGACTTCTCCGTGTTTTCTCTCTCCTGCCCTGATAGATTATGATGAGAGTCTCCAGTCAATTCTGAGTGGTATCACTAACTTTAATTTCACTGAAGATGTCCGTTCTTGGTTGCAGGCCACTCTCCCTGTTGGTGTAGGGGGTCTTGGAATCAGGAGTGCAGTGCAGCTTGCTCCCTCTGCCTTCTTGGCCTCAGCTGCTGCCACTCATGACCTGGTCCAAGCCATCCTGCCACCTCACTTGTTTTCACTCCCTGTCCCTTTTGTTGATAATGATGGTCTATGGGTCACTGCACTCCCCCACCATCGGGTCTTGCGGCGTGCTTCCAGAAATCCTGGGATATGTGCAGGGTGTCAAAGTCCATGGAATCTTTGTTGCACAATGCACCTGACGATTTAGCTCGAGCCCGGCTTTTGGCCGTTTCAAAAAAAGAATCCGGTGCATAGCTAAATGCCCTCCCTATCTCGTCCCTGGGTTTGAGGATGGATGATGATACCATCAGGGTTGCCGTGGGTCTCCGCTTGGGCTCCACTTTGTGTCGCCCCCATAACTGCCAGCACTACTGTGGAACAGAAGTGGATCGCCTTGCTATGCACGGTCTTAGCTGCAAGAGAAGTGAAGGACGTTTCTACCGTCATATCGCCATGAACGACATCATCTTCCGGGCATTGTCATCTGCCGGTTTTCGTTCCGACGGGAAAAGACCTGATGGGGTAACCATGGTGCCATGGAAGAATGGCAAGCAACTGGTATGGGATGCAACCTGTCTAGATACGTTTTCCCAGTCGTATCGGGGTGCAGCAGTGAGTGGTCCTGGAGCTGTGGCTGCTATGGCTGAGGAGAAAAAAGTGGTCAAGTATGCCAGCCTAGATCCTTGCCACTTTTTTGTGCCTGTGGCCATCGAGTCATTGGGGGTCATCGGGAACAGGTCGATGGCTTTCCTGAAGGAGCTCAGCCTCAGGATAAGGCAAAGAACTGGGGAGGTGAATGCCCTCCTTCAGCGTCTCTCAGTGGCTGTCCAGCGGGGGAATGCCTTGTCTGTTTTGGGGTCGGTCGGGAGTTGAACGTGTTAGCTTTTTAGTTATTTATGTATGTATTTATTGTTAATTAGTTATTATTTGTAATTGTTAGTTAGTTAGTTTGTAATAATAATAAATGTAAATTACTTTCATGTATTATTATTTCATTGTATATATATACATGTAAAAAAAAAAATTAAAAAAAATTAAAAAAATTTATATTATTATTATTTTACATATAAAAATTCAGGAAAATACATTCAAAGGATACGCGGATACGCAAAGCATAGTCTGCTATGTTAAGGTACACCCTGGTTATGAGTTATGACGAGAACAAAAGTGCAATGTAGTGTGAAAGTGACGAGTGAATGTGTCTCTAAGTTGTTTCACAAGGTGACAGCCTGGTACAAAAGAAGTGATGAGATTCTAAGAGTGTGAAATGAAATTGAGTCTGTATATCTGTGAACATTGTCAGCATGTAGTAATGTATCTTTTGACCAGAGTCAGAGATATACAGTAACATCATCACGCGTGCGCAGATATCTGGTAAAGGCGCCCTTCTTGTCGCGTATAATAAGAAAGAAATATCAAAGCGAGTTGCTTAGCTGCAAGTAAACAAATCTGAAAAGCTATTATTGCTACCGTAAATTTCATTGAGGTCTATAAAAGATGAAGCTCAAAATAAGAATGCATACAGATCCTAAGCATTCTGACCTGGTCAGTTGTCTAGACTGGGCTAGCGTGACCGAACTATACTCAGTCAGGTAGGCTTTGAGCCAATCGTACCTTGGCAGTGTGGATAGCTAGGCAATGTTTTTGTCACTATCCAGCTACAAGAGTTAATAATGTTATATATTGTTATAATTTTATTTTATTTATAGCGATGATCATGTAATTATGATGTGGGATATTCCATCTGGAGAAACCAAGCAGGTTTGTTGCTAGGCAGATAATCTCGCGCAAGCGATTCCTTACCTATTTGCACTAATAAAATGTACATTGCTATGCAAAGGACTCGTCATTCCCTAGCTGCTCCAATTTTTCACTTCTCATCATTTTTACCAGATTTTTCATGTAATCTCTCAATCTCCTTCCCATCCTCTCCATTCTTTGTTCACTCTCCTTTGTCCTATCCATCCTCCATCTATTTCACCCCTCCTTCCATCCTCCATCTATCCTACACCCCTCCTTCCATCCTCCATCTATCCTTCACCCCTCCATCCTCCATCTATCCTTCATCCCCTCCTTCCATCCTCCATCTATCCTTCACCCCTCCTTCCATCCTCCATCTATCCTTCACCTCTCCTTCCATCCTCCATCTATACTTCATCTATCCTACACCCCTCCTTCCATCCTCCATCTATCCTTCACCCCCTCCTTCCATCCTCCATCTATCCTTCCCTACCTGCTGCTATCTTTCCTTGATCATCTCTACCCCCTTGTCCCCTCCATTCCCTCACCTTTGATTCCTCTCTCCCTCCACTTTATTCTGTCGCCACTATTCCCCCCCTCCTTCTTTTCCCTGTTCCTATACTCGACCATCTTCCTCACTCCCTTTCCCCCCTCTTCATTCCTACCTAACCTTTCCTTCCTCTCCCTTCTCTTCAGGTGGTATCTCTTCCTAAGGAGACATTTGCGACAGATATTAGCTGGCTTCCCTCCACTATGTCCCGAGGCAGACAGCCTGGGCAATCTGAACTGTTTGTATTGGCTTGTACTGATGGCAAGTTCCTGCTGATTTCAAGAACAGGACGAGTGGAGAAGTCTGTGGAGGGACACAAGGGGGCAGTACTTGGAGTACAGTGGAACTACGATGGAACCGCACTTCTCACTTGTATGCTTAGTTTGTTGTGTATTTTTGAACGCTACTCTAATGTCTAATGTAAAAGTGAGAAAGAGAGATTGGCTTCATTACCATGACAGTAATGATGATACATTATCAAATGTGTAGTGACAGTGCATTTGCATTATCCCACAGATGGAGAAGAAGGGGCAATTAAGGTTTGGTCCAAAACAGGCATGCTCAGAACAGTGCTGGTGCAGTCTGGTTAGTAGAACATTCTGTCTGTAGTAGTGTAGAAGTAGTCTCGGGCATGGATAGGGGTGGACATCTTGTTTCTGCAGGGTCTCCAATCTATTGTGCCTGCTGGTCTCCTGACTCTGACCAAGTGCTTTACGGGAGTGGTAAGTCCCTGGTCATTAAACCATTGCAGTCTGGACTCAAGCCTAGCCGCTGGACTGCCCACGATGGGTTGATCCTCTGTCTGGACTGGAACTCTGTTCACAGCCTCATTGTGTCCGGAGGGGAGGACAGGAAGTACAAGGTACGGGCCTGAATAGAGTCCATTCATGTTAACTTTTCCACTGGCACTTTCATAAGTACTATTCACATATATATATATATACTATATATATATATATTATTCATACATACCCACTTAGCAGACACCTGATGACTGCGCTTTGCTCATGTGTGGCAATGGAAATGAGATCATAAAACTCCGGTTCTACATAGGAATAACAACACACTCCTTGTCTCTAGTATTACAGTTAGAACACTCCCCATGCAATAATGTGTATTAACCAAGAGAAGGGGATCCGATGTGCCGGTCCTCTAGCTCAAAAGAAGGGAAGAGACATGGTGTTGGCATTTTCCAGTCTTAAAAGTCAAATGTGTCATTACCACTGTCCTGGGTTTTCTGGGGTTGTCCTGCAATTCTGTTCCTTGTCCTGCAGTCCTGGAACTACCACTTTTTGTCCTGCAATTCTGTACCTTGTCCTGCAGTCCTGGAACTACCACTTTTTGTCCTGCAATTAGCTAGGTACAGACCACAATTTTTGGACTTAGGAGTGAATTATCATCTCATGCTAACAGCAGTGCAGTCTTGTTTAGCCTTACCTTGCCTTACTTACGACGCATGCCCAGTGTGGATGGGTGGGGGGGGGGGGGGGGGGGGGGGGGGGTTGAAATATTACTGCTATGAGACATGCAATGAGAGACTCACTCTGTCTCTGGGTGAGGCTTGCAGCAATGGCCACCCTATTTGCTTAGGAAGACTTAAAAAAGAGCATATAAGTGGCAGGATGATTGAAGCAAGACATGATACTAAGCAAGAAGGCAGGTTCATTTGTCCATTGCAACTTATGCTTTATATATTTACTGATTTCTTTGTTGTCTTTGGGGGTTGTGACCATGAAGTTAATTGGCATTTTGGCAATAAGAAGCACTCTGAGCTGGCAAGACAGGATGAAGTTCAAGCTAAAGTCAGTGGTGGCAGCTTTAGAAAGGACACAGGGTTCAGGTCAAGCTAAAGTCAGTGCTGACAAGGACACAGGGTGCAGGTCAAGCTAAAGTCAGTGCTGGCAGCTTTAGAAAGGACACAGGGTGCAGGTCAAGCTAAGTGAGCACACTAAGAGTGAGGTCATCAGGCAGTGAGGACACTAAGAGTGAAGTCATCAGGCAGTGTGCTCCTCTCCTCAGGGAAAGCCTTTACAAATACACAAATCTTTTCCCAGCCCTATACCACATACCAGTAGCCAGCCCATTGTGGTGGCGGGGCACCCAGTTGCCATGCATGGGTGGGGCATGTGTAGTGAACATACATGTGCACTCGTCATGTGTACAAGACAGGAAGCAAAGGACTTGGCAGGTGTTGAGGATTAGTCCAGCCTAACTCTCAAGTGATGGTATCAATTGCTGCCACCAGAGCTATGCTTATGTAAATAGCACCCGTATCTTGCAATCAGAGAATTTAGATTATTAATGAAGACATAAGTTACAATTACAGGACAAGGCAAAAGCTCCTGAACCTTGGTCAGTCAGGGTTCTTATACCCTGACTTCCCAGGAAACAGGATGTCACACATTCTTACATACACTCAGCAAAGTTCCATATACTATAACTAGGTAGGCCTATAAAATATCTAAGTCTGTTTGGTGCGACATAACTTGGTAACGTTCCCTCAGTACTCTATGTGTTAATGCCATGGTCTATGTTGATGAGTCTGCCCTCAACAGCAGGTGGCTTCAGCTCCACACAATGCCTTGTGTTCATTTCTAGTACCCAGAAGACTTAGGGCCAGGCCAGTAGCTAGGGCAGTGGCTAAAAACAATTCTAGGACAAATAAAGACCTGAAATGTACTACTTTGCAAGTTGCACCAGCTCACCCGCACACACACACACAACGACTTGCATTTTAGTAAACTTGATATGATGTAGACAAGAATGAAATATCTAACAGGAGCACATGTTAGTATTTTTGTGGCATTTCTCTCCCGGGTGGCTGCTGGTTATGTAGGTTACTGGACTCCTGTCTCTGCTTCTTTCTTCACTTTCCATCTGGCATCTCTGGCCACAGAGGCTCATTTATTGGGTGGCATCTTTGGCTTATGCATTCTTTTCATGTTCTCTATTCCAGCAAACTTGCTAATTAGTGCCATCGACGACTACACTGCCTCCACAAATTTCACCCTTTCAGTAACTGGGTGCTTGTCCAATAGAGTAGTAATGGAGACAGCCTCTAGCAAACCACTTACATTATGTGAGCTCTGATGTAGCTAATGTAGTTCATTAGTAACGGCACCATGTTGCATAATTTGTGAGCTAATTGTTGGGGGCATGAAAAATGCATGTAGAAGTACATCCCCAAACAAAATGGTTGACTATACCCAAAGACTGTTTTCTTTTGTATAATAGTAGATTTCAAGAAGGGAGTTCCCATGTCCCGATCGGACCAAACTTTATAAAAACCATCCTGTCATCAAGTTTCATCTGGATCTGACCTTTAAAAACAGACTTATAGCCAGATAATCATCGAATGGCATCTGCATACAGGTCTGGTACAAGCACTGATAACCAGATAATGACTGCACACAGGTCTGGTTCAAGCACTGATAACCAGATAATGACTGCATACAGGTCTGGTTCAAGCACTGATAACCAGATAATGACTGCATACAGGTCTGGTACAAGCACTGATAACCAGATAATGACTGCATACAGGTCTGGTTCAAGCACTGATAACCAGATAATGACTGCATACAGGTCTGGTACAAGCACTGATAACCAGATAATGACTGCATACAGGTCTGGTACAAGCACTGATAACCAGATAATGACTGCATACAGGTCTGGTTCAAGCACTGATAACCAGATAATGACTGCACACAGGTCTGGTACAAGCACTGATAACCAGATAATGACTGCATACAGGTCTGGTTCAAGCACTGATAACCAGATAATGACTGCATACAGGTCTGGTACAAGCACTGATAACCAGATAATGACTGCATACAGGTCTGGTTCAAGCACTGATAACCAGATAATGACTGCATACAGGTCTGGTACAAGCACTGATAACCAGATAATGACTGCATACAGGTCTGGTAGCACTGATAACCAGATAATGACTGCATACAGGTCTGGTTCAAGCACTGATAACCTGGAAGTACAGGCATTCATGTGTAAATGACGTAGAGTCAGCCAGCTCCAGATGCGTGCACATCACATGGTCAGAGGAAACTACATTGTAATGATCATGCCAGGAAGTGGGTGTAACTTGGGTGTGGCCAGGAAATGGACATGACTAATGATTAAGTACTCTCTCTGCCTCTCTCTATCTCATGTGCCAGGTGGACACAACCATAGCCACTGCTTGTGCCAGGTGGACACAACCATAGCCACTGCTTGTGCCAGGTGGACACAACCATAGCCACTGCTTGTGCCAGGTGGACACTAGCCACTGCTTGTGCCAGGTGGACACTAGCCACTGCTTGTGCCAGGTGGACACAACCATAGCCACTGCTTGTGCCAGGTGGACACAACCATAGCCACTGCTTGTGCCAGGTGAGTGGACACAACCATAGCCACTGCTTGTGCCAGGTGGACACAACCATAGCCACTGCTTGTGCCAGGTGGACACAACCATAGCCACTGCCAGGTGGACACAACCATAGCCACTGCTTGTGCCAGGTGAGTAGACACAACCATAGCCAGTGCTTGTGCCAGGTGAGTGGAGACAACCATAGCCACTGCTTGTACCAGGTGCACACAACCATAGCCACTGCTTGTACCAGGTGAGTGGAGACAACCATAGCCACTGCTTGTACCAGGTGAGTGGACACAACCGTAGCCACTGCTTGTGCCAGGTGAGTGGACACAACCATAGCCAGTGCTTGTGCCAGGTGGACACAACCATAGCCACTGCTTTTGTCAGGTGGACACAACCATAGCCACTGCTTGTGCCAGGTGAGTGGACACAACCATAGCCAGTGCTTGTGCCAGGTGGACACAACCATAGCCACTGCTTTTGTCAGGTGGACACAACCATAGCCAGTGCTTGTGCCAGGTGAGTGGACACAACCATAGCCAGTGCTTGTGCCAGGTGAGTGGAGACAACCATAGCCAGTGCTTGTGCCAGGTGAGTGGACACAACTGCTTGTGCCAGGTGAGTGGACACAACCATAGCCAGTGCTTGTACCAGGTGAGTGGAGACAACCATAGCCACTGCTTGTACCAGGTGAGTGGACACAACCATAGCCAGTGCTTGTACCAGGTGAGTGGAGACAACCATAGCCACTGCTTGTACCAGGTGAGTGGACACAACCATAGCCACTGCTTGTGCCAGGTGAGTGGACACAACCATAGCCACTGCTTGTGCCAGGTGAGTGAACACAACCATAGCCACTGCTTGTGCCAGGTGAGTGGAGACAACCATAGCCACTGTTTGTGCCAGGTGGACACAACCATAGCCAGTGCTTGTGCCAGGTGAGTGGAGACAACCATAGCCACTGCTTGTACCAGGTGAGTGGAGACAACCATAGCCACTGCTTGTGCCAGGTGAGTGGACACAACCATAGCCACTGCTTGTGCCAGGTGAGTGGACACAACCATAGCCAGTGCTTGTGCCAGGTGGACACAACCATAGCCACTGCTTGTGCCAGGTGAGTGGAGACAACCATAGCCACTGCTTGTACCAGGTGAGTGGACACAACCATAGCCAGTGCTTGTGCCAGGTGAGTGGAGACAACCATAGCCACTGCTTGTGCCAGGTGAGTGGACACAACCATAGCCAGTGCTTGTGCCAGGTGAGTGGACACAACCATAGCCACTGCTTGTGCCAGGTGAGTGAAGACAACCATAGCCACTGCTTGTACCAGGTGAGTGGACACAACCATAGCCACTGCTTGTACCAGGTGAGTGGACACAACCATAGCCACTGCTTGTACAGTACCAGGTGAGTGGACACAACCATAGCCACTGCTTGTGTCAGGTGGACACAACCATAGCCACTGCTTGTGCCAGGTGGACACAACCATAGCCACTGCTTGTGTCAGGTGGACACAACCATAGCCACTGCTTGGACACAACCATAGCCACTGCTTGTGCCAGGTGAGTGGACACAACCATAGCCACTGCTTGTGCCAGGTGGACACAACCATAGCCACTGCTTGTGCCAGGTGGACACAACCATAGCCAGTGCTTGTGCCAGGTGGACACAACCATAGCCACTGCTTGTGCCAGGTGGACACAACCGTAGCCACTGCTTGTGCCAGGTGGACACAAACATAGCCACTGCTTGTGTCAGGTGAGTGGACACAACCATAGCCACTGCTTGAGCGAGGTGGTGGACAAGATCTTTGGAGTAAAATATCTTATTTTATTTCTTGTGTGTGAGATATAAAGATGGCGGAATGGGATGAGCAAGCCTATCTATCCTGACCAAGCACACCTGTTGTCTGGGCCTGTACGAACATCCCATCGCTGTATGTACTGAGTGATGACATACAAAGCAAGTTATCTCAGGCTTTTTAGGTGAAAAGTGAATCTAAATTGCTACACACGCGCATAACAATAAACGAGTAGAAATATATCTGGATGGTATCAAAGTGAATGATTATCTTGGTTCAGTATTGGACATTTATAGCTGACTGTGGAGCTAGTCCCCTCAGATTCAATGAAGCTGGTTCAGGGGTGCTGGTCAGGGTGCTGGTAACACAGGCCTGCAGGGGTGCTGGTCACAGGCCTGCAGGGGTGCTGGTCACACAGGCCTGCAGGGGTGCTGCCTGCAGGGGTGCTGGTCACCTATAGGTGCAGGGGAAGAATACTGCCTCAGGCAAAGCCTTGAGAGATACAAAAGAATAACACTTGCAGCTTCATAGTGGAGCCACTTCCACCATTGTAGCACGTACTCTGAAAAGAGCGTTGAATAATTTGTCATTCCAAACTTTAGGCGTCTTGGGAAAAACAGTATCTCCAGGCTAAGAGGGATGTTCAGGAATCTCAGGAAACCAACTGAAGCATGACGTCTGCATGAACTACTAGCCAGGACCAACAAGGACAAGTGGCACCAGTGTGAATTAAGCTGACCCACAGGGTGTGTGGCATTACATTATATGCACATGTGCAAATTGGCACCAAATCATAGAAGAAAGCCTGAACGGCCAAAGGTGTTTAGGTTATTGCAGCTCCAACGAGACTGGGTCATTATAACAAAACCTCATTGTATTGTTTATGATGGACTCTTACATTCAAGGCACTTTGCAGCATTCATGCTAAAGTAATTAATCGCTCACCATTGATGCACCTCAGGATTTTAGCAGGCATTCATTTTCTCTCTCACTGTGCGTGTGTGTATGAGTGTGTGTGTGTGTGTGTGTGTGTGTGTTGTTTTCTTGTCAGCAGAGACCAAAATTACTTGATAGAGATATCCTTGCCAGCTTACAGCTGAGTAGACCTCATGTGTAGCAGCAGGTGGGAGGGGAAGGGGGAGGGTGCTCGATGACAACATTAGTATGTTTGCATGACACCAGTCAAGTGTAACTCGGAGTAAGCTCATTACTGGCACATTCACACCCTGCCTGCAGGTCTGGGATTGCTTCGGCATGAACTTGCACATCTCTTATCTTCATGACTCGCCCATTACTTCTCTGGCTTGGGCTCCTGATGGTAATCAAGGTCATGTGGAAGTCACATGACTTGTGTTATAGCCACTACATTATTATTTGCCCTCACATTCACACATGTGTATATATGTGTGCGTATTTATGTATGTGTGTATGTATGTATTTTATGTGTATGTATGTGTGTGTGAACATATGTGTATATGTATGTATGAGTATGTGCGTATGAATGTATGTTTATATGTATGTATGAGTATGGCGTATGAATGTATGTGTATATGTATGTATGAGTGTATGTGTGTATGCATGTATGTATTTATGTGTGTATGTGTGTATGTATTTGTGTGTGCATGTTTGAATGTGTGTGTATGAATGGATGCATTTATATAAGTATGGGTGTATGTATTCATGTGTGTATGTATGTGTGTGTATGTATGTATGCATATATGTATGCATGTATGTATTATGTGCATGTATGTGTATGCATGTATGTATTATGTGCATGTATGTGTATGCATATATGTATTATGTGCATGTATGTGTATGCATGTATGTATTATGTGCATGTATGTGTATGCATGTATGTATTATGTGCATGTATGTGTATGCATGTATGCAATGTGCATGTATGTGTATGCATGTATGTATTATGTGCATGTATGTGTATGCATGTATGTATTATGTGCATGTATGTGTATGCATATATGTATTATGTGCATGTATGTGTATGCATGTATGTATTATGTGCATGTATGTGTATGCATGTATGTATTATGTGCATGTATGTGTATGCATGTATGTATTATTTGCATGTATGTGTGTGCATGTATGTGATGCATGTATGTATTATGTGCATGTATGTGTATGCATGTATGTATTATGTGCATGTATGTGATGCATGTATGTATTATGTGCATGTATGTGTATGCATGTATGTATTATGTGCATGTATGTGATGCATGTATGTATTATGTGCATGCATGTGTATGCATGTATGTATTATGTGCATGTATGTGTATGCATGTATGTATTATGTGCATGTATGTGTATGCATGTATGTATTATGTGCATGTATGTGTATGCATGTATGTATTGTGTGCATGTATGTATTATTTACGTATGTGCATGTGTATGTATGTGTGTTTGCTTTCAGGTGAATTATTTGCTGTGGGAGCTTTTGACACTCTCAGACTTTGTGATAAGAAAGGAGTAAGTCAATGGTGGAGTACTTGACCTCAAGTGCACCAGGTCTTGCATGTAAAGAATGGTGGAGTACTGGACCTCAAGTGCACCAGGTCTTGCATGTAAAGAATGGTGGAGTACTGGACCTCAAGTGCACCAGGTCTTGCATGTAAAGAATGGTGGAGTACTGGACCTCAAGTGCACCAGGTCTTGCATGTAAAGAATGGTGGAGTACTGGACCTCAAGTGCACCAGGTCTTGCATGTAAAGAATGGTGGAGTACTGGACCTCAAGTGCACCAGGTCTTGCATGTAAAGAATGGTGGAGTACTGGACCTCAAGTGCACCAGGTCTTGCATGTAAAGAATGGTGGAGTACTGGACCTCAAGTGCACCAGGTCTTGCATGTAAAGAATGGTGGAGTACTGGACCTCAAGTGCACCAGGTCTTGCATGTAAAGAATGGTGAAGTACTGGACCTCAAGTGCACCAGGTCTTGCATGTAAAGAATGGTGAAGTCCTGGACCTCAAGTGCACCAGGTCTTGCATGTAAAGAATGGTGGAGTACTGGACCTCAAGTGCACCAGGTCTTGCATGTAAAGAATGGTGGAGTACTGGACCTCAAGTGTACCAGGTCTTGCATGTAAAGAATGGTGGAGTACTGGACCTCATGCACCAGGTCTTGCATGTAAAGAATGGTGGAGTACTTGACCTCAAGTGCACCAGGTCTTGCATGTAAAGAATGGTGGAGTACTGGACCTCAAGTGCACCAGGTCTTGCATGCTAAAGCTGTAGATGCATTTGGAATTGCTTTCAAAGATGGTTTTCAAGTGTTTTCACCACCATGGTGTTTAAATTCGATAGTCATCTTTGTAGTTTGATTTTCACATTTGTCCGTGCTAGTTATATATATTTTTTGTGTAATGTGTCTTTTGCAAGTGTATCTAAAGTGTGCTGAAGATCTTTCAACGTCTGTTGTTGCAGATCTTCTAATGTGTTTGTGCTTGTAGACATTTTGAATGTGTTTTTGAGGGAAAATCAGTTTGAAGATGCTTTAGCTTATGAGCTTGAGCTTGAAATTTTGGCTGGGAATTTAATTTGGTAGACTGATGGACAGTACTACCTCTTGAATTCCTTTTTATAAATGCCACTGTTATCTGGTAGGTGTGGTCTTCTTATTTTCGCTTGTTGCAAGAATAATATGGTGCTGATAAGTATTTTGCCAGGGAGAGGTTCCCAGGGAGAGGTTCCCGGGGAGAGGCTCCCGGGGAGAGGTTCCCGGGGTGAGGCTCCCGGGGAGAGGTTCCCGGGGAGAGATTCCTGTAGAGAGGTTATTGTCAGACAAAGAGCAAGCAACTAATATCTTCTGAGGTACATGGTGTGTGTGGTGTTCTTTCTCAGCACTGGCACTATTACTTTTCTCTCTTAAGGCCTCTATATCTGAATGGGTGTGCATTAGAAGCACATCCAGTCCTGAACAACCTGAATTAGAATCAATGCTCACTGGTCATGTCCACACTATATCTGAATGGGTGTGCATTAGAAGCACATCCAGTCCTGAACAACCTGAATTAGAATCAATGCTCACTGGTCGTGTCCACACTATATCTGAATGGGTGTGCATTAGAAGCACATCCAGTCCTGAACAACCTGAATTAGAATCAGTGCTCACTGGTCATGTCCACACTATATCTGAATGGGTGTGCATTAGAAGCACATCCAGTCCTGAACAACCTGAATTAGAATCAATGCTCACTGGTCGTGTCCACACTATATCTGAATGGGTGTGCATTAGAAGCACATCCAGTCCTGAACAACCTGAATTAGAATCAATGCTCACTGGTCGTGTCCACACTATTCAATAAACTAACAACTTGTGTAGCACAAAAGGTTTTGTTTCCTCCTCTTGTGGATGAGCTCCCACAGACGTGAAGGAGACCTGCGCTGCAGAACAGGAGGATAGAGCCAAGGGAAAGTCAGGGTCCATTAAAGGATGGGCACGAATCCCACAAGGGAAAAAATAAATCGGGAGGAATATGCTAGTAATACAGTGTAAGTCAGTCTAATCTAGCTTTAGTAATAACAAACATTAGTTACAGTGCAAGTATTAACATGAGCTTTGGTGTTAGTCAGTCTAATCTGGCTCTAACATTAACAAGTCAGTCTAATTTGGCTCTAACATTAGCTACAATGTAAGTGAGTCTAATCTAGCTCTAGTTTAAGTCAGTCTAATCAAGCTCTAGTAATCAGTGTAAGTCGGTCTAATCTAGCTCTAGTAATAACATTAGGTACAGTGTAAGGTCCATCTAATCAAGCTCTAGTAATCAGTGTAAGTCGGTCTAATCTAGCTCTAGTAACAACATTAGCTACAGTGTAAGTCCATCTAATCTAGCTCTAGTAACAACATTAGCTACAGTGTTAGCTAGTCTAATCCAGCTAGCCTACAGACCAATCCACCAAATTTAATTCCCACCAAACTTTCTGGCTATATGGTATACATGGTATACATGTCATTCAAGGTGGACGCATCTGCGCTATCGATCAATTATGCCTTGCTCTATCCACGGATACTTCACCTTAGCCCTTACTCTAGGCCAGTTTTAGCAAAGGTTAGGTGTGTGTGTGTGTGTGTGTGTGTGTGTGTGTGTGTGTGTGTGTGGTGCATGCATGCATATGTGCATGTCCAATCAAGTGCAGTACCATCCATGGAATGGGATAGGTTAGGGTTAGATTAAGGCTAGGTTAGGGAAAGGATAGGTTAGGGTTAGGTTAAGGCTAGGTTTAGGGATAGGTTAAGTAAGGCCTAGGACCAGGGCTAGGGTTATAGGGCAGGACCCTAGGGTAAAGTATCCATAGGTAGTGCAATATAGTGCAATGCCACTCATGTCCATAGGTTAGGGCTAGGTTAGGGCTAAGTTAGGGCTAGGACTAGGATAGGGTAGGGGAAATATCCATGAAATGTAGTGCAACATCACCCATAGGATTAGGGTCAAGGCTAGGTTAGGGCTAGGGCAAGGGCTAGGTTAGGGCAAGGGCACTAGGTTATTAGGGTCAGGTCTAGGTTAGGGTCAGGGCTAGGTTAGGACAAGGGAACTAGGTTAGGGTCAGGCTAGGTTAGGGTCAGGGCTAGGTTAGGGTCAGGGCTAGGTTAGGGTCAGGACTAGGTTAGGGCAAGGGCTCTAGGTTAGGGTCAGGCTAGGTTAGGGTCAGGGCTAGGTTAGGGTCAGGGCTAGGTTAGGGTCAGGACTAGGTTAGGACAAGGGCACTAGGTTAGGGTCAGGCTTGGTTAGAGTCAGGGCTAGGTTAGGGCCAGGCACTAGGTTAGGGTCAGGCTAGGTTAGAGTCAGGGCTAGGTTAGGGTCAGGGCTAGGTTAGGGCCAGGGCACTAGGTTAGGGTCAGGGCACTAGGTTAGGGTCAGGGCACTAGGTTAGGGTCAGGGCACTAGGTTAGGGTCAGGGCACTAGGTTAGGGTCAGGGCACTAGGTTAGGGCCAGGGCTAGGTTAGGGCAAGGGAAAAGTATTTATAGCTAGTGAGTGTCAAACGAACATGACGTGTACACTGGTGCTTTACTTTACTTTCTCCTTCAACCACACCCTTCTCTTATTCCATCTGCTTTCTCCTCTGCCACTCTCTCCTTTCTTCTCTCTCCCCCCTCCCTCCCCCTCTCCTCCTCCACCTCTCCCCTTTTCCCAATTTATCCTTCCCCTTTCCCCCAGTGGTCGTACAGCCTGGAGAAGCCATCCACAGGCTCCATCCTGGCCCTGGCCTGGACATTGGATGGCACTCAGCTGGCAGGTGCATGTGGGAATGGCCACGTCATCTTCGCTCAAATAGTTGACAGGTATGAATATACTTGAACGAGCAATACCCAGAAATAGAAGCACGGTCTTACTAAGGCTAGCACTCGAGTCTGAATGTACTCGTTAATATTGTATCATTCTTTGCTTTACCACACAGCACTCTAGCTCTTGCATTTCTACTCATTCTTGCTCTCCCTCTCCACTCCACCCTCTCTCTACCCCTCTACTCCTCTACTCCTCCTCTCACCCTCTACTCCTCCTCTCTCCTCCTCTCTCCCCTCTCACCCCTCTACTCCTCCTCTCTCCTCTTCTCACCCTCTACTCCTCCTCTCTCCCCTCTCACCCTCTACTCCTCCTCTCTCCTCCTCTCACCCTCTACTCCTCCTCTCTCCTCCTCTCACCCTCTACTCCTCCTCTCTCCCCTCTACTCCTCTATTCTCCCCCCCTCTCTTTTCTTCCACCTCTTTCTCACTCACTTCTCTTCTTTGCCTCTCCTTCCCCCTTTTCCCTCCATTCTTCTTTCCCCTTCTCCTTCTCCCTCTTCTCCCCCCGCCACCCCCTTTTCCCTTTCCTCTTCCCCCTTTCTTTTCCCCTCCTCCTCTTCCCCTCTCCTCTTCCTCTCTTTCCTATCCCCCCCCCCCCCCCCCCTCCCCCCGTCCCAGACATTTTGAATGGGGTAACCTGGAGGTGACGGTGAACGAAGATGACACTATTGACACGAGAGATGTGACAAACTTGTCAGCCAAGGAACATTTGGAGCTCAACAATCGCATCGTCAGGGTCTCGTTAAGCTGGGGGTACCTCATCGTCACCACTGCATCACAGTGCTACATCTACAAGTTAGCTGTCATTGTAATTGCTGTGATATATGATCATGTGATGCAGATGTTATGATTGTTGCTTCTAGGGCCACAAATTGGACAACCCCTGTGATTATTGACTTGCGGGGTGGATCGGTATCTGTCATCAAGCAGACCCGGTCGTAAGTGTGTGCTTGACTGAACAGAGGATGTCTAGCAGTTTATTAGTACTGCATGCAGAGGATGTCTAGAAGTTTATTAGTACTGCATGCAGAGGATGTCTAGCAGTTTATTAGTACTGCATGCAGAGGATGGCTAGCAGTTTATTAGTACTGCATGCAGAGGATGGCTAGCAGTTTATTAGTACTGCATGCAGAGGATGGCTAGCAGTTTATTAGTACTGCGTGCAGAGGATGTCTAGCAGTTTATTAGTACTGCATGCAGAGGATGTCTAGCAGTTTATTAGTACTGCATGCAGAGGATGGCTAGCAGTTTATTAGTACTGCATGCAGAGGATGTCTAGCAGTTTATTAGTACTGCATGCAGAGGATGTCTAGCAGTTTATTAGTACTGCATGCAGAGGATGTCTAGCAGTTTATTAGTACTGCATGCAGAGGATGGCTAGCAGTTTATTAGTACTGCATGCAGAGGATGTCTAGCAGTTTATTAGTACTGCATGCAGAGGATGTCTAGCAGTTTATTAGTACTGCATGCAGAGGATGTCTAGCAGTTTATTAGTACTGCATGCAGAGGATGTCTAGCAGTTTATTAGTACTGCGTGCAGAGGATGTCTAGCAGTTTATTAGTACTGCGTGCAGAGGATGTCTAGCAGTTTATTAGTACTGCGTGCAGAGGATGTCTAGCAGTTTATTAGTACTGCATGCAGAGGATGTCTAGCAGTTTATTAGTACTGCATGCAGAGGATGTCTAGCAGTTTATTAGTACTGCATGCAGAGGATGGCTAGCAGTTTATTAGTACTGCATGCAGAGGATGTCTAGCAGTTTATTAGTACTGCATGCAGAGGATGTCTAGCAGTTTATTAGTACTGCATGCAGAGGATGTCTAGCAGTTTATTAGTACTGCATGCAGAGGATGGCTAGCAGTTTATTAGTACTGCATGCAGAGGATGTCTAGCAGTTTATTAGTACTGCATGCAGAGGATGTCTAGCAGTTTATTAGTACTGCATGCAGAGGATGTCTAGCAGTTTATTAGTACTGCGTGCAGAGGATGTCTAGCAGTTTATTAGTACTGCATGCAGAGGATGTCTAGCAGTTTATTAGTACTGCATGCAGAGGATGTCTACAGTTTATTAGTACTGCATGCAGAGGATGTCTAGCAGTTTATTAGTACTGCATGCAGAGGATGGCTAGCAGTTTATTAGTACTGCCTGCAGAGGATGTCTAGCAGTTTATTAGTACTGCATGCAGAGGATGTCTAGCAGTTTATTAGTACTGAATGTAGCAGTTTATTAGTACTGCATGCAGAGGATGGCTAGCAGTTTATTAGTACTGCGTGCAGAGGATGGCTAGCAGTTTATTAGTACTGCATGCAGAGGATGGCTAGCAGTTTATTAGTACTGCATGCAGAGGATGTCTAGCAGTTTATTAGTACTGCCTGCAGAGGATGGCTAGCAGTTTATTAGTACTGCATGCAGAGGATGTCTAGCAGTTTATTAGTACTGCGTGCAGAGGATGGCTAGCAGTTTATTAGTACTGCATTCAGAGGATGTCTAGCAGTTTATTAGTACTGCATGCAGAGGATGTCTAGCAGTTTATTAGTACTGCACGCAGAGGATGTCTAGCAGTTTATTAGTACTGCATGCAGAGGATGTCTAGTAGTTTATTAGTACTGCATGCAGAGGATGTCTAGCAGTTTATTAGTACTGCATGCAGAGGATGTCTAGCAGTTTATTAGTACTGCATGCAGAGGATGTCTAGCAGTTTATTAGTACTGAATGTAGCAGTTTATTAGTACTGCATGCAGAGGATGTCTAGCAGTTTATTAGTACTGCATGCAGAGGATGTCTAGCAGTTTATTAGTACTGCATGCAGAGGATGTCTAGCAGTTTATTAGTACTGCATGCAGAGGATGTCTAGCAGTTTATTAGTACTGCATGCAGAGGACGGTAGAACATGTGGATATCATGTGATCCATGAGCATGCACGATGCAGTTTGTGTGAAGTGCAATACTGGAGGTCAGTCCTTATAAGGTAAGAGTGGTCTTGTGTCTCCTACGCACCTGCATGACTCTGTCCAAGGTTGAGTGGGTGTGGCCATATAAAAGTGTATTTCACTTTGCACGCAGGCATTTTCTGATGGCAGATGACGTGCTGGGCATCACGATATTTTCTTATGAGGTGCATATGTGTGTGTGCATGCATGTGTGTGTGTGTGTATGTGTGTGTGCATGTATGTCTGCATGGATGTGTGTGCGTGCATGTGTGTGTGTGTGCATGTATGTGTATATGTGTGTGCATGTATGTCTGCATGCATGTGTGTGTGTGCATGTGTGTGTGTGTGCATGTATGTGTGTGCATGTGTGTGTGTGCATGTGTGTGTGTGTGCATGTGTGTGTGTGCATTGTGTGTGTGTATGTGTGTGTGCATGTGTATGTGTGTGTGCATGTATCTGTATGTGCATGTGTATGTATGTGTTATGCATGTGTGTGTGCATGCATGTGTGTGTTCATGTATGTATGTGTGCATGCATGTGTGTGTTCATGTATGTGTGTGTGTGCATGTGTGTGTATATAGCACACTGTAACACACTTTACCGCCATGGTTAACATACATGTGCATGATGCATTGGTTGGTTGTGACACACCCCTCCTGCAGGGCCGCAGTGTGAGCCAGATCAAGGTGATTGGGGCGAGCTACGGTACCCTTGGCATCCACACCCTCAGTCTCAGTCAGGACATTGTGGCCGTCAGAGAGAAGAACAATGAGAAAAGTACCTTTGCCACAAGCAGCGTAGACCATTGATGTGTTTTAGTTTGTTTTAGACAGACCTTATTATAGGGTGATTTATATCACACACATTTCAATGTGACCCACCCCACCCAACTCAACCACCTGACCCACCCCACCCAACTCAACCACCTGACCCACCCGACCCAACTCAACCACCTGACCCACCCCACCCAACTCAACCACCTGACCCACCCCACCCAACTCAACCACCTGACCCACCCACCCAACTCAACCACCTGACCCACCCCACCCAACTCAACCACCTGACCCACCCCACCCAACTCAACCACCTGACCCACCCACCCAACTCAACCACCCACCCAACTCAACCACCTGACCCATCCCACCCAACTCAACCACCTGACCCACCCCACCCAACTCAACCACCTGACCCACCCCACCCAACTCAACCACCTGACCCACCCCACCCAACTCAACCACCTGACCCACCCACCCAACTCAACCACCTGACCCACCCCACCCAACTCAACCACCTGACCAACCCCACCCAACTCAACCACCTGACCCACCCCACCCAACTCAACCACCTGACCCACCCCACCCAACTCAACCACCTGACCCACCCCAGCCAACTCAACCACCCCACCCAACTCAACCACCTGACCCACCCCACCCAACTGAACCACCTGACCCACCCACCCAACTCAACCACCTCAACCACCCCACCCAACTCAACCACCTGACCCACCCCACCCAACCCCAAACATCCCATAAAATCACTGTTGTTACTGGTAGAACTGAAAATATCTGGCTCAGAAGCAATATTAATCCATGTCCCACTCGACACCCTAACACCCCTCCCCTCCCTCCCCTCCCTCCCCTCCCCCCCCCCTCCCTCCCTTCCCACCCTTCCCACCCCACTGCATTAAATAACCATCTTTAAGCTGGTGTAACTGTAAATTTAATTGTGTATGTATCAGTAAAATTAATGTGGGAAGAAGTGGGCATTATATAGAAAAGGAGGCTCTGCTGGCATATGATGTAATTATGTTTTGTTTTCTAGTTGTTCACTTGTTTGATGCTGTCAGTGGCAAAGAGCTGGAAGATGGCCAGCAGCCATTCACACACCACAATGACATAGCCAGCTTATCCCTGAGTCAGGCAGGAGCTGCCAGCCAACGGCTGCTTGCATTCTTGGACAAGAACAGTGACCTCTACATCTCCTCCATTCAAGGAAAACACAAGGCATTCCCTCTAGGTGAGTCATTTTTAACACAAGGGGTTCCCTCTAGGTGAGTCAGGGGGTTTCAACATAAGGGGTTCCCTCGGTGAGTCACGGGGTTTCAACATAAGGGGTTCCCTAGGTGAGTCATGGGGTTTCAACATAAGGGGTTCCCTCTAGGTGAGTCAGGGGGTTTCAAATATAAGGGGTTCCCTCTCAGTGGCCTATCCAGAAGGGATCGACTGGTCTCGTTCGAGGCCTCCTTTTCCTCTAATTTCCAAAACTCTAACTAAACAACTAAACAACAAACCTGCAATGCTTTTTGCCTTTTCTTGCTTTTTGCTTTTTCTTTTAGCTAGCTATGTTTACTCTGCTAGCTGGCTGACCTGCGAAGCCATACCTCCAAGTGGGGGAAACATAGGGGTGTGGCTGCACCAGACTAAACCTTACCTTTATCGTCGTTCCAATGTTCAACACCTGGTTCATTACCTCCCAGAGAGATTTACTGTCGACTCCTGTCACTCACCAAATATCTTACTCATGGCTCAGTCAAAGTTAAGGCTTTTTTTCAAAGCCACTCCCGGCCCCCCTACACTAAGTAAGTTGATCTAAACTGAGCACTGATTGAGCTATTGAATAGATTGCCAACTTAGTACTAGTACTAGCTAGCTATAGTCCTTGCAGCCAGCCACTACTGCTAGCTAGTAGAGTTAATTTACATAGAAATTTCCACATTTAATGCATAGGAAACAAAAAAGGACCAACAAGAACACCACTTTTCCATCTCCAGCTGTGGTACCTGTTGTCACTCTTCCATGGTCTCCTGCTTCAGTCCATTGTGTCTCCTCCAAGCCCTCTGTGTCTGTGATTCTCACCCAGCCCTCTGTGTCTGTCACAGAGCACTCTCTATCTGTGTCTCCCACCCAGCCCTCTCTGTGTGTGTCTCCTACCCAGCCCTCTCTGTGTGTGTCTCCCACCCAGCCCTCTGTGTGTGTGTGTCTCCCACCCAGCCCTCTCTGTGTGTGTCTCCCACCCAGCCCTCTCTGTGTGTGTCTCCCACCCAGCCCTCTCTGTGTGTGTGTCCCCCACCCAGCCCTCTCTGTGTGTGTGTCTCCCACCCAGCCCTCTCTGTGTGTGTGTCCCCTCCAGCCCTCTCTGTGTGTGTCTCCCACCCAGCCCTCTCTGTGTGTGTCTCCCACCCAGCCCTCAGGCTCTGTGTCTCCCCCTGAGCCTGCGCTATTACCGCCTTCATGTTCCGCTTCTGTCCTGCCCTCTCATTCCGCGTCTCATGTGCCCTGCACTTCCTTGTCCACTTTTTCTGCTCCTTCTTCGTCAAGTACTTCAATTGATTTTGAGAAGTGTAACAATATTGGCTTGCTTATGCGCTCAATGCCCCAAACAGATATCCTGAATTTGGCTCCAGAGTGCAAGTATTCACTTTTAGTTAATCATTTTAAGCTGATAATTTCCAACGAGTTATTTAGATGGCTGTAATAGGTCTTGTCAACATAAATACTTGGCTGAAAACCCTTGGTTTGTTTATAGTAAAGTAGAAGATGGAATATTTTGTTTGCCATGTGTTCTCTTTGCTACAAAGGGTTTGGGTCATTTTGCATGTAATGGATTTAATGTTTGCCAGTCACAACTGTACGCAGTACCATCAGCTGGCTTTAGCTCGGGCAGATGCTTTAAAGTCTTCCCACGCGTGTCCAGAGTCTTCTATTAAGACTCGTTGGCTGCATATAGATGAAAGTAACATAGCAACAAATAGGGATGTATGGCTAATGCAATACTTCTTTGTGGCAAGCAATGTATAGCTATTCGAGGTCACAGAGATGATTGCACGGCTGATTCTGAGGTCAACAGAGGGAATCTTTTAGCACTTCTTGAATACTCTGTGAGGTCCGGAAATGTTGCATTAGCCAAGCATTTGAAAGATGCTTAAAACTTATACTAGCAAAACTACCCACTCATTGAATGCATAGGTGATCATATTAGAGATAGTATAATACAGGAAATTAAACAAGCTAAATATTATTCTATTCTTAGTGATGAAGTCGTTGATATATCCAGTAAGAAGCAGGTGTCAGTAGTGTTAAGATTTGTCGATAGTAATTGTAATATAAGAGAAGAATTCTTAGATTTCATAAGTGTAGAAAGGATCACTGGAGAGGTTTTGGCTCGTGCAATAAAAGAAGCACTGAATAAGTTTGACTTGGACTTTGAAGATTGTAGGGGGCAAGGCTATGATGGTGCTAGCAATATGTCTAGTGCAAGGGGTGTGCAGGGTCGTCTCTTGGCAGAAAATCCTAAAGCCACATATATCCACTGTAATAGTCACATGCTTAATTTGTGTATTGTTGAAGCTTGTAGCTTACCTCCTATTCATAATATGAATTCTACTGTTACTGAGACAGCATACTTCTTCCATTATAGTGCTAAACGGCAACTATTTCTTGAGAAAGTAATTGATAAGGGAACTAGCGTTGTTAAAGTTAAGGATCTTTGTAGAACAAGATGGATTTATCGGCACGTCGCTTATGACATTTTTTATGTTTTGTATCAATTCCTTGTAACTGCAATGGAAGCAATTACAGAACATGATCCTACATATGGGGGATATGAACTGGGATATGAAAACAATTGTGGCAGCCAATGGCTTGCTCAAGATGTACCTTTCCTTTCCTTTTATAATATCTTTCATAGCAACAATGAATTCTATGTCTATTATAAAACCTGTAAGTATAAAATTACAAAAGAAAAGTAGTGACACAGTTAAAGCTTATATGGATGTTAAAGACGTACTGAATGAACTTTGTGTAGTTCGTCAAAGTGAGGAAATGTTACATTCATGGTATGTGCAAGCTGAAGTTATAGCTCATGATGTTGGTGTGGTTCCTGAAGTCCCATGTGTATCTGCTCGACAAACTTACAGAAATAATGTGGAGTACAGTTCTGTGGAAGAATACTATCGAAGAACTGCTGTGCTTCCTTTATTGGACCACTTAGTTCAGCAAATGAATGATAGGTTTGGTAAGACTCAAACAGTAGCAGCCAATTACTCGGGATGATATATCTTTTGAGGACTTGATTTCTTTATATAATGATGACTTGCCAAGTACTGCACTTGTGTCTACTGAGGTGTGGAGGTGGAGGGCAAAGTGGCAGAGTCAAGATGCTGACAAGCAGCCATCCACCCTTCAATCAGCTCTGAAAAAGTGTGACAAGGATTACTTTCCTAACCTTTACTTACTGCTGCGCATCGCATGTAGTATTCCAGTCACATCATGTGAGAACGAGAGGGCCAATAGTACCTTAAAAAACCTTAAAACTTTCTTACGTAGTAGTATGGGGCAGGACAGATTATCCGCATTAGCATTGATGCATATTCATTATAGTTTTCCTGTTGATCTTGATGATGTTGTTGATAGATTTTAAACTTAAATGTGCTTTATGAGTATGTAAATAGGGCAATTCCGGGAAAATGTCAACCAAGGGGTCAAAATTTCAAAATGGGTTTTGAGTATGCTCTAATGCTCCATTTTAAAGCTAAATAAATGAAGTTTCATATTCTGTTTCATATTCTGCAATTTTTAACCCAATATGACAAACGGGTAATGAGATATGCTTGTTTTTAAGTAATTGTTTTTAAGTAATTGCCATAGTAACAGATTATGACAGAAGCTTTGTTCTGTTTTAGATCTGACACCTCCTACAGTTGAGAATTGAGTTTTGCTCCAAATTAAGTGTATTTGGATCATTTTTATAATTTTTAAGTGTAGATTTAAGTAGATTCAATGGATTTTTTGGGTTACACCCACTAAATAATATTTTACGGTTTGTAGTTTCGGGATATAATTGATGCCGTACGTATGTCACAAATATGTGCAACTTTATTAATTATTTCAGTGATATTAAAGTATTAACTAAAACCATTTCATATTCTCTTTTAGTTTTCTATTAGGCATAACTTCCACCCTTAATGGAAAGGCCACACCCCATGACTTACGGAAAAACCTGTGACGTACATACAAGGTTCTTGTACGTACGTCATGTACACACGTCACAGCTTAGCAAATTCCCATCTAGACATTGTTAAAATATGTAGAATTTGTTATTGTACAGCCTTAATCTTTGCCCTTTTCTTTGTTTGTCTTTCTGCCATTGACAATTCGATCTTCAGAAGAGTTAGAATGGCTACAGCACTAATTCAATCTTCTATTTATAGTTTGCTACCTTACATTTTCTAGAACATTCTAAACTGACTAGACTGATTGTCACCATTATACAGCTGACAAGGTTAGGGCTTGGACAAAGGATGGGTTTAGTGCTTGGACCATGACTAGGGTTAGGGTTGGACAAAGGCTAGGTTTAGGGGTTGGACATTGACCAGGGTTGGGTTTGGAGAAAGGCTAGGGTTAGGGGTTGAGGGCTTGAACAAAGTCTAAGGTTAGGGGTTGGACATTGATCAGGATAAGGGGTTGGACATTGACCAGGGTTAGTGCTTGGACAAAGGCTAGGGTTAGGTGTTGGACATTGACCAGGGTTAGGGCTAGGACAAAGGCTAGGGTTAGGGGTTGGACCTTGACCAGGGTTAGGGCTTGGACAAAGGCTAGGGTTAGGGGCTGGACATTGACCAGTTAGGGCTTTGACAATGACTCGAGTTAGTGCTTGGACAATGACTTGTACAGGTTAGGGCTTGGACCATGACTGGGATTAGGCTTGGACCATTACCTGGGTTATGGCTTGGACAATGACTATGGTTAGAGGTTAGGGTGTAAAGAAAAAAGCTGCCTGAGCCTGTAGCCAGGAAGGTAGGCTGGTAAAGAAACAAAGCTGCTGCTTGAGTTATAGCTACAAACTGATAGTCATTCCCCAAATACATACACTATCTAGCCTGAAAGTAAAACTATTTTAGCAGCTGGCATTGAGGAGATCTGTTAAGAAGTACGTAGTTCACTAGGTTCCTTTCTGTGTGCTACAGGCATCCCTTTTAGGGAAGAACTGGTGAATATGAATCTACATCCCTGCTGTAAACTCTAGGGATTGGGAGTGGGGAAGTTAGATGCAGCAATGTTTGGCTAGACTTTACTAGAACAGCTGGGGAGTGCAAGACCTTGGGAAGTGTGTTCCTGTTTCATCCTTCATTGAGCAAGTGACCTGTGACGCCACTTCCAAGAAGTGCATGACACGAGAATGCTCAACCTGTGTGGATCTGATTGATGAGTTTGCACCACAAAGCAGCTCAGGGACCTTGCAGTACTACCAGTAGAAGTCTACGGATAGCCGAATTGAGAAGGTAGACATGACTGATACAGTGGATGCAGTTTTTAATGAGCTGAAGAAACAGCTGAGTACCTTCCTACTCTATACCTTTGTGAAGAGAGAGCAAGCAGCTTCGTTTGACTCCTTGAAGAACTCCTGTGATGGTAAATCCATTGTTTTGCAAGTCGATTTCTCTGAAAAAGAAATACAAGCAGCCCACTGGCACCACGCTCAGGCAACGATCTTCACCACTCACACTTGGATCAACAATGCTACCAATTTCAGTATGGTAGTAATTTCGACCACACAAAATACAGCATTTTCGTTTTCATGTCACAGTATATTTTCCGAAGTCTCCAAGCGAAATTCCCAAGCATAGAAACCGTCAATGTTTTCAGCGATGGGCCAACTTCTCAGTTTAAGCAGAGGTTCCTCTTTTCAAATCTCCACTACTGGGAGCGAGACCATGACATCTCTATCAGATGGAATTTTTTTGCCACATCTCATGGAAAAGGTGTCATAGACGGGATTGGAGGGACAGTGAAGAGGGCAGTTTGGAGACACATTCGGTCAGAGAGAAGTCTTATCACCACTCCGCAAGAGTATTTAGCACTCGCCAGACAAGTTGAATTCATTGCCAAGAGTGAGATTGATCAACAATCTGCATTTCTGGATGCCAAATGGGAAGGAGTGATGGCAGTCCCCCAAACACACAAAGTTCATTGTATTCAAGCTTCTGGTGTGGATGAGGTCAAAGTAGCCGATACTTCCAACGAGATAGAGAATGTTTCCAAGTTTGTTTAATCCGCAACACCAATGATGTCACTCCTCCGACCAATTCAACAATTGAACAGGATTATCCAATTGAAGACGATGCCCAGCCTCAGCTACCAGCACTGAACTTGACAATTGGATTGTGGGTTGTTATGGAGTATGATGGTGAAGAGTTTCCAACCTGTATAGAGGATTCTGATGTTAAGTAAATGTCATGCATAGAAGTGCAAATGCTTGGAAGTGGCCGAGACCTGAAGACAAAATCTTCTACTTAAGAAACAAAATTGTACGTATCATTAACCCACCAAGTGTTGCAGGCAATCGAGGACAGTTTGCATTTGAAGACATTTAGCATCTGTTTATGTTATGCTTACAAGTACTTGCTTTGTCTAATAGTGCCTAGCAATGCTCAGAATTCTATCCTTAATCACACATGTACGTCCGTCACGGGTTTTGTGTACGTCCATCACAAAGTTTAATGAGGATTAATTTGATTATACAATATTCAACAGTTAGGCTTTGGGTATTAAACATTACTTCTATGCCTTAGTATGAACATTTATAAAAACAAGAACAATATCCCTAGTAACTTCACAGAGTTTGGGCTTTAAACATTCCTACCCATGATTTCCCATTTTTCTGCGTCCGTCCGTCACAGCCCTTTAACGAGGCCTAACCCCTTCTGTATTATGAAAGTGAAAATAATTTTGACTAATGTCTAGCCTAGGTCAAGCCTTTGTTGTGAATATGTATTGTATACAGATTTACCATTTCTGAAACTAGCTACAGCTCAATTTGCTGTCTGAATTTTACGTCTGTCACACCGGAAGTGCCCAATAGCATTTCTCTTCCAATTCTTTTTTTTTACCCCTTTTTCCCTTCAATTATTGACCCTTGGACTTCATGATTCAGATTCATAATTTTTATATATATCATTGTGATAACCAATCATAATAACTTGGATTTGTTGTTCCTTTATTCAATGTAATTTAGTCTTAACAGTTTTCTCTCTACAGTTTGTATATATATGCTGTATTTGATATAATAAATCTATATTTCTATATTTAAATTTTAATAAAAGAGGCTTCCCCCAATAATTCCTAGATCCGCCCCTGCCTCTAGGTGCATCAGTGGGTTTCAACATAAGGGGTTCCCTTGGTGAGTCAGGGGGTTTCAACATAAGGGGTTCCCTCGGTGAGTCAGGGGGTTTCAACACAAGGGGTTCCCTCTAGGTGAGTCAGGGGGTTTCAACATAAGACATTTCCTCTAGGGGTTTCAACATAAGGGGTTCCCTTGGTGAGTCAGGGGGTTTCAACATAAGGGGTTCCCTCTAGGTGAGTCAGGGGTTTCAACATAAGACATTTCCTCTAGGTGAGTCAGGGGTTTTCAACATAAGGGGTTCCCTCTAGGTGAGTCAGGGGTTTCAACATAAGGGGTTCCCTCTAGGTGAGTCAGGGGGTTGTGAACATAAGACATTCCCTCTAGGTGAGTCAGGGGGTTGTGAACATAAGACATTCCCTCTAGGTGAGTCAGGGGGTTTCAGGGGGTTTCAACATAAGGGGTTCCCTCTAGGTGAGTCAGGGGGTTTCAACATAAGGGGTTCCCTTGGTGAGTCAGGGGGTTTCAACATAAGGGGTTCCCTCTAGGTGAGTCAGGGGTTTCAACATAAGGGGTTCCCTCTAGGTGAGTCAGGGGTTGTGAACATAAGACATTCCCTCTAGGTGAGTCAGGGTGTGTGTGAACATAAGACATTCCCTCTAGGTGAGTCAGGGGGTTGTGAACATAAGACATTCCCTCTAGGTGAGTCAGGGGGTTTCAACGTAAGACATTCCCTCTAGGTGAGTCTGGGGGTTCAAGCAAGTTCATCGTGTGGTGTTGCAGCACTTGTGAGTGTGCCATCATCAAATTCATATGGTTGTGTATGTCTGGCTCTATAGAAGCCATCTTTATTTGGAATAGTTATCTTGCTTTGGTTTGCTATTTGAGGACTCTCAAGTAACATATCCATCCTATCACATGCACTGGTCACATGACATCCTCGTCACATGTTAACACTTCAGGTTCCATGGTGACCAGTATGTGTTGGAACGAGACAACCGATATGCTGGCCACCATGCAGGACGGCAAGTTTGTGGTGTGGTGCTACCCAGCAGTCATACACTTCGACAAAGACTTACTCCCTCTCACTAAATTCGTCAAAGAGGGAAGGTAAGTATGGCCATTGAAGATTACAAACAAAATCTGGGAGGGGGAGGGGCGGGGAAGAATTGGAGAGGCATAATTCTGCAAAGTGCTTTGAGCCATAAAAGCTAACATTCACTACACTATTAGAGAGTTACAGAATTTCACACTAGTATTGCTATTAATTAGAGTAACAGGGTGTCACACTATTATTGTTATTAATCAGAGTAACAGAATATCACACTATTCTTGCTATTAATCAAAGTAATAGTGTGCCACACCATTATTGCAGAGTAACAGCGGGTCACACTATTATTGCTATTGATCAGAGTAACACAGTGTCACACTATTTTTGGTATTAATCAGAGTAACAGAGTGCCACACTTGCAGAGTGACACTGAGTAACTGAGTGTAACACTATTAATCAGAGTAACAGGGTGTCACACTTATATTACAGAGTAACAGAGTGCCCCACTATTATTGCTATTAATCAGAATAACAGGGTGCCACACTATTATTGCTGTTAATCAGAGTAAGTAACAGAGTGTCACACTATTATTGCTATTAATCAGAGTAACAAAGTGTCACACTATTTTAATTGGAGTGACAGGGTGCCACACTATTAATTGGCTTAACAGTTGTCATACTATTATTACCATTAATCAGAGTAACAGCGTGTCACACTATTATTGCTGTTAATCAGTGACCGAATGTCATACTATTATTGCTATTAATCCGAATAACAGCATGTTACACTAGTATTGTTATTCATCAGAGTAACAGAGTGTCATACTATTACTACTATTGATCAGAGTAACAGGGTGTCACACTATTATTGCTATTAATCCGAGTATCAGTGTCACACTATTATTGCACAGTAACAGGATGTCACACTATTACTGCTATTAATCAGAGTAAAGTGGGTGATCAGAGTAACAGGGTGTCACACTTATTGCTATTAACAGGGTGTCACTATTATTGCTGAGAGTAACAGTGTGCCATGCTATATTATTACTGTTAATCAGAATAACAGTGTGTCATACTATTATTGCTATTATCAGAGTAACAGTGTGCCACACTATTAATCAGAGTAACAGAGTGCCACACTATTATTGCTTTTAATCAGAGATGTCACATGTTTGCTAATAATCAGAGTAAACAGTGTCACACTATTAGCTGTTAATCAGCGTAACCGTGCCACATTATTATTGCTATTTATCAGTAATAGCGTGCCACTAAATTCTCAATTGTTCTAGGGCTTGGACCACTTCTCTAAGGTTACTGCCAGCCTTCACCGCCTTCACCTGTTCTGAGGCCTGGACCACTTCTCTAAGGCTACTGCCAGCCTCACCTGTTCAGGGGCCTGGACCACTTCTCTAAGGCTACTGCCAGCCTCACCTGTTCAGGGGCCTGGACCACTTCTCTAAGGCTACTGCCAGCCTCACCTGTTCTGGAGCCTGGACCACTTCTCTAAGGCTACTGCCAGCCTCACCTGTTCTGGGGCCTGGACCACTTCTCTAAGACTACTACCAACCTCACCTGTTCTGAAGCCTGGACCACTTCTCCAAGACTACTGCAATCCTTTTGCTGAAAAATTGGCACATCCAGTACAGCTTCATTTCATTCAGTGGCTTGAATAATCTTAATTAATCTTAACAACTTATTTGATATTATTTTTTTATTTTTTTAGTGCACTCAGTTCCTCCATCTAAACTGTAGATACAGTCAGACTATGTTTGTATACTGGCAGAAATAACTGGAATGTTCTGCAAAGTCTTCCAGATCAACATAGCTATGCCCTAGACATTTTGTGGCTTCAGTCTGCTCATCTTTTTCATGCGAACGAGCTGTCTCTGAGCTCTATATCCAGTGATATCATGTCTGTTGCATTGTGGCATCATTATAGTGGGCCATAAAAGTGATGTGATTAGCAGTTCGTCTGTAATCTTACAGCTTAAGTGTGTTACTGAACAGGCACTGTGTGGTTCTGTTCCATTCTACTTGTCGGCTGCCATGTGCACGTGTGATGTTCAATACTTCCTCAGTGCCTGTGCATGAGCATATTCTACACTACTTGAGGGATGTCTAGTATCACCACAGCCTTTCCTAGGAGACCCTGCATCCTGGGACAGTCTCAAGCACCCTCAGAATCCAGGGAAAGATTGTGGCAGTACTGGACACTACTTGAGGGATGTCTAGTATCATCACAGCCTTTCCTATGACACCCTGCGTCCTGGGACAGTCTCAAGCACCCTCAGAATCCAGGGAAAGATTGTGGCAGTACTGGACACTACTTGAGGGATTCTAGTATCACCACAGCCTTTCCTAGGACACTGTGCATCCTGGGACAGTCTCAAGCACCCTCAGAATCCAGGGAAAGATTGTGGCAGTACTGGACACTACTTGAGGGATGTCTAGTATCACCACAGCCTTTCCTATGACACCCTGCATCCTGGGACAGTCTCAAGTACCCTCAGAATCCAGGGAAAGATTGTGGCAGTACTGGGCACTACTTGAGGAATGTCTAGTATCAACAGCCTTTCCTGCATCCTGGGACAGTCTCAAGTACCCTCAGAATCCAGGGAAAGATTGTGGCAGTACTGGACACACTTGAGGGATGTCTAGTATCACCACAGCCTTTCCCAGGACACCCTGTATCCTGGGACAGACTCAAGTACCCTCAGAATCCAGGGAAAGATTGTGGCAGTACTGGACGGGTATTCAAGGACTGTTCTTCACGAGCAGTGTTTAAAACAATTATGCCCAAGTCATGTCGGGTTGCATGCGTCACATCTCCCATGTCAATTGCTCATTAACACATGCAGTGAGTTTTCCAGAGGCCCCCAGTTGCTGCAGTTCACTGGGCACCACTGTAGCCTGAGACGCAGCGATGGGGCTCTGCTGGCGACCTCTATCTCCCCTTTTCCTTCGCTCCTCCATGAACTCGTGGCCTCTAACAACTGGGCGGCCACGCTCCGGCTGTGTAGGTTCGTCCGGGTAAGTTGTTGCACCACGTCATGTGACTATAATTTGATCATTGTGCGATTGCAGGACCCTGTCCTGTGGGCGTGTCTGTCAGGGATGGCAGCTAGCGCTCAGCAGCTGGGCACTGCCGAAGTGGCTTATGCTGCCATTAATGAGGTCAGGAGACCAATAATTATCACCAATTACAACCAATTAGAAATACAGATGATGTTCATGTGAGAGTGACTCTTTCCATATTAGGTGGACAAAGTCCAATACCTCTCCTATGTGAACAAACTGGCTTCCAACGAGAGGAAAAATGCTGAATTAGCATTGTTGTGTCAGGAGCCAAAGAAGGCGGAAGGCATCTACTTACAGGCAGGACTTACCTACCGTGCAATCCAGCTCAACATACAGTTATTCAACTGGGAAAGGTGTGGTTCCTCTTCAGTGTGAGTGGGTGGTAACAGGTGTGTGCCCTTCTCGTTTCCTGTCTCCAGGGCACTGGAGTTGGCAGTGGGGAGCAAGACGCATGTGGACACAGTTCTTGGCTACAGAGAACACTACCTGAGTCAGATAGGTAGCAAAGAAAGCCTGAGCAACTTCCAGCAGTACTCGGGGAAGGTGAGTGAGCCTTGTGTGTCTGCACCTGTCAGAAACTGCAGTAGACAAAGTGGTGATGTACTGTATAATGATATCTAAGTGGTGTGAATTAGGTACACAGATCTACACAATAAGAGACAACTTGTCCTAATGTTCATGCTAGTGTTTTAGATTTATGTCAGAACCATGTTTAATAAGAATTAGAAAACACCGACCAATCAGTCACGATAGTTCTCATTACAAGTGTTCAATATGCATGGACAACATTTGTATGAGCCACAGTGTGCACATTAAGTCATCACACACCACATATACATCACACACACACATATGCACGTGACATGCACACACACACACACACACACCACTTTAAAAAAAATTAATTTTGTCAATGTTTTTCCGCCTGTCCACTTGGTGCTCAAGGTTGCCAGTTCAATCCTCCAGTGGAATCATTCACTTTTTAATTTCATTCTTCCTTCCCTCCTTCTTTTTCCCCCCTGTCCCTCCCCTTCCCCCCTTTACCCCTGCTACCAACATCACATACTTTGTTCTGGGTTCCTACCAGTCTATAAGGAACAACAAGATGTAGGGAGGAGATTAATGATCCCACCCATCAAACTGGGGGACCTTGAGTACCATATCAAACCTACAGCTTCCAGTATAATAGCTGCAGCTATGTAGCTATGTTCTCTTCTCATACAGTAGTAGTGGCAATGTTAGAAACTCTGTGTGTTGAAAGGCTGATAGACACCACACCAGCTTTAAAGTATTCCCATACCAGAGCATGTGTATCTCAGCTATATATATATATTTACATGCACTAGCATACATGATATTCATACTAAACTGACCTGGCATATGACCTTTTAGTTGTACTCTCAGCGAACTCTCATTGACATATGTAGATATACAAAATGACTTTCTCATAATCAATACTCACTCGGTGTTTCGCTAGATAATCTAGCTCGTGTGAATGTCTTTTTCAGTTCTTTGTCTACGTCATTATGACTCTGTGTTCCAAGGAAAACTGTGCATGCAAAGCTGGAATTTGAATTTGGCAAAGAAAATACGCTGCACAGTTAACCCGAAACCTCAACATCAATAGAGACATTTCGATGTAAAGCTGAAAGACCACACAACAAGAGGGAACGCTTTGGGGGTCGAAATGATGTTTGACAAGTATTAGCAAGCACTGCTAAATCAGTCATAAAAGTTCCAGTTTTGCACGCGCAATGAACATTTGCATGTGACAGTATATCTGAGAAAGGCTATTCATGCATTAGTATTCTGCAGAGTCAGCTCCAGCTAGAAGAAGACAGAAGACAGAAACGAAATGAAAAGGATTCGAAGACAAAATAAGCGAATGTATATATATATTATATATATATATATACACGCTTATTGGTGTCCAGACATGGTGACTGGATGAGGGTGAACGCAACTGGAGGACATGCTAATCCCTTTGGCTTGGACCACTAGGCATGTACCTTAACATTACCTGGTGCCTCTGCACCCACCTCCTCTCCCCACGATTGTTTAACTCTTGCTCAACAGACGCAGGCACAAATGAGATCAAATGAAGTGAAAAAGTGGCTAGTGCCCGAACAAGGTCATGAACAAAGTTTGCTCGTCCTTATCTACTAGTAATTTGTTGCTTTCCGACCATTCAGCATCAATGAGGTCAGAGAAAGTTTGCTAGAATCGTCTTGACCTGCCAAGCTTGGAAATAAGTCTGGTGCTTCTTTAGCTGGCACTCTCTCTGTTAGCAGTGATTGTCACCACTACAGTCTGTCGCTAACAAGATCCCATAGATCGACTAATTACTATGCCTGCTTGGTGTGAACACAAGAGGGTGAGCACAGCAACCATTCGAACTTCATAAATGGTTGAGCACTATTCGATAGGAAATACTGTAACTACTGAATGCAACACAGAAATAAATGAAAAGAGATCTGAGAGAAGTGCTCACTTCATCTTAGGAACAACACCTCAGAGACATCTTAGTAACGACACCTCAGAGACATCTTGTGTAACGACACCTCAGAGACAGTTTTTTCTCTCTTATCCCTTGCATGGTTGATCAGGAAGCAAGTCCTTCTAGACAGGAGAGCAAAAACACCGCCTTGACGAACTTATTCAGCGATTAAAATATTGCAAAGACCAACTTCCCCCAGATTTTATTGCTGATGTATGTATTTATGAGTCACAATGTGGCAACATGCCTGCACTTGTACAGTCACTAGATTACCTATCTAGACCAGAACTTACTGCTAGTGTAATGGCAAGTGTAGAAGCCAGAAATACTTCTGCGATAAGTGCTGGAGAAAGTTGATCTTTGCAATATTGTATGTGCTGGACAATCACATATATACCTATGAATGTACAATTTTAAGGGCAGATGCGACAATTGATAGCAACCACTGTCCTTGCAGCTTCCATTGCTTTCTTTTGAGGTGGGGACCAAACCTCATTGGCATGCTAGGCTGGCCATCTAGCTGGGGAGTAGTTATAGTGTGTGCAGTGTAATGCTGCCTCATGCAGAGATACATCCAAGTATTGGTACTATGATGTCATGTTTAATATTCATTTCATGATACTGAGGGAACCACGGTATTTAGAAACCTGAAAGTCTTGGGTTGTAGTAACCCAGTGCAGCAAGAAGATTACGAAGGTTTCTAAATATCATTTGGGTCGAGGATCTCATTTGTTCAGTCAGTAGTCTGCAACTTGGTTTAGTAACCTATTTAGCCCCACTTAGTACCTGGTTGGCTATAATTATAGCTGTAGCAAAATCTCAGCACAGTGACCACATTCGTAAATTAGAAAATGGATGGAGAATGGCCGTGAGAACTGGGTGTGACTAGGTGTGACACTACCTTTCTCGCACTGTAACAAAAGAACAGAAAATGAGCAATCGGTGCTACCAAAACATCGAGTGAGCAGATTATCGAAAAAGTGATTGACTCTAAGTCAATGAGAGTTTGTTGACATGCCCTAGCCATCATCAGTATTCCTGATGAAAGCTAGAGCATCTAGCCCAAACATCAAGTAGGCAAATTTAAATGGACTATCAAGAAAATCATTGTAACATTCGTCGATATAATTATAGTTTGTAAAGAGGAGACAATGTTTAGTTCTAAGTGGATCTTCCAGTATAGTCATAAGCACAGTGCATGGAGGCTGTACAGTCATAAGCACAGCATGGAGGCTGTACAGTCATAAGTACAGTGCATGGAGGCTGTACAGTCATAAGCACAGTGCATGGAGGCTGTACAGTCATAAGCACAGTGCATGGAGGCTGTACAGTCATAAGCACACTGCATTGAGGCTGTACAGTCATAAGCACAGCATGGAGGCTGTACAGTCATAAGCACAGTGCATGGAGGCTGTACAGTCATAAGCACAGTGCATGGAGGCTGTACAGTCATAAGCACAGTGCATGGAGGCTGTACAGTTATAAGCACAGTGCATGGAGGCTAGGAGGCCCATTTTAGTTGTAAACTTTTATTACATATTAGCTTCTAATTATTATCTTCTATTATTAGATTCTCAACTTCTATTATTAGCTTCTATCAATTATTCACTTCTATTAATTATTCAATTATTATTACTATAATTTTAGCTTCTATTAATTATTAGCTTCTATTATCTAATTACCATAATTAGTTTCTATTACTATTATCCTATTATGTCATTAGCTGAATGTTGACTGGGAGAAGATCAAGGCCAAAGTTCAGATGGAGGAAGAAAATGATCCCTAAACAGAACCCTTGTTAATCCCATGTACTCTACCTACATACTTGACAAGAACAAAGATATTTCTAACAAATATCCAGAGGTGGGATGGGATGTACATGGTTGGCACAACACAAAATGTATAAGTTAAAAACCTTTTGGAGTTCCATTGCACATGTCTAAAAATTGTTATAATACCGTAAAAATGTAACCAATTGGTGGTACACTGCACTGTACTTTGACAGAAAATTAATTAAGTAGAACGAGGTGTTTACGGAGGGGATGGGGGGTGCAACCACCATCGTGCCTCTACAGCAGCACCCACACTATCAAAAAATAACACACAATGAACAGGGAAGAGGAAAGTTTGAAAGCTTCTGATACATCAAACACACAAGTAGGACATGTTTCCATGGTGAAGTTGAGAACAACTGCCTCTCCTTGCGTGACGTTCACAATCTTGCTTGCCTCTTCATATCCATTGATTCTCACACTCAGCACATAGAGGCCCGGAACCAACAGTCTCCAGTAATCTCCAGCTGGAGCTGTCCGTATTGTAAAATCCTCACGTCCGTTTACATTCACATTTGCCCCGACTATGGGGAGTGCTCTCTCATCCTTGACAAATCCCTTGACTCCCTTATGCACTTCATTTATCAGTGCTATTAGAGATGCTTTGTTCTCTCCCCACAGGGATTCCAGCTCTTCAGCTTCAGGATACTTTGTGCAGGACTGCTCCAGAGTCAGTTCCATGCAGCCAGAGTAAAGATAGTTATAATCCTGCATGCTCCCATAGATGCTATACCACTCAGCACCATTGGTGATGCCATTCGGGAAGGAATCCCCACATCCTATGCCAAGATACATGCTAGAGTGGGCCAGAGAGTATGACAGGGCTAGTTGAACGAAGATGTCCTCATCAGGAGTAGGAGTATGGACAGCGTCATACTCTTCACTGCCATCGTAAGGATAGTTGGCCACCAAGGCTCCACCGTGCAGATTAGCAGAGAGCACGAATGGGTATTGGGTCAACCACTTCATAACAGCACTTGTCTCGGGCTGTGTAGAACCGGATGATCGACCAAACCGATCCTGGAAATTTCTGTTTAAATCCACACCGTTGGCATTGTAGCGTCCCTGTAGCCTAGATCCTGGATATGCATATTCATAACCATCAGGATTCATAGACAGAAGGAGGTGGATTCGAGTGGAGTCCACTAGCTGTCTGACATCAGAATCAGTTGAATAGTTTGTTAGGAGGTAGTGTGCAAGATATATTAGCATCTCTCTGCCCGTCACTTCATTGCCATGCATATTGGCCACATATTTAAACTCGGGTTCTCCTGGCTCATGGGTGCCTGGGTGGTCAGATATCTCCAACACCCACAACTCCCTACCCTGAACAGATCGTCCTATGCTATAGAAACGAGAGATATTAGCATATGTAGATTCATACTCCTTCATCAGCCCCACTAGCTGAGAGTAGGAATGGTGCACAAACTCTTCATTCTGTGTATCTACCTAGATGGGATAATAAAATAGGGATAATAAAATAGTTTAAAAAATTACAAGCTCCATTGAGGACCAACTGCCAACGTAATAATATATTATAGGAGCCTGAACGCCAATATATAGAAGAGTAGCAACAACAACTAGTTTTGCATTCCCCTCAACCTACTGTTAATATGACTTCTAAAACCTGATTAGCTAAGTTTACCTCAGATTCACTGCACATGAAGCCACTACATAGAAGCAAAACGCTCAGGAAGAAGTGCACCACCACCTCCCTCGGGACATTCATTCTTACGTTCGCTGGATGTTCACATCTAAGATCATTAAATTTTATATTTTTTAACGTACCCTAATCATTAAACGCTCACGTGCGTATATAATCGTAAGCGACCCCCTGATCTGGGTCGCTCTTGTGCTACAACTGCGCCACACTAGGAAAGGATTGGGCAAGGCCACAGAGGTGGATTCATGTTGACTCAAGAACCCTCTGCCCTCAGGCTCACCTATTTCTATCAGTAATGAATGCAAGCGAGCGAAAGGTGGAGCGATAGACGATTACTTTTAGCATGATACCTAAAAGAACAAAATTCCTAGCATTGTTGCCCTAATCCCGTATTGCTAAAGGTATTCTTCTTATCAAATATAGCTGTAAGCCACACTGATCTTTAAATTATTGATGTCATTAGATCGTATTGCTTGGATTGTAACGAAGAAGTCACTGCTAAGGCTTAGACAAACTGATCGACGACCATTTCCAGTTTATCAATGATTTAACCTTCATCCTGCTGAGCCTGTTAAACTTAAGGCCACCACATAATATTAAAGCACAATGTGACACTGTAACAGTAACTAAAAAATAACCACAATACCAAAACATGAATCCCGCTGCTCAAGGAGGGAGGAAGGGACCAAAGAACATTCCTCAGCTTGCCACACAAAAGTTCCTTTCTCCTCTGCCACCACTTCCCTACTCAATACATAACACACTCGCCCACCTCCTCCAAATCACTTGCTCCCAAATCACTTACTCCCTCCACACCTTTCCATCCTTACCCACCCTTCTAAATTCACCCAGTGGCAAATTCACCCAGCCACTGTCCTCCCTGCCCCTACAATTCTGTGCACCTCATCCATCAGTACCAGCCGATCCCTCTCAAATTTCCTGCACATCAAGAAATGTTCCACATCTTCCCCTGCTCCACTATCACACATGATACACCTCTCATCCCTAACCACCCCACATCTCTTCTTATCCTCTAACAACCCAGCTGATGCAGTCCTCAGTCTAAATTGCAACCACACCTTCCTGACCATGCATGGACCTCGTATACCTTTCCACTCTTGCACCATTCTTTGCCAATTTATAAAACTTCAGCGTACTCTTGCCGTTTACTTCCTCCAAATCTTCTCGCCTTCATTTCCCCCTTCCACTTAAACTGACCCAACTTCATTGCTTAGCTCATATTTTCTCCTCAAGATCTCATATTCTTCCCACCATCCGATTCCTCCATCCTCTCTAAGTTTATTTACAACTATTTTTGCCAATCTGCTCTGTTCCAACACCTCTAATCTCTTACCAAACAAAACCGTCATCTCTTCCCTCCTCTCCTCCAGCTTCCTCCACCCCATATCTCCCTGTATCGCCACTCCTGATATTACTTGCCCCCAACAATCTCATACCCACTCTCATCTGTGCTGACTCCAATTTCTTGCAAGCATTATGTCCTCCTGTCCACCACACTTTGGCTGCATACTCCATAATATGTCTCACTAGAAGCTCCCACACCATTCTTCCTCTATCTATATACCTCCACCTGCCCATTCACTCTACTCATCCATGTCACCTTTCCAACCCACTCTTCTGCCTTCTTTGCCATCTTCTCTAACCGAACATTACCCTTTAGCTTCATCAAACCATGTACTTGAATTCTTTGACCTCTTCCAATATCTCCTCACCAATCCTCCAATGCACTCCTGCTTCCTTCTCCAATACTACCATGACCTTGCTCTTCTTACTATTAAACTTCATCTTCCACCTAACACATAAGCCTGTACCACATCCAAACATAGCTTGCAGTTCCACCCCTGAGTCCACCAGAAGAACAACATCATCTGCATACATGATAAGTACCCCACACCAACAACCTTCCACCTTGACTCCTAACTCAGCTCTCTCCAACTCCTCTGCCATTCCCATCAAATAAATATTGAACAGAAGTGGAGACAAAGGACATCCCTGCCTAAGTCCATTCTCTACAGCAAACCACCTTGACCTCCTTCCATTCAATATCACCGTCATCTCCACCCCAATATACAATCCTACACATGTCCTCACAAGTTTCTCCTCTACTCTATACTGCCTCAACTGCCACAGTCTTCCCTCCACACACTGTCATATGCCTTACTTATGTCCAGGAAAGCCAGATATGAAGCTTTCTTCTCGCTCTTCCTCACTTCACAACAACCACTGGTCCGAACATCTCCTCCGGCTCCTAAATCCTCCTTGTGCTTCCGTCAAAATCCTATCCTCAGCAAACCCTTCCAATCTCCTCGCCAACACCTTCACCACACTACAACATAATGCAATTCCCCTTATTGCCATCCCTGTGGAGAGGTACTAGAAAACCCTCTTCCAGTCCACTGAGCAGCACTCGATCCTCATTGCCACATTCACTAGCACCATCACCTCCACCAACCTTTTACCTCCATACATCAGCATCTCATTCAACATTCCATCAGGGCCTGGAGCCTTTCCTCTCTTCAAACACTTCATTACCTCTACTTCTTCTTCCCAACTTACTTCTTATACCCAGCTCATGCCCACCCACTTCTCCTATCTCTAATTCTGGTACTGTGGCATCCTCTTTTTTCCTCCCCAGCTCTTCCAGTGTTTTGCCATCACCTCCAGCACCTCATCTTCCTCCTCCACCATTCTTCCGGTCCCTCATCATCTTTCACTCCTTTTATCATTCTCTCCTTCCTCTTTGCTCTCAAATCATTCCAAAACAGCTTACAACTAGTCCCACCCTTCTCTGTAATCAATCTCTCTTCCTTCTTCTCTTTCCTAATAATCTTTTTCACTTCCTTTCTCATTTCTCTATAGTCATCCCATAGTTGTCTTAATGTAGCCTCTCTCTCCCCTCTCTTCCTTCTTCCCTCAGCCTCTTACATTTCTCCTTCCTAACACCAATTCACCTCTCCACATCTTCTGACCACCATCCCTCTGACCTGTTTGTCATCTTCTTCCTTCCAATTCCTTTCTCCACTGCAGCCAAAACTTTCTCCTTCCATCTACCCCACACCTCTTTAACTATGTTTCCTCCCAACTCTAGCTCAAGCTCTCTCACCTCCTCTTCCCAACCTATGAACATTTCCTGCTGCTTCCTCATACTCCTCCCAGCCTAGCCTATTGTCAACTCGCCACTTATGTTGCTCCCTTCTCACTTGTACCTCTCTCCTACCCCACAGAATTTCTCCCCAAATAATATGATCCGACCCCACATCCAGCTGGCCTGAATCTTCTCAACTACCACCCTAGCTACAACCACATCCTCACTAAACAACATTTAATCTATGACTCCCACATTCCCACTCCCCACATTCCCATGCCTCTCTATTCCTGCCGTCCAGTTGTAGGAATGAAAATTCAACATCCATTCTCTTGAGCTATAGAAACGTGGAGTGTAGAAGCTTTAACTGATTCAAAGGAAGCTTCTCTATCGTGGGATGCTGTGCTTCTACCACACCTTTTTCTATATATCATTCGCTCTTTTTTCAAACCTTTTTCTATCATTCGCTCTTTCTATCATTCGCTCTTTTTTCAAACCTTTTTCTATCATTCGCTCTTTTTTCAAACCTTTTTCTATCATTCGCTCTTTTTTTCAAACCTTTTTCTATCATTTGCTCTTTTTTCAAAAAAATTTCTATCATTCGCTCTTTTTTCAAACCTTTTTCTATCATTCGCTCTTTTTTCAAACCTTTTTCTATCATTCGCTCTTTTTTCAAACCTTTTTCTAATCATTCGCTCTTTTTTTCAAACCTTTTTCTATCATTCTTAAAAAAAAAATCTTGGTTCTCTTTGTTCTGCTGTTTCAGAAGGACGGTTTGACTTCTCTGTCTCCTTTTCTGAAGTCTATTTCTGGAAAATAACCCGCTGTGCGCATAGCTATGGTTTTAGTATGCACTTGCGCTCAAGAATCCATATACAGTAAACTACAGGAGAACAGGCACTTTTACTTCAACCATGTAGTTAAACTGTGGAACAGGCTGCCTGGCATGGACCTCTCTCTCCCATTTCTGACACTCAAGTGACAGATACTGTTGTTCATGTGGTCTATCTTCCTAGATAGAGTTTAAATATGCATGGAAGTGATCATGGCCACAGCATGGAAGAATTGATCTGGGCATGGAACATCCAAGGACAAGGTAGTCATTTGAAGCTGTCCTTGTCCTGGATAGTTGGTAAAGTATGGCTGTGTGGTTTCCGGACAGCGTTCGACTCTCAAACGCATAGTCTGGTCAAGTGCCATAGAGCTTTCTGTTCTGGGGTACCACTACCAATCATACCAGCATAATTTTTAGCATAATTGATGCCAATGCATAGAGCATAATGCTGGCATAATAATAATAATAATAATAATTTTAATGGTTCTGTTGAGCCTTGAGACCGGCCATCACCAAGCAATAAATGACAAAGACTATATACTAGAAAGAGGGGGAAAAACACGACTTAATTATTATTACAGCAAAAAATAAAATAATGATTACAAAGAATTTACAAAGAATTACAATCATAAAATTCTGTCACATTTGGCACATTTGGCAAAATAATTACAATTACAAATTCAGCAAGCAGCTTTTATTGGCAAGTGGTCCTAGAGACAAGACTGCTGTTGGTCAGTGAAACATTGTAACAATTGAAAATATACTTGCAGAGGATGGTTGATGCTCTGATCAGCTGGCAACAACTTCACCATGCAAAGTTGTTTAGTGAATTAGTTTTTTTGGCATAATAGTAGAGCATTTCAGATTAAGAATAATTGGCTATTCCTAGTTGCCTGATTTTCATGGCTCTTTGTCAAACACACACATGAAATTAAACCATTGGGCTATTCCTTGCTCTAAAAGTGGGAAGTGGTCTAGTGTTTGTGATGCATTGCTAAGTATCCACAATGTTGGCAAAATTACAAGTTTTTCCCTTTATGGGGCTTATATAGTAGCTAGCCTTATATATATTAGCTGTCTTCAAATTTTAAAGCATTAGGATGCTCCATTCTCAAGCTATGTAAGATTTTATCCATGATCTTTCTTACCTTCAAAATATTTACTTATGCTGGGGGGGATGATACCATGCTTTTAAAAAACAATTGTAGTTACGACTCCATAGCTTCTGCACACTTCCCTCTATGAACTTGATATATAGCTCTAATGATCTCTCTCTCTCTCCTGTCCTCTCTTTTGCTGCTTAAAAACTTCTTCATAGGTATTACATGAGTCAAAGTTGGAACCTCAAAACCTACTTGCCTGAATTCTCTGCAGTTCTAGTTCAGTGATTGTTAATCTGCACGCTAGACAACGATCTGACATTAGAGCCATTGAAAATGTGGAGGGGGTGGCTTTCTCTAGCCACTAGCAGTTTGTCTAGCACTTTACAATCAGGAGCTAACTGCAGAGAATGCAGGTTTGCATGTTTTGAGGGTCCCAACTTTGACTGCATGTAACTTTGGCATGCTATTAATTTATGCAATAGTTTTTTTAGTATCAAGAGTGAGCACACGGAGTGATTATCTATCTTTTAGCTACATATAAATAAACTTCATACACTGAAGTGTGCAGAATCTGTGGAGCTCCAAAGTCAAAACCACAAGTTTTTTTTAAACACTCCGTATCATCTATCTTATGCACAAGATTCTATAGAAGGTGATTAGTTTATTTGGTCCAAACTCCCTCAAAGGTTATAGACAAAGGTAAACCAGGTCTGCCTTTGCTTTTGCAATCGTAGTTTTGAAGTATTATATAATAGGTATATTATCCTTTTAACCCCCCGAGCGTTTTTCTAATTTTTCTAATTTTTTACCTTCCTGTTTAAAATATTTATAACTTAAAAATTAAAGGGAATATTGGTAAGCAATATGGGTATAATCTAAAAGCTAATGAGCCATACTATTTTTTTTTAATTTCAAAAGATTAATAAACCACACCCATAACAAATTATATTAATTTGAACTTAGATAAAAATTTAGGAATCAATATTCGTTCCGATTTCTTCAAATTTTTGTACAATAAAGTTCCTTTTCTATGACTTCAAACTATTACACAACCATCAATCATCACCACTGAACAATTTTTTTCCCATTGAAGATGTGTGAAATATGATAAATTTCATTATTTTATATTGCCGGTATTGGCATAAAAATGTATACGATTCTCATTTTGATCTAAAAATATGTACATGTGTAGTTTTATTGTGTAGTATGGATATGTACTAAACTCTAATAAACATGTAATATATGTATACTAAGACCTAATGTTAGATCATACTTACTCAAATGACCACAAAGCCACACCCATCTGCGATTATGGTAGATTGTCAATAACAATAATTATATTTCTAGCAGAAAACAGATATTTATTTCAACAAGTTTTAGTTCCTCATATGGTCACATTGACTAGAATGCCAAACTTTGAAGCAGTTTCTGTTGGGTTCAAAGCAAAGATACATATCACATGCAACACACTTCAATCTGGTGCGGTGTCGGGGTTTCTTCAATATTTTGCACAAATCACAATATTGTCGCTCTTCACGAGGAGTGAGTGTAAGCTGGTGAGGAGTCCTAATACTCTGTTTGTGTGAAGGAGATAATAAGGTTTTTTCAGAACCATCTCTTAGGTCACATAACCGAGCTACCAAATTCTCCCGAAATGCTTTGTGAGTACATTTTTTGCGTTCTTCTTCAGGTAGGTGGAGTTTGTACAGAAGATATGAATTGGTCACCATTACGTCCAAAAAATGCAAAAAAAGGGTGCGCCAATACTTTCGAGTCTTGCGTAGAATATTGTAGTAAGATATAGCCTGGTCCAAAAGGTCAACACCTCCCATATATTTGTTGTACTCTACTATAGGAGGAGGAATCTTGACTTCCTTGCGCAATAATTGACCAGCTTTATCTTTCATTTTCCATATCACTTTCTCATTGCCTGTGGCAGTATGCATAGTTGAAGCCACAGTTACTACTTTAGTGTCTTTCCACATAACATACACTAAGCTTTTGTCCCGAACCCATCGACCTTCTCCCCGTTCAGTACACGATTTTGCTAGTTCAGTCTTCAAAGATTTTAGACATTTAGGAACATTACGACGTTTTATATCAATTGTACCACATGCTTCGAACCCATTTGCTTTGAGGTACTCAAATAAGATAGGGCTAGAATAGAAATTGTCAGTGAAAAGTCGATATCCTTGATTTTCCAATCCTTTTACTAAATCAATTACTACATCATATGCTAAACCATTACTTGATCGTACTTCTCCTTGCTTTCCCCTGTACACTGTAAAGCGATAAGTATAACCAGTTTCAGAGTCACACAAACACCACAGCTTGAAGCCCCACTTGACTGGCTTACTCTTGATGTACTGGCGCATCTGCAAAACTTCTACCATAAAGGAGAAATGAATCTCCTGTAGTCGTCCAATAATCAGTGTAGTATGCCAATTTTTCCAAACCGAAATAAATTAATAAGCCAACCAAATTCAATAACATAACTGCTGTCATTCCAGGGTATCGAGAATAATTATATGGTGATCTGTCTTTATTCTTTTCAGCATACTTATCAGAATTCTTGCATATTAGTTTTATTATATCTTCAGTTAAAAAAAGCTTAAAGAAATCAAGAGGTGTGAAAGATTCATCATAACTGGCAACATATGAACCTGGTTCACGCACTGGGTTGAATGGGTGTACAGTCAATGCTGAAGTATCAGGATTCTCAAGAGTATTGACATGTGATTGGGAGATACTCTGTCTGCATGTAATACCCGAACTTCCTCCACTGTTATATTGACCTCTAGGATACAGTCAATGCTGAAGTATCAGGATTCTCAAGAGTATTGACATGTGATTGGGAGATACTCTGTCTGCATGTAATACCCGAACTTCCTCCACTGTTATATTGACCTCTAGGACGGGTATTTCCTCGTATTCTACCCCTACTTCTCCGTAGACCACGTCGTCCGCGAGAACGGTGTCCTTGAACACCTCTTCCAGCTCTGCTTCTAAGAGGCTGTTCTTCCTCAGAGGATGGTGAAACTGAGGGTACTGGAGTTGCTTCCAGAGGAAATTCAACAGCAGTGGCATTGGATCTATATAACAATTAAATTATGGTAAATATATAGCTAAACTCTAGCTATCCAAGTAGAGAGCTGTAACTATAGCTATCTGGACTTACCCAGTAAATGTATCTCCATCAAAACCATCTTCAGGATCAGAAAGGTCACATACTGAGTCCTCACTGCTGCTGCCATCCAAAAGTCTCAAAACCTCTTCCAAACCCAAGGTAGCAGCTGTTACTGACTGAATAGTGGGCATTGAGCCAGTTGCCATCTTGTTAGGATAGCTAACTAAGTTTGAACAAAGCAAAAAAAAATGTATTGAACACCCCTTACCAAGTATTTCAAATGAAAGGTAATTTCCCCCTGTATTTGAATATATGCATCCTGTTAACACAGGATGCAGAGTTTATTTATTATAATTAAATTGGCAAGTGCGCCCGTATGGGCTCAAAAATCAATGGGCGGCTTAAAGGGTTAAAGCTCATTTTCTACTATTTCATCAGAAGTAAATACCAGTCACTTTTTATACACCAAATGAATGACTCCTATATTGCAGACCCTTTGTGAAATAGTACTAGGGTACTCGATATACCATGTCCCAAAATGGATTGTTATATATATATACCTGTCAGTTTTGTAGGGATTTTTTTGTGTGTTAACCTAGTCAAGTGTCAGGGTATACTTGGTGGAAATAACATGTCTCTTTTGGTAACAAAATTATTGCAGGAAGTGAAGGAAACAAAAGTTACTGGCACTTAAAAACACACAACACCACAACCTTATGAATAATTTATGAGCTGTGGGTCCTTGCAGTGAATGAAGGCACAGGCCCGAATGCAGGATTTTTGAAAGGGGGGTGACAACATTATTATGTAATAGTAGTCATGATATATTAATTAGTCATGGTCCAAAAAAATCATATTTATAACAAAAAAACAAAAAAACTTGGATTTTTTTATACATACATGATCAATGTTAATGTCATATTCATCGTTCATGTGAATAAGGGCTAAAGCACTTAGCCACTGTTCTGACTGAGTGCATTAACATATAATTGTTAAGTTGCCCGAGTGCAGATGCCGATGTTTCACATGAGCATGAGCTTAAGCAATGTAAAAATGTTGGGAAGTGAGGCAGGGCAACATTGCTTCAGTGTGTCACTAATGGTTTCTGGACGATCTTGCTGTTTAACTTCTAGCCATTTGGTCTTCCAACGACAAAATTCTTCATCGAGGATGTTGGGGGTTTGGAAGATCATCAGAATAAAATGCTATGGCCTAATTCAAGTCAACAATTGGAGTGTTGACTGTAATATTCACAGTTAGTCCCGGAGTGAAGCAGCCCGTTTACTGTGAGTGGAGAATCTTGAAGAGATGTCGCTAATAAGCTGGAATAGCAACACTTTTTCCCGTGTGATCTGCAATCGAAGAGCTTTCAGGGTTTGAACGATGCTGCTGACACCTAACTGTGCGAGGCATTGCTATAGATATGCCTGATTTCTCAGCAATTCTACAGCTATGCAGATAAATATGCTGGGAATAAGCCTCAATGTCCTCTCTCAAGCTCTTCACAGGACTGCATGACAGTGGATACACCAGATATTATGTCCTTATTTTTACCTTGTAAGTTTACAACAGCTTATTTAAGGTATAATATATTTAAGGTATAATAAAGACCAAAAAAGGATTACCTTGGAATAGATAAACTCAAAAGATTCCTGTGTCTTCATATAAACAAGTGCATTTTGTTTATCCTCTGATCACCATCCACATTGTATAAAGGAAAATCACTACTTCCATAAAGTATCACTTCGAACATCTTCACCAAGAATGGATGAGCCAAGGCAAAGCGCTCCCAACCATCTATATTCTCAACCCAACGAGTAATACAGATATTAAGTATAGTTTGTCTACTTGATGGATGTGTACTCTGACCTGTAATTGCTTTAAAGAGGTTTCTCATTTAGGGGAGTATTTAGCCCAAATGGTTATACTTTTAATATTATCAATTCCTAATCTCTGGAACAGAGCACGAGTTTACAATCACAAGATTAAGAGAATGGCTAGCACAGTGAGTGGGTGTATAGTGCTTTGGGTTGCTTTTCTCTGATTCTTGCCTGAACACCTGATTCATGTCCACTCATTGTAGATGCACCATCATAACCTTGGCCATGTAACTCACTCAAAGATAAACTAAGATTCACCAAACATTTAACTAAATGTCAACTTCTCTAACTCTGTTTAACTTTAAGAAAGCTATGAATTCTTCACGAATGTTGCATTCACTGTCCACAAATCGAATGCAAATCGAATGCAAACAGGTAATTGCTCCATGTTGTGACAGCTAACTTCATCTGCAAGAACTGAATAAATGTACTCTCTGCTACTATAATAGCTAAGATTATGTCATGGCTGATGATGTCATTCTGAGATCTTGGGGAAATATAAGTGGCATTCTTGGTCCTTGGTCCTTGGTTTATAGAGGTGATTAAAAAGAATAGAATCACTCTCGGCAAAACACTTATGTAAAGCCAAGAAATTTCCAGGATTTTTTGTAGTGTTACCTCGAAATAGAAATCCCTGGTTTCCCAAGGCATGGACTATTTGGCGAATAATAAATGCTTATTCTCATCCATTCGCATTTGGATATCACTACTGACCATAATATCATTACGTGAGACTGGATTTTCAATAGTATTTTTCAAGATGTCACTATACATATATTGCACACGATCCCGATGATATTGAAGGGAGGAGTGATTACTCAAAGCACTGCCTATTTTGGACCAATTGGAGAGTAAGGCCTATTTACAAGTAATCCTTTGTCTTTTCTCTTGTCACTAGAAAGGAGGAGTGAGCATGGTCCACAGAAGACACCATCTAACTTGGGGCTATAGAGAAGCCAGGGATACTTTGTAAGCCAAGTGGTATTAAACTTCAGATCGCAACCACAAGAATATGTGGTGGGCAAAATGTTAGGTGGTGCTATATGATGACACAGTAAAGAGACTCATTGGAAAGGCTACTCACCGACTGGCATATGGTGTCAATGGATTTTGTTGGTTCAAACAAATTTCCAATGTCTTCGAATGGTGGTGGTTCGGAAAGCAATGTTGGTTGATCACTGGAGCTGTTGGAATAACAGGCTGGTCAAGTTCCTCATCATCACTGCTAACAGAGTGCAATTGTGTGACTGGGACACAGACTGTAATTTGAGGCTCTGAACTTGAAGGTCCTAAAATGATGCATTAGATTTTGTACCCTAAGTAAACAGCTAGAGATTGCCGTCTTCCTTAGCAGCTTTTTTTGTTGAAGAAAGATCTTATATCACTTGAATGTTGTCTCTTCATAGTCACTAAGGCTTAGTGTGCTCTCTCACTGCATGCTACACAGAAGCTAGCAAGGATGAGATCATATGATAAGCTAGGTCAGCATGTGACACTAACACTAGAGGTTTAAATTATATTCAAAGCATGTCAACTGTAGGGTGCCTTGTTTGTAGTGGTCAGAGGCTCAGCAGGCTTGTTTAATAACTTGGTGATTAGAAAAATGACAATGTGCATTAAAGTTTCCAAGTTACTATAATTGGATCTATTTTAGGCTATATGATATTAGGATATATGAATATCATTAATTTGAATGTGCATTAAAGTTTACAAGTTACTATAATTGGATCTTTTTTAAGGAGGATCATTAATTTGAAAGGGGGGTGCAAGTACCCCCACCCCCTGTGTACGGGCCTGGAATTTGCTACATGCTTACGTCAACTTTTTTATTAATGTACACACACACACAAGGGGGCTAGCCATTTCCCTCAACTACATTAATATTATGTTGTCAATTTTAGATGCCGCTCTAAATTAGGATTCCTGTTGTTGTTTGCAAGATTCTTGCCAGTTTTTCTCTAGAAAATGTCGCGTGAACACCTTTGTTGATTCATGAAAATGCTGACCCACTTCTTGGTGGTTGCCATTAGTGCAATGAGCATCTGTTCATCAACATTTATAATTTTCTAGAGCAACCCATCTATATATATACATTCAGTTTCCCTGCTGAAGTGCTTTAAGTAATTATCTCTCCTTCATTTCACCTTTGGTGCTCCTTTATAAGGGGAAGGTTGATTCTACACTCGAGTAGTCATACATATCAATGTCATAGGAAATTATTTCCCAGTTTAGAACCCCTGTAGTTTAGAACCCCCCCCCCCCCCCCACCACCGAACCAGTCCTTTGGTAAGTTTTCATCTTCGTCAACAGACTCATAAGAAAAGAAATATTACCCTAGGACTAGTGAGTTACCCTCATAGATCCGGAATGTCCGCTGAAGATAATCTGCAAAGTTTTAAATGACCATCAGCACTTCAGCGTCAGAGTTGTGCGTTGACATTTGTCTTTGCAATACCCTTCAGGAAGCTGTAGCTAACCCTATACCTGAACTATAATGAGATCCAGTGACTTGTGGACAGGCTCCCCCCCCCGACACGTATTTTTTTAAACAAAGTGTTAAAGATGATCTCTCTGTGTGTTCTCTTTTGATGATAAAAACTGTTGCATAAGTACAACCATACACAAGGTACAGGCAGTCAAAGTTGGGGGCCTCAAAACCTGCGTGGCTGCAGTTCTAGGTCCTAATTGGAAAGTTCTAGCTCCTAATTGGAAAGTTCTAGCTCCTAATTGTTAATTTTTCTAGCTGCTAAGTGCAAGGCAGTTGAAATTAGTACCACCAGTGGCTAGAGGAAGCTCCACTCCACAATAACAGTGTTTTTAAGTGCAAAAAGGTGATGTGGTCATGAACGTTGGTTGAAATTATTAAAAATTTATAAGAAACAAATTTGTAATGAATACATGAAAATAGCAAACACCACCCTAGCCCTAGGTCCAGTATCCAATCCAGGAATACTACATTAATCTAGGAATACTACATTAACAACACAAAAGAAAACTAACAGAAAACATTCAACAAAAAATCATTCAAGTAGTGATAACACGTGCCTAACTAATAACCTTTTGATGAGAATTTTCCACAAATCTGAGTTCCATTAGATGAAGGGCTGATGGGAAGGTCGAGATGTTGACACGCAAAAACTTGATTAGAACAACAAATGATTCAACAGGAAGTGTGTCACAAATAGCAAGGTCATTGATAAAGTTATACAAAAGGATGAAGACCGGGTATCTTGATCAGCGTATAATTAACCGCATTCAATTCCAGACAACCTGATGTTGAGAAATTAAAACGAGTACAGAATTGAGAGTTTGTTTTAAGGGATTGGAACAGCTTTTGAGTCTTGAAGACTCTTCATCAGGCGACAGACACTGAAACTCTGTCTTTCTAGCCACGAGGCAGACACACAACATCCTTTGCCTCAACCACTTAGCGAACCACTCTAGCAGAAAACTACGCAGAACTGCATTCTTTTGGCCTAACGGTCACCTGGGAAAATTAAATGACAGTAGCAGATGAGCCCCAGAGATATTTTCTGCTACTACTCACCTACTCACGAACTAGAAGCCTTGACTTTATTCAGGACTCGAACCCTAATGGATCAGCTGCTCATACAAATAGGTGTGGTTAATTATTTGTTTGAACTTCAAACTCATAGCTGGGCTTGAAATATGGCCAAAACTGGACTGGCCATAGTGCTTGCTACGGCCCTGCATTCTATACAAGACCATTAGTAAATGTACACATTTTTGCTGTAGCATCCAAACCTTCTTGAGATATTAGTGCTCATGAGACCACCTAGCTATATATGACCAGAACAGTAGATAAATGTACATACTTTTCTGTAACGTACAAACCTTCTTGAGATATTAAACAATCTCAACTGTCCTACAGTGGATAGTCATCTTCAATTCCTTGCATGCTCAGAGACCAATGGATATTAGTATCAACTATAGAAATTTATCACGTGACCATCCAGAGTTTGCAGGTTTTACCCAGGGCTTGGGTGTAACCCAGGTTTAACCCGGGTTGGGTTAAATACCTTTTCCCGGGTTTTACTCAAACATGGGGATACAACCCAGGATAAAATAATAGACAATAGATTTATTATAAACTGTAAAGATATTATAAGAAATTAACTCTGTAATCAGGAAGTAAGACATTCAATAAATGGCAACTGTAAAGAACTAGACAAAAACAGGAGCTGTTTTTCACTCGGCATTTATTTACCAAGTGACAAGGTTGTCTACTAGAGTATATATTTTTTTATTTAATGATTTATTTAAATATTTAAACAAGATTCATGGGATTAAAGTCCAATTGATATGCAAGTTAAACAGATCTAATAGTCAATCTCTTGAGGTCCTCGCAGGAGCCTGTGGTAGAAGACGAGTTTCTGGGCTTTCTCATTTTTGTAATTGCAGTACACTAACTAAACTGTAAGCAGTGAATGATGACCTGTGATATTTTGCTTTTAAATAGCCCTGGTGTCCACCACCACCCAGACACTTGTGGCTCTGGGACAGGACTGTGACAGGGCTACAAATAAGTGTTTTATATCACTGTGTAATACCTGGGTAAAAAACCCTGGTATATAAAATAGGGGTAAAACCAGGGCGAAAATACTAAAACACAGGTTTTACCCAGTGGGTTGGGTTAAATAGGTTTTACCCGGGTAAAATGCAAACACTGTGACCATCACATGGATTGAATTTGAAATTGGGTCCACATCTCTAGGTGTATATAATAATACATAGTCAGCATATGGCCATAGAGGGCATCTTTTTAGTGTGAGGGGCTAGCTACCATCAACTTAAAGCAGGCAGAGAGAGCCAGTCAAAAGTGAAAAGTCACAGATCAGGTTTTGGTCTTTGTATCACACACACACAAACATATCATAGAATAGAATTCAAGATGAGTCATGAAATATCGAAAAAGGCGACCTCGGTGAACTAATTAGAGTTTTCTCTCCAGTCACAGTTGAGGGACATTCCTCTATATGGTGACGATCTTCCCAATTGCTGTGGATGGATGCTCGCTTTATAAGTGGGAGACATAACAGGCCACTCAATAATCTCATAATCTTCAAGGTCGGGTTCTCCATCCACCAGTACGAATGCTAGGGTATATTTGAAGTTTCATAAACATACAAAATCCTCTAATACTTCTCATCCACCAGTATGAATGCTAGGGTATATTCGAAGTTTCATAAACATACAAAATCCTCTAATACTTCTCATCCACCAGTATGAATGCTAGGGTATATTCGAAGTTTCATAAACATACAAAATCCTCTAATACTTCTCATCCACCAGTACGAATGCTAGGATATATTTGAAGTTTCATAAAATGCTAGGATATATTTGAAGTTTCATAAACATACAAAATCCTCTAATACTTCTAATCCACCAGTATGAATGCTAGGGTATATTTGAAGTTTCATAAACATACAAAATCCTCTAATACTTCTCATCCACCACTACGAATGCTAGGATATATTTGAAGTTTCATAAACATACAAAATCCTCTAATATTTCTCATCCACAAGTACGAATGCTAGGGTATATTTGAAGTTTCATAAGCATACAAAATCCTCTAATACTTCTCATCCACCTGTATGAATGCTAGGGTATATTTGAAGTTTCATAGCATATAAAATCCTCTAATACTTCTCATCCACCAGTACGAATGCTAGGATATATTTGAAGTTTCATAAACATACAAAATCCTATAATACTTCTCATCCACCAGTACGAATGCTAGGATATATTTGAAGTTTCATAAACATACAAAATCCTCTAATACTTCTCATCCACCAGTACGAATGCTAGGATATATTTGAAGTTTCATAAACATACAAAATCCTCTAATACTTCTCATCCACCAGTATGAGAATGCTAGGGTATATTTGAAGTTTCATAAACATACAAAATCCTCTAATACTTCTCATCCACCAGTATGAATGCTAGGGTATATTCGAAATTTCATAAACATACAAAATCCTCTAATACTTCTGATCCACCAGTACGAATGCTAGGATATATTTGAAGTTTCATAAACATACAAAATCCTCTAATACTTCTCATCCACCAGTATGAATGCTAGGGTATATTTGAAGTTTCATAAACATACAAAATCCTCTAATACTTGTCATCCACCACTACGAATGCTAGGATATATTTGAAGTTTCATAAACATACAAAATCCTCTAATATTTCTCATCCACAAGTACGAATGCTGGGGTATATTTGAAGTTTCATAAACATACAAAATCCTCTAATACTTCTCATCCACCAGTATGAATGCCAGGGTATATTTGAAGTTTCATAGCATATAAAATCCTCTAATACTTCTCATCCACCAGTACGAATGCTAGGATATATTTGAAGTTTCATAAACATACAAAATCCTCTAATACTTCTCATCCACCACTACGAATGCTAGGATATATTTGAAGTTTCATAAACATACAAAATCCTCTAATATTTCTCATCCACAAGTACGAATGCTAGGGTATATTTGAAGTTTCATAAACATACAAAATCCTCTAATACTTCTCATCCACCAGTATGAATGCTAGGGTATATTTGAAGTTTCATAAACATACAAAATCCTCTAATACTTCTCATCCACCAGTATGAATGCTAGGATATATTTGAAGTTTCATAAACATACAAAATCCTCTAATACTTCTCATCCACCAGTATGAATGCTAGGATATATTTGAAGTTTCATAAACATACAAAATCCTCTAATACTTCTCATCCACCAGTACGAATGCCAGGGTATATTTGAAGTTTCATAAACATACAAAATCCTCTAATACTTCTCATCCACCAGTACGAATGCTAGGATATATTTGAAGTTTCATAAACATACAAAATCCTCTAATACTTCTCATCCACCACTACGAATGCTAGGGTATATTTGAAGTTTCATAAACATACAAAATCCTCTAATACTTCTGATCCACCACTACGAATGCTAGGATATATATATTTGAAGTTTCATAAACATACAAAATCCTCTAATACTTCTCATCCACCAGTATGAATCAGACACTTACGTTCTCGTACACTGGCATTCAACATGGAGTTTTCTTGAGGCCCCCAATAACAAGGACGGTGTTCTGTCAGGTCAAACAAGTTTAGTTTGCAATCCCTAAGCACCACCTAGGTCAATTACATAGTGGTCAGCACACATTGCAAAGTATGGACATGTGTATTAGCCATCCTCTGAATATGTATGACCTGGCTGAGTACATGTGCCGAGCTCCCAGACATGATTATTGAAGGGCAAGGATAAAAAAATTCATTCACAGAAGTCAACAAGGTGGAAAAGAACAACCGAGATTTGAAGTTACAAATTAATTTTTCTTAAAACCTGAAGCAGAGGCATTAGGTGGATAGGAAATTCCCTCCTAGATCTAGAGCTTCAAACTTGCTACAATTCATTCCAATAGAATTCTAGTCTAAACTCTAGAATGGCAGGTAAGAATTCGTCAAACCCTTCATTTAGTTAGAGCTATCTGGCTACTCACTTATTCAGCTTTTTTTTGTTTTGTTGTTGTCGAAGCTGACTAGACAATGCCGCTGTAAACTTTGGCATAACAAAAAAGGCTTTTTTTCTAGCAGAGTAGGGTTAGATGCAGACTCAGCTCGAGGTAAATTTCTCTGAGCAAGGTCTTGGCAATGGCTACCAAGTTGAGTTCGTTTGTGCAGATAAATTCGTTATTAGAGGAAAATGAAACCAGCATGCGCACGGATATAATCGACGGTAGCAACTCTAAGAGTTCACTAGTGTCTCGTACAATCATGCCATCCATTACAGTCCACTTAGTCTTATACGTACACAAACTTTATTATAATAGATCTCAAGAGTACACACACACTAGTACACACATGCACATATCTTGACCATATGACACAAAATAATAATACCATATAACGAGTTCACGCGAGTCTTAGCATATCATTATTCTGATGAAGGCTAGAGCATCTAGTCGAAACGCCGAGAGAGTAAAAATTCAAGTTGATTATTGAGAAGGTCATTGTAATTTGTTATGTCAACTGAGAGTTCAAATAAATAAATAAAACACACACACACTACACGCACAGGCACCTATGCTTACAGGGAACCACTCGGAACTTCTTCATATTGAGAAAGGAGTAGTCTTATACCACACATGCTGAATGTTGCACAGGCCCTATGCTAACCACTCGGAACTTCTTTGTCTTGAGAAAGGAGTAGTCCATGGGCGGTGTGGGCAGTACGGCAGCAAAAGTAATGGGTGTGGTTTATATTTTCCCACATGCCGATCTATTTATAACTGTTCAAAATGGCATCTTTAGCGAGTGTTAGCTCAGAAATCGTCTCTTCAACGCACGTGGTGGTAGATCTTCCGGGTTCTCCTCACCAGCCCGATTCTTTCTCTTTCCCTAAGAGAGCGTTTGGCACGAAGGGAATCTCGAGAGCTTGTCAAGCAAGTTGGTTTTGTTCTTGGTCCTGGCTGCACTACAGTGAAGCTAAGGACTCAGTAGTTCGCCATCTCTGTTGCAGAGCTATTAGAGAGAAGCATATCACTGTGAAAACTGGAGCTACCACTGATCCTCATGGTGTCTTTGTATGTTATTATTTTATGTTTCAGCTATAATAATTATTATTACTGTTTGCATTTTTAACCACTGTGTTGAGAGAAGCATATCACTGTGAAAACTGGAGCTACCACTGATCCTCATGGTGTCTCTTTGTACGTTATTATTTTATGTTTCAGCTATAATAATTATTATTACTGTTTGCATTTTTAACCACTGTGTAGCTTGGTCGAGGTTTTACAATTGGAAGGATGGGACAGTAGCATTTCGTAAGCATGAGAAGAGCGTCCGTCACAAAATTGCTGTGGAGAAGCTCATCACACCAGCATCTACTCGGAATGTGGGAGAGATGATGTCCAGTACGTACTGAGAAAGCCAACAATCGTCATTGCCTTCTGAAGATTTTGAGTGCTTTGAAATATCTTACCAGGCAGGGTTGCGGAATCCGAGGGCATGATGATCCGAGGGCATGATGACAAGAATGAGGGCAATCTGATTCAACTCATGAAACTTATTAGTGAAGATGATTGGAAGGTACTTCATGTTAGCTATTATTGTTGTCATCAGACACCTCATAAGTTCAGCATCATGCCTCTAAACACTATACTTTATTATATACTATCAACTATCATGTTTATTTTGACCCAATACAGTGTCAGAAGTGGTTAATGAAGAAGATTGAGGTTTATCTAAGTCATGATAACCAGAATGAGTTATTGAAGTTAATGCACTGAACGTACTAAGATCAATATCAAGAATTCTTCAAGTGACAGAGTTCATTAGATCATGATGGATGAGTGTACCAATGCCACCAGGTACTAACTATTAATATTCTAACTGTTAATAAGAGTTATATTATATATTGCCTCAATCTGTAGGTTGTCGTTGTAATACGATGGGTAGACGATGAACTTCAGGTCCACGAGGAATTTATTGGGCTCTATGAAGTATCCACTATAGAGGCTAAATCCCTAGTTGCAGTTATCAAGCTTCGGTTAAATATTTCACTGACCAAAGTGAGGGGTCAGTGCTATGATGGAGCCAATAATACGAGTGGGATAAGACTGGGAGTGGCAACTCTTATTCAGACCGAACAGTCTAATGCGGGATACACACTGGACCAACACCACACTGGGTTGAGGCAGGTTGAAGTAGGTTTGCAATAGCTCTATGGGGACACACACTGGACCAATATAACACCGAGTTGAGGCAGGTTGAAGTAGGTTTGCAATAGCTCTATGGGGACACACACTGGACCAATATAACACTGAGTTGAGGCAGGTTGAAGTAGGTTTGCAATAGCTCTATGGGGACACCCCCCCCCCCCCCCCCCCCCCCAATATAACACTGAGTTGAGGTAGGTTGAAGTAGGTTTGCAATAGCTCTATGGGGGGGGCACATACTGGACCAATATAACACTGAGTTGAGGTAGGTTGAAGTAGGTTTGCAATAGCTCTATGGGGACACACACTGGACCAATATAACACTGAGTTGAGGCAGGTTGAAGTAGGTTTGCAATAGCTCTATGGGGACACCCCCCCCCCCCCCCCCCCCAATATAACACTGAGTTGAGGTAGGTTGAAGTAGGTTTGCAATAGCTCTATGGGGGGGCACATACTGGACCAATATAACACTGAGTTGAGGCAGGTTGAAGTAGGTTTGCAATAGCTCTATGGGGACACCCCCCCCCCCCCCCCCCCAATATAACACTGAGTTGAGGTAGGTTGAAGTAGGTTTGCAATAGCTCTATGGGGGGGCACATACTGGACCAAAGGGTAAATTGAATCTAGCAGATAAAAAAAAGAGACACAGACTACTCATGCACAACCTTCCCAGGACCACATCATCTTTCCCATGTTAAGAGCACCAGTAGGAACAGACCTTCCTGAGAGAGTACACTAAGCTGTCCAGGTCTTCCTCATCCTTGCAGAAGAAGCCGAGTGCTAAGGAGGGATCCAGGGACGTGATGGGCATGCGGCTGCAGGAGGAGCAATGGTAGGTGGAGTTTGGCACACTCCCATCTGGCCGAGGCTGCACAGTCTGTTGTGTGGTATGAGGGTCCAGGTACAGAAGATCGTTGTCTAATATACACACACAGAGAAAGAGGGAAGATATCAAGATAACTTCAGGCACGTGCATTCAGACCAAGGCTTTCCTCCTCCTCTCCCACCCCCTCGACACACAGAGATTGGTTAAAATAATTTCTGTCCCATGATTTTTTTTGCACAGCACAGGGAAATATTGACAGGGAGAATACTCCGCGAAAGTACTGAAATTCAATTAAAATAATGGGGCTGCTGAATTTCCATACGCAAAAGCATACCTGCCTATGTCCAACTTAGTTCAGCACCTGCAGCGGTTCTAGCTAGCGAGAGTGCCTGCTTCTTCCTAGCGATTATTCAACAGAGCGATTAGCTGCATGCACAGTAGAAGCCACTACCCCAGAACACCTTCAGGTTGAGGAAGAACTCCGTTTCTCTAACTCCATTTATCTTTCTAAAGTACTGAAGGACAGACAGTGTGATGTTCTACTCCAGGTACAAATAGTGCTGCATCATAGCCATGTGCACAATTGTTGATGATGTAATCACTTATGTGCGTGAAAAATGTTCATGTTTGGATGGTCACTTGTGAAATTCCGCGGCTATTTATCCTGTAAATTATTGCCCTATACGGTACATTCTCGAATGTGCTTGTGAATGTTTTACTATCTCCACGCGGCCATTGGCACTGTCACTGTAGTACCCCAAGTAGATTTGTGCTGTTTCGGGGGAAACTTACAATTTTAGATCAGAGCACACTCTTGTCATGTATTTCTTGGAGTATGCATCACTTCACATTGAGTGAGGTGCAATTCTTCAAAGCAACCAGGAAAAGCGGACATCTTCATGATAACTTGCAGACGCATGCTTGGTGTGGCAAGAGGTCAAACAGTTTTTTGCTGGACATAATTCACAAAACTTGGAGAAGCAATTTTTGACTGTTGGATGTTCTTCGATGAACTTCAGTGCGCTTCTTGCAGGGACATAATTATACACTTTGCCTGTTGTGTATGTTTCATTAAGCTCCCTCCTCAATAATCTCAAGCTTTTGGTAGACCCATGGCGGTTTGTTGCTGGTAAGCTGCTAACTGCAATCCCTACACTAATGCTAGAGCCATGGTGGTTTTTGCTGGACTGGGCCTGTCGAATCACCAGAGAGGGTAGGTGATGTTCTCTTAGCCCGATGTTGTCGTACTCACAAATGCTCCCGTAGTCGATGTTGCTTCTCAGTCGTCTTCTCCTTAATAGCAGCACATAGTAAATACTTTAGCTTCCTCTCATTTTCCAGATAGTCTTGGTACAATTCCGGCTCTTCCTTTAGCTCATCTTTCACTGGCACTGGACATGGCGATCTGCTGACAAGTGAGCTTTGCTATGTTAACCATCCTTCTTTACGTTGGTGCTATGATCTGCTATATTCTAGAACAATCTAAAAACTGAGCAACTGCCAATGCAGATGGAATTCAGGTAGGTACTGAAGGTATGCAACACACACAGTGATGAACAGAGAGAAGAGTTCCAGGTAGGCACTGAAGCTATGCAACACACACACAGTGATGAACAGGGAGAAGAGCTCCAGGTAGGTACTGAAGATATGCAACACACACACAGTGATGAACAGAGAGAAGAGTTCCACGTAGGCACTGAAACTATGCAACACACACACAGTGATGAACAGAGAGAAGAGCTCCAGGTAGGTACTGAAGATATGCAACACACACAGTGATGAACAGAGAGAAGAGTTCCAGGTAGGCACTGAAGCTATGCAACACACACAGTGATGAACAGGAAGAAGAGCTCCAGGTAGGTACTGAAGCTATGCAACACACACAGTGATGAACAGGGAGAAGAGCTCCAGGTAGGCACTGAAGCTATGCAACACACACAGTGATGAACAGGGAGAATAGCTCCAGGTAGGTACTGAAGCTATGCAACACACACACAGTGATGAACAGGGAGAAGAGTTCCAGGTAGGTACTGAAGCTATGCAACACACACACAGTGATGAACAGGGAGAAGAGCTCCAGGTAGGTACTGAAGCTATGCAACACACACAGTGATGAACAGGGAGAAGAGCTCCAGGTAGGTACTGAAGATATGCAACACACAGTGATGAACAGGGAGAAGAGCTCCAGGTAGGCACTGAAGATATGTAACACACACAGTGATGAACAGGGAGAAGAGCTCCAGGTAGGTACTGAAGCTATGCAACACACACAGTGATGAACAGGTACTGAAGCTATGCAACACACACACAGTGATGAACAGGAAGAAGAGCTCCAGGTAGGCACTGAAGATTGTGCACAGAGTTATAAACAAGCTCATTATATTATTCAGATGAAGTTTGAGTTCAGAGTTCATGCACCCCCTTGTGTCATGAAGGACTTGTAAATTTGAACGGTACTTGATAAACCACAGACACATAATAATGTCAAGGTCACACCTATGAAGTAGACCCTCACAATTTTATCTTCTGGTTTATTCAGCATAACTATCATCTGGTTTATCCAGCATAACTATCTTCTGGCTTGTCCAACATAACTATCTTCTGGTTGATCCAGCATAACTATCTTCTGGTTTATCCACCATAACTTATCTTCTGGCTTATCCAGCATAACTATCTTCTGGTTTATCCAGCATAACTTATCTTTTGGTTTATCCAGCATAACTTATCTTCTGGTTTATCCAGCATAACTATCTTCTGGTTTATCCAACATAACTATCATCTGGTTTATCCAGCATAACTATCTTCTGGTTTATCCAACATAACTATATATCTTCTGGTTTATCCAGCATAACTTATCTTTTGGTTTATCCAGCATAACTTATCTTTTGGTTTATCCAGCATAACTATCTTCTGGTTTATCCAGTACAACTTATCTTCTGGTTTATTCAGCATAACTATCTTCTGGTTTATCCAGCATAACTATCTTCTGGTTTATCCAGCATAACTTTTATCCAGCATAACTTATCCTTCTGGTTTATCCAGCATAACTATCTTCTGGTTTATCCAGCATAACTTATCTTCTGGTTTATCCAGCATAATCTTCTGGTATATTCAGCATAACTTATCTTCTGGTTTATTCAGCATAACTATCTTCTGGTTTATCCAGCATATCATATCTTCTGGTTTATCCAGCATATCATATCTTCTGGTTTATCCAGCAAAACTATCATCTGGTCTATCCAGCATAACTATCTTCTGGTTTATCCAGCATAACTATCTTCCGGCATAACTTATCTTCTGGTTTATCCAGCATAACTTATCTTCTGGTTTAGCATAACTTATCTTCTGGTTTATTCAGCATAACTATCTTCTGGTTTATCGAGCATAACTTATCTTCTGGTTTATCCAGCATAACTATCATCTGGTTTATCCAGCATAACTATCTTCTGGTTTATTCAGCATAACTATTTTCTGGTTTATCCAGCGTAACTTATCTTCTGGTTTATCCAGCATAACTATTTTCTGGTTTATCCAGCATAACTTATCCTTTGGTTTATCCAGCATAACTTATCTTCTGGTTTATCCAGCATAACTATCTTCTGGTTAATCCAGCATAACTTATCTTCTGGTTTATCCAGCATAACTATCTTCTGGTATATCCAGCATAATTTATCTTCTGGTTTATCAGGCCTCATTAATTCAAGTCCACTACTACAGAATTATCATTATCACTAAGACAACAACAACATTGCATTTGTCTGTTAGAGCTGCTGCAAGTCTTATTGGCTTCTAAGATCAAGACTTTGATGAACCTTCCTACTGCATGTGTATCTTCCACTTACCTGTTGTTTAGAGACAAGCATATTAAAACAGCTGCATGCTACAGCCACTTCAAGAACATCAACTTAATCACCTTTACATCTACATGTCACAACTACTTCAGGTATCCAGAAATCTCAACTTAGGGTTGGGTCCCAATAAGCCTGAGGGTTTACTGTATTTTTAAATGTATGTTCTAGGCCCTCCCTTGTTATTAGCTAGTTGGTAAGATCCCCTATGTCATGTTTTCCTTGACTTTAAATAACAATAACCTAAGCCCTTAGCCCTTTAAAAGAAAGAGCAGAGAAAGAGTTTTCATTATTTTTTAGGATTGGTAACCTTTATAAATGTTCTGTACACTACACTCTCTTAGATTGTGCTGGTTGGATGTACACCAAATCTACACGTTGGAATTCTTCTGAATATGATGGGATGGGTGTGATTTTCAAATAAAGGTTGGCCCTCCAGTTGTAACTGCCAGGCAAATAAGACATGCCCACATAATTGCTCATTAAACTGAGAACTGAAGACCAGGGGAAAAAATCAGAGAGAATGTGCTATTTCAAGTGATTCTACATGTATATCCCATGCTATTTCAAGTAATTCTACATGTACATCCCATGCTATTTCAAGTGATTCTACATGTACATCCCATGCTATTCCAAGTGATTCTACATGTACATCCCATGCTATTTCAAGTGATTATACATGTACATCCCATGCTATTTCAAGTGATTATACATGTACATCCCATGCTATTTCAAGTGATTATACATGTACATCCCATGCTATTTCAAGGGATTGTACATGTACATCCCATGCTATTTCAAGTGATTCTACATGTACATCCCATGCTATTTCAAGTGATTCTACATTACATCCCGTGCTATTTCAAGTGATTCTACATGTACATCCCATGATATTTCAAGGGATTGTACATGTACATCCCATGCTATCTCAAGTGATTGTACATTTACATCTCATGCTATTTCAAGTGATTCTACATTACATCCCATGCTATTTCAAGTGATTCTACATGTACATCCCATGCTATCTCAAGTGATTGTACATGTACATCCCATGCTATTTCAAGGGATTGTATATGTACATCCCATGCTATTTCAAGTGATTATACATGTACATCCCATGCTATTTCAAGGGATTGTACATGTACATCCCGTGCTATTTCAAGTGATTCTACATGTACATCTCATGCTATTTCAAGTGATTCTACATTACATCCCATGCTATTTCAAGTGATTCTACATGTACATCCCATGCTATCTCAAGTGATTGTACATGTACATCCCATGCTATTTCAAGTGATTCTACATTACATCCCATGCTATTTCAAGTGATTATACATGTACATCCCATGCTTATCTTCTGGTTTATCCAGCATAACTATCATCTGGTTTATCCAGCATAACTATCTTCTGGTTTATTCAGCATAACTATTTTCTGGTTTATCCAGCGTAACTTATCTTCTGGTTTATCCAGCATAACTATTTTCTGGTTTATCCAGCATAACTTATCCTTTGGTTTATCCAGCATAACTTATCTTCTGGTTTATCCAGCATAACTATCTTCTGGTTAATCCAGCATAACTTATCTTCTGGTTTATCCAGCATAACTATCTTCTGGTATATCCAGCATAATTTATCTTCTGGTTTATCAGGCCTCATTAATTCAAGTCCACTACTACAGAATTATCATTATCACTAAGACAACAACAACATTGCATTTGTCTGTTAGAGCTGCTGCAAGTCTTATTGGCTTCTAAGATCAAGACTTTGATGAACCTTCCTACTGCATGTGTATCTTCCACTTACCTGTTGTTTAGAGACAAGCATATTAAAACAGCTGCATGCTACAGCCACTTCAAGAACATCAACTTAATCACCTTTACATCTACATGTCACAACTACTTCAGGTATCCAGAAATCTCAACTTAGGGTTGGGTCCCAATAAGCCTGAGGGTTTACTGTATTTTTAAATGTATGTTCTAGGCCCTCCCTTGTTATTAGCTAGTTGGTAAGATCCCCTATGTCATGTTTTCCTTGACTTTAAATAACAATAACCTAAGCCCTTAGCCCTTTAAAAGAAAGAGCAGAGAAAGAGTTTTCATTATTTTTTAGGATTGGTAACCTTTATAAATGTTCTGTACACTACACTCTCTTAGATTGTGCTGGTTGGATGTACACCAAATCTACACGTTGGAATTCTTCTGAATATGATGGGATGGGTGTGATTTTCAAATAAAGGTTGGCCCTCCAGTTGTTACTGCCAGGCAAATAAGACATGCCCACATAATTGCTCATTAAACTGAGAACTGAAGACCAGGGGAAAAAATCAGAGAGAATGTGCTATTTCAAGTGATTCTACATGTATATCCCATGCTATTTCAAGTAATTCTACATGTACATCCCATGCTATTTCAAGTGATTCTACATGTACATCCCATGCTATTCCAAGTGATTCTACATGTACATCCCATGCTATTTCAAGTGATTATACATGTACATCCCATGCTATTTCAAGTGATTATACATGTACATCCCATGCTATTTCAAGTGATTCCACATGTACATCCCATGCTATTTCAAGTGATTATACATGTACATCCCATGCTATTTCAAGTGATTATACATGTACATCCCATGCTATTTCAAGGGATTGTACATGTACATCCCATGCTATTTCAAGTGATTCTACATGTACATCTCATGCTATTTCAAGTGATTCTACATTACATCCCATGCTATTTCAAGTGATTCTACATGTACATCCCATGCTATTTCAAGTGATTCTACATGTACATCCCATGCTATTTCAAGTGATTCTACATGTACATCTCATGCTATTTCAAGTGATTATACATGTACATCCCATGCTATTTCAAGTAATTCCACATGTACATCCCATGCTATTTCAAGTGATTATACATGTACATCCCATGCTATTTCAAGTGATTATACATGTACATCCCATGCTATTTCAAGTGATTGTACATGTACATCCCATGCTATTTCAAGTGATTCTACATTACATCCCATGCTATTTCAAGTGATTCTACATGTACATCCCATGCTATTTCAAGTGATTCTACATGTACATCTCATGCTATTTCAAGTGATTCTACATTACATCCCATGCTATTTCAAGTGATTCTACATTACATCCCATGCTATTTCAAGTGATTCTACATGTACATCCCATGCTATTTCAAGTGATTGTACATGTACATCCCATGCTATTTCAAGTGATTCTACATGTACATCCCATGCTATTTCAAGTGATTGTACATGTACATCCCATGAATGTACATTCCATGGTTATTCCAAACTTCCTGTCACCAACCTGAGAGCAAGGCAACCTCTTGCTGGGGGACGATTGCTAATAAGTCATTGGCAGCTCACTGACCTACCATTGAATCCGATGAAGTAGAGGGCATGGCGAGGTCGGCCTCCTATGAAGCCCACAGACTGTGGCAGAGTGAGACAGTCCTGAAGGTCACAAGTAAAGAGAGACGCACCAGACCACACCCACACACACATCACTAACATCTCTACTCTCTCAAGTCTTCCATTATCCGCCACCTTTTCCACCTTGACCTCTGTCCTCATTACTCCCCACAGACACCTTCGAGGGCTTTGTGAACCACCCTCCTAGCCCCTCCCACACACCTTGTGTACCACCCTCCTAGCCCCTCCCACACACCTTGTGTACCACCCTCCTAGCTCCTCCCACACACATTGTGTACCACCCTCCTAGCCACCTTCAAGGGCTTTGTGCACCACCCTCCTAGCCACTCACACACCTTCAAGGGCTTTGTGTTCCACTCTCCCCAGCCCCTCCCACACACCTTCACCTCCCACACACCTTCAAGGGCTTTGTGTACAGCTCGTTGAACTTGTCCTGTCCTAACCGTAGAGGAATGAAGATGAGGAGAGACCTAAAAGATGATACGTCATTCTTGACATCGACCAGCTCTTTCCTCAGAGACGAGGAACCTCTGCCAGTGCTGGCAGAGGAGGGAGAAGGTGATGCCAGACAGCTATCATCTCGTATACTGAGCTTCATGAAGTCTAAAGATTCGTCCATTACCAAGCGCTTGGTGTTGTTGAAACTCAACGAGGGGTACGTCACACCGGTGCCCGAGACCTTGGGGTCAGCCACGGAGCCAGTGGTCTTTAAGAGGAAAGGACTGCTAGATTTCAAAGGAGCTGAGAGTGGCTTTCCTCCACAGGGACTTCCCTCTTCACTATCATCCAGGTCTGGGTAAAGGTTGGAGCTGCGCATGCAAGACGGTGAATTGTTGCTGATATCTGGAGACGAAGGAATTAGTTCAGTCATTGAGCGGCAGCGAAGAGTGTCCAGTTTGATGCTCTCTCCTCTCTCGTTGGTGACATTCACCAAACCATCAGGTAACCCATGGGGCTCACGGGCAGTTGCTTCTACAGATGTACAAAGATTACCAAGAAGAAGATTACTAGGGAAATACAAGAATTCTGATGAGGATTACTAGGGAAATATGTCTAGTGTAGAATACTGATGAAGATTAGGAAGAATACAGATGAAGATTGCTAGGGAAATACATATATGGAGTAAAGCACATGTACTAAGAAGTATGTATACACATTAGAAAACACATGTATGAGAATTACTACTAGGGAAATACTGGGTACACTAGAAATGTGTAAAGTTTATATACTACATGCATATATGTACTCACTTAGGTCGTCGATAACAACCAGCATGTCCATACACACGTGCACAGCAAGTTGAGACTGCATGTCATAGGCAACCAGTTTCCTAGCAAACATAGTGACAATGAATATCCAATTGGTCTGTTGAGCTCTAGAGCTCAAATATCTAACCAGGCACAACTGGTCCGTGTTGAGCTCTAGAGCTTGAATATCTAACCAGGCACAACTGGTCATGTTGAGCTCTAGAGCTTGAATATCTAACCAGGCACAACTGGCCATGTTGAGCTCTAGAGCTTGAATATCTAACCAGGTCCGTGTTGAGCTCTAGAGCTTGAATATCTAACCAGGCACAACTGGTCCGTGTTGAGCTCTAGAGCTTGAATATCTAACCAGGCACAACTGGTCCATGTTGAGCTCTAGAGCTTGAATATCTAACCAGGCACAACTGGTCCGTGTTGAGCTCTAGAGCTTGAATATCTAACCAGGCACAACTGGTCCGTGTTGAGCTCTAGAGCTTGAATATCTAACCAGGCACAACTGGTCCATGTTGAGCTCTAGAGCTTGAATATCTAACCAGGCACAACTGGTCCGTGTTGAGCTCTAGAGCTTGAATATCTAACCAGGCACAACTGGTCCGTGTTGAGCTCTAGAGCTTGAATATCTAACCAGGCACAACTGGTCCGTGTTGAGCTCTAGAGCTTGAATATCTAACCAGGCACAACTGGTCATGTTGAGCTCTAGAGCTTGAATATCTAACCAGGCACAACTGGTCCATGTTGAGCTCTAGAGCTTGAATATCTAACCAGGCACAACTGGTCCGTGTTGAACTCTAGAGTTTGACTTAGCAACACACAATCATGTGTGGGTGTGGTTTAAGTATCTGCAGTTTGCTGCTAAATGTACAAATTTCTCTCATTAGTATTCATGAGCAAAACATTCAAGAACTCTGTTTTTGTGGTGTCACTCAATTTGCTACTGTAAAGTATTAGAATGTGCTGGTAGTTCAGGGCCTTGTTTTATCCACAACAACATTCATTCAGTGCTCTTGCAGTCTTTCCACAGGATGGACAATTCTTGGGAACCATCATCTGATTTTTTTTTGCTTTGTCGTGATCACTACGGAAAGCTTAGAAAAGAGCTGAATAGGTTGAGATATTTTGAGATATTAGGGTATTTCAGGGTTTTTATATATTAAAATACCCTAATGAATACAGTTATCCAGTTCCTAGGGTGATTATCACAGATAAATTACGTAGCTATAATAAGCCAATCGAATCCATGTGTCATATAGCTGATCATTACAGGGTGTAAAAAGGCAATATTCTTGAAATTCAGGCAGCATTCAACTTAATCGACAAGTTACTCCTCAAAGCACGTAGTAAGGCAGGTAAAAGCCTACTAGACAACTTATGAATGTGAGGGCCAAGGGGTTGCAGCAAGTCAAGACAGAGAGTGAAGCTAGAGCACACACAAGAGGCAGACACAACCATGCATGGCAATGTCGCCCTCTTTCCTCGGATTCATAATGTTTTGACTGTTCTTTATGAAATAATAGCTTTGTTTCGCTCTCTCTCTCAGTGTCATCCTATGAAGATACTCACATTTCACACCTAGAGACCGCAGATTGAGGAAAATGATGTAACTGGCACATAATGATGTACGAATCATTGGCTGCAAAAACTACTTTTCTGCAGTGCTTATTCTTCGCTGGTGTCGAGATTTAAGAGCTCTCTGCAGCTATGAACCACCTCCTCCATCTGTCTGAAAGCAAGTCAGTCTCATCATTTTTAATTTCAAGGTCGGACATTTATACTGCACACACAATACAAGACCGTCACATGACATGACTATACTGTCACATGATACGACTATATTGTCACGTGATATGACCTCACTGTCATGTGATATAAGTACCTGGTCATATGAATGAGTACATTGTCACAAGTATTTGCTGTGACACTCACCTGATAGCTTGTGCAACATTGTTAGGGCCAAACCACTGCCCTACGGGTCTGCCGAAATCTGCCCCCTGAAGTGCGATCATCTGGATGGAGTACTCACTACCCCTGATGTCCAAGAACTTGTGTAGGATCATGTTGTATTTGTCCACATTGGGTGCAGAGGGTCTCCTGAAGTCTGAGGAGACAAAGAAGAAGGGTGGGCATGTCTAATCAATCAAATGTCCATGTCCAGTACAGTGGGTGACACTTCCCTTATCTCCACCCCTACCCATAAAAAATTATTGTGCTCTGTAACACCTAATTCAGACACCCAACTTCACAAGCTAAAATGGTGTAAAAACTCACTGCCGGGCTACAAGAAGTGCATAATTGATTTTAGTCTAGGCAGGTCACACCCACAGCAAAGTTAGCAACCGAATTAATTTTCAGGAGCGGAAGTCATTAGCAACCTAATTAATTTCAAGGAGCACAAGTCATACATTAGCAACCTAATTAATTTCCAGGAGCACAAGTCATTAGCAACTAATTAATTTCCAGGAACACAAGTCATTAGCAACCTAATTAATTTCCAGGAGCACAAGTCATTAGCAACCTAATTAATTTCCAGGAGCACAAGTCATTAGCAACCTAATTAATTTCCAGGAGCACAAGTCATGCATTAGCAACCTAATTAATTTCCAGGAGCGGAAGTCATTAGCAACCTAATTGATTTCCAGGAGCACAAGTCATTAGCAACCTAATTAATTTCGAGGAGCAGAAGTCATGCATTATTAATTTCCAGGAACACTAGTCATGCATTAGCAACCTTATTAATTTCCAGGGAACACTAGTCATGCATTAGCAACCTAATTAATTTCCAGGAACACTAGTCATGCATTAACAACCTAATTAATTTCCAAGAGCGGAAGTCATCTACCACCATGCAGGAGCTAGAGTGAACTCTGATCTCAACTCATTATGATCTGGATAAACTCGTTGTCAACAGGACCTTTCTCCATTCTGCTCCCGTTCAGCTCTTGTATTCCCAGATTTCTCAACAACTTGGAGCTTAAAGGTTGCAGTCCAGCTCATGCACTTATTAGTTGCAGACATTTCACAAACAATGTTTTTGGGAGTATTACATCTAACTATAGACGAAGTTAACTGCTCCACTTCTGACTCCACCCAGTCAGTCAAAATCGTCAAAATCACACATTTGGTATAAGGGTGCACCCCAGGAATGGAGAGGAAGATTTGCAGCTGACACCAGGACTTCTCCAGAAAATATGGTCACTTATTTTGAAATGTAATAGGCAACGGACCAGACAGCATGGATCCCAGAATACCCTCATCCTGGGTTTATCTTAGGAAGTCCCTAGCAATAAAATCCTCAGCCCTAGAATACTCTAGTTCTAGCTTTAGCCCAAGAATACTCCCAACCCTAGAACTGACCCAGGAGTCACCCCAACTCTAGGGAGGTGTGGCAGTGTTGGTGGCCCTAGAACTGACTCCTCTAAGAGTCACCTGACTCTAAGGGCCTGTGTGGCAGTGTTGGTGGCCCTAGAAATGACTCCTCCAAGAGTCACCTGACTCTAGGGAGGGTGTGACAGTGTTGGTGGCCCTAGAACTGACTCCTCCAAGAGTGGCCATGACTCTAGGGAGGGTGTGGCAGTGTTGGTGGCCGTAGAACTGACTCCTCCAAGAGTCACCTGACTCTAGGGAGGGTGTGGCAGTGTTGGTGGCCCTAGAGCTGACTCCTCCAAGAGTCACCATGACTCTAGGGAGGCAGTGTTGGTGGCCCTAGAACTGACTCCTCCCAAGAGTCACCCTGGCTCTAGGGAGGGTGTGGCAGTGTTCGTAGCCCTAGAGCTGACTCCTCCAAGAGTCACCATGACCCTAGGGAGGGTGTGGCAGTGTTGGTGGCCGTAGAACTGACTCCTCTAAGAGTCACCTGACTCTAAGGGCCTGTGTGGCAGTGTTGGTGGCCCTAGAAATGACTCCTCCAAGAGTCACCTGACTCTAGGGAGCGTGTGACAGTGTTGGTGGCCCTAGAACTGACTCCTCCAAGAGTGACCATGACTCTAGGGAGGGTGTGGCAGTGTTGGTGGCCCTAGAGCTGACTCCTCCAAGAGTCACCATGACTCTAGGGAGGCAGTGTTGGTGGCCCTAGAACTGACTCCTCCCAAGAGTCACCCTGACTCTAGGGAGGGTGTGGCAGTGTTGGTGGCCCTAGAGCTGACTCCTCCAAGAGTCACCATGACCCTAGGGAGGGTGTGGCAGTGTTGGTGGCCGTAGAACTGACTCCTCTAAGAGTCACCTGACTCTAGGGCCTGTGTGGCAGTGTTGATGGCCCTAGAACTGACTCCTCCAAGAGTCACCTGACTCTAAAGAGGGTGTGGCAGTGTTGGTCATGTATGTGCAAATAAACTTGTAACAAATACAAGGCATTGGTGGCGACATCAATTATTGTTTGAGCCCCAACTCCGTATGGGACAAAACCTGGAACCCTGTTAGATTGCAATGCTCTAGCCATTGTTGGCCCTAACATAGCTGAACGTCTATCTGATGTCATCATGATAATTATTGTGGATTGTGATATAGGGAGTAGCCGAGAATTTATATATATCCTTACAGATTCTGAACTGGTGCAAGGTTGAACGACCCGATACCCTGCAACACAATGGGATGGCAAATTCTGAGATGGAAATGAGCACGTGAAAGTATGGCTGTCAGGTTTGCTAAGAGTACTTGGAAGCAGCTTCCCTTGAAGATGGGAAGCACACTACACCAGGAGTGAGCCAGGTGTGATATCTGCAGAAATACTCATAGACTCAAGGGAAGGCCATGCAGAAGCTGACAAGAACTTGTTAAAATGATGCTTTGCACTCTTGACAATGTTTAGTGTGTTCAGTAGGCTCTCCATCATAGCCATCCCTCCTCTATCGACTAAATGTCCATCATAGCCATCCCTCCTCTATTGACTAAATGTCCATCATAGCCATCCCTCCTCTATTGACTAAATGTCAATCATAGCCATCCCTCCTCTATCGACTAAATGTCCATCATAGCCATCCCTCCTCTATTGACTAAATGTCCATCATAGCCATCCCTCCTCTATTAACTAAATGTCCATCATAGCCATCCCTCCTCTATTGACTAAATGTCAATCATAGCCATCCCTCCTCTATCGACTAAATGTCCATCATAGCCATCCCTCCTCTATTGACTAAATGTCCATCATAGCCATCCCTCCTCTATTGACTAATTGTCCATCATAGCCATCCCTCCTCTATTGATTAAATGTCCATCATAGCCATCCCTCCTCTATTGACTAAATGTCAATCATAGCCATCCCTCCTCTATCGACTAAATGTCCATCATAGCCATCCCTCCTCTATTGACTAAATGTCCATCATAGCCATCCCTCCTCTATTGACTAAATGTCCATCATAGCCATCCCTCCTCTATTGACTAAATGTCCATCATAGCCATCCCTCCTCTATTGACTAAATGTTCATCACTAGCCATCCCTCCTCTATTGATCCATCATAGCCATCCCTTCTCTATTGACTAAATTCCATCACTAGCCATCCCTCCTCTATTGACTAAATGTCCATCATAGCCATCCCTCCTCTATTGACTAAATGTCCATCATAGCCATCCCTCCTCTATTGACTAAATGTCCATCATAGCCATCCCTCCTCTATTGACTAAATGTATCAGTTATTATTCAGATGCATGCTAATTATATAGCCAGTTCTCTGTCCACACAGAAGTAGTATGAGTGTGTACTTCCCAGCATGACAAAAATTACGTTTCTCACTTCCACAGCTAGAGCACGTTGAACCTCCAGCACCCCTTCCCATCAGCTACATATCAATCATGTAGCCATTCTCACTTGCCTGCACAGCCATCTTTATTTCCTCTAGCTTCAAATCCACTGCCATTTCCCCCCCAATCTCTCTCTTATTATGACGATCATTTCCAGTTTAAGTGACCCCGTTTAAACTCATTTCATGGGTGACTATATGGTGGTGGTGAATGCATAGATAGATGATAGATATATGCCATACATGGCAATACAAACTTCCATCCAACTTCAAGCTTCTCGCATAGAACTAGAGCGGAGACAGCTCGTACCCACAGCAGGACAGATTGTCCAATAGAAAGACTCTTCAATGTCCGTCTCATTTTTGCAAGTACCTAAACCTTGTGCGTATGAGAGTTAGCATCTAAAGGAAGGCATGATTGTACAAACATAATCCCAGATATTAGATAGTCTGGGATAGCTGATAAAGCTATGATCAAAACTGTATATTGATAGAAGACCATTTTGCAGTGACAAACTGGCAGTAGCCTTAGACAAGTGGTCCAGGCCCGAGAACAGGTGAAGGCTGGTAATAGCCTTAGAGAAGTGGTCCAGGCCCTAGAACAGGTGAAGGCTGGCAGTAGCCTTAGAGAAGTGGTCCAAGCCCTAGAACAGGTGAGGCTGGTAGTAGTCTTAGAGAAGTGGTCCAGGCTCTAGAACAGGTGAGGCTGGCAGTAGCCTTAGAGAAGTGGTCCAGGCCCCAGAACAGGTGAGGCTGGCAGTAGTCTTAGAGAAGTGGTCCAGGCCCCAGAACAGGTGAGGCTGGCAGTAGCCTTAGAGAAGTGGTCCAGGCCCCTGAACAGGTAAGGCTGGCAGTAGCCTTAGAGAAGTGGTCCAGGCCCTAGAACAGGTGAGGCTGGCAGTAGCCTTAGAGAAGTGGTCCAGGCCTAGAACAGGTGAGGCTGGTAGTAGTCTTAGAGAAGTGGTCCATGCCCTAGAACAGGTGGGGCTGAGCCTTAGAGAAGTGGTCCAGGCCCCAGAACAGGTGAGGCTGGCAGTAGCCTTAGAGAAGTGGTCCAGGCCACTGAACAGGTAAGGCTGGCAGTAGCCTTAGAGAAGTGGTCCAGGCCCTAGAACAGGTGAAGGCTGGCAGTAGCCTTAGAGAAGTGGTCCAGGCCTCAGAACAGGTGAGGCTGGCAGTAGCCTTAGAGAAGTGGTCCAGGCCCTAGAACAGGTGAGGCTGGCAGTAGCCTTAGAGAAGTGGTCCAGGCCCTAGAACAGGTGAGGCTGGTAGTAGCCTTAGAGAAGTGGTCCAAGCCCTAGAACAGGTGAGGCTGGTAGTAGCCTTAGAGAAGTGGTCCAGGCCTAGAACAGGTGAGGCTGGCAGTAGCCTTAGAGAAGTGGTCCAGGCCCTAGAACAGGTGAGGCTGGTAGTAGCCTTAGAGAAGTGGTCCAGGCCCCTGAACAGGTAAGGCTGGCAGTAGCCTTAGAGAAGTGGTCCAGGCCCTAGAACAGGTGAAGGCTGGCAGTAGCCTTAGAGAAGTGGTCCAGGCCTCAGAACAGGTGAGGCTGGCAGTAGCCTTAGAGAAGTGGTCCAGGCCCTAGAACAGGTGAGGCTGGCAGTAGCCTTAGAGAAGTGGTCCAGGCCCTAGAACAGGTGAGGCTGGTAGTAGCCTTAGAGAAGTGGTCCAAGCCCTAGAACAGGTGAAGGCTGGCAGTAGCCTTAGAGAAGTGGTCCAGGCCCCAGAACAGGTGAGGCTGGCAGTAGCCTTAGAGAAGTGGTCCAGGCCCCTGAACAGGTAAGGCTGGCAGTAGCCTTAGAGAAGTGGTCCAGGCCTAGAACAGGTGAGGCTGGTAGTAGCCTTAGAGAAGTAATCCAGGTAACCTAGAACAGGTGGAATTCCAGGCCAGTGGTAAACTAATTCTAGCTGTCGGTGGTGCAATAGGAGGATTTAACATAGAAATTGACACACACAATGAACACAGGTTTTCTCCTCAGAGCAGCATAGTGACACCATGTTCAGCTGTTTATCCGAGGTACCATTACACCAGGCTGCCTCTTGATAATACGATCAACCACCCCAACCCACAACTGCAGCAGCAAAGAGAGGTGTAGCAACTGCTGTGTCACAAGTAGGTGATTCATTGGATGGTCACGCTATTGTGATGTAAGGCTTTCCGTTGCCAGTCCTGCTCAACCAAAACTACAAGAGTTCATACAGGATTTACAGTTTGGGAGGGGGGGGGGAACTCAAAACATTTGGCGTTTAGGTGATGGGCTTGCATTTTCAAGCCCCAAGTAGGGGACATGCCCCCCCCGATTTTTTGTGTGCAAAATCGATGCTCTCAGATTGATTCCGAGACATTTTGAGGGTACTTTCCTATAGTTAAAGTACATGTACTAGCACATGGACAGAACATTCTAGATTACGACACAGTTGCATCTTGCCACATAATCTAATGACACAGTTGCATTTTGCCACAGAATCTACACTATTATAATTAGGAAAGCTAACCACAGAATAATAGCACATGGACAGAACACACATGGACAGAACATTCTAGATTAACACATGATTGAACTGTCACAGAATATTCTAGATTTATTCACAATTTTGTATATAAAGAGCAAATGCTTCAGCTAGTAGTAGCATTCTGCAACTAAATACGACCCAGAGAATTACAAACCTACACAAATGGACCTCAGGAACTTTTTATACCAGAAAGCGAGTGCGTGCTCGGTCTAGTAGAGATTCTGAGGACGACGAAGATGTAGTCCCAACTACGTCGACTAGTGATGCCTTGACTTCCACCAATTCCGAAGCATCAGTAGGTAGATCAGTGTGTTCCAAAGCGCAGAAGAGGAAACTCTACAAAGCCAGGCTCAGCTACAAGAAGGAGTGGGAGCAGAAATATCCTTGGGTGTACTGCGATGATCCTAAGCAGGGCATGTTCTGCAAACTCTGCCAGAAGCGAGGAAATGCACCTTCTACAGCCAGGGGTGCATGGACCACTCTGGGAATTCAGGATTGGAATCACGCTACTGAACAACTCAAGGAACACAGCCAGTCAAAATGGCACAAAGGTGCTGTTATCCATGCTCGAATGGCAGAACAAGGAAAGGAGCAGAGTGTCCTACAACTGCAATTTTCAGCAGCTGCTAAGGAGGCTGAAGAAAGGAGAGCAAAGAACAGAAACATAGTGCTTAAGCTTTTGAGATCGATATATTTTCTTGCCAAAAATCGCCTGCCCCTTACAACCACATTCGATCCCCTGGTCCAGTTGCAAATTGCAAATGGAGATGAACTTCGCCAGCAACATGTCAAAGAGGGGCCACAAAATGCTCAGTACACATCCAAATTTTCTGCAGTGATGCTTTTAGAAGCCATCAATAGCTGGCTAGATAGGAAGCTAATTGAGAGCTTAAAATCAAGCGCATACTTCTCTGTGTTAGCTGATGAGTGTGTAGATATTAGTACAGAAGAGCTGTCCATCTGTTGTCGGTGAATTGCGAACTCTAGCTGCACATTCCTTTTACATCCACTGTGCCTGCCACAAGCAACAAGCATGCAAGCTGCTAACAGTGTTCCAGAGATCAAGAAGATGTTTGGAAGCTCTTCTTCTACTCACCCAAGAAAGCAGAATCTCTCAAAGCAGTCCAGTCTGTCCTCAAGCTACCTGAGCTTAAGATTGTGAAGCCTAGTGATACCAGATGGCTCTCACACGAACGCTGTGTACAGGCTATTTACCGAGAGCTTCCTGCCTTTATCGTCACCCTACAACAGCTGTATGAGACATCAGGTGATGCTGAAGCATACGGTATTGGTGCTCTCCTTGCTACTTACACTGGAGTTGCTAGTATCGTGTTCCTGTCAGAAGTTCTGGATATCCTGGCAAGGATGAATGTTTCGATGCAAAGAAAGCTACCCGATTTGAGCAGGTTACCGGTACTTCTGAAAATCATGATGGATCAACTCGAGCATCTAAAGGACGAAAGAAGTGAGTGGTTGGGTTCAGTCGAGTCTGAAATATCTCTGTTGAAGGAAAAACATGATATAACACTCGGCACACATGGATCTGCACAAAGCCGTTGGTCTTCTATCACAACCACAGCCGAGTAGCGAACTCTAGTTGCAATTCCATACGTCGATTCCCTTCTTCTAAATATTAAGAGTCGATTTACTGATAAAGCCGTGAAGATTGTTACTGCCATGTCCATATTCAGTCCCTCCCTACTACCCGCTGAAGCATCCTTACCATCGTACGGCAGCGAGCAAATCAAGATTCTTGCCGAGTTCTATGGAAAAGAAGCAGAGATTGAGTATGCGGGGACGACTTACACCTCGCATCCATTGCTTGATGGCGATGAGCTTCTTTCAGAGTGGAAGATATTTAGACGGGCTTTGCTAGTGGAGAAAAAGGCAATAATGGAACGTAAAGAAGAGTCAGCATCTCCTAGCATGCAAGAAATCCTGGACGAGATGAACAAGTCACATACGTACGGAGGAATTTCCCCTGAGACGTGGAAGCTATTGAACATTACAATGGCACTTCCTGTTGGCACAGCAACAGTAGAGCGTTCCTTTAGTCAAATGAAGTTGATTAAAACTCGCCTACGCAGTCGTCTATCTGACTCGAACCTAGAACATTTAATGAAAATTAGTATAGAGGGTCCTCCATTGACCGATGTGGACTGCAATTCTCGACATTTTTAAACAGAAAAATAGACACATTTTACTTTAATTTAGTACTACTGAACTCACTGTATTGTAATTTTCAGCATACATTATTGTATATCTTCGCTTATATATTATAAATTGTTCGTGCATATTCGTGCATAATCATTATAATTTTATTACTGTCGATCATCTCTTTGATTTTTTTTTGCTTCTACGTTCCCTTCTCTGTACTGCTCTTTTTCCCCGTTACTGTAATGTATTACATAAGAAATTTCATTAATAGAAATTGTTATTGTGAAAATTCTTGGGGGGGGGGGGGGATAGAGAAATCTTTTGGGGGGGGGGCTTCCCCCCTGTATGAAACCCTGAGTCTAAATTGAGGAAGAATGTACGGTTTCTTTTTGTCTGAACTTACCTCGTCCAAAGTGTTTGCAGAGAAGAGTTTGAGCTAGCAACATTTGCCCACAGCGCAGAGTGCAGCCCCAGCCAGAGTCCGATGTCAAGCTGGTCCCACCTGAAGGGGGGGGGGGGGGGGGGGGAGGGGAAGAAGGAAAGGATGAGAGAGAGGGAAGTGGTGAGGATGAGGTGAGTGTAAAGGCTGGTTCACAATATGATGGACGGTAATCCGTTCCATTTGTACTGCTTGGTGCACAATATTGCGTTGCATCCATTAAACCCGCTGCGCTTGACCGAAAAATTTATAACTGGTAATAGCTAGCTAGTTACCTGGACAACCACTTCCTTCCAGATATTTTCTTTTGCCCTGAGGTCTTGCATTTGGCTGGACCTGCCAGAGGTTAGGAAAGTTCCTCACCGCTTCAATAAGTTTTGAGAGAGAGAATGTAAACTTCAACAACATGATATGATTTAGGATTCTGATTGGTCCGGTGCAACGCACTGGATGTAAGAGTTGAATCATATTCTACTCTTGCATTTCATATCCGTTCTGTTAGATTCGTAGTCCATTGCTTACCTTGCTTACCGGTTCATAATATCAGCGCAAAGGATCGGAAGGATGGAACGCATGCAACGGATTGTCTTGCATCATATTGTGAACTGAACTGCTTTAGAGGTGAGGCATAGAGCAAGCAGTGTGAAGTGGGGCACCAGGGAAATGAGGGGATTGGAGGAGTGTGACTAAATAGGTTGATTAAAGGGGGAGTAATTAGAGAGAGAGTGATTGGAGAAGAGAGGATTAGAGAAGAGTGTGACTAAATAGGGTGATCAAAGAGAAAGAAACTAGAGAGAGATTATGGAAGTGTGATTAGAGAGAACAGGTACCTGGTGAGAATGATAGGTTGAGGAAAGGAATTACACACACAAAGTTGGAGAAGAAACTGGAGTAGATGGAGCGAAGAAAGAGAGAGGCAGAGAAAAGATGGGAACTCCAGGCCCACATAGAACTGTCTTCATGTTCCTAGTTGTACCTAAAGCAGGTGCAGCTAGGTACAATTAGTTTCAACCACTAGCCCTATTATGGAATATGAGGTCTTCCATATCCGACAGGTGTATGCATGTATATTATATACACATAATATAGTCATTCTTCACACTAGACCAAATGGGCAGAGAAAGATTGGGCTCAAAGCTATCTTAGCTACCAGACTAGTAGTGTATATGTATAGTCGGTTTGCTCACTGATGCATCTGAAGTTTCTCCGATAAGTGCACCATATTCTACTCCGAACATCTTCCATCATGGCCTCTTTCTCTTAAGAAACAAAAAAGCCAAATATCAGTGAATAGTACTTAGAAGGAAATTGGAGTTGTCAATAATGAGGTTTGATTTTAATACCTCTAGGTAGCTCATACTTCTTTCCTAGTATGTAGACTGTGCCCTTCAGCTCTTTGGGAGCTAAGTCGTGAATAACGTCGAACGCCTGAGGGTCTGTCGAGAATGCCATATCTCTATCCTGCGCTGGAACAGTAGGTCGAGGACGACAAGCCTTTATACAGAGGCAACGAGAATCAAGCTCAGCTCAAATGTGGAGGATTAGTACAATATTAATCATGGGACTGTCGTGTAAATAGAAACTGTTAATTACGCGCGAAGGCACGTGTTGGAAAAAGTGTCTTCGCGAATTAGGTCTATGGCTTCTCAATTTCCACTTTCTCCTACGTTTCCTCCAGGGCCTCCTGTGGGTGCCTACCAAATGCAATATCCATTCTACCCTCCTGACAGTCACATATTCCCATGTCAGCCTTCAATGCTACCACCTCCTCATTTTGGATTTCACCCAGGAGCACCTCCTCATTTTGGATTTCCCCCAGGACCACCTCCCCCTCAGTATCCCCCAGGACCACCTCCCCCTCAGTTTCCCCATCAATTTCTAACCCCTCCAGGTGGTGGACAATATAGAGCACGGCATCAACTCCATGGTAACAATAGAGGCAGGGGGAAGGGCCATGATCGGAATGGAAATGTGCATGCCAACTTTGAGTGTAAGGTGTGCAGCAAGGAATACAAGACAGAGGATAACTATAAGATGCATCTTGCATCCCACCAGAAGGTGAGTCGGTGGGTGTGAGAGGGGATGGGGAGGGAGGGGATACTGGCAAAGAATAAGGAAGGGCAAGGGGGTGAGGGGGAGAGTGAAATAACATAGATGCTTGGAGTGTGGAGCAGAGGAATGGAATGTGAAGTTGATACGTATAACATTTAATCCCATCCGTCTATGAATATCCTTCCAGTGAGATGAGTCTTTGAATGTGGCATTTCACACTTTCGGTTCATTACTGGAGAGGCTTAATGGGTAAAGGGATCAAGGTCTCGCAGAGCAGTAGGATCCTTTACCTGTACCCTGCAGGGCTAGTAAACCAGGGCTAGGGCCAAGGACTGAAGAAGCAATTTTTTTCCTTCCTTTTTTGGTAAATCAGCATTCTCAAAGCGAGGTCAGTAATTGCTTCCTTTCAGTGAACTGAGCTGCAGCGACGGAGGAAGCAGGAATAATAGTAACCATGGTTGCTAACTTCCAGTCCAATCTACTCCTCATTATTATTGGAAGGACATTAGTATTATGCAAGTTCCAGTATGACTATATGGCCGACGATCGCAGTTTGTCTTTGAGAGATTCTTCCTGCTGTTAAGCTTTTCTTGCTGGGAAAGGCTGCACCTGTACCTACCCAGATGCTCCTGGAGGATGGGTCTTTGAAGACCCAGTCTGAGGTAGTTTTTGTTGGCTGACTCAGGTAGCTTGTTATATTTGCATTCTTAACAATAAAAAATATATAATCTAGATCTAGTCTGGCTAACCACACTGTTCTATCTCTAAATTTTGTCATGATCATGGCTGGAAGTGTGGTTCAATTGAGACTGAGCTATCAGTTACAACTGGAGGGGCAGTTACAACTGGAGGGGCAGTAACAGCTGGAGGGGCAGTTACACCTGGAGGGATAGTTAAGCTGGAGGGGCAGTTACAGCTGGAGGGGCAGTTACAGCTGGAGAGACTGAGCTATCAGTTACAACTGGAGGGGCAGTTACAACTGGAGGGGCAGTAACAGCTGGAGGGGCAGTTACACCTGGAGGGATAGTTAAGCTGGAGGGGCAGTTACAGCTGGAGGGGCAGTTACAGCTGGAGGGGCAGTTACAGCTGGAGGGGCAGTTACAGCTGGAGGGGCAGTTACAGCTAGAGGGGCAGTTACAGCTAGAGGGGCAGTTACAGCTAGAGGGGCAGTTACAGCTGGAGGGGCAGTTACACCTGGAGGGATAGTTACAGCTGGAGGGATAGTTATAGCTGGAGGGATAGTTACAGCTGGAGGGATAGTTACAGCTGGAGGGATAGTTATAGCTGGAGGGATAGTTACAGCTGGAGGGATAGTTACAGCTGGAGGGATAGTTACAGCTGGAGGGATAGTTAAGCTGGAGGGGTGTTCCTAATAAAGGGTATATGGTAGTTGACAGCAACAATCCAAAAGCAGCTGGTTATATATCTTCCTAGGAAGACTTCTGTGGCTACGGCTTGAGTCCTTTGCCTGCCTCACAGGCACACAAAATGATACTAGAAAAAGATGTCTCCCAATTTCAGAAAAAAGGTTACCTTTAAGGCTGGAGACAATTCTTAATTGACAGATTCAGTGTATGTCAAAATGTTTGCCATATTGACAAGACCCTCGGCGTATGTAAAAATGTTCGCCAATTTATCATTCTTAATTGACAGACTCGACATATGTCAAAATGTTTGCCAAATTATCATTCTTAATTGACAAACTCAGCGTCTCAGCGTATGTCAAAATATTTGCCAAATTATCAACCCGATAATAAAGATTGTGTTCCACTTCTGGCATTTCCAGAGGCGGAGTCCCCTTTCTGTTATTCATGTTATGTGTGAAGTTCAGGTAGTAGTCCACAGCATGTTATTCATCAAGATGGTAAGTGGTCTAGAAAAAAATTCCCCTCGAAAGCCGAGTTTGTTCTACCACTGACACCTTTTAGAGAAAGAGAGGAGTGGTTTTAATTTTTCTTGAGAACTGTGTGCCCATGAAAATGTATTGATTGACCTATTAAAACAAGTGATAGAGAGCTACCATTTGTACTAGCCAATAATGCCTGTCTTAGGGTATTACATATTCATATAATTATAGCAGCTGCTTTCTTGTAGTAAACCACACCCATTCTATAAGAAGTGGGTGGGTAATGTACAGAATACTGTGTAAAATGCATCAATGATGTTGCAGTGCAAGTCATGTGACTTTAGCGCACACCCACGAGTGTTGAGGGATCATGAGATTGTCCACATCCTACCTGACATGCTCAAGTTCTCCAGTAAGGAAGACATACAGAAGTGGAGAGACGAGAGAAAGAAGTGAGAACACCATATGGCTGGGACAAAGGGGGGGGGGGGGGGGTATTGAGTGGAGAGAAGTGAGGACACCATAGAGCTAGGAGCAGGGGGCATTCAGAAGTGGAGAGAGGAGAGAAAGAGAAAGAACTGAGGACCCCATAAGAACCACATTGTGGATCTGTTTAAAGTTCCTCACACTGTTTATGCCGAGGTTACATGCCAATTTCCCCTCTTCTCCACGGATGTAGGTGAGCATAACTGACACGACTACACAGAAAGGCAGTCAGTTACTTTACTCGTTGACATCATTGCAAGAAACCTTTCAATGGTTTCACGGAATCTAATACTTAGCTAACATTTACATCAGATGATGATATCTATTTCTCAGGACTTTGCAATGTTATTGGTGTGTGGTTTTGGTGTATTTTGAGATCTTAATCCAGCTTAATAAAAGTCTAGCAATGCCATTGGCCATGTGATACTGGCTATAGCCAGGAGTAGAGATAGCCCTAGCTGGGGCCATTAACAGTTGATCCTAGGGTGGCCTGCAGCACCACTGGGCCTGCTTGCGGTCACTGGGTCTGTCTTGTATGTGCTTGATTGCAGGAATTTCCCCACTGTGGAGAACGTTATTCGGAAGAAGAAACTGGAGGTGTGTAAGCAAGCTCGTGGAGAGACAGCAACGACTCCATTGCACAGGTCTGCTTGATGTGAAGTAGTATTGTTCTTTGCAGTTGTTCATCCAGTTCCAATCTGACGTTGAGTCGGCAGATGCATACTTCTAAATAATGCACATGCTCATGATTGGTGGGCCGGGATGAGCAAGAGTGGCTTCTGTCAAATTTGCTGGGGGGGGGGGGGTAAGTCACACCACCAAATCTGCTTATCAACACTAGTACATTGTTCTCCTATGTGTAAGTCGCAGCCCTAGTTAACAGGGGACCTCTATTATGTCACATACGTTCAGCCACACCCACTTATGGCAGTACTAATTCTTGTCCTTCATGATGGTCAATGAATCCACGAGCACCACTCCTGCATAAATAGGAACCAAATTATAGGACTGGGAATCACATACTATTGATACAACCCAGCATGCTTTTCATGTTCATTCCAGCGACTGTTGGGAAAACATGGAGAGTGAAAGTTGATGATCTTGCTCGTTTCTGTGAGCTTGCTGCTCGGAACCTACAGGGTTCTTTAGCAAACTGGTTTGTCTAAAGGTTAGAAGGTGTTCCAGGAGCACAGAATGGCATGCGTCTAGTCGACGTATGTAATGGAGCTCAGTACTGAGGGTTCCCCAATGGCTCGATGCCGCGCTGGTAAGGACTCCAAGCAGCCGTCTAGGGGGGTCTGAGGGCATGTCCCCCCCCCCCCCCCCCCCCAGACAATTTTGGGGTTTTAGGTCTTTTTAGCTGGTGCAGTTTCAGAGAGAGTAGCTGACCTTGTCTGTGATTGAACACCCCCTCTAGAATAGCAGGTAGAGTAGCTAACCTAGTCAGTGATTAAACATCCACTCTAGACAGAGTGCTATACTTGTCGGTGATTCAGCACCCACTTTAGAAATAGCAGGCAGAATAGCTGACCTAGTCAGTGATTAAATACCTACTCTAGAATAGAGAGAAATAGCAGGCAAGAGTAGCTGACCCTGTCAGTGATTAAACACCCACTCTAGAATAGAGAGAAATAGCAGGCAAAGTAGCTGACAGTGATTCAACACCCACTCTAGGCAGAGTGCTGTACTTGGTGATTCAGCACCCACTTTAGAAATAGCAGGCCGAGTTGCTGACCTAGTCAGTGATTCAACACCCACTTGAAGGGTGAATCACATTTCAAGTGGGTGTTGTTGACTTTCTTTGTCTCGTAAATGGAACAGCTCACTCACTAAGTTGAGGAAAACTCTTCAAGGTCAAAGGCTTGATTTGACTGCAATATTAAGCCTAGTCGAGTCTACTCTACACACACTCGATGCCGCAACTCCTGCAGCAAACTGGGTCTTGCAGTTGTTGGATGAACATGAGGATCTCGAGCCAGCTACTAAAATCAAAGTTACAATTAATTAAATGCTTCCATGAAATAGTAGCTGAACCATTTCGGTTGGAAAATAATTAAGGAATTTTAACGAAATTCATTTTCCAACCAGCGCTTGACCACGTACTTAAGTTTTAGCGCCTAATGACGTAGCTTCCTCAATTTCAGCTCTTTCTATAGCACTTGACAATCTGAGAAAAATGTGTTCCCCCCCAAAAAAAAATTGTCACTCAGGTTTTGAGGTACTCCCACTTTAGCTCCAGTAACTTGGGTATAGTTATAGCTATGAAAAATGTTTTTGTATCAAGAGAGAGCACACAGAGAGACCTATCTTTTGAGCTATACATCAAGTCCATACCATGAAGCTTGAGGAATCTATGGAGCTATAAAGTGGTAACCACAAGTTTTTAAACACTTGCTATATACTACTTGATGGTTTTGTCCCCCCTTTCTTAATGACCAGAAAGCCATTTTTGCTCTCGGGTGTAGGGTGTAGCATCATCCTTAGCATCTTTAATCCTAGGAAGTTTCCAAGATTTGATACTCCGGATTATCCATAATTATGCTGGTTGGCCACTATGGAAAAGACATGGTTGCTAAATCTGTTGAAGGTGAAGAGTTCACAAGAAGGGCTTTGATTTCATCGAATGAAATCCATGCAGAATGGAAAACTTACCATAACTACATCGCCAAGCAACCCAAAGAAGACCTACAGAAGTAGCAAACAGAACTCATTTCTAATGTAACAATGTTTCCTAATCTGAGCACTAGATATCTGCCTATTGATTCCTGTTGGGACTGCATCACTCAAAAGAAGTTTCTTGGAAATGAGACTAATCAAGACTAAATTGCTAGGGGTGTATAACCTCTCATCCCTAATGATTGACTCTCCAGAAAAACTATCTGATGGCAATTTATTGGTGTATGTATTATATTATGTATTATTGGTGTATATATATATTATTATATTATGTATATTGGTGTATATATTATAATATTATGTATTATTGGTATAACTATATGGACATAGAAAAATGTATAAAAAGAATTAATATACTGTACATTGTTAGCATTCCATTGCAAACCAGCTGTTTCTCTAGACAGAAGGTATTCTTTTAGCTGCTTGGACAACTTTATTCCTTATGGGGTACCTTATGGGGTAGCATAAATTTCCAAGGGGGGTAAATGCCCCCTTTCCCCGGAAGAATTATTATTACAATGACCTCAATGAATTTTACTCTCTCAATGTTGCGACTAGATGCTCTAGCCTTGATCAGGAATTTCTGGGTATTGCTGCCGTAAGTTTCCCTTAAACTCTCAGCGAACTCTCAGTTGACATAATAAAATTGCAATGACCTCAATAATCAACTAGAATTATTGTTGTTGTTGTTATTATTATTATTATTAGCTGAAGTTACCGGTACTCTGTGCGGAAATAGAAAATAATATATCCCTACTTCAATGTAATCATTTACAAATTGGACATTCCTTTTTGTGTGTTCATGCAAACTGAACAAGTCATATTCTATCAAACACAAATTTTCTGAGAAATTAGAACTTAATTAGAGCGCCCGCAGATGAAGAATAGAAGCACCAGGCTGTATGAAAACTAAGAAATGGGTTGAGCAAGTTGAACAGAAATATTTCAAGTTGAGGCGAAACAAGGTCTGAGAACCATGGCTTAGTAAGTACCACATCTTGCACACATTCATGCTATGGTCCTGATTTAAATATATACCCCAATGTAGATGCTTTCTGATGGCAGTTTTGTTTTGCCATACATGTTTATCTTTTGGAACTGCAGGTTTGGAATGTGAACTTAGATCACTTATCAAACCATTTCGCTGAATACCATACCCCAGTCTTGAATAATGGGGTATGAGAAAACAACTTAGCTATAGAAGAACTGGCTGCATGTGTTAGTGAGAAAGGCACTGCTTATGCAGAAAGCAGAAGAACAGAACTATGCTCATAAAGAAGCTAACATGGTGAAGACACGTGGGTTTACCCTGGAGCTATATACAGGTATCACTGCCTTTGTACTGATATCTGAAAATAGTTATCTGAAATCTTAACAGAAATAGCTATAATATATGTACTTAGATGTTATTTTTGTAGCATTTTCATTTCACAGTGGTTTGCTATGCTGCTCAGTTTGGCTTTATCATACTGGAAATGATGACTGCATCCTGCACTGGCCGTAGCCCTAACCCGCAGAGGAGAAATGTGTGTGTGTGTGAGAGAGTGATGAATAATGTTACCTTGTATATATTACCAATCATTAATAGTATAACACTCGAGAGGAGAGAGGGGAGGCACAATATGGACAATATTTGGAATTAAAACCACATCTACTCGAATCAGCAGACAAAACTTTGCCAAGTCTGTGAGACCGTTCATACTTGAGCTCTATCTAGCAAGATTATCTGGCTAGCTACACATTGAATTGAAAATTATTCGTGTTCAAAATCAATCGTAACTGTAGTTGATTTTTTTTTTGCCTTCATTGCTAGCGCTTGACGTCATCCACATCCAGAAGCTTCCTTAGGCTCAGGTAAAGCTTCTAAACTCCATATGTCCATGGGTCTACAAGGAGCAACACAAAAGTATGCCATTACTAAACCTTGGAGTGTGCCTTTGAAATCTACAAGCTTCAAGTGGACACTAACTGTGAGAAAGCTATAACTACAAACTTCACCTGTAGCTATAACTACTGCTTGTACTAGGCCCGTGGTGAAATCATCAGATAAACACTAACTTCACATCTACGCAACTTACTTTGTTGTGGTTTTCAATACAGCTCTTGACTATAATTATAGAGTGTTGGGAAAAAGCTATAGTTACAAACCTCAGCTATTATTAGCAGCTGCTGTGGTCTGGGATTGGATAGAAGGAAGTCTACTGGGAAAAAACACTAATGCTAGCTGCTGTAGTGTCACCTTGTCTAGCTGTGGGTGCATGATTAATTTTGAGATTTTTTCAACAGAACAGCCAGCTGTTTAATTACCAGAGTAGATACAGAAAATAGACTTCAGAAAAGGAGAGAGTAGAAAAGTCAAAGCACGCTTCTGAAGCAGCAGAACAAGAAACTGAGTTTGGAAGGGGAAAAAAGAGTGAGTGATAGAAGAAGGTAAGGGAGAAGTACAGCAGCCCATGATGGAGAAGATTCCTTGGGTTCAGATAAAACTTCTACTCTCCATGTTTCTATAACTTAAAAGAAGGGATGTTGAAGTTTCATTCTGACACTAGCTATGAACAGGTTTGATAAACTGGAAATGATCGCCACGCTCAATATCGAGCTGGTTCTTGTCCCAGCCTTGCACCAGTTAGTAATCTGTAAGTATATTATTCTTAGCTACTTCTACATATAAAAATCTAAGCACGTCAATAAATTATAGATCAGTGTAATAGTGTTAGGCCTGCAGCTATACCTGTTGTAGCATATATGATCTAGGCTTGGAATTAGGCAACATTTCTAGGAATTAGGTTTTGTTGTATTGGGAATCTCTCGCCACACAAGGTCTTGCTAGTATTTATAGATTATTACAGAGGTCCCAACTTGAGGATGGCCTTGTGAGGACAGGATAGGAACTTGCGACAAGTCCCATCAAGTTGCTAGCTTTAAGGGACCAGACTATTCTAAACTAGCTTCAGGAAGGATTCTAAACTGCTTTAGGGAGTACCAGACTATTCTAAACTAGCTTCAGGGAGGATTCTAAACTAGCTTCAGGGGGTACCAGACCATTCTAAACTAGCTTCAGGGGGTACCAGACTATTCTAAACTAGCTTCAGGGGGTACCAGACCATTCTAATCTAGCTTCAGGGGGTACCAGACTATTCTAAACTAGCTTCAGGGGGTACCAGACCATTCTAATCTAGCTTCAGGGGGTACCAGACTATTCTAAACTAGCTTCAGGGGGTACCAGACTATTCTAAACTAGCTTCAGGGGGTACCAGACCATTCTAAACTAGCTTCAGGGGATACCAGACTATTCTAAACTGGCTTCAGGGGTACCAGACTATTCTAAACTAGCTTCAGGGGGTACCAGACCATTCTAATCTAGCTTCAGGGGGTACCAGATTATTCTAAACTGGCTTTAGGGAGGACCTGACCATTTTAGTGGGTTTAAAATAAATGTCATAACTTTTTGATGTAAAATTTTTGATCTCTCACAAGTCCCATGTTGCTTTCCAATGATATGTGCATAGAGGTATTGCAACCAGCCATGGCTTAATTACTGCAATGGCACAGAGGTCATTAAAGAACAACAACTTAGCTTACACCCTCGCCATGGGGCAGTAACACCTGCCATTTATGGTGTTATCAAAGGACCTCAGATGCTGTGAATGAATGTCAATTTTGTAGGTGAGGTCAGCACACAGACCGGACTCGATCTCATGAGAAAAGGGCTGAATTAAAAAAAAGATCAATGATAGAACAAAGGAAGAGCGTTTAGATGATATTAAACTGTGGACAAAAATTGAGGGTTAAAAACATTTATGTGGTCAAGATTGATGATGTAAACTCATAGTCTGCTCATTAGAGCCACCAGTACTGGCAGGATGCTGGGGGACATGTAGGGTTGTTACATATTCCTGTGAAAGGCCTGACTTGAGGGGAGGGAGGGGCAGGCTGGCCTGTGGTGGTTGGTAGGGCAGGACCAGCTACAGACACCCTACCAGTATGGGTTTGAACTTACTGCAGAGGTTGCTGAAGTTTAAGCTTTCACTGAGACATCTTCTAGTCTCTGCTCTATGGACCAAGTTCTACCCCTCGGCCTCTGGGCCTCTTCGTGACTGTATGTCATCGTAACTTGGCTTTGGTTACACTAAGATCGGACATAGGTCATTTCTACTTGCGTCCTGCGCAGTAGTTGACTTTTATGCCCTTTACTGTGCTGTTACTATGGTAATTTAGAGCTAACGGCTTTATCTGTCCTGAGTTTCAAGCCTCTGATACGAACAGTTAGCGGATTATGAGCAGTCTGACTTACCTCACCATTCTGGCTTCTTCGTGTTTATTTCTCGAGCGGTAGCTATACAACGAAATGGCAGCATCAAAAGTATCATAACTCAAGAAGTTGAAACCTGAAACACAGTTTAATGATGAAGGTATAGAATGATGCATAATTATGTGTATAAAAAAATTTGGACACCCCACCCACACAAGGTTAACCATAAGGTCACATACCAGGGAAATGTATTATTATGTAATGGAAATGGATTATTACACAATACACAGTAGTTATTACATCACCTATGTATACGGAGAAACAGAAAGTTCAGAAGGACAGTTGGAATGGTCTGATTGGACAGTCAACCTCTGATCTAAAAATAAGATATAAGATAGCCTGTTAGACAGAACTGGAGAGTTCGGACTAGGATGTGATTTCCTACGGGACTATATTATTCTATCATATGTTGTTAAGTCATATTGATGGGAATAAACAAGTGGTCTAGCTAAGGGAGTAGAGCTAGGCATCGCAGGGAGTATTCTGTGGTTCGGTCTATATGACCCAAGGATACATTTCCTGACATCTCCTCATGTTCCCCCTTTAAGGGATGTTTTTCCTTCTTCCAAGGACCCGAAATTTATAACATTTCTTTTTTATTCTATTTTAGGTACCAGAAGATAGCTTGTTCCAAGAGCTTTCCAATGATATACTTTATGTAGGCTTGTAGGTCTATACAGTGATGACTAGGGTATACTCCCTTAGTACCAGAAGATAACTAGCTTCAAGAGCTGATATAAGCTTGAAAGTCTCTTAAAAACTGTGCCCTGCTCACCTTAAACAATCCTCAAGAACCACAGAGTGTATGGCAACCACTCTCCATTCACAGGATATGTAACTGAACCACATAACCATATTATGCGTGGGAAGTTTTTTTTTGTGGTTTGTTTGTAAACAGTGCACTAAAAATTACCCATCAAGGTTTGCCATCAAGGTTTGCCAATGATTTTTGCTTTTCAATTGGCCTCCATTTCCCTTCTCTGTGGTAATGTCTGGAAAATAACTTAACTCATAACATAGTTCTGTTTATACCTCCAGAGAATGTGTTTATAGGTACTCGGTGAATTTTTAAGATAATAATAATAATAATAATAATAATAATAATAATAATAATAATAATAATAATAATAATAATAATAATAATAATAATAATAATAATAATAATAATAATAATAATAATAATAATAATAATAATAATAATAATAATAATAATAATAATAATAATAATAATAATAATAATAATAATAATAATAATAATAATAATAATAATAATAATAATAATAATAATAATAATAATAATAATAATAATAATAATAATAATAATAATAATAATAATAATAATAATAATAATAATAATAATAATAATAATAATAATAATAATAATAATAATAATAATAATAATAATAATAATAATAATAATAATAATAATAATAATAATAATAATAATAATAATAATAATAATAATAATAATAATAATAATAATAATAATAATAATAATAATAATAATAATAATAATAATAATAATAATAATAATAATAATAATAATAATAATAATAATAATAATAATAATAATAATAATAATAATAATAATAATAATAATAATAATAATAAAAATAATAAATAATAATAAACAACCTCAAGCCCAAATAATTTTTCCAGAGGGAGGCTGCCTTTGGGGGACAAGGTCTGGAAACTGTGGTTTACCATTTAAAGTACTATATCTTTGCACAATTCATGCTATGCTCCTGATCTTTATCCAAAATATAGCCATTGCAGTTTATGCTTTCTGGTAGTAAATACATGTCAATTTTAATTTAAGGGAGTCTGCTTGTCATCACTACACAGACTTACTAGCCTTCATAAAGTCTAACAGGCTATCTTCTGAAATATGAAATTAACTGCAGACAAAAAAACAACACAACCTCCCCCCCCCCCCCCCAGCCCCGTTATAGATGGTTTACCCAGTGTTTGCATTTTACCCGGGTAAAACCTATTTAACCTAACCCCCCCTGGTTTTACCCCTATTTTACCCATTTTATTTTTTATTTTTACCCTGGTTTTCCCCAGGTATTACCCAGTGATATAAAACACTTATTTGTAGCCCTGTCACAGCCCTGTCCCAGAGCCACAAGTGTCTGGGTGGTGGTGGACACCAGGGCTATTTAACCTTAACACTGCCAAGAGGGGTACAGGTGTACCCCAGACATATATAATAATGTCCCCTGTGTGACACAAACAAATTTAATACTATTTCTCTTTCATGTTTACGAAGTAATAAATTTTACATCTTTGACTACAATTTGTTTTTCTGTTTGACTTTTTTTTCTCACTAGATATATTGAACTAAAGTCAAGTGGGGTACACCTGTACCCCTTTTAGCAGTCGATGGTAATTTTTTTCTTCTTTTCAAAATCATGTATTTCACTCAAACAACTATCTCTGGGCCTGAATTTATGTGCATTAGCCTCAATTTTTGTGTTGTCACTGGTTATTTGGTTATTGTGGTTAAACTTTGTGTAATCAATTGATAATAGAGCAATGAATATTGATAGTAAAACCCACTAAGCCTCTAACTCTGCTGGTTCCTATAAAACTAGATATATTTATTGGTCATTTGTCTTCAATCTTTTTTCAATGAAGAGTGTATATTATTATACTGCTGAGGAGGTAGCTGCCATCATTTTGGAGGAAGATAGTGACAAGAAGTATGTGATACAGGAAGCCTTGGAGAAATCAGTGAAGAGGAAATTGATGCTGTGGAATATGAAGAGGAGGAGGAGGAGGAGGAGGAAGAAGAGATTTGCATTGACTCCGTTGAACATGATACTGCTGAAGTCACCTTCACTGGGAAAGATGGAACAAAATGGCATAGTACTCCACCTCACCCTGCATCATTTCGGCAACATAATGCCATTCATGTCCGTCCTGGATTGACACAGTGGGTTGCTCACTATGAAGACCAACTGGACTTTTTCTTTGCACTTCTTACACCAACTATGATCAGGCATATTTGTGATTACACTAATAAAAGGATTCCTGATGATATTCCAGAGGTAACAGAAAATCAAATAATTGGCTACATGGGAATTTTGCTTATCCTTGGAGTTACGAAAAAGCGAAATGTAGATGTTGATGAAATATGGTCTCCTAACTCCATGCACTATCAGGAATGTTGATCTCACACGAAAACAGTTTCGAACCATTACAAGATACCTCACCTTTGATGATGTGGATACACGTACAGGGCAGGACTTGAAGTTTCATAAGATGCAATACATTTTCTCCCAGTTTCAAAACAACATTCGGATTGCTTTCGAACCACACAGTAATACATGCATTGACGAGACTGTATGCATTTCGAGGTAAATGCCAATTCCGACAATTTATGCACAGCAAACCAGCCAAGTATGGTATCAAGTACTTTTGCTTATGCGATGTGGAAACATCTTACCTGTCTAATGTGCAGGTTTATTTGGGAAAAGACAGAGATCAAACACAACGAAATACAAACATTGGAATGAATGTTGTGCTTGACTTGGCAAAACCAATTGAAAAAACAAGTCGAGGAATTACAGTGGATAACTTTTTTACCTCAATTCCCCTGGCAGAAAACTTATGGGAGAAAAAGCTAACTCGAGTTGGAACACTGAAACCGAACAAACGGGCAATTCCACCCCAATTCCTAAAAAATAAAAGCCGTGAAGTAAATGAAAGTATGTTTTGTTTCCAGAAGGAAAAAACATTGGTTTCTTATGTGCCAAAGAAAAGTAAGGCAGTGATACTGCTATCCACAGAGCACCACAGCAAAAACATCATTTTACAGGGAGGTTGGAAGATTGAAATGAAAACCCCCTGAAATTATCATGGCATATAATGCTACAAAAGGAGCTGTCGATACCTTTGACAAACTTATTGTTCAGTATTCTTGTGACGAAACACCTGCAGATGGCCTATGAATGTGTTTTTTCCCCTTCTTGATGCTGTTTCATACAACACATTTGAACCAAGAACCCTAATATCATGGAGAAAAACTGCAAGCGACAACGTCGGCTACACTTGGAGGCACTAGGAGAAGAACTCTGCGGAAGAGAAATTGAAGTCGGAATCCAAAAATGGGTTGATGGCAACTTTCATGGAATTTCACAAGCAATGAGGCAGCTTGCCCAAAAGCATGGCTTCTTGCCTTTGGAGAGTGCTGCACATCAACCAATTGTGATTCGAACTTATGGTAGATGTTACTTGTGCTCTAGGAAAAATGACAGAAAAAGTCGCAACCACTGTGGTCTGTGTACACTTTTTGTCTGCAAAGAACATTCTGTTAGTCATACAGTGTTTTGAAGAAGGAATACAGTAAAGACTCAATTATCAATGATGAATTTTGCATCTTTCGTGATTTGATTTTCAATAATGTCAGCTATTTACTTTACTTCACTTCCAGCTTAGATTAGACCAGTGTGTGTGTTCTGGTTCTATATTGAAGGGATAAAAATTATGATTTATAGGCCAATTTGGCCTCTGTTGATATTTGTAAAAGATCCACTGGGGTGCTGGTGTACCCCTTTGGCAGTCCGTGTTATGGAAAATCTTTAGACAGTGCGAAGGTTAAAAGGCAAGCAAATACCACAGGTCATCATTCACTGCTTACAGTTTTGTAAGTGTACTGCAATTACAACTGAAATTCTGCTATTCAAAAGTCACTATGTTCAAGGGTGGACGGCCAAAGAATATTGTGTGGCAACACTTCATCCAACAGGAAGGCAAGAAAGCACAATGCAGGAAGTGTTTCCATTTGTTATCAGCAAAAGTGGAGCGCCTCATCGCTCATCATCAGCAAAAGTGGAGCGCCTCATCGCTCATCACAAAAGATGTTTGGGTATCTCTCTTGTGACTACCCGCAAAAGAGACCTGCATGTGACTTATCAGATTGCCAGGATGAAATCGGAGAAGCTGAACAACCATCATCCAGCCATGTAGTCTCCTCTCTTTCTCCCCCTGCAAAGAAGCAGCGACTCTCAATGATCACCTTGTCACAACTACACCAGTCCAAAAGCAAGACCTGGACCAGGCATGGGCTGATCCGCCAACACACCCTTCAACTTTGCTGATCACCCATTATTCAAGAAAGTTTGCAACATGATGCGCCCAGGATATGTACCTCCAACAGCCAAGCACATCGGTGGCTCACTTCTTGATAATTTGCACAACCAACTTCAATCAAAGATGAGGCAACAGCTACAGAATAAGCCCACAACTATCCAACAGGATGGCTGGACTAACATCAAGGATGACCCCATCATTGCCATTTCTCTCACTGCTGGTGGCATAGGCTACTTCCATGATGCTCATGACCCCATTTACACTAGGAAAACTGCAAGAAGTATGCAAAGATCTTCTTTTGGACTCTGTCAAGACAGCAGAGAGCAAGTATGGCTGTGAAGTACTGAACTGCTGTACAGACAACGAGAACAAAATGAAGAAAGTGCATGAAGAAGTCCACAGAGAGCATCCTGATGTCAACGTATATGGCTGCATGAGTCACAACCTGAATCTTCTTTGTCAAGACCTGTCCACTCCATGGGTCATGGAGCATGTCAAGTCCATCAACCATTACTTCAAACATGTCCACCGTTCCCATGGATGGTCGAGGGAGTCACCTGGCCATGTTAAACCCAAATTGCCTTGTTCTACACGCTGGAATAGTAATCTGGATTGTCTGAAATCATTTATGACCAATCATTCCATCTACAAGAAAATAGCCATAGACAATGATGAGATGGATCCCATTATTGTTAGTAAGATCAAGAATCTAGGTATTCTATGTGCTGCTGGAGATCTCCTTGAACAACTCAAACCTATTACTGTTGCGATCCAACAAATGTCAAAGTGATAGCTGCATGATTGCTGATGCTACACATCACTACCTCTCCCTCCTTAAAGAGCCCTATCTGGAACCGCACCAGGATGCTATCAAAAAACGCTTTGCTGCAGTGGTTAAGGTTGGCCACCTTGCTGCCTACCTACTTCGCCCTAAGTATCAGGGCCAGTTACTTAGTGATTATCAGATTGAGGATGCCAAAGCTTGGCTGAAGACGAAAAGCCAAGCATTCCTCGGCACAGCCATCTCTTTTGAGGCTCAGGAGACCCCATTCCCTTCATCCTACTTTGAGCCTGGTGCCACTGAAACCCCACCTCTCACTTGGTGGAAAGGTGTAGACAAGAGGTGTGCCCTGACCCCTGGATTCATGCAACTTATGAAGCAACTCCACACTGCAGTTGCATCTTCCAGCTCCATAGAACGTATATTTAGCTCCTATGGACTTATCCACAACAAACTCCGCAACCGCCTGGGAAATGAGAAAGCTCAGAAACTCGTCTTCTGCCACAGGCTCCTGCGAGGACCTCAGGAGATTGACTATTAAATCTGTTTAACTTGCATATCAATTGGACTTTAATCCCATGAATCTTGTTTAAATATTTATTAAATTAAAAATATATATATACTCTCCTTGTCATCACTTGGTAAATAAATGCTGAGTGAAACACAGCTCCTGTTTTTGTCTAGTTCTTTACAGTTGCCATTTATTGAATGTCTTACTTCCTGATTACAGAGTTAATTTCTTATAATATCTTTACAGTTTATAGTAAATCTATTGTGTCGAAATATATTGTGTCTATTATTTTATCCTGGGTTGTATCCTGTTTGAGTAAAACCTGGGTAAAACCCGGGTAAAAGGTATTTAACCCAACCCGGGCTACACCCAAGCCCTGGGTAAAACCTGCAAACTCCCCCCCCCTGTTATAGATTGTTACCCCCCCCCCCCCCCCCGTTTAACCCCCTTCCTTAAATACCAGAAGTTGACAAGCAAGCACATTAACAAACTAAACTATAAGTCCCGGAAGAAATGGTCACATGATATTTAGCGTCGGCTATCACTTATTTCATATATTTTTCTGACCAGTAAAATGTACTAGGACAATGTAGAAGGATCGGTATGTAGATAGCCAATCAAATATAGAGCATAATACGATACAGTGGCATGGTGAATTATGGAGTCTGAAATGCAAGCAAGCCAGTGAAGCATTATAATGTTACTCCTTTCTGGTACCTGTCTGTCATGTCATGGTCTTTACTGGCTTTACGGGAAGCTGGAAGTGAAGATGAACTTGGCTGTAGTTCAAAACGATCGTACATGATATGAAGTTGAACAAGTGCCTCGTGTGAAACTGGGTCGAAGCTTGGCACAGATCAGAGTTTGCAGGTTTTACCCAGGGCTTGGGTGTAACCCGGGTTGGGTTAAATACCTTTTACTCAGGTTTTACTCAAACAGGATACAACCCAGGATAAAATAATAGACACAATGGATTTATTATAAACTGTAAAGATATTATAAGAAATTAACTCTGTAATCAGGAAGTAAGACATTCAATAAATGGCAACTGTAAAGAACTAGACAAAAACAGGAGCTGTGTTTCACTCAGCATTTATTTACCAAGTGACAAGGTTGTCTACTAGAGTATATATTTTTTTATTTAATGATTTATTTAAATATTTAAACAAGTTTCATGGGATAAAGTCCAATTGATATGCAAGTTAAACAGATTTAATAGTCAATTTCCTGAGGTCCTCGCAGGAGCCTTTGGCAGAAGACGAGTTTCTGGGCTTTCTCATTTTTGTAATTGCAGTACACTAACTAAACTGTAAGCAGTGATTGATGACCTGTGGTATTTGCTTGCCTTTTAAATAGCCCTGGTGTCCACCACCACCCAGACACTTGTGGCTCTGGGACAGGGCTGTGACAGGGCTACAAATAAGTGTTTTATATCACTGGGTAAAACCCGGGTAAAAAACCAAGGTAAAATAGGAGTAAAACCTGGGCGAAATACCTAAAACAGGTTTTACCCAGTGGGTTGGGTTAAATAGGTTTTACCCGGGTAAAATGCAAACACTTGCATAGATATACCACATTGTGCTCACGGCTTATTCAACATCGCAATTGGAGCGAGGATCTGAAATCAACAGTAGCCTGGTAGATGAGGAAACCTGGACTGTTAGTTGCTGCGCATTTGACGGGTGACGGTTTGTGCCAGAAGGCATCAGGGTCCAACTTGTCCCATGCTGGAATGAATCTAGCTAAGTTGGTTGCCCTGTAGTCAAGAGCTTTGGAGTCGTAAGTCTTGCAAGTTCTGACGAATAAAAAACAACGGAGGAAGTTTTCTATCGATCTTCTCTGCTACATCTGCTGTTAAATCATCCTGTTCATTCATGGCAGTGTTGTAAATATGGTGGGCACCAGTCTGTTCTATGAGTGTTGTAAATATGGCAGGCACCAGTCTGTTCATTCATGGCTAGTATGAGTGTTGTAAATATGGCAGGCACCAGTCTGTTCATTCATGGCTAGTATGAGTGTTGTAAATATGGCAGGCACCAGTCTGTTCATTCATGGCTAGTATGAGTGTTGTAAATATGGCAGCACCAGTCTGTTCATTCATGGTATTAATAATGGCTAACTTTGTTACTTTGCGGGAGGACTTATACTCTGGTGTCACCCATATTCCATCACTTTGGGGGAGGACTTGTACTCTATACTCTGGTGTGAAACACACTATGGCAAATGCAATACACATGAAGAGTTTGTATGAACCTGTGTGCACAATAAGTTAGTCTGTAGTTTGGAGGCAATTGCTTGGAGGGTGTTACCTGAGAAGAAGCCTCATCCTAAGGATTTGATACTTTTTAGTTCAAATCTATCTTACTATTATCACTGTTTGGCCTTACCTCCATTGTCGGATCAGAATTTTACTCCAAAATTTAAATTACAAAGTAATTTAGAAATATGTATTGAAAAACCCCACTTGCTATCTAAGGTGTCTAGGACGTCAATACTTGAGGCCTGGTAATGATGGTTACTATGCTTCCTTTGTGTATGTAGGTACATCCAGCAGTTGGTAAGGGACGACAACACAAGAGGTGGAGACAGGAGGGGTAGAGGGCGTGCCAGAGGAAGAGGGAGGGGTAACTTCAGAGGGAGGCGTGGCCGATATGGCAGTGGCCAGAGAGGTCAGTATGTGGACCAAGAACAAGGTAGCAGAGAAGAAGGGAACAATGAAGAGGAGAAAGATGTGAAATTGGAGGGTGTGGGGAGTGATGATGGTGAGAAGCGGGAGGATATGTGTGTTGGGAGGACAGAGGGTGTGACTGGTGAGAAGATAGAAGGTGCTGATGATGGTGCTGTTTGTGAGGGTGTGACTGGTGAGAAGATAGAAGGTGCTGATGATGGTGCTGTTTGTGAGGGTGTGGTGAAGGCCATCCTGGCGGACATGACTGTGCAGGAAGCAGTAAGTGGGGAAGGAGGAGGTGTGAGGTTGGTGCTTGGAGCAGGAGGTGGTTGTAGGGAGGAAGATGTGAGTTGTGAAACAAGGAGAGAGGAAGAAGGAACTGAAGCTGAAGGTGATTGTGGTAAGGAACATGTGAGTTGCATAAGCCGTGGAAAGGAGAGAGGAAGAGGTGTGAGGATGGCGCGGGGAGGGAGGAGGGGGAAAAGAGAAAAGTGGGGTGGACGTAGAGAAGCAAAGAGAAGGAAGGTGGAGTCAGTCAGGCTGCGGGACATTGCAGCACAGAAGCCAACGCTTCTGGAGAAGGTACAACATTATGCACAGGACACAGTGATATGGTTAGTTGTGCTGTGTGCTGGTGGAGAAGGTATAGCATTATGCACAGGACACAGTGATGTTGCTAGTTTTTCTGTGTGCTGGTGGAGAAGGTACAGCATTATGCACAGGTGTGGTGTGGGTGGAGAAGGTACAGCATTATGCACAGGACACAGTGATGTGGTTAGTTGTGCTGTGTGCTGGTGGAGAAGGTATAGCATTATGCACAGGACACAGTGATGTGGTTAGTTGTGCTGTGTGCTGGTGGAGAAGGTACAGCATTATGCACAGGACACAGTGATGTGGTTAGTTGTCCTGTGAGAGCTGTGTGGTATTGGTCTCTCCAAGTCGTTATTCTGTCACTGGATGCGTCTATATATCAGTGGCAGATTTAGCGGAGGGGGTGGGTACATGGGTGCACATATATTTGTGGCTGGCTAGCTAACTGATTCAATATCATCGCTCAGAGGTGACCCACTCATCTCTACCAAGCCATGTTGCTGATGTTTTAGATGGTTAGCCTTGTGAGGTAATCCTCACGCTGTTAGCTCGGCGATTCTTTCCGTGAGGGAGAAGGTTAAGAAACATGCATATTTGATGGCTCTGGCCCAAAAACCAACTGCCTCTTTACTTGGGACTGCAAATCATCAAGTTTTGTACTCAGTCCAGTTCTCTTCACTCTTAGTACGGTTCTGTAAGCAGCTTGCAGTGATCATCGGTTCTGCCACTACCCAGGTTCTTGTGTGGCGTTGGTTCTGTCTCCACCCAGGTTCTTGTGTGGCGTTGGTTCTGCCACCACCCAGGTTCATGTGTGGCGTTGGTTCTGCCATTGCCCAGGTTCTTGTGTGGCGTTGGTTCTGTCTCCGCCCAGGTTCTTGTGTGGCGTTGGTTCTGCCACTGCCCAGGTTCTTGTGTGGCGTTGGTTCTGCCATTGCCCAGGTTCTTGTGTGGCATTGGTTCTGTCTCCACCAGGTTCTTGTGTGGCGTTGGTTCTGCCACCACCCAGGTTCTTGTGTGGCGTTGGTTCTGCCACCGCCCAGGTTCTTGTGTGGCGTTGGTTCTGCCATTGCCCAGGTTCTTGTGTGGCGTTGGTTCTGCCACCACCCAGGTTCTAGTGTGGCGTTGGTTCTGCCATTGCCCAGGTTCTTGTGTGGCGTTGGTTCTGCCACTGCCCAGGTTCTTGTGTGGCGTTGGTTCTGCCACCACCCAGGTTATTGTGTGGCGTTGGTTCTGCCACCGCCCAGGTTCTTGTGTGTCTTTGGTTCTGTCACCGCCCAGGTTCTTGTGTGGCGTTGGTTCTGTCTCCACCCAGGTTCTTGTGTGGCATTGGTTCTGTCACCGCCCAGGTTCTTGTGTGGCGTTGGTTCTGTCAGTTCTTGTGTGGCGTTGGTTCTGCCACCGCCCAGGTTCTTGTGTGTCGTTGCCACCCAGGTTCTTGTGTGTCGTTGGTTCTGTCATCACCCAGGTTCTTGTGTGGCGTTGGTTCTGCCACCACCCAGGTTCTTGTGTGGCGTTGGTTCTGCCACCGCCCAGGTTCTTGTGGCGTTGGTTCTGCCATTGCCCAGGTTCTTGTGTGGCGTTGGTTCTGCCACCACCCAGGTTCTTGTGTGGCGTTGGTTCTGCCATTGCCCAGGTTCTTGTGTGGCGTTGGTTCTGCCACTGCCCAGGTTCTTGTGTGGCGTTGGTTCTGCCACCACCCAGGTTCTTGTGTGGTGTTGGTTCTGCCACCACCCAGGTTCTTGTGTGGTGTTGGTTCTGCCACCACCCAGGTTCTTGTGTGTCGTTGGTTCTGTCACCGCCCAGGTTCTTGTGTGGCGTTGGTTCTGTCTCCACCCAGGTTCTTGTGTGGCACACCGCCCGCGTTGGTTCTGTCAGTTCTTGTGTGGCGTTGGTTCTGCCACCGCCCAGGTTCTTGTGTGTCGTTGCCACCCAGGTTCTTGTGTGTCGTTGGTTCTGTCATCACCCAGGTTCTTGTGTGGCGTTGGTTCTGCCACCGCCCAGGTTCTTGTGTGGCATTGGTTCTGCCACCGCCCAGGTTCTTGTGTGGCGTTGGTTCTGCCACCGCCCAGGTTCTTGTGTGGCGTTGGTTCTGCCATTGCCCAGGTTCTTGTGTGGCGTTGGTTCTGTCTCCGCCCAGGTTCTTGTGTGGCGTTGGTTCTGCCACTGCCCAGGTTCTTGTGTGGCGTTGGTTCTGCCATTGCCCAGGTTCTTGTGTGGCGTTGGTTCTGCTATTGCCCATGTTCTTGTGTGGCGTTGGTTCTGTCTCCGCCCAGGTTCTTGTGTGGCGTTGGTTCTGCCACTGTCCAGGTTCTTGTGTGGCATTGGTTCTGCCATTGCCCAGGTTCTTGTGGGGCGTTGGTTCTGCCATTGCCCAGGTTCTTGTGGGGCGTTGGTTCTGCCATTGCCCAGGTTCTTGTGGGGCGTTGGTTCTGCCATTGCCCAGGTTCTTGTGTGGCATTGGTTCTGCCATTGCCCAGGTTCTTGTGTGGCGTTGGTTCTGTCTCCACCCAGGTACTTGTGTGGCGTTGGTTCTGCCATTGCCCAGGTTTCACATCTGTACATGAGTACTTGGACATGTTGTTTGAACTTCTACAAGTGCCTACAGGCACAAACTTGACACCATTCGCAAAATAATTATAGAAATGAACCTATCGCACCAAACATCAATTTCCTGCACATGCCCAATAGACTGCTCTATCGATGTAAAATAGTTTACTTCTTGCCTGAGGGGATGGGTGAGGAAAATAGAAGAAATTTTATAAATGGCTGACAATTGCAACTGGTCATTAAATGGTCTCTTTCTGATCTTTACTGCTGTTTCTTGAAGCCCTTCTTCTTCAGAGGAAAGCTGCAGGCATCCATGCTTACCTGGAATGTTTCTGGAAACCCTTCTTCTTCAGAGGAAAGCTACAGGCGTCCATGCTTACCTGGAATCTCTGAATCCCTTTGCTCTTGAGAAAAGATTTGCTCCTGGGTGAAATTCTTTGGTGTGAGTTTTGTTGCAGACCTAGAGCAACGTGCCATATAGTGATGAGTAGTTTTTTGTTACCTAATCTCAATGGAGCCGACTCATATACTAAACTGCTGCTAATTATATTTGCATTCTAACAATATGAACATTTTGAGGACAAAAGTTATAACAATGACCTTCTCAATTATCAACTTGAAATTTACTTTATCAACATTTCGGCAAGATGCCCTAGCCTTCATCAGGATGATTAATGAAGCATCTAGCTGAAATGTTGGGAGAGAATCGCACCAACGTCTTCAGCAGCTGTGGAGGAGGCTGTCAATTGGCTTGTGCTCGTGAACGTCTGCAGACAGCAGCAAAATGGAGATTATTTATTGTTTTAGCGGATGTCTTCTAGGCTGGCGTGAATGTGTCATAACACTGAATCACATTACAAGGTCAAGAACGTCTCCCTGAAAAACACCAGTATATACTTTGAAGTTGTCAGTTGCATGCATTTGGCGTAAACCACACCCTAGGCTCAGTATCAAGCGCCCCTTGATTATGCTGACTCTTTCCTGGGGGATTCCGTAGTGGAATAAGATGCCAAACGTGAACTAGAATCAGATGCTTGGTTGGAGTCTGAGAGCACAGTCACTAGGGGGGAGCTCCTTTGTCTAAATACCTCCTTTGTGCGGTGTACGAGACGTACCTGCTGGGTGCAACTACAGCCAGGTCTAAAACCGGTTTGGTTTCTTCTGAGGGTGAGGTCAACAATGGGCCTTTCTCTAGCCAGAATGAGCCTATTATAGACCTGTGCGGACATAGCAAGATGCCTCTGTAACTTGAAATTCTAGACAGGTCTCCTTTTTTCCTTTCCCCCCGCAGTGCAGCAGTTTTGGATGTTTTCTCTCCTCGGGAGTGCATCGAAGGTGATGCTACAAGCACAGGATAGTCTCGCTGTGCCTTAGGCTATAGACAGTCCTCCTGGTTCCAGCAGTGAGTTGCTATTGGCTGTGGTGCATGTCTCGTGTTCATGTTCAGTGAAGTACTATTGCCACTCCCTCAGCATCTCTTACTTGTTTGAAGGTAGTGCACCATCAAGATTCTTCATTTGTGTCTGGCAACTTTTCTTCTTCCCAGCAAGACCACCAATCTCAGCAAGACCACCATTCCCAGCACCCAGCAAGACCACCATTCCCAGCACCCAGCAAGACCACCATTCCCAGCACCCAGCAAGACCACCATTCCCAGCAAGACCACCATTCCCAGAAAGACCACCATTCCCAGCAAGACCACCAATCCCAGAAAAACCACCATTCCCAGCAAGACACCATTCCTAGCACCCAGCAAGATTACCATTCCCAGCAAGACCACCATTCCCAGCAAAACCACCATTCTCAGCAAGACACCATTCCTAGCACCCAGCAAGATCACCATTCCCAACAAGACCACCATTCCCAGCAAGACACCATTCCTAGCACCCAGCACCCAGCAAGATCACCATTCCCAGCAAAACCACCATTCCCAGCAAAACCACCATTCTCAGCAAGACACCATTCCTAGCACCCAGCAAGATCACCATTCCCAACAAGACCACCATTCCCAGCAAGACACCACCCAGCACCCAGCAAGATCACCATTCCCAGCAAAACCACCATTCCCAGCAAGACCACCATTCCTAGCATCCAGCATTCCTAGCAAGACCACACCGTTCCCAGCAAGCTCCATTTGCATTTTTTTAAATCCATCAGCAAGACGAAGGGTCATCTCCAAATGCATCAGATACATGCTTCATAACCTCCCACTTCCACTACTGACGAGTAGCTGAATATGAAGGAGGCAATAAGCCTGTCTTTGTTTGCCATCAGCATGGTCTTTGGACTTCTAGAAAAGAGTCATATCCATCCCTTCATAGAGTCATCAAGAACAGGAGCTTTCAGATGCTCTCCCACATGATCAAGTGTACACCCCATGTCAGACAGAGGTGGGAAAACTATACTCAGAGTGCGAATAGCAACTGTGTTAACTGCTGCAAGATCATGCATGGAAGCTATTAAAGTTATGCCTCAAGGCCGGTTCACAACATGACATTGGCCGAGCATTGCATTGGTCTAATCCAGCATCTGAAACGCAGCGTCGGACCAGTCAGAACTATCACGTGTCCATCTTTGTTGAGCGCTGTAGAAATGAATAGGGTCAAAGGTCAATTGACGACACGCATTGCAATGCTCGACCAGCGTCGTGTTGTGAACCAGCCTTAACTCATAAAGTAATGCTAAGCTGCCTGGCAAGTTCTTTGCCTGTTAAATTCTTCACCAATGGCATTAGTCCTACCGCATGTCAATGGGTCATTTAGTCTCGTCCATAAAGCACATTGGATAATTAGCAAGGTAAGTTTCAATGTGCTAGGATAAGGCAAGTTTCACTGTGTTAGGATGCAAATTCTCATCAAAACAAACTAAAAGAATTAATGCTTCGCAAATATGTGTAGTGCAATCAAAAATGGTAGTAGCTCTTTTCTATTTATTTGTCTTGCTGCTCATTGACTCTTCTAGGGCTAGTTTGTGGTGAATAGACAGTACCAAGTGCTGGCTATGGTGAGCCTAAATGCACTCTCTTCCAAAACTTCATGGAAACAATCAATTGGTAAGCCAGCCTTCTTGACGAATGTAAACAGAATCAGAGAGGCTTTCCAGATGGCTGAACTTCCTTGTCATGTAGAACGACCACATCGCAAATGTTTCCTTCCCTCCTCCCTTCTGCTATAATAATATTATGCTTCTTTCCCAGTGTCACATTTTTTGCGTTGAATTGGAACACTTTTTATAAGCTCTGCAAGGGTTACATCTGCAAGGGTTACAGAATAACTTTCCTAAAACGATACTTAAGCACTCATTGGAATATTCCTGTAGAATATTCCTGTACTAGACCAGATAGAGGTATAGAATGAGGTTTGTCTCTTTCTAGGTACTCTAGGTTATGGGCTGCGCACCTTATCAACAATGTATTCCACTTGTTACTCATGGAGACACTCAGAGTTAGCTTCAACAATTCCACAAATTTCAGAACCACTATTTTCTCAATGGCAAGCCATAGCTGTTCAAGTTAGAAGGCAACATGATGCTGCAGTTGTGTTGAGGATGTTGATTGCTGACTTGCTATTACTTGTGGCTGTGCAGATCAGCTGACAGTTGTCTATGTGGCTATCACTGCATGTGTTGATTGCTAAGTTGTTATTACTTGTGGATGTGCAGATTAGCTGACAGTTGTGTGTTGTGTTTGGCTATCACTGCATGTGTTGATTGCTGACTTGCTAAGTGTTATTACTTGTGGGGTAATTAAATTAAGTAGTAATTGGCTTCAAGTGGCAAATTGTCACTGCACCTATAATGCTCAACACAATGCTGGCATAATCGGCTTAGCCTACTCCTTTCTTGACAGTCACTTCAATGCAGTTGTCTGTTTTTTATTCTGTTGTTGTTGTTGTATTGTCTTTAAGTAAGGGAGAAAGTGCAGCAGACAGGATTGGTTTGAGCTCAGCAAAGTGAAAAGAAGTAGGTTCTGTGGGGCGCTCACAAAAGTGCCTAGTCTTCCAACCTCTCACATGTGTACAGCCAGAACCTTTGTGAGTGCTCGTCCAGGCAGCCAGTGCCTCTGCGAGTGCTCGTCCAGGCATCCAGTACCTCTGCGGGTGCTCGTCCAGGCAGCCAGAACCTCTGTGAATGCTCGTCCAGGCAGCCAGAACCTCTGTGAGTGCTCGTCCAGGCAGCCAGTGCCTCTGTGAGTGCTCGTCCAGGCAGTCAGAACCTCTGTGAGTGCTCATCCAGGCAGCCAGTGCCTCTGTGAGTGCTTGTCCAGGCAGCCAGTGCCTCTGTGAGTGCTCGTCCAGGTAGCCAGTACCTCTATGAGTCCTCATCTAGGCAGTCAGAACCTTTGCAGGTGCTCATCCAGGCAGCCAGGCCTTTGTGAATGCTCCAGGAGGCCAGTCCTCTGTGAATGCTCCAATCAGCCACGTTTCTGAGAATGCTCAAGGAAGCCAGAACCTCTGTGAATGCTCCAGGTAGCCAGGCCTCTGTGAATGCTCCAGGTAGCCAGGCCTCTATGAATGCTCCAGGTAGCCAGGCCTCTATGAATGCTCCAGGTAGCCAGGCCTCTATGAATGCTCCACGTAGCCAGGCCTCTATGAATGCTCTATGTAGCCAGGCCTCTATGAATGCTCCAGGTAGCCAGGCCTCTATGAATGCTCCAGATAGCCAGGCCTCTATGAATGCTCCAGGTAGCCAGGCCTCTATGAATGCTCCAGGTAGCCAGAACCTCTATGAATGCTCCAGATAGCCAGTCCTCTGTGAATGCTCCAAGCAGCCACGTTTCTGAGAATGCTCAAGGCAGCCAGAACCTCTGTGAATGCTCCAGGTAGCCAGGCCTCTGTGAATGCTCCAGATAGCCAGTCCTCTGTGAATGCTCCAGGTAGCCAGGCCTCTATGAATGCTCCAGGTAGCCAGGCTTCTATGAATGCTCCAGATAGCCAGTCCTCTGTGAATGCTCCAGGTAGCCAGGCCTCTATGAATGCTCCAGATAGCCAGGCCTCTATGAATGCTCCAGGTAGCCAGGCCTCTATGAATGCTCCAGGTAGCCAGAACCTCTATGAATGCTCCAGATAGCCAGTCCTCTGTGAATGCTCCAAGCAGCCACGTTTCTGAGAATGCTCAAGGCAGCCAGAACCTCTGTGAATGCTCCAGGTAGCCAGGCCTCTGTGAATGCTCCAGATAGCCAGTCCTCTGTGAATGCTCCAGGTAGCCAGGCCTCTATGAATGCTCCAGGTAGCCAGGCCTCTATGAGTGCTCCAGGTAGCCAGGCCTCTGTGAATGCTCCAGGTAGCCAGGCCTCTGTGAATGCTCCAGGCAGCCAGGTCTCTATGAATGCTCCAGGTGGCCAGGCCTCTATGAGTGCTCCAGGTAGCCAGGCCTCTATGAATGCCCCAGGTAGCCAGGTCTCTGTGAATAGCCAGGCCTCTGTGAATGCTCCAGGCAGCCAGGTCTCTGTGAATGCTCCAGGCAGCCAGGTCTCTATGAATGCCCCAGGTAGCCAGGTCTCTGTGAATAGCCAGGCCTCTGTGAATGCTCCAGGCAGCCAGGTCTCTATGAATGCTCCAGGTAGCCAGGCCTCTATGAATGCTCCAGGCAGCCAGGTCTCTATGAATGCTCCAGGCAGCCAGGCCTCTATGAATGCTCCAGGTAGCCAGGCCTCTGTGAATGCTCCAGGTAGCCAGGCCTCTATGAATGCTCCAGGCAGCCAGGTCTCTGTGAATGCTCCAGGTAGCCAGGTCTCTGTGAATGCTCCAGGCAGCCAGGTCTCTGTGAATGCTCCAGGCAGCCAGGTCTCTGTGAATGCTCCAGGTAGCCAGGTCTCTGTGAATGCTCCAGGTAGCCAGGCCTCTATGAGTGCTCCAGGTAGCCAGGTCTCTGTGAGTGCTCCAGGCAGCCAGGCCTCTATGAGTGCTCCAGGCAGCCAGGTCTCTGTGAATGCTCCAGGTAGCCAGGTCTCTGTGAATGCTCCAGGTAGCCAGGCCTCTATGAGTGCTCCAGGTAGCCAGGTCTCTGTGAGTGCTCCAGGCAGCCAGGCCTCTGTGAATGCTCTTCCAGGAAACTATAAACAAGTGTTTTGCACGACTGCTCGTGGAGCACACACACTCAGTGAGTATAGGAGATACATAGCTTAATGCCTCAATTCTCATCTGCTATTGGCGGTGTTTCTTCTCTACTATAGGTATGTATCAGGGAATGTGCAAGCACTCCCTACATTGGTTTGAACCACTTTTTAAAATGTGGATGACTAAAACCTCATATCTAAGATAAATTTACTTGCAGTTTCGGAGCAGCTAAAATCATGGTTTCAGTCTTTACTATATATATATGCTCCAAAAACATATCAAGCATGCCTTGAATCCTTGGTTAAGGTAGCAAACCAGCAGCGATCTATAATAAAACTTATGTGCAATAGTTTAGTAGCAGAGGACTCCAAATGCACATCCACAACTAATCTGTTTCTCGATGGAGAAAATACGCCACATGTGTGTGGGTCTTCTAGATTTTGTCTACATTTGATAAACCTTTTTGTGTGTGTGTGTGACAAGCCAATCCAATATATGTTTATATAAGTATTAATGTTTGCTTTGTTTCCTCTCTATAAATATTATAGTTGAACAGCCTCCTCCTTCATGAACTATGCTCGGGATAACTCCCGAACTAACCCATCGCAGTAGGCGTTGCTTTATCATGTCTATTACTCGAGCACGTATGCACCTGGATTGCAAGGAGGTTTACTTGGTGTTGTTGAGGATCGTGCTGTTAGCTATTGTTGCAAGAGTTAACTCCAACGGATTGTTCACTTCTTTGCAGCGAAAATGTGCAACAGCAGCCCTCAATGTTGTGCACAAGTGTGTTTATTATACTTATTGATGACCTTTATCAACTTTATGGTGTACTGTAGTCAGCCCTTCTAAGTCATTGTAAGATTTGGGGTGTATTATGGTTCTTAAGTTGTTGTGAACGGACCAAGTTAGAGCAGGGTGGAAGTATAATCTTGAAGATTTTAAAGTTTTTTTGTTCTCAATGAAGTCTCAGTTGGCGTGGCGAATTTGAACTTGATGTTTCGACTAGATGCTCTAGCCTTCATCTGGAATGAGATGCTAAGACTCATGTGAGCTTGATATATACCTGTAGCTGTGATACAAACCACACCCTGGCACACGTGAACTGGATGTGGCAAAAACAAAATAATAATTACAAAATATAATTAAGTAATAAAGAAATAATGATCGTCAGGTACTGAGCTGGATCCAAGCACTGCAGCAGTGTTTCCTCGTTGGATTGCAACTGCAATTCTTTGCAGCAGGAAATGGTAGGCACGAGGGTCACCAGACTCAGTTTTGAGGCGTGCACCTAGCTCTTGGAAAAAACTCTTTGCCTCAGACCCCAATACTCCAGAGGTCTCGATACCAATAGGTACAAAATAATGAGTAGCCTCTATATTTGCATACTTCCCCTTCTTCAGAAACTCGGCCCTGTCAGCAATGCACCCTGGACCATCAGGTAACATAGTGGCATACGAAGGAGCAAAAGTGTCCACACATGTAGCATCCCACACAAGAACTCGGCCATTCCTCCAGGGAACAATGGAAGCCCCATCTGGACGCTTGCCATCTGAGCGACAGATCCCAGAGGGCTCCAGATGTGAAGGAACCTTGATGGATGCAAGTGATCGTCTAACAAGATCGTTGATAGCTGCATGCCTTGAATGACGACCCTGACTCTTCGAGCAACTGAGACCATGAGTCCCTAGCTGGTCCACCTGAGATCCACACTGATGGCAACTGTGAGGATGACAGAGAGGTGTACCCAACCGCAAACCAATGGCTACCCTGATGACATCATCCATACGGAGGCCTAATGAAGACATGGGGAGGGCATGAATCCAAGCGCCTGACTCCTTTCTAGCTGCTGCCTGAATCCGTATTCGAGAAGTAGGATTTGTAGCCGAATTCAGGAGAGAATTGAAAGCAGCCTTCACGAGCGGACCATCCCAGGACTTTTGCTTGGAATACTCAGACTCAGATGGTAGTGGACCTAGACGCCAGACTTCAAGGCCTGCATCAAATGAAGGATAGTTAGCTTAGTGTAAACTGTCAGGCAGAATCTGGTCAATGAGATCACAAGCACCACTTGTAGATGCCAGAAAAGCAGATGGTGCAAGCATTACAGCACTTCTGATTCCCAAGCCACCTGATTTCACTGGAAGGGATGCCTGACACCAAGCAGAATCGCTAACGTGGAGTTGGGTGTTAGTAATCTCACCCAGGATTGAACATTGGAGGGAGTCAAACTCCTGAAGTTTACTAGAGGAAAAACAGGGAGAAGAACGTAATGAAAATACAAGTTTTGGGATGGCGAATGCATTCTTGAGGAGGCTGAAGGCATCGTGTGTCTGAAGATGTTTAAGCCTGCTACCCAGAAATTTCAGCGTATCAATTTTGGTAGCAATCAATTCTTCGATTCCTTCTATACCCCCAATAGGGGAACCTAGCAAAGTGGCGACCTCGGGATTGACAACACGAATACCTGGGACGGCACAGATAAACTTCCCTAATGTCTCTGGGTCAGAGCAAATTACCTCGCACTTTGCACGATTAAGTTGTAAACCCAACTCTCCAGCAGCATTCTCCACCGTGTTAAGATCGTGGAGCACATCATCCAAACTACCCCCCAAAGTACCATCATCCAGATAAAACACACGAAACTCGGAGAGTAATTTAAGAGTAATCTTGTGAACTGAAAGACAGAATTACAGAGGGCCCAAAGGGTCACCCTGCTGAACTCCCTCAGATGATTGAATGATCTTACTTCCAAAAAAGAGGGAGGATGGAGCACTATAAGCAGAATGGACAAATGGAAGTAGATCTGGAGCCAATTCTTCAACAGTAGATAACATCTTGTCGCGACGAATAGTGTTAAACGCATTTTAAAATCTAGTTTCAAAATGACATTGCCAGGCTTCAGATTGTGCAGGTAGATACGAGCAGAGTGAGCAACAGCTTCAGCTCCACATTGAATTCCAAAACCAAGTTGATGAGGAGCAAGAAGAGCACACATAGACTTGTTTCATACGACTGCTGGCACACTTTGCAACCAATCGTCTGAGGGTGCACCCTATGGCTATGGGCCTCACACCACCATCTTTCTTGTTTAAGGCTATCAGGGAAGCCCCAAAGAAAAAAGGGCGAACAGAAAGTAGCACTTCTCCTCGCAGAACCATGTTGACAAAGGCGGTTAGAGCTGCAAGAAGTCGGAGACCTCCTTCCCCAGCTGATCTACTAATCATGTCCTTAAGGTGTTGAGGACGTAACCCATCAGGAAGCCCCAAAGAAAAAAGGGCGAACAGAAAGTAGCACTTCTCCTCGCAGAACCATGTTGACAAAGGCGGTTAGAGCTGCAAGAAGTCGGAGACCTCCTTCCCCAGCTGATCTACTAATCATGTCCTTAAGGTGTTGAGGACGTAACCCATCAGGCCCACCAGCAGACCCACATGGAAACGATCGAATAGCTTTAGCAATATCCGATGATGCAACTTCAAAAGCAAAATCACTTTCAATGAGAGGGGCCTGAGGGATGGTGGAATTGGGATGAGGCTGTGGATGTTTTTCCTGAAGAGATGCTAGGGTAATCACTAAAGTCTGCCAAAGAATCATCAGAGCTAGCAATGCGAACTGCTCCCCTAAAATCCCCTTCATCAAGCTTAGAGGCAACACGCTTTGCCAGAGATTGAATGGGGTCCTTCTGGGACATGTTTTGGTGTGAATGGTGATGTTGAGAAAGAGGGGCAGGGTTGGATTCAGATTCAATTAGGTGGTTTGTAAGAGAAGCTAGACTCTTATAGTGCCCACCTTTCCTAGGTACTCTGAAACATCTTAAATTAAATGTATGCAATATGCATGTATTCTATATGCATGTATTCTATATGCATTATTATTATTATTAGTATTATTAGTAATAAATAAGCAATTAAAGTAACACCAAAACAAGTAACACCAAACATAACAATAATCTCTCAATGAACTCTCAGTTGACATAATAACATTAAAATCACCTTCTCAATAATCAACTTTATTCGTTTAGACTAGATGCTCCAGCCTTCATCAGGAATAAATATTCCTAATGAAGGCTAGAGCATCTAATCGAAATGTGAGTGAATACAATTTGAAGTCGATTATTGAGATGATTTTAATAACAATAATCCCCAAAAAATCCTCAAAAATAAAAAGGCATGCTCTATATATATATAAGAATATAGACTATATTGAAAGAATGAATACAAAAAAATATGGTGGTTGTGGTCAAGTTCAGGGTCTTGAGAGTGAGAGTCACCCAGCAGCCAGGCAAGTCCATTCCACAATCTCGATTGAACCTTCACAGTACTCGGTGTTAGGCTGATGTGCAATAGCAGTTGATAAAATGGTGGCTTCCTCCATTGCTTTGCTGCTGGTGTACTACCTTAGTGAAGAATATAGGGTACGCTGGAAGAGTTTTTGGTGCTAAATCGGCCATTTTGACTGCCAAATTGAGTCTGCCGCATTCACCTCAATTTCTGCTGTAACTTGGGTTTAGAGTACACAAGCCTACACAAGCCACACAATTATTGCGGTATAACGCTTTTTTAATATTTTTATTTTTTTATATAATAATAAGATACACAAATAGCCATAAGCTAATACTAGTGTGTGTCTGTGTATATATAATGCTACATGAATAAAGGAGCAATGAAACGTTTGAAAGTGTTGGTGGAAGGAGCTGAATGTGCTTCACAGGGCAAGTTATTCCACATGCGGATAGAGTCAAGAACAAAAGAGGAATGGAAGGCATTTGTATGTGCTCTTGGTTGGTGCAATAAGTGTGATGAATCTGCATGACGTCTACTTACTTTATGTACAGATGGATAATAGAAATGTCCATGAATGATGTTGTATAATGTGCTTTGTTTCAAAAAAGACCTGCGGTTCTTGAGGGTTGGTAGCTCAGAATAGTGTAATAGTTCATAATAAGTAGAGTCCCATTTCCTCAGGCACATTCTCAGTGCAAACTTTTGAACGTTTTCAATTTGGCTTGTGTCCTTAATTAGACGTGGATACCAGACTGGAGCAGCATATTCTAAAGGGGGCCGCACATGTAGGCTGTATAAATATACAGTAGTAAGTTGACAGAATTTATATTTCCATAGAATTTCCTATACAGTATATAGCCCAAGGAGTTTCCTTGCCTTCGAGCAGATGGAGTTGATATGTTTAGACCAGGAAAGATCCGAGGAAAGGAGTACTCCTATATAGGTACTTGAAGGTCTCTACATGCTGAATAGGTGTACCATTTAATGAGAATTGTGGTAGCTGAACAGTTTTCCTCTTCCTTGATATTATCATTGTCTTGCATTTATCTGGATTCATATGGAGAAAGTTCATATGGAGAAAGTTTTTGTTTACCCATTCATTGATACTGTTGATATCCAGTTTGGGAAAAGTCAGTGAGGTGTACCATTTAATAAGAATTATGGTAGCTGAACAGTTTTCCTCTTCCTTGATATTATCATTGTCTTGCATTTATCTGGACTCATATGGAAAAAGTTTTTGTTTACCCATTCATTGATACTGTTGATATCCAGTTTGGGAAAAGTCAGTCGGTTTATACAGTAGCATATCATCTGCATAAAGATTCAATACGCTCCCATCTGACAGATGTGTATCAGATTCATCATCGGATCAAAAATAAAAGAGGACCCAGAACTGAACCCTGAGGCACACCAGGTATATAGCTCCACGGATGACCCTCCCCCAATAACCACACTACGCAGTACAAAAAGGAGGAAGCTTTTTTATATAGCTCCACGGATGACCCTCCCCCAATAACCACACTACGCAGTACAAAAAGGAGGAAGCTTTTTTGGCTCTGAACAGATCGAGGAAAGCACATTTTTTTCTTCTTTCCGAGTCGTTGTGGTTGTATGTGTCAAGTTACCGAATCTTGGTCGCTATTTTATAAGTGTCAACGTAGAATTCAATTTCTTCACCCTCGTCCTGGTAAGCGAACAGATTTTTTATTTTTATCACGGTTACTCTTTTCCAACAGCTCGCGAGTAACTTCGGCAATGGCCGAAGTTGCTATTCATCGTCCTCTCCGATCTTCGAACCCTTCCACTTTCTCAGATATTCCTCCGAAAGGATTTCTTCAACTCGGCAGCTTTCAGGTGTTGTGCAAAAGATACCGTTTGCGTGCTAGGATAATCAATGCTGGTAAAGTATATCATCTGACTGGTTGTGGCATTCGTTTTCAACGCTGTTCTCGTTACATTTCCAGGGGTGGGACCATGGTGCTTCTAGGTTGTTTATTGTCATGTGATCGCTAATACCAGAACATCTTTTTTGCTCTTCTGACTGCAGCCGCTTCGATTGGATGTTTCGACTCAATTACACACATAAATTTAGCTGCGCTTCACTAATATCAACTGAGTTCGTTGAGTTATACAAAAATAATGTTTTTTTAATCTGCATTTTATGCAATTAAAAAAGTGCAGTTGAAATTTTTTAGCAAAACTTAACCACTTGCCAGCTTCACTAATTAACCAGTCTACATTAACATTAAAATATGGCATTATTTATTGTGAATGATCTCTTTCAAGGCAGACCAGACCAATTGGAATGTTCTGACAAGATTCACAGTATGGTTGATTTATCCCAAACAGTTTCTGCACTTGTATATCTTGCAAGATCAGACTAGATCAGACTAAATGCTCCATCATTAAAGCACAACTGACCCTTAGTTTGTGTGTACATTATTGATTGGTATTGCAATTTTTATCACTTTTGTGTATCTAGTTACTGGCTCCAGAGATAAGATGTGAGCAGAACATGATGTTACAATGCATCAGGTATGTAGTCACCACTGGTTTCTTGGGACGCTACAAGTCACGTGAATCATCCCATCAAGAGGGAAGGCAACTGTCCTGCGACCAGACAGACAAGGATGAGGGACAGACATCATGCGATCAACAAGGAGGCAAGACTATAAGCAAACAATCTTGATGTCAAGACACTATCGTTACAACAAAAGACAAAATAGTGTCATTTTCTTAATAATGTTCTAATAATGTTCTACGTGATACAGACTAGTATATAGTACATAACTATACAGACTAGTATATAGTACATAACTAAACTATTCTGACGGTTAGCAATCACTGCATGCGTACAGTGGTGGGGTCCGACACTTGTCTATAAATGATGCTATCCTTGCCAGGATCCATGTTCCAGAGTGCCCAGCTCACTGCATACAACGACAACCCCATACTCAGTACGATAAACAGAATAATGAGGAAGATGCCCGAGAACTGGTTGCTCCTGCTCTCTGCCAGGAAAGGAACTGTGAAATTGTAAACAAGGGAAGTGTTGGACGTGTCCTCATAGTATGCTGCTGCATAACGCCTTCTTCGGATATGGTCCTAAAATATGAATGCATATACATGAACAGGGTAGGTGTTGGTTCCATCTGTCAGTGGTCATCACTTCCATAACACCACAAATAGATGATCTGTGGTTGGGTGATCAACACCACACTGGGTTGTGAGGCAGGTTGCAATAGCTGACCACACACATGCATCCAGTGTTGAAGAGCAGGTTGGCAATAGGGATATGGATATCTAAAAATTCTTCTGCCTTTCACGACCACATGGATTCATGTGATCTGAACTCACTGATTGTATGGAGTTGAGTTGTCCGGCATTCTGTTCCTCCCACTTATCTGGTGTAGCGCAGTGGGCATACATTTTGGTCCCCATTCTCAACACCTCCTTGAGGTTTTTGCAGAGATTGAAGTCGTGGTAGTAATGTTCCTTTAGGGACAGACCAGGCAAGGCAGACAGGAAGGATTCACGATCCTAAGGAGGGTTAAATGCAGGAATGGGAGAAAGAGGGAGGAAGAAGAAAGGAGGAAAGAGAGGGAAAAAATGGTGGAAAAAAAGAAAACGGGATTGAGGAGTTGGCAGCAAGAAAAGGAATAACAGAAGAGGTAAGACCAATGCATGAAATGATAGTAGTATTGTGGCTCACCTGCTGATCGAGGTAGGGCAAGAGCAAGGCATAGGCTTCTTTCAATTCAGGGGCAGACTTGTCAATAGACCTAGAACAAACAAACCTTCAAGTTATTCCATGAGAGAATGCTGCTACAGTTATAAAATTGTTATATAGAGTACGTATCTATTTAGCAAGAGAACTACTGTTATGGAGGCTGAGAATTGCTGTTGTCAATTTTGGGTGTATTCCCATTTCCAATAAGCAAAGGCTGATGGTGCAGGGTTTTATCTAGGATTTTTTGGAAGGGGAGGAATACCGACATATGTTCTCAAAATCAGCTCAATGTTGTAGTGTGTTAGCATAAATTTTTAGAGGCAATATATGGTAATGGCATTTTGGTGACTTTGAGACTTTTCATGCTCACGTAATTTTTCAGTAGCCTTTCCACGCCTTGAAAGGAGTGTTTGATGCAGCACACGATTTCCCTTTAATATTTCAGCCCACTTCTCACACTGAACAGAACATACCTTCGACACCAGGCTGCTCATCATACCAAAAGCAGCAATGCTCAGGACATGACATCTACTTGTGCAGTAAAACTTCTTCAAATCTATCAAATTATCCCACTAACGACAGCCACAGTTGAAAGAAGCTTTTCTACGCTTACACTTGTTAACACTAGACACTCCAGTACATTACATTACTCTTTACATTACTGCCTATCTGAAGGGGGGGAAGACAGCACTGAAGGGGGGGAAGATTCCCCCCCCCCCCCCAATAGATAAAACCCTGTGGTGTATAGTCAGAATCAAAACAACTATCCAAATGCTTGATCAACCATTCATGGATGGAATAACCTACATTCACTCTTGTAAAGGCAGCTGGTGTACAGAACAAAACACACTTTCCCTCATCACTGGTGCTTCAATCACAGAACCTGTGGACCCAATGTAAATTAGGCCTACCATCATAGATATATATATTTTTGATGAATGGGATGGCCTAAGCCATGCACGCGCTCTTGTAAAAATGAAGAAACTAAAGGGTGGAGACAGAGGCAGTGCTCCGACTTCACATCAGGGGGGTATGGTAGAAGTGTCACCCCCCTCCAGTGCTCAGGATGCGATGTGTAAAGAGTAAGAGTGTGGCAAAGCATTACTTACTCGTCTCTACTGTGAGTGTTCATTTTAGCAATGCTAGCTAGAGTCAAATATTCTCCAAATGTAGACTGCTAATATTGGCATAGTTGGATCAGATTGAGTTAGGGATGAGCCCCGGCAGACATCCAATCTTCACACTTCTTTAGGAACAGTCTTGTGTGATCCTCCCATCACAAGCAGCTTGGGTGTAGTACCCTGTCAGACATCCGATCTTCACACTTCTTTAGGAACAGTCTTGTGTGATCCTCCCATCACAAGCAGCTTGGGTGTAGTACCCTGTCAGACATCCGATCTTCACACTTCTTTAGGAACAGTCTTGTGTGATCCTCCCATCACAAGCAGCTTGGGTGTAGTACCCTGTCAGACATCCGATCTTCACACTTCTTTAGGAACAGTCTTGTGTGATCCTCCCATCACAAGCAGCTTGGGTGTAGTACCCTGTCAGACATCCAATCTTCACACTTCTTTAGGAACAGTCTTGTGTGATCCTCCCATCACAAGCAGCTTGGGTGTAGTACCCTGTCAGACATCCAATCTTCACACTTCTTTAGGAACAGTTGTGTGATCCTCCCATCACAAGCAGCTTGGGTGTAGTACCCTGTCAGACATCCAATCTTCACACTTCTTTAGGAACAGTCTTGTGTGATCCTCCCATCACAAGCAGCTTGGGTGTAGTACCCTGTCAGACATCCAATCTTCACACTTCTTTAGGAACAATCTTGTGTGATCCTCCCATCACAAGCAGCTTGGGTGTAGTACCCCGTCAGACATCCAATCTTCACACTTCTTTAGGAACAGTCTTGTGTGATCCTCCCATCACAAGCAGCTTGGGTGTAGTACCCCGTCAGACATCCAATCTTCACACTTCTTTAGGAACAGTCTTGTGTGATCCTCCCATCACAAGCAGCTTGGGTGTAGTACCCTGTCAGACATCCAATCTTCACACTTCTTTAGGAACAGTCTTGTGTGATCCTCCCATCACAAGCAGCTTGGGTGTAGTACCCTGTCAGACATCCAATCTTCACACTTCTTTAGGAACAGTCTTGTGTGATCCTCCCATCACAAGCAGCTTGGGTGTAGTACTCTGTCAGACATCCAATCTTCACACTTCTTTAGGAATAGTCTTGTGTGATCCTCCCATCACAAGCAGCTTGGGTGTAGTAGTGGAAAAGGGACAGGGAGAATCCAAAACTTGACACTGTTCTTCCGGTTATTTCCTCTTCTGGAACAGAAGTGCTACCAGCTTTGTCGAACACAAAGTGGTCAAATCTGACCCAACATGTGTCCCCACCAATGCTGCACAGACAGCAAACGATCAGCAACAATGGCAGTGGTTACAAAACATGATAAGTGAATTGAAGCAGTCCAGTCACATGTCTTCCACAAGAAAGGCTTGAGGAAAAGATGGATAGGTATTTGACAGCTTTTAACATTCACAGACAACCTCTTTACAGAGGCACACATGGAATTCACAAGAGCAGCAGGTGGAAAAGCACTAAAATTTTTTTAATTTAATGCGAATCCGTTCTCGAAGACACATCCAAGCTTGATGAAATAGTAGCTAGGACCTTCCCTTCCCAGCTTCCATAACATCAGCCATGCACATCTGAACCTCAGACAAAACTTGCATTAATAATAATAATAATAATAATAATAATAATAATAAATGACTGACTTTTTAAACCTGTACTACCCAGTAGATGGCTGAATCATTGTAAAATAGCCACTCTGTACTTTCAGTTTGAGATTGAGAAAATGGTGACTTGCACTATCATCTTGGACCTTCTCTTCCAAGCTGATTCTGGTGTCACTGGAAGGACTTCTGCTGGAAAAGGCTACATAACATCTATGCCTTCTGAGAAACACTTTGAATACCTTGAGAAAGGTGCTCTTGGAGAGAGTTCTTTGCTGTACATTTATTGTCGACATAGCAGTGTAGCTTTTGTTTGTTTACCTTGATGGAGCTGATTCTTATAACTAACAGCCTGCGGTTATTGTTGTATTTGTATTTTAATATTGAAATGATTGTTCTGTGATGGTTAATTATAAAAGCAACACAAATTAAGTCTGTTAATAATTGCTCAGTGATCAGTTGTCCTTATCTGTGAAGACCATAAACTCGGACCTCGCGATGCTTAGCACACAATAAGCCGTGAAGGGACTCTCTCATTGCTGCTACAAACTGCCTTTAGTCAGGCATTCGTAAGATATCTTGCTAAAAGCACTTGCCACTGTGCACATGTGTAGTATGCAGCTTCACCATAAGGCAATAATCACCAACCACTGAGGCAACAATTACTAACCAGTAGGACCATGCCTATTAATTTGCCCCCCCCCCCCCTCATGAGCTTCTTGCTGCTCATTTGTAGGGCCTTCTAATCCTTTGCCCATGCCTGGTACTTCACTGGTCCTCCTCCATGGCATATGGACATTTCCCCATCTTTACATCTGACTCGTGGAGGATACCATCAGTGAGCTTATTGAAAGATGGTTCTCATCTTTGGATAAATGGAACTTAGCACTTTTCAGCAATCAAAGGAGAACATACTTTGGAAAGTCCCAACATATACTTGAGTGCCAACTTCTTAGTCTGGCTGAGAGATTAGCTTTCTTAGAGTGCCTCAAGAGACCACCTTTCTTCGTCTAGCTTACACTTAATTAACTCTCCCCTCCCCCCCTTAAAAAACAACACATGCTAATTTTGGTAGACGAATCAACGAGTGTCGTAAGTAATTGTTTATATTTGGTTAATTAAGCATACATTTTCTTGCCGGCAAACTGGATGTTAAACTATCAAGAGTAAACAGTAATCTAATTAGCACAAGTGATTTTAACACCTTCCATAGACGAAGTAAAAATGCTTGGGGCCATCCCAGTAAATGACAGCTGCTTCCCTCATCAACAAAGCAAATGGAAAAAGTTTGTAGTGCCCCCACAGACTGTTTATAATGTAATAGCTAACCACTGATCCTCAGTCAGCATCAAGACAACTGTCATATATGCCATGATTGATTAATCAATGGAAGGAAGGCCAGTCGTGGCAATGGGCTCAGGAGGGATTGCAGACAATCATTCCTCAAGGGACACGTTGTAGGTTCGATGATCAGGGACTCCACTGATAAGCACACACAGCAACATACAAAAGAAGTTCATCCATATCTCCCAAGGGAGACAAAACGCAATCTTGGATAGTGTAACTAGAAATAGTGAACAGTTCCCTGTGCAGGCTGAAATTCCAATCACAGAAAATAAATCCCTGCCTGCAGCCTACACTAATGTTTTCTTATTTGACGAGTTCTGTTCGTCGATTGGAAATACTTCAATAAGGTTCGAGAGAAGATCACAAGGTATGCTGGGAAGCAAATGTAAGTTGTTTTAGGGTGTACAAAAGCCATCAGGTTCCTTAAAATATTAAAGTAAAATTTGAACTACTGAGCTGGTTTCATTGACCAATGGTTGCTAAACTTAACTGACTTGGTAACCAGAACAACAAGCTGTAATGATCACAGCAATATTTACAAGTTCTCTACCAAAGGATCCTTTTTATGGATATTATGACTTCCTGCATTGACATCTAGGGCTTATTTTCCCTGAGTTCATGTGCAGATCAATCAATCACAAGTCTGCCAGCAAAACCACAGCCCAGCTGTCCATCTCTTATTAATCCAATAGTTATCTTTCAACTGAGTGTGATGGATGGAATTCTAGAGTCAGCACAGTTGGATTGGAAAGCCTGGGAGAGATGCCTTAAGTTCCATCACTTCTCGTGCATTTCTCTTAACAAACTCTCCCAAGTTTAAAAAATGGTTAAGTGAATGACAACTTCTCAGTGTGAACGGCACATTATTACTTGCACAAAGGATGTCTTCTCTCGTATTTTTGTCGACAGTATATATGATACAAATGCAAGACAGGATTCCATTCAACCAGGTGACTGGGAGGATTCAGAGTGACACCAGGCAAGGGCAGAGACATAGAAGGAAGTAGGAAAATCCAATGTTGTTGACTTTTTGCACAACTTTCTTGTAAGCGACTTCTTTGCCCAGCCTTAAATTTCTCATTTTGAGTCCTGCATATACTGAACAGGACAGACAAAACAAAACTGGCCTGCATCCATATGCCACTCAGGATGAGTAACCATTCCTGATCAATTCCCAGTCAAAGGAACAACAGATTACTTCTTTTATTAATCTTATTCCTGATGAAGGCTAGAGCATCTATATAGTCAAAACATCAAGAGAATGCGATTTCAAGTCATTATTGAGAAGGTAATGAGAAGGTAATTGTAATGTTATTATGGCAACTGAGAGTTCATTGAGTACTTCTCTTATGTTTGTTTTTAACCTGTCCACCAGGAGGTATACGTTTATAGTGTGTGTGTGTGTGCTATATAGGTTGACTATAGGCTAGAGGGAGGCCAATGGTCAGGCACAGCCTTGACTTAGAGAAGGCCACCATCCAGGACACCATAGTGTTGCTATGATACCGCATGCTAATTTGTTTTACTCACTAAATTCCAGATCACTGGAAATATGAAGACTTAGAAATACATATCTGTAGTAATAATTACTATGAAGTGTTGCTATGCAATAAAACGCATTGCAGGACACAATGACTTACGGATGGTTCCACTGCAACACCAGAGCTTGAACCAGAACTCTGCCCTGGTAAAGGTTGACCAGAATTTGGCTACTTTCTCGGATAACCTGCTTAACAAGTTTAGTAGCCACACTCATCTTGCTGGACCCTGCCCCATAGCGTGTCTCCATGCTCTGTAAGTGAGAAGACAGCACAAGTACATACAGTGTTAGCAACAGTCACTTATACATCCACACAACACGCCATGCACCTCCAGAGTAGATACTGTAAATATGAAGACGTCCGGAGAGTGATCCGTCACATAGCTCAACTCCTTCAGCTTAAAACAACAACAGTTAACGTTAAAGGAACATCAACTTCACTGCACAAACTTACCTTCTCCATGGTATCCTTAATAAGAACAATCTCAGCAAAGAACCGGGCATCCACCTACATCACAAGACAGTTATTACACACTCACTCGGGTTGAGTTCATTCATTTGATGTCTAACCTTATTTGTCACTTCTAGCTTGGCAGCTGCAGTATCCAGTCCATATTTTGCAAGAGATAGCTTACCAGCCTGAATATCAGCCACCTAAAGATAGAGAATGACACACGTGACTCCATGGCACAGCGAAGGAACAGAACACATGACTCCATGGCACAGTGAAGGGGCAGAACACATGACTCCATGGCATAGTGAAGGAGCAGAACACATGACTCCATGGCATAGTGAAGGAGCAGAACACATGACTCCATGGCACAGCGAAGGAACAGAACACATGACTCCATGGCATAGTGAAGGAGCAGAACACATGACTCCATGGCACAGTGAAGGAGCAGAACACATGACTCCATGGCATAGTGAAGGAGCAGAACACATGACTCCATGGCATAGTGAAGGAGCAGAACACATGACTCCATGGCACAGTGAAGGAGCAGAACACATGACTCCATGGCATAGTGAAGGAGCAGAACACATGACTCCATGGCATAGTGAAGGAGCAGAACACGTGACTCCATGGCATAGTGAAGGAGCAGAACACATGACTCTATGGCATAGTGAAGGAGCAGAACACATGACTCCATGGCATAGTGAAGGGGCAGAACACGTGACTCCATGGCATAGTGAAGGAGCAGAACACATGACTCCATGGCATAGTGAAGGAGCAGAACACATGACTCTATGGCATAGTGAAGGAGCAGAACACATGACTCCATGGCATAGTGAAGGAGCAGAATACGTGACTCCATGGCATAGTGAAGGGGCAGAACACGTGACTCCATGGCATAGTGAAGGAGCAGAACACATGACTCCATGGCATAGTGAAGGAGCAGAACACGTGACTCCATGGCACAGTGAAGGAACAGAACACATGACTCCATGGCATAGTGAAGGAGCAGAACAATGACTCCATGGCATAGTGAAGGAGCAGAACAATGACTCCATGGCATAGTGCAGGAGCAGAACACATGACTCCATGGCACAGTGAAGGGGCAGGAGACTCCATGGCACAGTGAAGGGGCAGGAGACTCCATGGCACAGTGAAGGAGCAGAACACATGACTCTATGGCATAGTGAAGGAGCAGAACACATGACTCCATGGCATAGTGAAGGGGCAGAACACGTGACTCCATGGCATAGTGAAGGAGCAGAACACATGACTCCATGGCATAGTGAAGGAGCAGAACACGTGACTCCATGGCACAGTGAAGGAACAGAACACATGACTCCATGGCATAGTGAAGGAGCAGAACAATGACTCCATGGCATAGTGAAGGAGCAGAACAATGACTCCATGGCATAGTGCAGGAGCAGAACACATGACTCCATGGCATAGTGAAGGGGCAGGAGACTCCATGGCACAGTGAAGGGGCAGGAGACTCCATGGCATAGTGAAGGAGCAGAACACATGACTCTATGGCATAGTGAAGGAGCAGAACACATGACTCCATGGCATAGTGAAGGGGCAGAACACATGACTCCATGGCATAGTGAAGGGGCAGAACACATGACTCCATGGCATAGTGAAGGGGCAGAACACGTGACTCCATGGCATAGTGAAGGAGCAGAACAATGACTCCATGGCATAGTGAAGGAGCAGAACAATGACTCCATGGCATAGTGAAGGAGCAGAACAATGACTCCATGGCACAGTGAAGGGGCAGGAGACTCCATGGCACAGTGAAGGGGCAGGAGACTCCATGGCATAGTGAAGGGGCAGAACACGTGACTCCATGGCATAGTGAAGGAACAGAACACATGACTCCATGGCATAGTGAAGGAACAGAACACATGACTCCATGGCATAGTGAAGGAGCAGAACAATGACTCCATGGCATAGTGAAGGGGCAGAACACATGACTCCATGGCACAGTGAAGGGGCAGAACACATGACTCCATGGCATAGTGAAGGGGCAGAACACATGACTCCATGGCATAGTGAAGGGGCAGAACACGTGACTCCATGGCATAGTGAAGGAGCAGAACAATGACTCCATGGCATAGTGAAGGAGCAGAACAATGACTCCATGGCATAGTGAAGGAGCAGAACAATGACTCCATGGCACAGTGAAGGGGCAGGAGACTCCATGGCACAGTGAAGGGGCAGGAGACTCCATGGCATAGTGAAGGGGCAGAACACGTGACTCCATGGCATAGTGAAGGAACAGAACACATGACTCCATGGCATAGTGAAGGAACAGAACACATGACTCCATGGCATAGTGAAGGAGCAGAACAATGACTCCATGGCATAGTGAAGGGGCAGAACACATGACTCCATGGCACAGTGAAGGGGCAGAACACATGACTCCATGGCATAGTGAAGGGGCAGAACACATGACTCCATGGCATAGTGAAGGGGCAGAACACGTGACTCCATGGCATAGTGAAGGGGCAGAACACATGACTCCATGGCATAGTGAGGAGCAGAACACATGACTCCATGGCATAGTGAAGGGGCAGAACACATGACTCCATGGCATAGTGAAGGAGCAGAACACATGACTCCATGGCACAGTGAAGGAGCAGAACACATGACTCCATGGCATAGTGAAGGGGCAGAACACATGACTCCATGGCATAGTGAAGGAGCAGAACACATGACTCCATGGCACAGTGAAGGAGCAGAACACATGACTCCATGGCACAGTGAAGGAACAGAACAAGTGACTCTGTGACAATCTTCTGTGAAGGCTGGCAGAATATATGCTTTCATTAGCTAGTAAAGCCACATGTCACTAACACTGATGACAATATAGCCTGAACCTGACAATCTAGAAAAACTATGCAAGTGAGAAAAAATGCAAGCCATAATGATGGAGCACCATTCAACTTTTCTTGCAAACATGCGTCACCTAGTAAAACATTTTGTCCTAGATAACCAAGTAACATACACTGTATGAATGGCCCATATATATATATATATATTGCACCATAATATATCCATGAATGGGGTGGACAAATATAGTCATTTGTCAACACACACACACACATCTTTTGTGCCTATCATTCAGAAGAACATACCAAAGAAGTAAGTTGTTCCTCTACAGTGTGAGCTCCATTGGCTGACGAAACTTGAGCAGCCTAGAAAGTTAACAAAATAACATCAAAGTGGGAGAAATGTGTCATAGGAATTGATATAAAGTTTAAGCTCATGTATAATAATAATAATAATTCCATGGCATAGTGAAAGAGCAGAACACATGGCATAGTGATGGGGCAGAACACATGACTCCATGGCATAGTGAAGGAACAGAACACATGACTCCATGGCACAGTGAAGGAGCAGAACACATGACTCCATGGCATAGTGAAGGAGCAGAACACATGACTCCATGGCATAGTGAAGAAGCAGAACACATGACTCCATGGCACAGTGAAGTAGCAGAACACATGACTCCATGGCATAGTGAAGGAGCAGAACACATGACTCCATGGCACAGTGAAGGAGCAGAACACATGACTCCATGGCATAGTGAAGGAGCAGAACACATGACTCCATGGCATAGTGAAGGGGCAGAACCCATGACTCCATGGCATAGTGATGGGGCAGAACACATGACTCCATGGCACAGTGAAGGAGCAGAACACATGACTCCATGGCACAGTGAAGGAGCAGAACACATGACTCCATGGCACAGTGAAGGAGCAGAACACATGACTCCATGGCATAGTGAAGGAGCAGAACACATGACTCCATGGCACAGTGAAGGAGCAGAACACATGACTCCATGGCATAGTGAAGGAGCAGAACACATGACTCCATGGCATAGTGAAGGAGCAGAACACATGACTCCATGGCACAGTGAAGGGGCAGAACACATGACTCCATGGCATAGTGAAGGAGCAGAACACATGACTCCATGGCATAGTGAAGGAGCAGAACACATGACTCCATGGCATAGTGAAGGAACAGAATACATGACTCCATGGCACAGTGAAGGGGCAGAACACATGACTCCATGGCATAGTGAAGGGGCAGAACACATGACTCCATGGCATAGTGAAGGGGCAGAACACATGACTCCATGGCATAGTGAAGGAGCAGAACACATGACTCCATGGCATAGTGAAGGAGCAGAACACATGACTCCATGGCATAGTGAAGGAGCAGAACACATGACTCCATGGCATAGTGAAGAAGCAGAACACATGACTCCATGGCACAGTGAAGGAGCAGAACACATGACTCCATGGCATAGTGAAGGAGCAGAACAAGTGACTCCATGGCACAGTGAAGGAGCAGAACACTTGACTCCATGGCATAGTGAAGGGGCAGAACACATGACTCCATGGCACAGTGAAGGAGCAGAACACATGACTCCATGGCACAGTGAAGGAGCAGAACACATGACTCCATGGCATAGTGAAGGAGCAGAACACATGACTCCATGGCATAGTGAAGGAGCAGAACACATGACTCCATGGCATAGTGAAGGAACAGAACACATGACTCCATGGCACAGTGAAGGAGCAGAACACATGACTCCATGGCACAGTGAAGGAGCAGAACACATGACTCCATGGCATAGTGAAGGAGCAGAACACATGACTCCATGGCATAGTGAAGGGGCAGAACAAGTGACTCCATGGCATAGTGAAGGGGCAGAACACATGACTCCATGGCATAGTGAAGGAGCAGAACACATGACTCCATGGCACAGTGAAGGAACAGAACACATGACTCCATGGCATAGTGAAGGAACAGAACACATGACTCCATGGCATAGTGAAGGAGCAGAACCCATGACTCCATGGCATAGTGAAGGAACAGAACACATGACTCCATGGCATAGTGAAGGAACAGAACACATGACTCCATGGCACAGTGAAGGAGCAGAACACATGACTCCATGGCACAGTGAAGGAGCAGAACACATGACTCCATGGCATAGTGAAGGAGCAGAACACATGACTCCATGGCATAGTGAAGGAGCAGAACACATGACTCCATGGCACAGTGAAGGAGCAGAACACATGACTCCATGGCATAGTGAAGAAGCAGAACACGTGACTCCATGGCATAGTGAAGGGGCAGAACCCATGACTCCATGGCATAGTGATGGGGCAGAACACATGACTCCATGGCACAGTGAAGGAGCAGAACACATGACTCCATGGCATAGTGAAGAAGCAGAACACATGACTCCATGGCACAGTGAAGGGGCAGAACCCATGACTCCATGGCATAGTGAAGGGGCAGAACCCATGACTCCATGGCATAGTGATGGGGCAGAACACATGACTCCATGGCATAGTGAAGGAGCAGAACACATGACTCCATGGCATAGTGAAGGAGCAGAACACATGACTCCATGGCATAGTGAAGGGGCAGAACACGTGACTCCATGGCATAGTGAAGGAGCAGAACACATGACTCCATGGCATAGTGAAGGAGCAGAACACGTGACTCCATGGCATAGTGAAGGAGCAGAACACATGACTCCATGGCATAGTGAAGGAGCAGAACCCATGACTCCATGGCATAGTGAAGGGGCAGAACACATGACTCCATGGCACAGTGAAGGGGCAGAACCCATGACTCCATGGCATAGTGAAGGGGCAGAACCCATGACTCCATGGCATAGTGAAGGGGCAGAACCCATGACTCCATGGCATAGTGATGGGGCAGAACACATGACTCCATGGCACAGTGAAGGAGCAGAACACATGACTCCATGGCACAGTGAAGGGGCAGAACACATGACTCCATGGCATAGTGAAGGGGCAGAACCCATGACTCCATGGCATAGTGAAGGGGCAGAACCCATGACTCCATGGCACAGTGAAGGAGCAGAACACATGACTCCATGGCACAGTGAAGGAGCAGAACACATGACTCCATGGCACAGTGAAGGAGCAGAACACATGACTCCATGGCATAGTGAAGGAGCAGAACAAGTGACTCCATGGCACAGTGAAGGAGCAGAACACTTGACTCCATGGCATAGTGAAGGAGCAGAACAAGTGACTCCATGGCACAGTGAAGGAGCAGAATACGTGACTCCATGGATTATTCCTGATGATTGCTGACATATGAAACTAAAGCGTCAGAATAAAGGCAGAGGAACATCTACGTCGAATTGCTCAAGAATTGGTTTCTTGGGATGACATGCCAGATCTTCTAGGCTTGAACTTGTGTCCACATGTGTCGGATATCAAGGCTAATAATAGGGACAGTCCTTATCAACAAAGGTACTAGCTAAATATTTGTGTTGATGTGGTATTAGAGATGCACTCTATTTGCAGGAGGGCCGCTCTAGAAGCCTGGAGAGCACAGTTTGTTGCCTACATTAACAAACCACTTTCACTATAATATTCCATGATTGATGTGGTATTAGAGATGCACTCTATTTGCAGGAGGGCCGCTCTAGAAGCCTGGAGAGCACAGTTTGTTGCCTACATTAACAAACCACTTTCACTATAATATTCCATGAGAGATGAAAAATGGGTATAGGCTAGGAATTCCAGGAATAAATCCCAATTGTCTTACTGATAATCAGCTATAAGACCTCTATCTTAAAAGCTCCATGATCCAACTTCTGCTCCCCTTGGTAATGACAGATGTCATCATCCTTGTTGCTATAGTGACCACCAGAAAATCCAAAACAGTGCAGAATTGCCAAAACAACTTCAAAGTAAGACTTACTACTAACTCGAGTCACCACCAAACCTATACTTGGTCATGCTATCTATGTTCTTAGTTACTCAACTAGCATGACTTCTAATTATGGTAAGACGGCATATTAAATTACAAGGACCTTCTCAATAATCAACTTGAATTTTACTCTCTCGACATTTCGACTAGATGCTCTAGCCTTTATCAGTCGAGAGAGTAAAATTCAAGTTGATTATTGAGAAGGTCATCGTAATTTTGTTATGTCAACTGAGAGTTCGTTGAATGTGTATTGAATTGTTTTATTCCAGAAAAGGGTTTTAGAAAAGGGTTTAGAATTAAAAAATTAAAAAAATTAAAATATATATATAAAGTAATAATAATAATAATAAAAACAACAACAAATTAGTTAATTAGTTAATGGAAGGAAAAAAATACATGATGCTTAATACAACTGTGATAGAATTAAAATGGCACTTATGATCATTACTAAGCTGGAGTTCGTTAATTATGTTAATTATATGAAACGAAACATGCACCTGCATGTGTGATGGACAATGCGATGTGTGCTTGTGTGTGCGTGCATGCATGCGTGTGCGTGTGTGCCATACCGCAGTGTTTGCCGACACACTGGTGGTCTGAGACATCCCGTCAAACAGATCATTCAAGTGCACCGCCACACTGTCCCCCTGGAACAAGAGGAAGCTATCGCGATTGGTACAGCCAGTCAACCCAGTCTAAAATAAAGCCAGAACTAAGCAACTGAAGGAAGGATGATATATTACATCTTCATAACTCAATTATATTGCATACCTGGTCCACTTCGAAGGAGTTACTCGAGAGATCAGCAAAAGAAGATTCTGAGTGCAGGAAGAGGAGAGTTAGCGAGAAAAATGAATAGAAAAATGGGAGCGAGGAAGTGGAGAGAAGTGAGGATGGTAAGGGATAGAGGGGAATGAGGATAGTGTGGAGGTGGGAAGGTAGGAGGAAGGGAGATGATGGGAGAGGAAATGGGCCGAGTGAATGTGTGGAGAGAGATCACGTGAACGCAGAGTACAGAGATGAGTAATTAGGAGAGAATGAGCGAGACAGAAAAAAGCAAAGTAAGGAAGTGAGTGTTATTCTATGCCCACGTGGGTGCAATATTTAATGATATTGTCACCTGGTGACAGTCCATCTACAAGGAAGAGCACAGTAGCCAATGGGCGGTTAAAAATGTTCAACATCTGCACTCCAGACCAGGTGGCTCCATCCTGGAGAACGGAGGGATGAGGGAATAGAGTATAATCATTGTGGGGGTGAAGTAAAAGGATGCATGGTCACTTACTCTAAGGATGCCCATAGTCTTCAACATGATGTCTGAAGTCTTGGCAGCAGGTAAGGGGGTGGAGACATCCTCATTTTTGGCAAAAGTGTCCTGCCAGTTGTTCAGCACATAGAAACGAGAGCTAGAGGAAGGCTGGAATAGGTAAGGTGTGAATGCGAAGAAAAGCAGATGAAAATATGAGAAACGAAGAGGGGGAGTGTGAAAGAGAAGAGAGGAGTATGGAAAAAGTGCCATTTTCTAGTAAAGTATGCAGTTATTTACTGTGTATTTCATGTTGATATTCCATTCTACTGAGAACTGAGTACTACAGCAACACCAGGCACCTATGGAAGGTAAACATAGAGACAGAAAAAGTATGCATGGTTTAGTTATGAATTGTTCTAGTCACGAAAGTCAGGCATAATGTTTTTCATGAAAGTGAAGGACAACCATTACCAGCCAAGGTTATTCAATACCTTCAGGCTATCAATTCACACATGATTCGCTAACCCCTGACTCTACCCATAGGTACTTCTTTTTCTCTCGTGAATTGCCATAGTGTAAGACAATTGCTTGGTAGCCAGTTGTAGCATCTTTGCCAAGATAATTGACCAAGCTAATGCGATTGTGGTAAAAATCGCAAGTCACATGAGTTAACTTTTCAAGCATAGTAGTTCAGAGGCAGTGTACTATGCTAGTCCAGTTACAAGAATTTAAGTGAGTCAAACTCTGCCACATCATCAGCTATGATAAGCTGCAGTCAAGATAAGCTTGCCATCTTTACGTATGAAACTGTACACATGGCATTCTTGGTCAATACCTTGGAAGACATGATCCACAAAAACCTGGCTACATTCATCACACTATTTTTAATATAATCGGCAACAGGTTTGGGATATGAGATTACTCCAAGACTAGACTACTATAGGTCTACCTATAATGGTAAAGAGAAACAGAGAACTTGATAATGTAACAACAGACATTCATAAGACGTAGCTATGAGCAAGAATATCGCTGAGAGTCACTAGACATCTAAATATTCTCACCTAGTAGAGTAACGAACAGAATACTTTTTATTGCGCCACTCCGAGCCATAGTCAGTCACAACTAATCTTCACACAACAGAACCCAAGATGATGGTGAAACAACAGCTCATGCATAGCACGTGACATTACGTCAAGTCAGACCTACCTTCCTTCCTCGTGACACAATACAATCTCTCAATAATGTCGAGTCTGCAGAACCTAACTCCAAAGACTTTGTCTTCAGGTTGACACGATCCATCCAGAGTGGACGCTTGGGGTTGTTCCAGTGAGAACGTGGCTAGGATGTGGTTACGTGGGAGTATAAACAAACGTGGAATACACATTAAGAGTGCAGAAAGTTATTTGATAGTTTCCTAAGTCTGGAACCTTAGGTAATTAGGATTTCAATTATGACCAGAAGGGAAATAAGTGCACTTTTCAAGTGTTGCGTTGGACTGAGTGAGGAGAGGGGAGGTCCCAGACAAGGTAGGTTAGTACTAAGTAGATCTGGTGGCAGGATTTTTAATGAATGTCATAAAGTAAGACTTGAACAGAAGAATCCCCTCATGAAGAAAATTAACCTTGCCTTTGACACGAAAGGAGAAGAATGAGTTGACCAAGGACAGAACCTTTAGGAACTGCTTGAGTTGCCTTTTAAATAGTGACTCTTTCACAACTGATCTTGGGTAGAGTAACACTTGTCAAAACCCAAATCAACATCTCGGGAATTGGACGACCAGAGAGAAGGATTGAGACTCTTATTGTAGATGATTCTCTCGAGGACCACCATGGAGTAGGGATAAAGTTGTGCATTATAATTTGGGAAGCTAAGGTCATTATTTCTGGATGGAGTAGTTGTGGGTACTTGACGAGTCGATGGTGGATGGATGCTAAGTAGAAGAGGTAGGAGTAGGGTAGGTTTCTCATGGGATTATTGAGAGCATGTTTGCTTGGTGAAGGCACATGACCACTTTTTGTGGTTTTGAGGAAGGATGTTTTATAAATCAGCACTATCTGTAATCAAATCCTTATTGGACTACGTAGCAGATTGCCTTGGTTGTTTGTGGCAGCCATGGGCTGAGACGAGAATATTTGAGCAGTGGAAAGGTGGAGATGGAAAAGCTTAAACTGGTGAACTTAAATTATATAATTTTTTGTGTATGTATTTTGGACATTGGACATAAGTATATTTACAGGTACTAAGATTATGGTTGTATTGTATTCATGGATGTCTGTGTTGAATATGCTCGCAAGTTATGTTATGGTGAGCTATGCCTCTATATAGCTGGATAGAAATCATGTATATTCAGAGAAGAAAGGTAAGGATCGATCTGTGAAAGATGGGGATGATGGTCCTCTTGAAAGGTGTCTTCAGTTGGGTAGTGTGAATAATGATGTAGGATAAGCGACAAGTTCAGGTGGTGGACGAGACCGACTAGGTAAATCACATGCATGCACAAAATATTGGGCCTACACTAACTGTATGTGCATGCTTATTGCAAGGAAACATGAACCAGTCATGGTGGAAGACGGAGCTTCAGAAGGCAACTCAAAACAAAGGACAAAAAAACCTGACACCATAAGGCGATATTGGTCACATGATTTTTTCCCCAGCAGCCATGCAAAACTAGGCACTGGTGTAGTACACTCGGGTACCTTGTACACACATTTAGTGTAGCATTAGTCTTATGGATAGGCCATAAGCATTCTGGCTGCTAGGTAATGACTAATAGTCCTTCAGGGTTATTGACCACCTCATCCACAAAGCTGCTGTAAAATGATAAAACATGTTATGATTTATGACTGAAAAGGTCTCTATTGGCAGCTTTTCACCAACACTTCCATGAACCACCAGCAGACACACCACCAACTCCATCATTCTTCAACAAACTCCTACAGCGATCCCGCACACTTCCTCCCGGATGAAATCCCACATACTCGTCACGAGATAGCTATAATAGGTCCATGTGTTGCTTATTACAAGAGGTAACCAATCGCACCGGAAGTGCCCATTGAAAAAAGTGACTTTAGCTGAACTTGAATAAGGCTAGCCAGCTTTTAACTTACTATGTCCTCGTATTCTCCTACCCAACCGTGGCATGAAGAAGGACAGGGGTTTGGCGAGGGAATCCAGTTTCCTAGAACTTATGAGGATGACTTTTCATATCAAAAAGCTATTGGATACTTCGAAGCTGATGAAGAGGTTTCGATGAATGGTGGTGTTCCAAATGTTCTGCTGGGAACGAACAGGTATATAAATCGAGGAATGGGGAAATGCCTAGATCCTGTAGTATAAAATGGGGAATGTGGAGTAACCCTACATGTTTTTTTTTTATAACTCTGAAACTGTGGCAACATGCATGTATGCTTTTTCAGGGACTTTCAGAGACAACCAAGTAGCCCTGGGGCTGGTCCTGCTCACAATTGGAACCAGCAGTACTCTCACAATGGCTTCAGGGAAGAGGTGAGTGTAAGAACAAGTGCTTTGTCTACTCTCATGGAAGAGAGATGGGTAGGGAAGGGAGATTTAAAAAATATATATATCTTCACGTGTAGATACCATGTGGAGGACACTACGACAATAGGATGGAGCATGGCAGCAATCACTCACCTCAGTTCTCTGACTCTGATCATGGCAGAATGGTAGTTTTCAATTTGTGTAGTGTTCTCTCCAAAAAAAAAATCGATAGATGATTAGTGACATCTCATTGGTGAATTGTCTATTTGGGGAATAGCAATAATCTGTTTGCTGCGTAATAAGCACAGTTCCTTTTTTTTCTTTCCCTGCCCACTGGTCGTAGGATAGGAACATAACCCCTAACACAAAATAACGAGGTTAGCATTCATTATCTCTGAAATAATTTAATACACATCAAACTTGAAACTTGATAATGAAAGAGGAAGATTGAAAGAGAGGATATGCCACTGTGACTAGGTTTTGGGCAAGATAGATCTTGTATCCTCCCTTTTTTATTTGGGTGAATAGTTTAGTAGTGACCTGTGAGCCATAGTATCAGCTATATAGAAGGCTTCCATAACAGCACCAGTGTTCCAGTTCTCACCAAGAATAATATCCAGAAATCACCGAGATGGAAACGAGTCAGTTAGGGACATGAATCTTACTGATTGGGAAAACAAGTACACCCTAGTAGACTTGAACTAGGCAACTAGAGGAAAGATGCAGCATGTATTCCAAACTGCAGCTTATTGCTGTAATTACAATAACTAGAGCATTTTCTTGCTTCAAACTAAAAACACTCTCAAGAACTAGCATAGCAACAGAGTACTAGGAGAGTAATGTTGATTAGTTATTAGAGGAAGTACTGAGTTGTGGGGTAGAAATTAAACATTTATTAAATGAGAATGTGAGTTCAATAGATTTTGGTTGTGTGATGAGGACAATTCTATGGTTAGCTACCTAATTATGTGATGACTATATATTGGGAAACACTAAAATTATATGGGGAAGGCATAGGTAGTATGTATCTTTAGTGTCTGTGTGTGTATGGGTATATATAAGCACCGAGCTAGAACTTCTTATTGTGGAGACGACATTTATAGAAACCTTTCAGTCAATGTGTTTTTCACTGTATTTCATGCATGCAGGATTGTCATATGCCAGAAAACATGAATAACTCCCTGTATGGTCGAGGGAGAAGACCGTCCTATGGAGGAGAAGCATATCCTCAAGGACCTTACAACCATCACTTCCATAATCAGCAGGACATGGATCACTTCCATGAGAATCACCAGCACCATGAGCAGCAACAGACAGAACTGAATAGCGATTCTCCTCCTCTATATGGCCAGCCACAGTTCAACAGCCATTACTATCAGCCCCGTGAGCATGAGTACTGCCAGGAAGAGTTCCAAAGGAGGGGTGAAATCTTCCTTCCTCATGGGCCACCTTATCCTCCACCTCATGTAGAGGACAGGTGACAATATGTTTTCTGTGTGTGTGTGTGTGTGTCCCATCATTTGGGGAAGGAAAGCATGTGGGGATTGACTTGGAGATTAGAAGATGTTGGGAAGGAAACGGGAAGGATGTTAGGAGGAAAGTAAATTCATGTTTGTGAGTCCAGACCCTGTGCTCAGTTGGATCTACAGTGTATGATTAATTGACTTGGAGATTAGAAGATGTTGGGAAGGAAACGGGAAGGATGTTAGGAGGAAAGTAAATTCATGTTTGTGAGTCCAGACCCTGTGCTCAGTTGGATCTACAGTGTATGATTAATGTAACATCGGAATATCAAAAACTCTAGGGTCTGGTCTTTCAAGGATGGTGAGTTACCAAAACTTTGGTTTCATGTCAGTAGGCTGACTGGTAGAGATGAATACTATTTTTTTAGTAGAGTGAGGAGCTAAGGGGATTAGGATGAGATGAGATTGGAGGGAGTGGAACTATGGTTACGAGAGCATTGGTAGATATTGAGGAGTGAATATGATGGTGGTGAGGAAGGGGTTTCTGTTTATGGGATGAGGAAGGAAGATGCTGAGGAGGAAGTTTGTGGAGGTGAAGAGTGACACTGTGGTGGTGGGATGAGGAAAGAAGGTGTGAAGAGAGGCGGATGAGATCTTGTGAGTGAGGGATGAGATGGGCAGAAAGTGGGAACTGAGTGAGGAAGCTGCTTGAGATGTAGTTTAAAGATGAAAGGAATTGTAGAGGTAAGGAAGGACAAAAAGAGCTGCGCTAAAAGCTGTTTGCTTCTGCCCTTGTGGCTGTTGAACACTCCGCTCATTGTCATTATAGGGCCTCTTGGTTAGGTGTCCATATGGTATCTTTGTGAAGCACTGGCTGACTGTCGTTAAAAAAATATAATTTAAAAAAAGCATAGCAGAACCGGACATTAGTAGTAGCACCTGAAGTACCAAATCAAAGTATTTTCAAAACATGGAACATTTAGACATTTGGTAGAGGCAAGAATGACTAGCATGACCGCACCTTTTATTTGCTATCAATTGTCTTTCGCTTCTTGACAAGCTTCTTGTAGCGTGTGAAGTATAGTGCAGATGCTAGTACTTATCCAGTATATATTCTAGTACCAATTATTTCATGAGAAACTGCTCCATGGCCTTCGAAGTTCCAAGACACTTTAAATAGTTCATCAGGCACATGCCAATGATTACATCATGTCATGAGGATTGTTCTTGTCTCTGGAAAAATGGAGCATTTTGCTGATGAAGGGCATCCCAATTATTTTGTGTGTGGTAACCTTGAACTACTCAGAGAGTGAAGCCAGTCATAACTTGTGCTGGAGAGGCCATCACTAGCTCCTTGCTGGTGTGACTCGTAAGACTAGCTCCTTCTTGTGACGGGGTCACAAAACTAGTTCTTTCTCTGTTCTAAAAATTGTGCAAAATAATTTTGGTAGAGGAATCAATGGGTGTGCATTATTTAGTAAGAACTCATTTGCCATTACTTTTTCTTGCAGGTTTTTGTTTTGTTATGAGGTGCTTCACTTTTATGGTGTAGAGGAGTTTGTGGAATTTAGATTTTGTGTTTGTAATTAAACTGTCCTTCATATGCTGTTATTAGTATTATTGTTGGATAGGATATGCAGTTCTCCCTTCGGACCTCGAGGAAGGACATTTGATCCATACCCTTCTCCAACACTCAGTAAGCTAAAAGCCTTTAATTAATATGTCATATAGTGACACTCCAGACAAATTACCTCAGGCTAAATATAATTGTTATTTGCCAAAATCGCAGAAGGTATTAGGTAGCATATATATTACTAAATGTGGACCACAGTTTTGCTAATTAGTTGAGTGCCTAACGTAGTTTAAAAAAATTATGGCCACTCGATGCTTCTGACTCAATATAGACAGGCTACTCGCAACCAACTTGAGAAGAGATGTCTTTTGGCAATGTTATTTCAAGCATAAGAGTGAGGTATCTAGGTTTCAACAGATGAATGTTGAGAAGTAGGGCCTCTTGAACAACTGATAGTTGGTTTCATCTCGTAGCCCAGAGTTTCCACAACATCCAATCACATACTGCCCCTATTAACTGTACCTAATACTCCATTTCCTAATTGGGGAAAAGAATAATAAATAGAATGTAACCAATTTGTTAGTTGTGCATTTATCTGCACAAGTTATTCTAATGAAAGCATGAGATTTTTTTTGAGATCTGTAAATGATGTTGAAGATGCTCTATCACTAGAAGTACCAATCTCTGTATGGTATGAGATTAATTTATCAGTAACTCACTGGCTAGGAACTACTTCCCCCCCTCCCACCTGCTAAATAATAATCACAATGGCTGGTTCAAGGTGTAATTCATGTTAAGAATGTTGCACGTTGTACCCTCCCTCCCCAGTTGCAATACCTGTGTGTTTTTACTCTTGGCACACTCTTACTTCCACACAGCTGCTTCGAGGTTACAGTTAAACCTATCAGTGTAGGCTATTATGATATTCATGCTAGTAAGTGGTATAGAGCAGCTTTGAAGAGAGGAGGACATATATGCGCTCAAAAAAGAAGTTCGAGTTGACTTGAGTGCAAGGTTTTCCTGGTCTTTTTTTTTTTGTCTTCAATTAATTTTTTACCCCCTCCCCCCCCCCCCCCCCCCCCCCTCCGCCGTCTTGTGTTCAGGGAAAATTGTCGATTGGGATGGTTTTATTCACAAAAATGGCATGGCAGTGAGAAGTTATTATGGTTCTTTCAATATTTCCAACTTGGCCTTTTCTGCTACTTTTAAGTGTTTGAAAGCAAAAGTCCTAGTAGTGAGAAGAATGTAGGAATCTTCCGACATAGTCAACCTTACTTACCTCTTGCATCCATAGGGAGTGATTCACCAGGTACAGAGAATCCAGTGACGATGACTCCCAAAGTTAGCTATTGTTTTACGAGTTGTAGCCAAAGCTATAAGCTAAGCTCAATGAGAATGGCTGCTTATATAGTATGCACTAAATTTAGTGTCGCTAATCTGGACGTGGATGCTAGGTCACCATCACACTGTAGGTTCCGTATGAAACAACATTTGTGTAATTTGATTCAGCAAGAGGAACTGGGATAATTTTATCTTTCAGGGTTGATCAGGTTTTTGTTGTGATACTTAACAACCCTTACCTCGGATATTGAAGAGAGGAAAGAAATGCATGCTGTCTAGAATTCTGTAACCAGGGTCGTCTTGTTCTACTGAAGTCCAGCTGTCTGGAGAGTCGTATGTGGAGACTGCTCATGTGTTGTTTTTCTGTTATGTGTGTGTGTGTGTGTGTGTATGTATATCCCTCTAGTAGCTATGGTACTCCAGAACAGACTAACCCACCATCAGCAAATACTAATTATTAATTTGGATTTCCGATGTCATGCAGTATACATATGCCAATCACTCTCTAGTGGTAGGAGGAGTCAGCTGGCATAGTAGATGGGGTGGCTGCTAGATGATGGGTTAGTTTGAGGTTGGTTGGTGGTTCATTTGATGTGTTGGCTTTAGATAAGGTCATTCCCAAAGTGTCTGAGAGCAGACACAATTGTTGATCTTGGTCATCTCTGGTTGGCTTCCAGGTTTAGTTCAGACTCTGACCTGATAGCTGGCTCTTGAATGTTGCAGGGAATGGGGAGGGGTTGACACCTCCTTCTTTTCTGCACACTGCATGCCAAGTGGATTATAATCATGAGTAATGGACAAATGCATTACAGATGAGCAATATGAGATCTAGTGTCCATGCAGTGCCAATAGGCCAGGATCATCACTGCATGATATGTTTCTCTGTGTGATATTTTAAGTTTGTTGGTATTTTGGCTTGCTTAAATGGCTACAGGCCAGTTTAGTTTGTGAAAAAGCCGTTTGACAGGACGATTCTTAGGCTACTCTTGAGCATCGATTCAGCACGGTCTCTACACCTTAGTGGACACTTGTAGTTCTAAGGTTTCTGCTATCTCCTTGGCTGGTACAAATCTCCTTGCTTCTCTAAAAGCCTTTGTGTACCAAAGATGTTCTTTTTTATTAATAGTACTGTCTAAACACTGGGACCATGTACCGAAGTTGTCATACAATTACCTCATATGCAATGTTTATTTATACCCATAAACACATGATGTGAGAATTCAACTGCCTTTTTTTCCTTCTGTGATACACACTGATACAAACTGATACACACTAAATATCACACCAAATAGGTTTTTTTTTGTTCTCTAGCGAATAAGGTCAACTGGTTTCTTTAAGGATTTCTCCATGGACTTACCTTCAAAATACATAAAGATGAGCTCTTCCCCCTTCTCCCCCAAATAATTAATGTGATCCCACCTTTACATCCTCGATGAAGTCTGTCAGATAAGGAAGGCCAAATTATTCCAGGTAATGAACTCTTTGAAGTTTGTGAGAGAGTTTATGGTGTGTCTACCAGTGTATGAGGGATTATCAAGGTAATTAGCATCGATCTCTCACCAGCTTCTTCTACAAGTTGTAATGAAGCAGAGAAGGATTCGCTAGATTTCCTTGAATTCATGCTGCAATTAGTGAAGGAAAAACGAGGTGAAGTTGAGCTCTAAGGAGAACAATTTCAGTGAGACCGGATTGACGGACTAATATGGAAGTATATCATCTTACCAATGGCCGAGATTGAACTAAATATTGCAGCTATGCTAAACATTTATGCTATCATTATCCCTTCATTTTGGTCATTCCAGGATTAGTTATAGCCTTAGTTACATGTACAGCCACTCCAGGATCAGTATGGCTAACCTCAGGATCAATATGGCCACCGATATAGCCACCCTCAGGATCAATATGGCTACCCCCTGGATCATTTCCTAGTTATGGCCATCCCTAGCAGGTATTCATGTACCAAACAAAGCCATTGCAAAGTTTCAAGGGTTAATGTCAACCACATAAGAAGTAAGATGGGACCTCACGAATTTATGAGATTTAGGTCCACGACTTGGGTGCACATAACATTGTTACAGTTATTCCGATACCCGTTACAAATATAAGCTCACTGATAGAGCTATGCTTAAATTGCTAGCTATTGCTAGCTATGAAAGCTTTGCAGCTCCAAAGCAGGCTATGCCCTGTCCTACATTTTCTGATTTTGACCTGTAAATTCCTCTCTGAGAAAGTTCGATGGAAATAAGTACTCAATTTCCATTTCATTCACAAGTTCAGAGAAGCTGTTGTGCAATGAGGAGTTAGTATGGAACATGCCTTGATTCAATCAGTGGAGCTCGACTATCGTGCTGCCACTCTCTCTTTCATTCACTGATGCCTCTCAGCCAACATCGTGTTATTTCTTTGAATGCTTTGTTGTCCTTGAGTTGTATTCATCCTCAATATATTAACCTTACCAGAAATGCAGACAGTGTAACAAATTATAGCTGTACCCTCAGAAGTTTATATGCACTGCAAATCTGTAGTAATTATTTCATCGGTTGATATTCTTTGTTATGCAGACAGCAGAGTTAAGAGCCTTAGAAGTATAAACGAAACATTTATGTGTGTGTGAATATTTACCTTCATGTTGCAGATGCTTTAGTCTTGTTTCTTATAGGGATAGACAAAAATTTGGCACACCAAATAAATTCTAAAGTCATAGAATTATGGGTGAACTCTTAACTCAGAACTATTTGAGAAGTGCATAAATGAAACAACAATAAACATTTCATAGAACACATTCACCTTATGCGGTGTGAGATGAACCTGTCTGCCATCACCTTATGCGGTATGAGATGAACCAGTCTGCCATCATTTTATGCGGTGTGAGATGAATCTATCTGCCATCTGGGTGTTTGTCGTTCATTGGCATCTATGCTGTGTGAGATGAACCAGTCTGCCATCATTTTTTGCGGTGTGAGATGAATCTATCTGCCATCTGGGTGTTTGTCGTTCATTGGCATCTATGCTGTGTGAGATGAACCTGTCTGCCATCATTTTTTTGCGGTGTGAGATGAATCTATCTGCCATCTGGGTGTTTGTCGTTCATTGGCATCTATGCTGTGTGAGATGAACCTGTCTGCCATCATTTTTTTGCGGTGTGAGATGAATCTACCTGCCATCTGGGTGTTTGTCGTTCATTGGCATCTATGCTGTGTGAGATGAACCTGTCTGCCATCACTTTATGCTGTGTGAGATGAACCTGTCTGCCATCTGGGTGCTTGTCGTTCAATGGCATCTGTGCTGTTAGATGAATCTGTCTGCCATCACCTTATGCTGTGTGAGATGAACCTGTCTGCCATCTGGCTGTTTGTCGTTCATTGGCATCTGTGCTGTTAGATGAATCTGTCTGCCATCTGTGTGAGATGAATCTGTCTGCCATCACCTTATACTATGTGAGGTGAACCTGTCTGCCATCACCTTATGCTGTGTGGATGAATCTGTCTGCCATCACCTTGTACTGTGTGAGGTGAACCTGTCTGCCATCACCTTATGCTGTGTGAGATGAACCTGTCTGCCATAATTTTATGTGGTGTGAGATGAATCTATCTGCCATCTGGGTATTTGTCGTTCATTGGCATCTATGCTGTGTGAGATGAACCTGTCTGCCATCTGGGTGCTTGTCATTCATTGGCATCTGTGCTGTTAGATGAATCTGTCTGCCATCACCTTATGCTGTGTGAGATGAATCTGTCTGCCATCACTTTATACTATGTGAGGTGAACCTGTCTGCCATCACCTTATGCTGTGTGGATGAATCTATCTGCCATCACCTTATGCTGTGTGGATGAATCTGTCTGCCATCACCTTGTACTGTGTGAGGTGAACCTGTCTGCCATCACCTTATCTGTGTGGATGAACCTGTCTGCCATCACCTTATGCTGTGTGGATGAATCTGTCTGCCATCACCTTGTACTGTGTGAGGTGAACCTGTCTGCCATCACCTTATGCTGTGTGGATGAACCTGTCTGCCATCACCTTATGCTGTGTGGATGAATCTGTCTGCCATCACCTTATGCTTGTGTGAGATGAATCTGCTGCCATCTGGGTGGTTGTCGTTCATTGGCATCTATGCACTTTGAAAACCCTCCTTGACAAAGAAGTAACTGATGTAGACTGATCTGTTCAACTTCTGGAGGCTCACCGTAACCATGAACTGTATATAACTTAAATTAGTAGAGCCATGATTACTATAATTTCTAGGGAACTGTTTTTACAGATCTGGCCTGCAAAATTTGACACCGAGTTTTTTCAGATGAAACTAGGTTTTCTATTTACTGCTCTGCTGCTTAAATGAAAGAGTGAGCTGTCTCTAATCCGCTAGGGCAGTGAAACCCTGTTCATAGATATTTTTGTTTTGGCGATGAGACAAACCTATGCCACAACCTTAACAAGCAATTAAATTATGTCCCAAATCGATGCTTCCACCGGCAGATTTACAGTGGAGATCTTCTACAAAATGTATGTTTTTCGCATTAATTTTTTTTATTGCAAGAAAGGTGGAATATTACCTAGCAACCATATTACCTAGCAACCATATTACCTAGCAACCATATATCAGGTGATAGCTAATGAGTTGATAAACAATTGTAATAAACTTTCATTGCTTAGCAACAAACCACATTTCTGTTAATCTCGCTATAAGAACCGGGAAGTAAAAAAGAAAAGTTCCTATTAAACTGTTGTTCTTCAACGTAGTTGACGATTTCCCATTGAATTTCAGATTATACATGTTGATGAATCGACGAACAACGTTATAGATTTTGGTAGCTTAGAAACAAACCAGATGGCTATGATATCATTATAACCTGCCCGTTTATTAAACTGGTTTTTGTAATTATTGAAATCTAGCCATGTTGGCCATTGAAGTACTGATGAACATCCATTGACCATGTCCCATGGAGGAAATTGACAAGTTGAAGAAACAAATGGGAATATTATTACCATAGTTTTGGAGATAAAAAACTAATGTCCTTGCATATGTTAGACATGGTTACATGATGTAAATGTGTAAATGGAAAATCAGTTGTGGTAACTTTTGTTCACCAACATTGACCACTGCTCATCAAATCAATTCAAGGAATTTCTTCGCCTTGAAGCTGTCGCTATGAAGTGGGTGACCAACAAGGTCTACTAGATGGCAATGCCCTGACTGCAACCACATGCCCATGATGAGTAGGGGTCACCTTTGGGGTCTATAGAACATGGAAAGAACATATATAACACAATAAAGAACTGCACTAAAACAGTATGGCATACATGTACAAATCAGCAACAGAGCCACCAGTAGTTGATGGACCAGGAGACCTAGCTTGACTGCGTCCATGACTATGCACATGATGAGCAGGAAGAGTTTCCAGAGTCACTGACTCATCCGAGTCATATGCTGGAGAAGCATTGTAGAATAAACGTGAAATAAACCTATCACTAATGTAATCCCAAGAAATTCCCAGGATAAAACTGTCTTGTACTAGAATTATGCTAACATCTATTCATCGTTACCTTTCTCTGAAGAAGTCCAGCTGATCCTCACTGTCATCAAATGCTTCACAAGATGGTGTAGGGCAAAGACTAACTACTGGATCACAGGCAACAGCACTTCTCGGAGCTGTTACTGCATCACAGTCAACTTCATTGCTTCTAAGGTAAATGTACACACTTTCTCCCTCATCTTTACTGCTGTCATTCTTAGAGAAGCCGACTGGAAAAGCTGGTCAATACTTCATCTCGGCTAGAACGGATCACCATAACTTTTCGAGATACAGGAAGCGTTGACATCATGTTTGCCATAGTTACCCAAGCCACGCATTCTTTATGTATTTTTGTTTGTGATAGAACAATGCTTTGGGCATGTTTGTGCGATATTTCGGGCTTTGTGCTCGAACAGTTAATTTTTGAGTTATTTGGCGGGGGTCATTTCATTTTGCGCCATATAGGCCTTACGCTGGTGAGAGAATTAAGTTACCGTCTTCGTTAGTAACTGTTCCTTGTCAAGATCCCGGGCTATTTAAATCCCTGAATACTCTATACTAGTGTAACTTGGGAGTGCCATGGGGGCCACCCTAAAATTCTAGTGGTTATCTACTATTGGGCCCATCTGCCACCAAACTTTCGTAAAGTGAGGCCATCTTAAGTGCCTTTCACCTTTTTAACAGAAAGAAGCTCTTTTTTAAAATCAATTTAGACTTTTATACGTTTCATAGATATATAACTACTTCAAAAGCTCATTCATGTCAAAAAATTTAATGCACTGGCAACCTTCCTGAAAGCTTCATTGATATAGGAAACAGGCAAGCAGGCTGGCTGCCAAGCCAAACCCAATGATTGCATAAAAGTACCTACAACTACAATCACATCCCTTCTAATGACCAACCCTGTAATTCTCTAGTCTAATTCTCTATAGTCTAAGAGGGTTTCATTTAATATGGATGATTAACAGAATGAGAATCTATTGGTCTCCATTGGTCAGGACTATCACTGAAACATTTTTACCCTTCTTCAAACTACTGTTATCTCCTGGCTGGTGACACTGCCCCAAGCGTGACCAGGAGGCGGGGTACAGCTCAAGCTGCTCGACAATATGCACAACTAATGGCAGTTGAAAATGGCTGACTGCAAACAGTGTCACTTGTACATCTCTGCCCAAAAAGACAGTTGAAGGAGCATCTCTTAGCTGGAAACGTCTCCCCTCTGAGTTTGGGTATAACCAATATCTAATGCTTCAATAAAATTAATAATATAAGGGAGAGTGTACTAAAGAGAGCACCTTTATAGAAAGGTTCTTAATTGAGTGAATTTAGCTCCGGTTAAGTTTTCGCTATTATTGACCGCAAGAAAGAAAATTGATTTTTAACACATAATTCTTCATGTAATAATATACGTGCTATCAAGTTCTGATGGTGGCAAAGGCAAAGCTGAGTTGCCCCTTGTACTACCACTGATGCCCTTTGGAAAAATGGAGTGACTTTACGTCTCATGTTGACATTATTATGATAATAATATGATAATAATACGAAAAATTCCTAAAATAGCAAAATTTAATACCTTCCATTTAGTTGGGGTGTGCAAGTATGCCATAACCTCCTAGCAAGTTCTGAATAATAAAAACAAGCAAACAAACTAACAAAAAGACTAGAAACAAGAACAAAATGTTTATTCTTTTGTTTCTATTCCTGTTGTTGTTGTTATTGATTAACTTGTCAAAGAAGAAAGGAAACAAGACGGTACCCATGTTGTCCACAACCAGCTAGACCACCTCTTGATCATTTATAATCTTTTTGTTCTTATTTCCAGGGTTTTTTTTGTTGTTTCTATATAGTACTGTAGAGGAGTCGAGCAGAAAGTGAGCTGTAGCAATGTTGACGGGTTCGTACACTGTTCAAGTCAGAACATGCCATACCATGCTATTGTTTTGTTGTTAGTGTTGGCCCTTGTTCAGAGAAGAAAAGGACTACACCAGCATTAGTGTCTCCTTTAAACACTTTTCCAACTTATTGTACATCTCAGAAGTCAGTACACATACTTTGTTTTGGAGTTTTTCTTACGATCAACTTATTGCCAACTTTTCAACCGTAATACTGATAAAAACCAAAGTGTTTCGGTTGAAATGTTGACAGTTGACAGTAAAAACAAAGAGTTGATTGAAAGAAAAACTTCAAAGTATTCGATGTGAGCTGGAATTAACGTACACTTGTTGTTGATGTGCCTGTGTAGAGATCAGCTACAGCCTCCTTCAAAGATTTTGTAATAGTACATCGGAGAACTCCACAAACCAAACAGCAGAGAACAAGATACTCAGTAGATCAACTTGTTCTGCTTATAACACAGCATTAGAGCTAGTTAGATTGAGTCAATAAACTTTATCTTTGTGACTACACTTTTCCAAAATCGAGAAACATATTAGTCGCGGGGCATGTCTTGTAAAATTCAGGGTATGTGGTGTGCTAGAAATTCTTATGAATGCTAATCATGGAAGGGAAAAGAACAGCAAGAAAAACTGATCTTTGTAGAAGAATTTCTTTTCATCCATTCCGGTTGTTGCTTTAGCAAACAACTCAAGGCATGCTGGAAATATTTTTAGAGCATTGGTGGCCGAAACCATCATCATTTAGGCTGTTAAGAAGCTGCCAGTGTGAGTTTAGCTGAGATATGACCTTTTCTTTATTTTTAAAATTTTTATTAAATGACTAAGGGGGGGGGGGGGGGAACTAAACCATATTTTACAAATGCTTACAAAATATTTTGGTTATGATTTCGGAGTTCCTTATATTCTGCAGCACACTTCAGTTTATGAACTTAAGGGAGGCTTTTACCATTTCTGGGGTGGTCGACACAACTTGTCATAACTTTTTTATTTATTTCTCAATGCAGGTGAAATTTTATCAAGATGCAGTGTATTGAATGTGCTTTCTTTTGATATGCTCAGATTTTGCATATCTACTACCTAGGTGAAGTTATGGATCCCACCTCAGTATCAGGGGCAAATATTCTAACTCATGGTCACTTAGTCCTAACCACTTCCCACTTAGGAAGTGCTTAGAGTGATCATAGAAGTGAAAAGTGAATGGCTAAAAATATCATTAGCACAACAACTGAATTTTAAGAGAGGTCAACCTGAAGTTCTAAACATGGTATGTATATCCATATGCATACCTTCACCATGGATGGACTTAAACATGTTTTAATCATTCACTTTTTAGAGCAGGGAAAGGGCTTTCAAATGATATATTAAAATCTTGTATACATTAAAAAATGAGCAAGTTAGAATATTTCCAGATTCGGAAACAGTGATTTTCAGGAGAAGCCATGAAAAGTGGGTGTGTTTTGGGGGGGTATTTTTTTGGTAAAAATCTAAATGATGACGGTTGCCTGACAGGATGTGCAGATCATGTGATGACAGCACAAGGCTGCGTGGTAACTATGGTAATTGGAAGCTTACTGAGAGCTTCATTTAGAGTCCTTTTCCAGACTTCTATCATGAACGGTTAGGGAGATACGCTTACCTTTGGCAGGAGCGCCGTCTTCAAGATTCAAACGGTATTTTGTATATAGCTTGATAATGTGAAATAGAATGCACAAAAAGGTGCATAACTTCATAATGGAGCATTGAAATACTCTGAAACTTGAAACATAACAACTACATGCATCAAGGTATAGAATAGAGCAATAAAAAATATTTTTGTTAATCATTAAAAAAAATGGTAAAAGCCTCCCTTAATGTATAGCTCAAAAGATACATTTCTCTTCTCTCTTTTTGAATGTTGCATGGTTTAGCCATGCCAAAGTTACGTGTAGCTGAAGTGGGGTGCTTCAAAATCTGCATGCACAAATTTGCTGCAAGTGTGGTGGCTCCTAATTGGAAAGTGCTATATATACCCACTTCAACAAGTAACTTTGGCACAAGGCAATATTTTTTGGTCAAAGGATATCACAGAGATATCTATCTTGAGAGCTAACATCAAGTTCATACAGCGAAGTATGCAGAATCTATGGAGCTCCAAAGTCGTAACAAGATTTTGTTAGTGTTCGCAAAATATGGTTTTGTCCTTAAAAAAAGGTTAAACCAATATGGGAGTACATGATGGTGATAATATGATAATAATAACTCAAACCATGTACTTGTTGAGAGTTGAGACATTAGTGAACTAAAAAAGTCCAGACAAAATTATTGTATCATCATTCTAACTCCTCTTATACCACAGATTCATCTTCATGGAATCCCATGTGTGACTCTCCTGAAAGTCCAATACCCATGCCTAACTTGCCTTCTCCGAGGGTGAGAGGTGGTGGAGGATCCCATCCACAGTACATCGCCAAAGATGATATGCCACCCCCACCCCATCTTCCACAGATGGTATGCCACAACCCCAGAGTGCACGAGAAGGCATTGAATCCATTACAGGAAACGAGTACTCCTGTTGTTCGTCCATATAGGAGTAGATTGAACATAAGAAGAAGAGAGAGTGTGGTCAGATCAGAAAGTTCGTCTCAAACCTATGGTAGCAATAACAAGGAGTGGAATGCATCGTCAGAGACAGAGATGTCACGTGATCCTCGGTTGACGCCAAAAGCTCTAGCACAAAAGCAACACCGGCAACAAGTCAAGCAACTGAAACAAGATGTGGACATCATGGTGAATCAAATAGTTACTGACCATTCATACTGCAGGGGAAGGACCAGTAAAGCAGAGGGCGAGGAAGAAGAAGTAGTATGTAGCAACTCTAGGATACTCACTTCTCCCCTCCACTCGTCTTTCTTGAGTGTTGTTGAGAAAGGTGAGGTCGTGCGTTCACATCCACAGGAGCGCTCTTCAAGTAAAGAAAGTGGACATGCTTCTAGACAAGAAGTCTCATCCTCCAACTCGGAGCCCGTTTCTTTCAATCCCAATGCCACGTCTATTGATAACAACCTAAAAGCTCCATGTATAGCCTCTACACCTGAAGTTAAAACTGTTGTGTCCCAGCTTATGGCTAATTCTGTTATTTGCAAGCTACTAAAGACCAATTCCAAACCTTCAGGATCTTCCTCTAAACTAAACTATTCATTTCTCACAAACCCTGAGGACATATCTCAGCAGATCTCTAAGGCTATGTCGGCAGCTAACTCAAAGAGCATTAAAGGAGTAGAAATGAAGAGAACTACAAAAGCTGCAGCAGTTTCTGGGCAGTTTGAGAAGTCACTTTACCCACTGGTATTCTCTCTAAATGATTTCAATCTTGACCTAGATACGGAGCCTAGCAGCAGTGAGGAAGAGGCTGTAATCTCTGTCCCAGCTGCCAATAGTGGGAGCAGTGATCTAAATCAGTGTACTCCCCAGTGGGCAATCACAAACTTTGACCACACCAAGAATCTGATTCGACTAACAAAAGTTGAGGCATCTAGAATTCACTCGTCCATAAATGGGCGTTGTGCTGCCAACAAGCTTGTTATTTATGCCAGCAAGTCCTCACCTTCTGCTTGTGTGAGAATGGAAAATCTAACAAAGTCAATCTTGCAGAGAAGGAAGAAGTTGGAAGAGGAGATGGATGGAGAATGGGAGGATGTGGAGACGCCTAGTCCTACATTTGAAGAGGATGATGATGATGATGATTACACAGGTGGTGGTAGAGGTAATGTGATCCCCAAGGAAAAGAGTAAGGTGAACTTAAGGAAGAGGAGGAGAATTGGTGTGGCAAAGAGACCTGGCATGAGATCAGAGTCAAGAGAAAGGGTGAGTGAACTGTAGGGATTGTAAACTGCATACTTGCATGTTGTTGGGGATTTTATAGAGCTCTATCATTTTCTCTTGTTATATTATGTTGCATGATGCATGTACCATATAGTTTGGGATTTTTTTTCCGTTGTTAAATAATTTTCTTTGGTGGAGTCAACCACAAAAATATATCTCATGAAATACTTATGAGAACGAATAATTGAACATCAGAAAGATAAGGAAAGAGCTTATACATGCTGTGTATCGCTTATTAGCAAACTATTTTCTGTTCTAGCTGTGTCATCACTGTCAGAGCCAGAGTTTGCGGACCTGGAGATGATGTGTTCAAACCTCCTTCTGGTACTGCCCAGCATACGAAAATAGGCAAAGATGCCTCATTAAATTATGTTGCTTCAGCAGCATGGTTTTGTTCGCGGAAGCTGGACATTCGCTTGAGTGAACTTGTGAGGTCCATCAGAGATGCATATTATAGAGAACTGATGCGAAAAAGTCAGATGACGAACAAGTGATTGTTTTATCTGAGAGGAAATGTGGGGGGGGGGCAATTTTTCTTGGGGCGGAGCTAGACAAATATGTGCACTCTATATCAGCAAACTGAGAGAAGGTAGCGGAGTAATTTCTGCTGGAATAGCTGTGGCAGCTGCTCGAGGTGTACCCCTCTTCTGCAACATGAGCATGTTTTCAGAGTGTGGGCGGAGCCTGTTTTGTCAAATAAGCACTGGGCTTATTCGTTGCTGAGCAAGATGAATTTTTATCCAGAGAAAGGCAACAGCTTCAAAGAGCAAACATATATACGCTGGCACATTTTACACAGTTAACGAAGTCATATTTAGAGGCAGTGAATGTGCTGGTAATAATGGAGGATATTCCACTGGACCTCATTTTTTTGAACTGGGATCCATATTATACCAACATTATCCTGGACATTAGATCAGAGAGTTGTGAAGAGAGTTGAATTAGTGGTGTGTGCGACAAACGGCATATCGCTGCGTTGTTTCTTTTTGTGCTGGTATTGTTGGAGATTTTCTCCCAGTTCAAGTTTTTTAAAAGGGAAAGAGAAGTGGTACCACCCAAAGTTTCAGTTCCGTTCAGGTTGGCACATCACAAACTCACCAAGCATTGGTCAACCGAGAAAACCGATCTCCAATATATTGATCACTTTATTGTGGCCTTTGTTGAGTATGAGAGAGTTCATAGAGAATGAAGATGCTTCCGTTTTGGTGATTAGGAGCAATTCTAATGGGCAGATTAAACCATCCCTTAACATCTTACTGGAAGCTAACAATATTCATGTGTATTTACTCCCCCTGAACACAATGGATGCCCCACAACCCCTTGACATTTGTCAACAAGCTTGTCGAGGCATTTTTGAAGCAAACGGTTGAGGAGGTTTCAGCAACTTTATTTGAGCAGGTAGCATCTGCTTCCAGTCGATCTTGGGTCACCTACCTTGAAGGAGTTGGGAGCCAAGTGGCTGGTCAAGATGGCTGAGCAATTACCTTCAGTTTATCACCAATGGTTTTTATTTGGCTAATGGTATCCAGAATAGTGAAATGGGAGAGGTCATCGTAGTTCGGAAACAGATTCTGAGGATGGGGAAGCTGATCTTCAGGATGAAGAAGGAGATTTTCAAGATGACTATGATACGACAAAGGCAGTGTGTAATTTTATAATATGATTGCGTGGACAGCAATGCTAACCGCGTATATTAATAATTGATTTCAATCTCACTTTGTCCATCTTTTTCTCTTCAGTGCAAAAAGTAGAGAACACGGAATCTAAGTCCTCCCTGGAGCATGCCACCAGAATATTTCCTAGTTCCTATGGCAGCACATGTAATTATACCTCATCCCTATTCTAGGAACAGCGAGCAAACTCGTAACACTTTTTTTGGTAGGTGACCGATTAGAACACCGCTTTTTTGACTGCTACTGCTAACTTGTCATTGACATTATCGGGTTCTCATTGATATGGTAGCTGCTCGCCAATGGCTGCCACCTAGATGCTGAAGTAGACATGATAACCACGAAGACAGCAGGTTCTTTCAAAACACGTCCATCTGTTAGCCCCGTGCTTCTCTTAAAATGGTCAATGTCTATAAATAAAATAAAAAATAATAATAATAATAATATAAATGTAAATGTGCATTTTATTTTTTCATGCGTCATTTTTCATGGAAAACCAGAAGAGTGAAAATTTGGCACAATATATTTATTCATACGAAAAACTTAAGGAGTTCTATTTTCCCAAACTAGGCCCAAACTATGGTATTCATTAATGGTTAATTATGCATATATACTGTTTTTGTTCTTGCCATGCAATCGTCACAAATTTTGTCACATCAATTAATAATGTTACGCCTTCCCTGCGACCAAATCCGTACCATGCCTCATAACCAATCAAAGGGGGCTTTACTAGTCATTTTTGTTTGTGACAGGTTCGGCCATGCTTTTGTAAACTAGCAGGCATATAGAAACATTCAGTGAAGAGATAGTATTGGAGACTATGTCTGGGTTAGATGCTGTGTTGGATAGTGAGTGAGCGAGAGTAGTACTGACAATGAACAAAATAAAGTGGGTACAATGAAGATGGTTATGAAGATGGTTATGTAGAGGACTATTGGACTCAAGGGAGAGGATAGAGCAGAGAAAAGATCATTGAGGCAAAGCAGCAACTTCTGAAGTGACCACAAATATGCATGTCTAGCATGATAGCACAGAAATGTAACCTTACAATGCACAAGAAGTGATCAAGACCAACTTACCAAGTAGCAGTGATGAAAGTGAGATGATAGACTTGGGCATCAAGCTGTATTTTTAAGTATTATCATCAGTAACATAGTGAACAAAGTCTCCGCTGATGTCCATGATCTGTCTTCCTGCTCTCCATAAGAAGGCACATCCTAGAGACCTAAAATATTTATTAAAAAATAATTAATGGAGCATATTTTGTTGACTGAAGAGCTTGTCACAATTATAAGTATCTTGGCTGCTGGTTAAAACTCTGTATATAGAAATACTTGGTACATAGCCCAGCTACTTGGTAAATACAACTAGGACAAAGCTGCAATCGGCACTTATGTTCCGAAAACAACGGGGGAAAGAGAGAAATAGCCGATAGAAGCTGCCATAATTATTAGTTGAGTTTGTAAAATAGTTGGCTACGTGCTAGACATTAACCCTCTCACTGTCGGCATTGTGGAGAATTATTTTAAATTTAACACAGCCACATTAAAAAATTAATATCAAATCAGATATTTAGCTGAACCATTTACCATTTGGTCATGTGATAGCATGATTGTTTTAGAAGTTGTGGTCAAAATGTGTGACCACAAACTGACCACATACTATGAATATAATTATGCAAACAACCATGGTCATGATTAGGAGTGCCATAACTTCTCCATATTTCATGTTATGGACTCGATATATAGCTCATAAGATAGCTCTATCCTTATCCTTTCTTCTGCTTCTAAGAACGTAGGAATATACATTACTATACAAAAGTTATGCCAACCCATAATAAGGTCTTCATAAATCGACCACAAAAATTTCCTTATTTATCAACAAGAACTTTGTCAATACAACATTCAGTAAACATTTGATATAATTGTTTGACATAATGTAATCGAAAGACATTTTGGGTGGAGTTTGAGGTGAAATCAGTGTCTGTGGCAAAAATCAACCAAGTTGTGGAAAGCATGGAAACAATTCCGATCCTCCATAATCCAAAGGTGAACATTGCAGTATTTGTATTGCACACGACTATCTCCGAGGTAGGAATGGATGCCTTCACATTCTTCGTCACTTGATTCATCACCAGAAATGTCCCAAGCTGCCCTAGTCACTTGGGAAATAATTTCAGCTATTGACAGTCTCGTTGATATCGTCCGACTGAAAATCGTTCGTGTTTTAAATATAATTTCATTAACTTTCCTCCGTCCAACCGCCGTAATTTGTTTTGTGTAAGTAGAGTATGAATTCAGCTATCTTTTGATATAAAAATTATTGCCTATTGATAAATGCTTATATTTTATTTTATTTTTCAAAGCCGTGGCGCCGTATGGCGCCATTGACAGTGAGAGGGTTAAACAGAATTAGCATTCATGCCAAACAAGTCAAGTTCATGATGAAGCTGCCTTTGCTACTAGTTAAACTCAGCAAGTAGTTAGCTTCATGCTAGACATTTCGTTTAACAGGTTGCAATCATGTCAAGTTCACAATTTAATTACACAGTACATAGTAGGATACATGACCAGCAGTCACCAGCAGTTTGAAGTTGAACTTGAGCTTCTAGGGGCAAAATATTACCAGTAATTGTCTCTCTTTCTTTCACCTGCTACTGACCCTATAACCTATATACCGTTTGAAAAGCATAAAAAATGAGCCATGTATTGTCTTTGAACAGAAAGTTTTTGCCAGACATGCAGGTTACTTGAGTTTCTCAGCTTGTGGCTATATTTACAGTTTAAAATTATTATATGCAATTATCTTTTAGCGTAACACTTAAAACCCTTACCAGTAAATACACGAGATTATATAATAAACATGCCCAGCTATTCAGGTCAAATTTGCATTTTTAGAGGTTATAGAAACTTCATACATAGATAGGCTGCTCTTTGCGATCTGTTGCCAGTGGTTATTAGACATAGCATAATGGAAACCAGTAGCTAAGGCGAGTAAGAAGGCTAGTAAATAAGGTGAGTAACTATTGCTTAGCTAGCTCTGTGGTTTTGTTTATGTCAGTTAGACCAAGTGTAGCATAGAGTAGCTAACTATATTTTACTAAAAACACACATGGGTGATACTAGACCCTTTAAATTTGGCGAAGGAATTTAGGAATCCGTAAGAGATAGGGTGGTTTCTAGCTAACCACCGCAAAGAAAGCTGCAAGGGAAGTAAACCAAGATGTGGTCGAAATAAAACAGCTGTCACAACATTGGGACAATGGTCTTACAGACACAGTGACAATGGTCTTGTAGACACAGTGACAATGGTCTACAGACACACATGTGTGTGTCACATATTCGCGACAATGGTTTCTAAGTGTGTTAATGTTTATTAGACCAGCATACTTTGGCCGAAAGTCTTATCTTTTAAGCTGAAAATGGGTTACTGTTTATTATGTCACTAGCTGATAGTCATCATTCTGTTTAAAAAAATCAGTTAACAGATGTAATTATGGTCTGTTCTTGATGAAAGCTAACAGAGCGTAGATTTAATGGATAGGAAATAGAAAGGAAATGTACTAAAACGAGAATTCGTGTTCAGTTGAAAGGAAATGAATACCTTATGTACATATACCATATTTTCATCGAATATTGTTTTCGTTTGAAGACATTTTTTCCAGATTTGCTATATTTTCGGGAAGGAGTCGAAGACATTAGGGATAGAGTTGGGCTTAAGGGAATTTGCAGTGGCCCGCATAATACAAGGCAGTGGTGGGGGTGGGGCTGGGCCGAAAAATGAAGGGAAGTGGGGGAAGGATTTGGATATAAAGTACCAGGGGATGGCACATAAGGTTTAGGGCAGGGATCACAAGGACAAAACAAGCTGTTGAGAGAGAATACATTGCTAGGACAAGGAGTGCGTGGAGTTTAGCAGTTAGGGAAGGTTCAAAGGTCGTGTCCCAGAGCACGTGGATTCAGGTGCTCTATGGGTGCATACAAACTGATACAGAAGTGACATGAGTGCCCTGGACAGGAGGCAGAACAAAGCGCACCAGGATGTTACTTCAGTAGCCTTGCTGTACCTACCCTAGTATTTACAAGTCGGAGCAGGGATGTGAGATGAAGACCCTAGCCATTGCCCTATATTTCCACAACTATGGCCCACAAGTCAGGGAAGCCATGGTGTACTTGGAGGGCATCTTGGAACAGAAAAAAGATAGGCTAGTCGCACTTACCCTCCACATAGCTGCAAGGTATAACCTTGAGCACCTGCTCTCCACAGCACCACATGAAGGCCTAGTTGCAAGAACCCTAAGCAAAATGAGAGCCGAACCGAGAAGAAAACTCGGGGAGAAAAAGGACAGCAAGGGTGGTCCATGAGGTGTTCGCAGAACAGGCCAGAAAGTGGCATATCAATAAGAGATGGAAGACGTAGAGCTGAGACAGAGCCTGCTGGTCGCTGCATAGGACGAAGTCACCCACATCCCTGCATGTAGATACAGAATAGTGAAGGATAGGAGCAACCCAGAATGCAGGGGTGAGGGATAGGCAGGTCACATCCTTGCAGCCTGCGCATGCTACAAATGGACTCGATAAGGCCAGGCACGATGGGACACTGAATGAATTGGTCGGGGGGCTATTGGAGGAAAACAGGAATAAAAATAAAAATGTTGGTGGGGGGGGGGGGGGGGGGGGGGTGGGACCTTCAAGAATGCAGTGTATATGGGAAAGGAAAAGGAAGCCACCATCTTGGTTGACCAATACTTTCCAACAAAAGAAGCAATGGCTGCAAAGCAACCTGTTGGTCCAAGGATATCGAGGACCATCCTTGCCATGGGGGTTACCTTTGCATGGGAAGGGCAAGAGGACCAGAAGGAAGGAAGTACTAGCTGCAGATTTCTTCAACCAATGGCAGAAGTATCCCAATCGTTATCGTGTGGAGCACTGAGCCTAGGGAACGAAACACGAAAACTCATGAAGCCCACAATGCTATGGGACAAGGATGAGCTCACCCAAGATATCCAAATGGGAGTACAGAGCAGTGCAGCCAGAATTATATGGAAGCTTTTGAAGGAACCAATGAGGAAACTGAACAACTTCCTAGTCGATGAATAACCCAAATGATGTAATGATTCCTGTAAATAAATGATAGGCAATATATATATATACATGTATAAGACGAGGGTACTGCCCGAACATGATTAGTCCAAAGCAACCCTCTGTTACAATGACCGTGCAGAATGGTGAAGTTGATACCCCCACCACCATCGCTAGCTTTAGCGTGTATGTGTTCTGTATGTGCAATAGAGGTCATAAGGTTAAATATGCATCGCCACCTGGGTGCTTTCCCCTTTTGTCAAGGAGCTCATGCACATTTAATTAGTTGCGTGACCTCTGCACCTTTCCATTGCGCCACTATGTTTATAATCACAAAATTTCTGCTTGGCATCTCTCTAGATTTGTAGCATAATTGGCTACTTACAGCTTTGCTACTTACAGCTTTGCTGCTTCATCACCGTAGGCTTCCATATCTGCACAGTGAACAAAGCTGCACTCCACTTTCACCAGCAATACTCCGTGGTGACCCGTCTCAAAAGCAATAGCCAAAAAAACAAAACAACTTTGCATGTATATTAATTGGGTCTGGCCTTTGTGGGAATATTATTATATGAATCTCAATAAAATACTAGACACCTATGTGATAGTATACTAGACAACCATGTGATAACACATGTAGTATACTAGACACCCATGTGATAGCTCCTGTAGTATACTAGGTACTCATGTGATAGTCGTGTAGTATACTAGATACTTATGTAATGTCTCCTATGGTATACTAGACATCCATGTGATAGCTCCTGTATACTATACAATGGGGAGGGACACAGGAAGACAGCAATGGGGAGGGACACAGGAAGACAGCAATGGGGAGGGACACAGGAAGACAGCAATGGGGAGAGACATAGGAAGAACGTGAATGGGGAGAGACATAGGAAGAGAGACACAGGAAGAACAGCAATGGGGAGAAAGGATATCCTTTGACAGCCCTCGCTCCGTTGTGGAATCGTTGCTGGAGCTTCTATTGTCTGTGGTCACGTCAAAATCATGCCATTTCCATTGGTTTCCAAGGAGCAAAAAAACAACAACCTGTTCTTCCGCGTACCAGCGCTTGTGTGTGCAATCACAAGTTGTAAGGCTCTGCTGGCGCATGATCTAAAAGTACTTGTTGATAAGTTATGAAGAATTAGGAATTGATAGCCAGAAAGGAGACTGGTGTCAAAGACTGGTGTCAAAGCACAACGAGTGAAGCTTAACAACCAGATCAAGCTTAAAGAATTTTCACGCCTATAAACATAACATAACTGGTTAGCATAATAATAATTTTAAAAAATTGTCCAAGGGGGGGCAAAAAGGTTCCAAGGGGGGGGGGCAGGCACCCCCTGCCCCCCCCTAAATGAAACCCTGATAATTAATAACCTCACTCATTTTCTATGTGCATATCCTCATGTCCTACTTCTTCCTCGGTATTCTTGCAGTATTGTAATAGCAACATCCAACATGTAGTAGCTTTTTATTTTATTGCATTAGTATGTCTCTTGTGAGACCACCTTCAAATCCACACTAAAACAGTTTCTCAAAGGAAGTGGTCTTTACTGGGTGGAGCAATGGGATGGGCCAACTTTATATTTGTGTGTGTATTACTGCACAGTGCATGTGAATGTTTAGCTGGTAAGCATGTTAAGCTGGTGGGTTCTGGAGTTGGACTGTGGCTAGAGGCGCGTTTCTATGGCGAGTGCATTTTCACCTTCTAATTCAGGTTTTATACTTGACTGTTCTTTGGTGAAGGGCTTTTTTATAGGACGAATTACTGTACAATTAAAATCTCATGTACCGAAGATTAACAAGGAATAATCCCACTTACATTTTATGAACTTATCTAAAAATCACCTTTCTATTTTTTTTAATACAAAAAAACATGAGCTTCTTTATCGACTACAATGAATAGGAAATGAGATTATACCCATGCAAGCCACAACAACCATTTACCATTTCAAATCAGTCATTATACTGATTTTTAACCGATGAAGGGTTGTTTAGCTGGTTATGGTCTTCACGGGTACAATCTCGTTTCTTTTCTTTTTTTTTAACGAGCTAATCCAATATTGTTGTGTATATTATTATGGAGAACTTCTGGTCTCCGGGCTTTTAAACACTTTTTCTAACTAGTTTTATTCTTGCTGTTCACTACACCTGTCACCCACATGCTGTGTCTTCTTGCTAGTATTGACTGACACATGTTGGGTCAGCTATAGCCTTCTTAAAAGACTTGATAATGTTGGTAACAGTTGCCCAGGGATGAGAACTCGACAAACCAAACAGCAGAACTAAGCGACCTGCAGTGGAACATTTGGTGTCCTGTGATACTAAAAGTTCTATGAATGGACCAAGTTATGGAGTGGGGGTGGGGGCATTTTTACACTGATGGATTCACGCTTGGAGTCTTTTGGAGTAATATCGGCTGAAACCACCATTTAGGGTGGCTAAGAAGAAGCTGCTGGTGTGTTTTAACTATGAGCTTTGATTTTTTGGGGTGTTGCTGTCCTCCATTTTGAAATAGAAGGTCAAATCAATTTAGGGAGTGTTACTGAGGGAACACTCCGGTAAAACCCGTTTCTTTTGCTCATACACTTACATCTTGGGTCAGTCAGTATTACATTAATAACCAAAGCACATGTGCATTGTTTTCATTGTTTATCATTAACTTTGGTAGAGATCTACCAGCTGCTGAGGCTAGGAGGTTGAAGTATAGCACAGCACAGTCTGGAAATTCTCATATGCTGACTTTGTGTCTATACATATGTGTATCTCGTGTCCTTATTTTAATAGGCAATGACGAGGCACAACATGGAATTAGAAATTGATTTTACAGGAATGTTCAGTTATGTATTAATCATGATGGAAATGATGGAAATGAAGCCATTAATAAGTCTGATTATGTAGCTAGTAGGCTCCATCCATAGGCTTTTCCTCACTCGAATCAACTCTGAATGAAATCTTACAACCTCATCAATCTTGATCACATCGCTTTGCACAAATTTAAACTCTGGTGTTAAGTTTACAAACCTTCAGTATTTTTTCCCCCTATGCAGAAGTTTCCCAATTTCAACAGAAGAGATGGTGTTTGGTTTCAGTTAGCATTTGCTATTTTATTTCCCTGAGGTGCTGCTGTTCTCACCTCCATTTCTGACAGTCTTCTTTGAAACTTCTGGAAAGTATTAGTCGATCAACAAGTGCCTTAGTGTTCAGAGGTTCCCTGGGTTGCCCAACAACAAAAGTTGGAACTGTCAGTCTTCTTTGAAACTTCCTTGGAAAGTATTAGTCGATCAACAAGTGCCTTAGTGTTCAGAGGTTCCCTGGGATGCCTAACATTGTTAGAACTGTCAGTCTTCTTTGAAACTTCTGGAAAGTATTAGTCGATCAACAAGTGCCTTAGTGTTCAGAGGTTCCCTGACAACAAAAGTTGGAACTGTCAGTCTTCTTTGAAACTTCCTTGGAAATATTAGTCGATCAACAAGTGCCTTAGTGTTCAGAGGTTCCCTGGGATGCCTACAAAAGTTGGAACTGTCAGTCTTCTTTGAAACTTCCTTGGAAATATTAGTCAATCAACAAGTGCCTTAGTGTTCAGAGGTTCCCTGGATGCCTAACAACAAAAGTTGGAACTGTCAGTCTTCTTTGAAACTTCTGGAAAGTATTAGTCGATCAACAAGTGCCTTATTGTTCAGAGGTTCCCTGGGATGCCTACAAAAGTTGGAACTGTCAGTCTTCTTTGAAACTTCCTTGGAAATATTAGTTGATCAACAAGTGCCTTAGTGTTCAGAGGTTCCCTGGGATGCCTAACAACAAAAGTTGGAACTGTCAGTCTTCTTTGAAACTTCTGGAAAGTATTAGTCGATCAACAAGTGCCTTAGTGTTCAGAGGTTCCCTGGGATGCCTAACAACAAAAGTTGGAACTGTCAGTCTTCTTTGAAACTTCTGGAAAGTATTAGTCGATCAACAAGTGCCTTAGTGTTCAGAGGTTCCCTGGGATGCCTAACAACAAAAGTTGGAACTGTCAGTCTTCTTTTAAACTTCTGGAAAGTATTAGTCGATCAACAAGTGCCTTAGTGTTCAGAGGTTCCCTGGGATGCCTAAAAAAGTTGGAACTGTCAGTCTTCTTTGAAACTTCCTTGGAAATATTAGTCGATCAACAAGTGCCTTAGTGTTCAGAGGTTCCCTGGGAGTGCCTAACAACAAAAGTTGGAACTGTCAGTCTTCTTTGAAACTTCCTTGGAAATATTAGTCGATCAACAAGTGCCTTAGTGTTCATGGGATGCCTACAAAAGTTGGAACTGTCAGTCTTCTTTGAAACTTCCTTGGAAATATTAGTCGATCAACAAGTGCCTTAGTGTTCAGAGGTTCCCTGGGATGCCTAACATTGTTAGAACTGTCAGTCTTCTTTGAAATTTCTGGAAAGTATTAGTCGATCAACAAGTGCCTTAGTGTTCAGAGGTTCCCTGGGATGCCTAACAACAAAAGTTGGAACTGTCAGTCTTCTTTGAAACTTCCTTGGAAATATTAGTCGATCAACATGTGCCTTAGTGTTCAGAGGTTCCCTGGGATGCTTAACAACAAAAGTTGGAACTGTCAGTCTTCTTTGAAACTTCCTTGGAAATATTAGTCGATCAACAAGTGCCTTAGTGTTCAGAGGTTCCCTGGGATGCTTAACAACAAAAGTTGGAACTGTCAGGTTTCTTTGAAACTTCCTTGGAAATATTAGTCGATCAACAAGTGCCTTAGTGTTCAGAGGTTCCCTGGGATGCCTAACAACAAAAGTTGGAACTGTCAATCTTCTTTGAAACTTCCTTGGAAATATTAGTCGATCAACAAGTGCCTTTGTCTTCAGAGGTTCCCTGGGAGTGCCTAACAACAAAAGTTGGAACTGTCTGTTGACGTCTAACAAAAGAAACTTAATAGCGAGGTGCACTAACAACCAGTTTTATGGTACTACATTACACATGCAGCGTCATCTTTTGTTGGTGCTAGTCTTCTCATTTTCCTGGACACTGTGATTATTTACACTGCTATCATTATGTATGTACAGGAGTCCAATTCAGAGACCACCTCCCCACGTAATCGAGCCGAGGCGGTCACTGCGAGAAGGAGGAAGATGATGGCAAGAGAAGTTGAGAGGAAGAAGAATGCAATGTTGAAAGATGTTGAGAGGCGTGAGAATGAGCGGTTACAGACATCTAGATTGCAGGACAATCCTGAATTACCTATACACATAACTGCATCCCCTGATCTCAGCATGGATGATTTATCCATTATTTCTATCAGCAGTAGCCCCTGCATCTCCGCTACTAGTAGTCCCTGCAGAGATTTGGATGTGAGCTCCGTCAAGAGTTTGTTGGAAGAGTTCAATCCAGGTAATTGGCATTGTTGGGTGGAATAATTCTGTTTTCAGTTACTAATGCCTCAAATTTTTAACATACGGCATTTGTATGAAGCACTCTGTGAGAAATAATGTAAGTGAAGTTAAAGGGGAGACAGTTGCATTTTTAAATTAAAAAAACAAAAAACTAGTGGTTACCACTTTATAGCTCCATAGATCTGTAACCTTCATGGTATGGACTTGATATATAGCTCAAAAGATAGGCCTCTCTGTGTGCTCTCTTTTGATACTAAAATATTTTTCATAGGTATAACTATAGCCAAGTTACTGGAGCTAAAGTGAAGGGAACCTCAAAACCTGAATGCCTGATTTTGCCGCATAAATATCTCCAGATTGCCAAGTGCTAGAGAGTTAGCACCAGTGGCTAGAGGAAGCCCTACTCTATTCAATGATGACCGTTTTGATTAGGCATTAAAATGTAAGTATGTGGTCAAGTCAGCGGGTGGAAAATGAATTTCGTTAAAATTCCATAAACCACACGTTTTTATTAAAATAATTAAAAAATGCAACTGTCACCTTGGCAGTGTGTAAGATGATGTCGGACACGGACCTTTATAAATGTAGCTGTGTACTTTTTAAATGGGGAAGGTAAAGGAGAAGATGCTAAGAAGCTATTATTCTGCGCCATGTAAGAAACAATTTGCGATATAAATGGCCTATAAATGGCCTCTAAATAGATTTTTACCAAAATTTACTCTCGCTGTGATAATTTACCAACTTGTACTAAGATGATATTATTTCTACATTCTCTGGTAGATGTGGTTTCTCGATGCAAGAAGATCTCTAAGGCTCGTAGTTCAGGGGACACTCCGCTTCACAAGGTCTGCAGGACTGGGAAATATGTAAGTGTCACATCTTGGTTACCCTATGAGTCGAAAGCATGGGGAGGGCTTAGATTGAATCACAAACACAAAATATTTGTGGCCAAACTTTTGGTACTCCTTGTTAGCTTACTAAATAGCGCTGCTTTGACACAGAATTGGTTTGTACCTTTCCCTGCTGGTTCTTTATTGGGAAGACCTCGGGGGGGGGGGGGGGGGGGGGGGGGGGGTTAGAGAGGTATAGATGTTGTTGCAAATATGGTAGTTGAAGATCAGAGTGATACTTCCTCCAAGTAGTTCATAAATGATTGTGAATATTATCAATGATTCTATTCATATAGCAGGATATTTATGCGAGTTTAAATATTTGCGGATGGTGACTAGCAGAAGAATTCTAAGGGAAAATATTTGTGGATTGCGTCGTGTGTATCAGAAGCCGAGGCCATGCTCTTTGTCTTGTAAACCCATTCATGGATTGGATTTATAACTGTGAATATTAAACCTTGAACAGGGTTTCATTTAGAAAATTGTCCTAGATTTTAAAGGGGGGGGGGGGGGGGGGGGGGGGGATGATGGTTAAAGATGTGACAAAGTTTCTAATGATACAATTTCCAAGGGGGGCAGCCGCCTGCCCCCCCCTAAATGAAACCCTGCTATATGAGATCCTTCCTCATAGTTCTGTGGAAGTATATATTGCATAGGGATGCTGTTTGTATAAAATTCAGCAGTCAGGTCATGTCATTGATTCATAAATTATTTATTAAGCACTCTCTATGTTAACCCACATTTCAAAATTGTGCCAAACTTTGAATGTTAACCCACATTTCAAAATTGTGCCAAACTTTGAAAAAAATGATGTGAAAGTCTCTTTTTCATTATTCTCAACGAACTCTCAGTAAATTACAAGGACTTTCTCACTAGAATTTACTCCAGGGTTGTATAAAGAAATTTTGCCAAGGGGGGGGGCGAACTTGAGATATGGAAAAATAAGGGGGGGCGGAGAGCCTGGATGGTGCGGAAAGGGGACGTGCACCCTGGGCTTTCGCGTGGAGTACGAAAGTGTTTTACCCACAGGTATTTTTGCAGTACTAACTGTATATATAGCTGCTACTTATGATGGCATGCACTTTTTCTAAAATCTTTAGTACAACATTCCATCTTAAATATTTGCTGAAGTTGCATGCTACGTTAATCAGCATATATAGATTAGATATAGTCACTTATCACTCGTATAATGGAGGTGGGCTTTTGTGAAATCGAATTATGTTGCATTCCATGCATTTTCTTACAAAATCATGGACAACAGGTTTCATACACAATTTTTCTCTAGTTCTCTAGGGGGGGGGGGAGGGGGGGGTGGAAATGGTTGGTCACTTGGTGCCCTAATTTTTGTTAATATTTTCTTAACATGTTCATAAGTCGTAAAAGGGGGGTCTGGGGGGAAGATCCCCCCATATTTTTTTTTGCTTTTACAATGTCTGAGGATAGCTATTTTGACTGACTACCAATGGCATTATGCTATACCGAACTATGGCTAGACTGTATATATTTCTCATGATATTGTAGCTGCTTGGAAAAAGGAGAGCATGTGTCATGACACGATGACATCACACACCACCACGTGCTCTCCTTTGTAGGTTTGTCACTTCTTTTGTTTCTCCTTCTTTCCCACTCCCTCTCTCTCAGTATTTTTAACTCAGTCCATTATGTCATGGTCTTCAAGTCTAATCTTAGACATGATGTCATCACACGCCACCACGTGTTCTCCTTTGTAGGTTTGTCACTTCTTCAGTTCCCTCCTTCTTTCCCACTCTCTCTCAGTATTTTTAACTCAGTCCATTATGTCATGGTCTTAAAGTCATCACACACCACCACGTGTTCTCCTTTGTAGGTTTGTCACTTCTTCAGTTCCCTCCTTCTTTCCCACTCTCTCTCAGTATTTTTAACTCAGTCCATTAATTATGTCATGGTCTTAAAGTCTCTATAAAAGAAACCTTACTAGCTGATTTCTCTTCATATTAATATGGATATTCGCTCATACTTTGCAAGTACTTCTCAAGCCTCTTCTCATGCTAATAGCAGCGATAGCGAAGATAGCAGAACAGATAGCTCTGAGCATGTCGAGGCATCTAGTCCTAGCCTTAGTCCTCCACCTTCAAAGAAAAGCAAGCAAAACAAACACCGCTCTTCTGTATCCACGAAGAGAAAATACTCTAAGAGCTGGGAGAAAGATTTCAGTTGGCTCTATTATGACGAGGATAGCGATGGTGCCTTTTGCAAGGTTTGCAAGCAATCTGGTCTGCAGCGTACTGGAGGAGTGTGGGTCACACAACCTTGCAGAAATTGGAAGAAAGCTGTTGAAAAAATGAAAGCTCATGCGAGAAGTGACTTCCATATCCATGCAACTCAAGCTCTTTTTGCAGCTAAAGGAGCAGCCAAAGGTGGAACAGTTGTACAGCAACTCCAGAATGTTTTAGCTCGCAAAAGAGCTCAGAACAGAGCTGCAGTGAAGTGCCTGATCCTACTCACTCATTTTCTTACGAAAGAACAAGTTGCACATTCGACAAAATTTGAGAAGCTGGTTGACGTGGTGGTTCGATGTGGCAGCCAACATTTGAAGCAATTCTTAGAAACTGCACCAAGAAATGCTGTGTACATATCAAGAGTGGCTGTGGTTGAATTCATCGAATCATTGGGGACATGGGTGGAGGAGTCGATTCTGAAGCGACTTCAAAAGGCACCTATGTACAGCCTCATGGCAGATGAGTGCACAGATGTCACCAACGTAGAAGAATTGTCTGTGTTTTGCCGCTGGGAGGAAGATGGTGTACCAGTAGAGTGCTTTCTGGAGCTTATTCCATTGAAGAAGGCTGATGCAGAGACCATCTATTCTAATCTCATCGATTGTTTAAAGAAGAAAGGTCTACAAGTCGGAAGAATAGTTGGATTGGGATTTGATGGAGCTGCAACTTTTTCTGGACGAAAGACCGGGGTTCAGGCACGTATCAAGAAACATACTCCTCACGCTCTGTTTATACACTGCCACTGTCACTTACTGCAGTTGGCTTGTGTGCAAGCTGCCAATAAAACTCCTGGAATTGCTCATGTTTACAGAACATTGACTACTCTTTGGAAGCATTTTCGCAATTCCCCCAAGCGAGCAGAGTGTCTGAAGGAGGTACAGCACGTTCTTGAACTTCCAGAAATGAAAGTGATCAAGCCATCTGACACACGCTGGCTGGCACATGAAAGGTGTGTCAAAGCTGTCAAAGCAAGTTATTCTGCAATTGTAATCACCATTGGGAACATCTACGAGACGTCCCACGAGCCAGAAGCTCTTGGAATCCATGGTGCCCTCTGCAAATTGTCTACGATTGCAGCTATATATTTGCTTGATTTCACTCTACCACAAGTAGCCAAGCTCAGCAAAGCACTTCAGGCAGAGCAGCTTGACCTCTCGTTGATATCATTCCTTGTTGATGCTACTGTTAAATCCTTGGATGATGCAGTTTTGCCTAGAGCGAACTGGGTGTTGGAGCTTCTTGAAAACGTTGAAGACTTGAAGTCATCTACAAAGGTGTCTATTGACGCTGATAAAATACTTTCGTTCCAGAATGTTGTTGGTAAGCCTTTTGTTGCTGATTTAAAGGCCAACATAACAAGCCGATTTTCTTCATCCAACGCTGTTGTATCAGCATTGTCTATATTCGATCCACGGAAAGTTCCAAAACCAGATTCAGTATCTTTTCCCACTTATGGAGACACGTCTGTTGAGAAACTGATTGCTCACTACGGAGAAGATAGAGATGCAGAAACATTGGATGGAGAAGAAACAGTGAAGACAGCCATGATTTCCACTGAAATACTTACAGAGTGGAAAACATTCCGCCAGCTGTTAGTCAAGCAACCACGGGATACTACTGCATCACAGCTGAAAGAACTTGTTTCAAACGACATGCTCAAGGCCATGTTTCCCAATTTGCACAAGATTGCCTCCATCTGCTTATCGATTCCAGTTTCTACTGCTTCTGTGGAGAGAAGCTTCTCACAGATGAAGATGATCAAGACTCGTTTGCGTAATTCTCTAAGTGACTGCAGCCTTTCTCACCTTATGAGGATTGCTATAGAGGCACCAGAAGTACTCTCTGAGAGTGACCTTGAAGAGATTGTGGACGTATGGCAGAGAAAACCAAGAAGAACCTCAGTTGGACATTCCTATCATTTGAACCTGATATCATAAGCTTATTACACCTTTCTTGTATTACACCTTTCTTGACATTATTTTAAAAAATATCTCTAATTTCAAAGGGGGGGGGGCGAGAATTATACAAGGGGGGGCGAATGCCCCCCCCCCGCCCCCCCTAAATACACCCCTGTACTCTCTTGAAGTTTCGGCTAGATGCTTTAGCCTTCATCAGGAATGAGATGCTAAGACTCATGTGAGCTTGATATATACCAGTAGCTAGCTATCCATCATGTGATACAAACCACACCCTAGCAACACGCATCCAGCATGTGAACCGGATGTAGCAAAAACAACCAATATAAATATTAAAATAATAATTATTAATAATAATAATACTACTACTAATAATAATAATAATAATAATAATAATAATAATAATAATAATAATAATAATAAGTATATATGAATAGTAAGTATATATGAATAATAATAATAATAACAACAACAACAATAATAACTATAATCATAGTATATTAAATTCCAACAACAACAATAATAACAACAATAATAATTAAACAAGACTGTCCACGCCCGAGCCTCCCATTGCCCCCATGACTGCAAGAGCATTGCCTCTCTGTACCGCCACAGACAATTGTTGCATCAAAAATTGGTGTGAATTCTCTTCTCCGGTGTGTTGCTTTATTTTCCTTCCGATAGGAAGGCCAATCTTTAGGAAGGCCAATGTAATAATAATAATAATAATAATAATAATAATAATAATAATAATAATAATAATAATAATAATAATAATAATAATAATAATAATAATAATAATAATAATAATAATAATAATAATAATAATAATAATAAAGAAGTGATATGATTAACCTAACACTACTACTAAAAACACATTGACAAAGAATGAAATAAAGCACAGAAAATTATGGTGCTCGTGGTTTTAAGTTCAGGTTATTGAGAGTGGCCAGGCAAGTCCATTCCACAATGGGCACTCTCAAGAACCTAAACTTGAAACTACCTACCAGTATATAACAGGCTCACGTGCGTCTTAGCATCTCATTATTCCTGATGAAGGCTCGAGCATCTAGTCGAAATGTCGAGATAGTACAATTTCAAGTAGAAGGTTATTGTAAATAATATTATCATTAAAAAAAACTATCACAGGTCTTTTTTATTTTATTTCTATATTATTTATTTTGTATTTTTTTAATTATTTTTTTATATTGTTTATTTATTATTATATTTTTATTATTAGTAATGTTTTTGCCACATCCAGTTCACGTGCTGGACGCGTGTGCCTGGGTGTGGTTTTCATCACGTGGTGGATAGCTAGCTACCGGTGTATGTCACTCTCATGCGAGTCTTAGCATCTCATTATTCCTGATGAAAGCTAGAGCATTTGTTTTGTTTTTGTACAAATGGTCTTCTTTTCTTCTCCCTCTAGATTCTGTCATATTGTCTGGTGAGTGGGACTGATCATAGCACTAGTGATTACTTGAATGAGGGAAATGATAAAATGGTAATGCCCATCTATGATGCTCCACCTACTCAATTAAAGCATATTCAAGCTTCATGAATAATTTGATTCCTGAAAGATGCACAAGTTAACGTAAAATGTTAAGTCCAATCTCCGTATTTCAATTATGGATTTGAATTTTCCTCCCCCACTATCTCCTAATGTTTCCAGCATTTCACCTCTGTGGTAAATTGGGTAAGTTTATGATAGATACAACCACCTTTAGTATGTCTTGGGGAATTGGGATTTAAAACAAAAAAAAAATTTTAAGATCTAAGGACTGGCTGGGTACATGCTGACTAGCAAGGAGCAAGCATTTGAAGCTAATATGTGTGATGAACAAGCGAAAGACCATAAGTCTACAAATTCTGACAATGTTTGTCTTCTGAATCCTCACTGCTGATTCTAATAGCCCCCATGGAGCAGAAGCTAGCTGATGCTATTAGCCGAGTGACTACTGACTCTATTTGTGTTTTTTTATGACAATTACGTTCATAGATGTAGCTTTTTTTTGTCCAAGAGTAAACTTTTCAGAAATATAAAACGGTGCAGTTTGGTATATTAATCAGCCTCATTGAGATAACCAAACCAAACAAAAGCTAAGCATCGCTGCATCTCTAACAAAACTTACAGCAAAGAGATCGTTCAGGCGCAAGTCCTTTCTCAAGGACAAAAGGATTTAGAGTGATACCAGGTAAGCATAGATGCTTTCCGAAGAGGAAGGGCTTCTAGAAACGGCAATAAAAATCCATGGGATAAAACCCATTCATGATGGCAGTTGCGATTTTTTTCTTTTTTCCCCCTTTTTTCTTTCCTTTCATTTTTCTCCCTTGCTCCTCAAGCTGGAAGTATATTTTTGAGCTTACATGAAATGCCTCCAGTTCCGTCGTCTGGCTCGTCTGACCTTTTCTAATCAGTCTTTGGCTAAGTCTATCATACTGGCTCTTTTCAGAGACAAACCTTGCTCTGTCATGTAAGGCTTCAGCTACAATAAAACAGTCTACTGGTCATGTGCAACTTTAAAAAAACTGTGTTTAGTGCGGTCAGTTCAATTTTTTTCCTGTGAACAATGTCCGAGATAGCTGTTTAATAGGGAACTATGGGGAACTAAACTATTTTTCTTAAAAACATCTTTGTGGTTATGACTTTGGAGCTCCATAGATTCTGCACACACTTTACTTGATGTATAGCTCAAAAGGTAGGTCTCTCTGTGTACTCCCTTTTGATACCAAAAAAAGTTGCATAGCTATATAACAACTATATGCCAAAGTTAACTGCAGCCAAAGCGGCGTACTCAAAATCTTGAAGGCCTGAGCTTGCTGCGAGTGTGGGAAAGTGCTAGACAATTGAAATTGGTATCTGCGGCTAAAGGAAGCTCTGCTGTACTGGATGACCGGTTTCATTTTAAAGGGGGACGATACATCAAACCACAAACATTGTAACATATTTATTTGTAATCACTATAATGTTTTTCATCTTTCCTCTGTAATTTTGATACTACTTATTCTGTGTGCTTTTAAATGATATGTTGAATGTCTCGATAGTTCTTAGAAGTCACATCAAATCCACTCAAAACTGCAGCAAACAGTCCTAACTTCCCAGTGTGGTGTGATAAAAGGCTCTAACTTCGAGTGTGGCTTCCCAAAACCCTTAACTGTGATACAAGTGGAGCAGCTTCATGAGCATTGTTAATTAGATTATAGCAACCTTGTCTGTAACACCCAAGGACCACCTCTTCTAATGACCATACTAGGCAATACAAAAGATTCTTATCACAGAGCAAGAGCTCACAAATGACACACACACACACACATACACACAAAACAAATTGAGTGAACTGTGGCAAGGTAATGACTGTTCCAAACCCAATGGATTTCTATAATCGTGAGAATAATCTGTCCAAGTTAGTACAATGAAATGTTTGGGTCACCTCTCCAGTTGGTTTTTCTCTACATTTTTTTTAATCAAGAGAAGTGAATTGCATGGACAAAAACCATCATTACTCTGAAATGGAGCATCCAATGCATCTAAAACTTTGGAAATGACTAGTAGATATATACTATATATAGCAACAGTTACAACTGGAGAGAATACTATATATAGCAACAGTTACAACTGGAGAGAATACTATATATAGCAACAGTTACAACTGGAGAGAATACTATATATAGCAACAGTTACAACTGGAGAGAATTTTTTTTAAAGTCTTTGATGTATAGCCCCCCCCCCCCCCCCCCCCCCCCCATGGGGACTAAACCATTTTCTTAATATCACAACTTTGGAGCTTCGCCGATTCTGCACACTTAATTTGGTATAGAGCTCAAAAGATAGATCTCTCTGTGTGTTCTCAGATGTCTCTGTGTGCTCTCTTTTGATACTAAAAGTGTTGGATAGCTATGACCATGATAAAGTTATCTGCAGCCAAAGTGGGGGTGCCTCAATTTGGGGTTCCTCAAAACCTGCAAGTGTGGCTCCTGATTGGAGAGTGCTAGATTGTCATCCGTGGCTAGAGGAAGCTCTGCTCTACAGGATCATTAAGCACTAAAACGTGAGTAAGCGGTCATAATGAAATCATAAAAGCGTGTCTGGGGCCGGTCCCGAGGAGACTCTGTATCTGCCGCCAACCAACTTCAACTTTACAGCTGATGACCCACGCTACTCTTCCTGTAAAAGATGGTGGTCTAGGAAACCATTGTGCTGGTAGCTTGCTCCCTCGGCCTATTCGGCCTCAGCTTCTGCCTCATTAGAGCTCATCCAACTGATTCTGCCACCTCGCTTCTAGTCACTCCCTTTTCCTGATCAGCAGGCTTCCCTATCTCAAGGCCATGACCATCCCCTTCCATCAGGCAAGCTGCTAACATCCAGAAGACATGGGCTACTTACAAGTACTTACAAGGTGGTGAGGACAGCTGATTTACAGCTGCAGGATGCTGCTGGTGACTTGGCCCATGCTCGGCTATTAGCTGTATTAGCCAAAGAGTCTGGTGCATGGCATCATGCTCTCCCAATTTTCTCTATGGGCCTCAGGATGGATGATGACTCCATCCCTGTCACAGTTGGCCTTCGTTTGGTATCAACTTTGTGTCGCTTCCACTCCTGCCAACATTGTGGAGATGAAGTGGATCACCTAGCCAAATGATCTTAGCTGTGGGAAGAGTGATGGCCGCCATGCAGATATAAATGACATCCTACATGTGCTTTGTTATCTGCTGGGATCCCATCGAGGTTGGAACCATCTGGTCTCCATAGATCAGATGGCAAAATGACCAGAAGCGGTGACCACAGTCCCTTGGAAGTATGACAAGCCCTTTGCATGAGATGCAACATGTCCGGACCACTTGGCACCATCACATCATGACTGGCTACCAGCAGTGCAGTAGCTGCTGCAGCAGAGGAAAGAAAACTGGTCAAATACACAAGTTTGGACCATAGCCACTCCTCACCCGGTTGCCTTAGAGACCTTGGGGGTCATTGGATGCAATTCAACGGTTTTTATCAAAGAACTTGGCCACAGGATTTGTCAGAGAACTAGTAAGGTGAAATCCCGCTCTTACCTTACCTTATGCAATGACTGTCAGCGGCTGAGCAGAGGGGAAGTTCTATTTCCGTTTAGGTGTCCATTGGTGGATAGTGAGTGTTTCCCATTATTTAATCTATTATTTAATGTTTATTAAGTTTGTCCCCTGCCATATAAAATTAAATTAAAAAATGGGGAGAGGAGTTGCTCTTGTTTTCAGTTGCTATGTATTTGAGTTATTATGTTAGTTCATATGCTTTTTTTAAGGCTTTATTGTTTTTAATTGCTGCCCTGTTATACATTCCATTAGTGATGAGTAGTGGGATATGCGAAAATGGGGAGGGAGGGGTAATAAAATCTCTCCCCTTCTCTAATGTTATGATTTTAATCGGGTCCTTAACATTAATCCTTCTCTAATGTTATGATTTTAATCGGGTCCTTAACATTAATAAGGTTCCCTTATTTAACCCCTTATTTAACAGGATTTTATTCATTATTATTCCTGATGAGGGCTAGAGCATCTAGTGAAAACATCGATAGAATACAATTTCAAGTTGATTTTTGAGAAGGTTACTGTAATGTTATTATGCCAACTGAGAGGTCATTATCTACCTATTTCATCCTTACATGCTGATCATGGCTTCTCAGCTTCATCAACTGCTTTCATTGTCCTCATGCCCCCTGAAAGCAAATCCTTTTTTTGTGATGTCAAAAACAGCTAGAGCCTAAAATAAGGAAAATCAGAAGAGGCCAAGTTTGGGTACTCAGAAGGGGACAAGATGGCATCTCAAGAAAGTAACAAGAGCCTCATATATTTCCATACGTTTTAGAGCATATGTCATATGAAAGCTAATTTTAGAGCTCTGTCATACAAGCATTTGTACATTCGAGCTTGCCAAGTTGTGACTAGAAGTGATGACCTTTTGGGTTTTATTCACATTGTGGCCATGAACTAATTAATACTAAATGCGCAGCCATTTTCCTTCCAATCAATTCTTGCCCTTAGCAACCATTGTGGGGTACTCCTTTATTAGGAGTGGAGTGCAGTTTTTGAATGACTTTGTTGTTGTTGTTGTTGATGTTATCTTCTAAGAAATTGTGATATTTAACACACCATTGGTCACCTGCACAGAGGAAAGAGGAATAAAAGTTATGGCAATTATAAATATGTTACGTATTGACTTATCAGCTTCATACTTTTCATTCTCTTCCACAGTGTTCGTTATGTTATATCACTTCTGCCTCCTTTATTTTGTTGTTGATGTTCTACACTTGTCCTTGGTGTAAACTATTTACCCTGCTGTTTTCACTCCCTGAATTTGATTAGGGTGCATTGCATAAACAGGTTCAAATGAATGCAAATATGTCCTCTGTAGTGGTATGCATATACAGAAGCCATGAGCAACAAAGCTCAAATATTGGAGCGGGCACATTTCAATACTCATCTCTTACTCACGATTAAGGAAGTTATATTCCTGGCACCAAGAGGTTCTTGGGTCACTCTGTAGTAGTTAAGGTTACCCAGCCTATTGCTTTCTGGACTGCCATTTAGCCCAGAGTGAGGCTTCCTCCTCATGCCTGGCCTGGGAAGGTTTGTTAAGGGATGAACCTTGTAAAGTGATATTTTCGACGAGTTTGATGTTCGTAGTTTTTGTCCATAAATAGCTGTGAGGAAGAGCGGCAGAGCAGATTGTGGCTTCCACCATATGCTACGCTATCCACGAGTATTTTCATGCAATTTGTTTTGTTATTCACCATCTGCAAATAATTACCTCCTTAAAAATATCCCTTTACACAATAATTCAGAGTTGGGTTGAATATTTATGTTGGACTTCCGGTCTACGTGAATTAACTTGTAGGGAAATTACTGTAATTACTGTAGAATTTTTATTGTACAGTGTCAGTAATACCTTTCTTCTAAAAATGCTTCTAAAGATGCAGCTAAGCTTTTTTATTCTCTTTAATTTGGCAGGAAATGGCCAGGTATTTTATCCTGGTAGACTCTGCGGCTGTGAACAGCCAGGATAATGCAGGCTGGACTCCACTGCATGAAGCATGCTGCTCTAACCATATGAAAGTGGCTGAGCTTCTGCTGAAGTCCGATGCTGATGCTAATGCCAGTGCTACTGATGGAACAAGGTCAGTGAGTTACTCTTTTTTGCTCCAGAGTAGTGGCCTATGGCTCATTTAGTGGAACACTTCACAGAAAGTCTTGTAAGCCGTCTACTAATTGATATACTTAAGTTGTTGTTGTTGATGTTATTGTTTGCATCACCTCTAATGTGCTTGTATTGTTGTTGCAGACCTGTCCACGATGCCATAGAGACGGGTAATTTAGACCTGGTAAAGCTGTTGCTACAGTATGGAGCTGACCCTTTGGCTGAGCTGGGGGAGAAGACTCCCTTAGAACATGCTCTCTCAAATGAACAACATGAGATTCATGCCTATTTGGAATGTGAGCTTCTGTTGTCAGTAATTAACAGCAGTTGTGGAGAGGGGGATGAGGAGAGGGGAGGGGGGGGGGGGGGGGGGGGGATTGTCTTCTAGCACACACTCCATCCAGACACCTCAAGGAGGATGTGGGAAAGTTAAGATGGACACTATTTTATTCACTCATCCCTCTCGACAACTTGCTTATTTGACGGACATCATTATGTGAGCTATTTCTTTGCCATCTGTTTGCAGCTATAATTCAGGTGCGATTAAAGTCAAGGTCTCAGAAATCTTCATCTTCAAGTCCTACTGTTCCAAAGAAGAAACCGACAAGAGCATCACGGAAGGGCGAGGTATGTATGTGGTGGGGGGTTATTTGCAGATTGTGTTGCATATAACATCACGTTCTACTGCCCTTCGTCCTCCCTTCGTCCTAGCTATTCGTGACTTAATTCTAGCGGTGAAAACAAATCCCTTATAAATATATGCTCTATGGTACTGACTATGGTATAGAGTGAAGTTAGGACTTCATACACAATCTTCCTATACGTCAATTTCACCACTAATAGCAACTGTTTCAGCCTTGGCATGCATGACAGCAGTTGCCATGACAGCAGGGGCAGATCCAAGAGGTGTGGGGTTTAGGGGGTTTAACTATCCCCCCCCCCCCTAAACCAGTGCAGCTGCTATTGATACCATCTTTCTTACAGTACAGTGCTCCATTGAAAACCACAATATTGTATATATTCATATGTAAATAAGTTGCATAGCTATACCTAATCAAGTAATTTTCATTTGTGGACTTGCTTCTTTAGACCAATGCAGCAGTTATATTGATCATAGCTATAGCTATCAACTAAGTTGGTAGCTGTAGGTAAACTATGTAGAAACTTAAGTAACTTACCCGAGGGTGCTTCTCAGACATTTATGCTCACAGATATTATAGGTCTTGGATAACCAATGCATAAAACCATCCATTTAGCTGCTGATAGACATTATACAAGTTTTATTTTTAGATAATATCAACGCGAGTGTTTTCATTAGGCGCTAAAAAGTAAGTAAATGGTCAAGCACGTTGTTGTGTTAGGAAATTGATTTTTAACCAAGACGCTTGACCGGATACTCAAGTTTTAGCACCCAAATGAAAACACTGTTGTATGCAGTAGGGGTTCCCAACCTTTTCAAGGCTATTACCCCTTTCCATAAAGCAAACTCTAGACACTGGTGCTAATTTCAGCTGTTAACCCTTTCACTGCGCATACCCGGTACTACCGGGTAGAAAAAAATATCGTTGAATTGCGCGTACCCGGTACTACCGGGTATGTGAAAATAATCATTTTTAAAATTCCGCGTGCACTGCACGTGCCAGCTATTGTTTTTTTCTATGAACTAGAGATGATTTCCACTTGGAAAGTCGTGTTTCCCAGCGGTAGGCAGCGGAATGACGCGAGCGCGGCCTCAGCAGGCAACGAAGTTGTGGACCAGGCAGACAACTTTGATTTGGACGATACAGGTAATTCGTTTCCAACAGTTGACTACGATAATGCCGACATTGATTGGGAGTATTCCATGGACGAGACCGATGATTTGCTCGACTTGGGCGGCCCTGCACAGGGCCAAGGTGACAATGCCATGTCTGTGGATTGAAACGACATCAATGTGACCAAAATATATGGCTGCTAAGGGTTACATAGCCAGATAAATGTTCAAAACACATTAGAAAATATGCATGTGAACATGAAATACCTGCATTCCATGATCCCAGAAGGTTGTGTGGAGTATAAATGACTAATTGTTGGGAACAACACTTGTTACAGTAATTTGTTTGGAAATTTCATGTTTTTTCATGTTCTGCCGACAAACATTGATTTTTGAATAAAATTATGAACAATATTGATGTTTTTATTCATTTTATGTATCTTCATCATTATCCAGTGAAAAAAACGGCATCCCATAAGAATTTCTTGGAGAAAAACTAGTTTTTATCACCGATTTGATGATAAAAGGGAAATCCAATATGGCCGCCATTAGGTCACATGACCACCTAATTATTCAAAATACCAAATTTCAATTTTTCCCCCATAGGCCAACCTCTTGTCCACCCAAACACACAAAAAGAATTTCAAAATAACCTCTTAGTCTTTTTTTGGCATTGATTTCAAAATCACCAAGCCAGCACAGGGGGGGTATTTACCTGCAGCAGTGAAAGGGTTAATACTTGACAAACTGGAGTTAGACTTCTTGCAAAATCAGGCACTCAGGTCAGATTGCTCCAGTAATTTGTGTGTAGTTATACCTATGAAAAATGTTTTTGTATCAAAAGAGCACACAGAGATGCCTATCTTTTGAGCTATATATCAAGTCCAAACCATGAAGCTTGCAGAATCTATGGAGCTATAAAGTGGTAACCACAAGTTGTTGTTTTTGCACCTATTTTATGCTTGCGTCCCCCTTAATATGTGACTGGTCAGTTCATAGCCTCATTAGGTCAAAAACATCTCTTCCTTTACTCATAAGGTGTCTGAAAATTGTCTTCCTCAGCTGATGAGAAGTGGGCCCGCACCTTCAAATTGAACCCACTCACCAGTGCTTGTAAATGTCATTGTTCTTGTTCTGGACTTTGTTAAACTTCTTCAGTCGACCCTCTAATCTTCCTATAGACCCAGAATCTCAGCCAACAACAACAGAAGTCTCGACCAGACTGTGTGCACCTGTAGATACATGCAACAGCAACAGAAGTCTCCACCAGACTGTGTGCACCTGTAGATACATGCAACAGCAACAGAAGTCTCCACCAGACTGTGTGCACCTGTAGATACATGCAACAGCAACAGAAGTCTCCACCAGACTGTGTACACCTGTAGATACATGCAACAGCAACAGAAGTCTCGACCAGACTGTGTGCACCTGTAGATACATGCAACAGCAACAGAAGTCTCCACCAGACTGTGTGCACCTGTAGATACATGCAACAGCAACAGACGTCTCCACCAGACTGTGTGCACCTGTAGATACATGCAACAGCAACAGAAGTCTCCACCAGACTGTGTGCACCTGTAGATACATGCAACAGCAACACTCCACCAGACTGTGTGCACCTGTAGATACATGCAACAGCAACAGAAGTCTCCACCAGACTGTGTGCACCTGTAGATACATGCAACAGCAACAGAAGTCTCCACCACACTGTGTGCACCTGTAGATACATGCAACAGCAACAGAAGTCTCGGCCAGACTGTGTGCACCTGTAGATACATGCAACAGCAACAGAAGTCTCCACCAGACTGTGTGCACCTGTAGATACATGCAACAGCAACAGAAGTCTCCACCAGACTGTGTGCACCTGTAGATACATGCAACAGCAACAGACGTCTCCACCAGACTGTGTGCACCTGTAGATACATGCAACAGCAACAGAAGTCTCCACCAGACTGTGTGCACCTGTAGATACATGCAACAGCAACAGACGTCTAGACCAGACTGTGTGCACCTGTAGATACATGCAACAGCAACAGACGTCTCCACCAGACTGTGTGCACCTGTAGATACATGCAACAGCAACAGAAGTCTCCACCAGACTGTGTGCACCTGTAGATACATGCAACAGCAACAGACGTCTAGACCAGACTGTGTGCACCTGTAGATACATGCAACAGCAACAGAAGTCTCCACCAGACTGTGTGCACCTGTAGATACATGCAACAGCAACAGACGTCTAGACCAGACTGTGTGCACCTGTAGATACATGCAACAGCAACAGACGTCTCCACCAGACTGTGTGCACCTGTAGATACATGCAACAGCAACAGACGTCTCCACCAGACTGTGTGCACCTGTAGATACATGCAACAGCAACAGACGTCTCCACCAGACTGTGTGCACCTGTAGATACATGCAACAGCAACAGAAGTCTCCACCAGACTGTGTGCACCTGTAGATACATGCAACAGCAACAGAAGTCTCCACCAGACTGTGTGCACCTGTAGATACATGCAACAGCAACAGAAGTCTCCACCAGACTGTGTGCACCTGTAGATACATGCAACAGCAACAGAAGTCTAGACCAGACTGTGTGCACCTGTAGATACATGCAACAGCAACAGACGTCTCCACCAGACTGTGTGCACCTGTAGATACATGCAACAGCAACAGAAGTCTCCACCAGACTTGTGTACACCTGTAGATACATGCAACAGCAACAGAAGTCTCGACCAGACTGTGTGCACCTGTAGATACATGCAACAGCAACAGAAGTCTCCACCAGACTGTGTGCACCTGTAGATACATGCAACAGCAACAGACAGACTGTGTGCACCTGTAGATACATGCAACAGCAACAGAAGTCTCCACCAGACTGTGTGCACCTGTAGATACATGCAACAGCAACAGAAGTCTCCACCAGACTGTGTGCACCTGTAGATACATGCAACAGCAACAGACGTCTCCACCAGACTGTGTGCACCTGTAGATACATGCAACAGCAACAGAAGTCTCCACCAGACTGTGTGCACCTGTAGATACATGCAACAGCAACAGAAGTCTCCACCAGACTGTGTGCACCTGTAGATACATGCAACAGCAACAGAAGTCTCCACCAGACTGTGTGCACCTGTAGATACATGCAACAGCAACAGAAGTCTCCACCAGTGTGTGCACCTGTAGATACATGCAACAGCAACAGACGTCTCAACCACCAGACTATGTACACCTGTAGATACATGCAACAGCAACAGAAGTCTCGACCAGACTGTGTGCACCTGTAGATACATGCAAATGAATTCCCATGTGGAGGATTGCAAACATTAATATATTAGGGCATAGAACTCAAACATTTCTAACCCAAATGCCAAGACTTTGCTAAACATGCTCAAAGATGTTGTACTGAGCTCCCTGGAACTTGAGCAGCAGTTTATTCTTTGATATTGAACTCAGTACTTTACTGCATATCAAAGAATATACTTCTTAGTTGGACACTGCCAAGTATTATCTCGTCTATTCTTTCAAGTGTAGTTGCTCCTCATGTCAAATCCATCCCAAAATTGACTCTTCCAGTCATTGGAAATTCAGGCACGCTTGTAAATAAGTCTTCCACTTACTAAGATATTCTTAGCTCTTGCCCTAGTCTATCTTGTCTTTCTGATCTGCCTAGACTTCACCAACTATCTTTACCCTCGCAACACTCTTGGATTTAGCCTTTTTATTTTCTTGTGGACATGTGAACTGCATGCATGCAATGACTGGTAGGAACTGCGTGCATACGGCAATGACTGGTAGGAACTGTGTGCATGCAATGACTGGTAGGAACTGTGCGCATGCAATGACTGGTAGGAACTGTGTGCATGCAATGGCTGGTAGGAACTGTGTGCATGCAATGACTGGTAGGAACTGCATGCATGCAATGACTGGTAGGAACTGTGTGCATGCAATGACTGGTAGGAACTGTGTGCATGCAATGACTGGTAGGAACTGCATGCATGCAATGACTGGTAGGAACTGTGTGCATGCAATGACTGGTAGGAACTGTGTGCATGCAATGACTGGTAGGAACTGTGTGCATGCAATGACTGGTAGGAACTGCATGCATGCAATGACTGGTAGGAACTGCATGCATGCAATGACTGGTAGGAACTGTGCGCATGCAATGACTGGTAGGAACTGTGTGCATGCAATGACTGGTAGGAACTGTGTGCATGCAATGACTGGTAGGAACTGTGTGCATGCAATGACTGGTAGGAACTGCATGCATGCAATGACTGGTAGGAACTGTGTGCATGCAATGACTGGTAGGAACTGTGTGCATGCAATGACTGGTAGGAACTGTGTGCATGCAATGACTGGTAGGAACTGCATGCATGCAATGACTGGTAGGAACTGCATGCATGCAATGACTGGTAGGAACTGCATGCATGCAATGACTGGTAGGAACTGTGTGCATGCAATGACTGGTAGGAACTGCATGCATGCAATGACTGGTAGGAACTGCATGCATGCAATGACTGGTAGGAACTGCATGCATGCAATGACTGGTAGGAACTGCATGCATGCAATGACTGGTAGGAACTGTGTGCATGCAATGACTGGTAGGAACTGCATGCATGCAATGACTGGTAGGAACTGTGTGCATGCAATGACTGGTAGGAACTGTGTGCATGCAATGACTGGTAGGAACTGTGTGCATGCAATGACTGGTAGGAACTGTGTGCATGCAATGACTGGTAGGAACTGTGTGCATGCAATGACTGGTAGGAACTGCATGCATGCAATGACTGGTAGGAACTGTATGCATGCAATGACTGGTAGGAACTGCATGCATGCAATGACTGGTAGGAACTGCATGCATGCAATGACTGGTAGGAACTGTGTGCATGCAATGACTGGTAGGAACTGTGTGCATGCAATGACTGGTAGGAACTGCATGCATGCAATGACTGGTAGGAACTGTGTGCATGCAATGACTGGTAGGAACTGTGTGCATGCAATGACTGGTAGGAACTGTGTGCATGCAATGACTGGTAGGAACTGTGTGCATGCAATGACTGGTAGGAACTGCATGCATGCAATGACTGGTAGGAACTGTGTGCATGCAATGACTGGTAGGAACTGTGTGCATGCAATGACTGGTAGGAACTGTGTGCATGCAATGGCTGGTAGGAACTGCATGCATGCAATGACTGGTAGGAACTGCGTGCATGCAATGACTGGTAGGAACTGTGTGCATGCAATGACTGGTAGGAACTGCATGCATGCAATGACTGGTAGGAACTGTGTGCATGCAATGACTGGTAGGAACTGCATGCATGCAATGACTGGTAGGAACTGTGTGCATGCAATGACTGGTAGGAACTGCATGCATGCAATGACTGGTAGGAACTGTGTGCATGCAATGACTGGTAGGAACTGCATGCATGCAATGACTGGTAGGAACTGTGTGCATGCAATGACTGGTAGGAACTGAGTGCATGCAATGACTGGTAGGAACTGTGTGCATGCAATGACTGGTAGGAACTGCATGCATGCAATGACTGGTAGGAACTGCATGCATGCAATGACTGGTAGGAACTGTGTGCATGCAATGACTGGTAGGAACTGTGTGCATGCAATGACTGGTAGGAACTGTGTGCATGCAATGACTGGTAGGAACTGTGTGCATGCAATGACTGGTAGGAACTGTGTGCATGCAATGACTGGTAGGAACTGTGTGCATGCAATGACTGGTAGGAACTGTGTGCATGCAATGACTGGTAGGAACTGCATGCATGCAATGACTGGTAGGAACTGCATGCATGCAATGACTGGTAGGAACTGTGTGCATGCAATGACTGGTAGGAACTGCATGCATGCAATGACTGGTAGGAACTGCATGCATGCAATGACTGGTAGGAACTGCATGCATGCAATGACTGGTAGGAACTGTGTGCATGCAATGACTGGTAGGAACTGCATGCATGCAATGACTGGTAGGAACTGCATGCATGCAATGACTGGTAGGAACTGTGTGCATGCAATGACTGGTAGGAACTGCATGCATGCAATGACTGGTAGGAACTGCATGCATGCAATGACTGGTAGGAACTGTGTGCATGCAATGACTGGTAGGAACTGCATGCATGCAATGACTGGTAGGAACTGTGTGCATGCAATGACTGGTAGGAACTGCGTGCATGCAATGACTGGTAGGAACTGCATGCATGCAATGACTGGTAGGAACTGCATGCATGCAATGACTGGTAGGAACTGTGTGCATGCAATGACTGGTAGGAACTGCATGCATGCAATGACTGGTAGGAACTGTGTGCATGCAATGACTGGTAGGAACTGTGTGCATGCAATGACTGGTAGGAACTGCATGCATGCAATGACTGGTAGGAACTGTGTGCATGCAATGACTGGTAGGAACTGTGTGCATGCAATGACTGGCAAGAACTGCATGCATGCAATGACTGGTAGGAACTGTGTGCATGCAATGACTGGTAGGAACTGTGTGCATGCAATGACTGGTAGGAACTGTGTGCATGCAATGACTGGTAGGAACTGTGTGCATGCAATGATGCAATGACTGGTAGGAACTGCATGCATGCAATGACTGGTAGGAACTGTGTGCATGCAATGACTGGTAGGAACTGTGTGCATGCAATGACTGGTAGGAACTGTGTGCATGCAATGACTGGTAGGAACTGCATGCATGCAATGACTGGTAGGAACTGTGTGCATGCAATGACTGGTAGGAACTGCATGCATGCAATGACTGGTAGGAACTGCATGCATGCAATGACTGGTAGGAAGTGCATGCATGCAATGACTGGTAGGAACTGTGTGCATGCAATGACAGGTAGGAACTGCATGCATGCAATGACTGGTAGGAACTGTGTGCATGCAATGACTGGTAGGAACTGCATGCATGCAATGACTGGTAGGAACTGCATGCATGCAATGACTGGTAGGAACTGTGTGCATGCAATGACTGGTAGGAACTGTGTGCATGCAATGACTGGTAGGAACTGCATGCATGCAATGACTGGTAGGAACTGCATGCATGCAATGACTGGTAGGAACTGTGTGCATGCAATGACTGGTAGGAACTGTGTGCATGCAATGACTGGTAGGAACTGTGTGCATGCAATGACTGGTAGGAACTGTGTGCATGCAATGACTGGTAGGAAGTGCGTGCATGCAATGACTGGTAGGAACTGTGTGCATGCAATGACTGGTAGGAACTGCATGCATGCAATGACTGGTAGGAACTGTGTGCATGCAATGACTGGTAGGAACTGTGCGCATGCAATGACTGGTAGGAACTGCATGCATGCAATGACTGGTAGGAACTGTGTGCATGCAATGACTGGTAGGAACTGCATGCATGCAATGACTGGTAGGAACTGTGTGCATGCAATGACTGGTAGGAACTGTGTGCATGCAATGACTGGTAGGAAGTGCGTGCATGCAATGACTGGTAGGAACTGTGTGCATGCAATGACTGGTAGGAACTGCATGCATGCAATGACTGGTAGGAACTGTGTGCATGCAATGACTGGTAGGAACTGTGCGCATGCAATGACTGGTAGGAACTGCATGCATGCAATGACTGGTAGGAACTGTGTGCATGCAATGACTGGTAGGAACTGCATGCATGCAATGACTGGTAGGAACTGTGTGCATGCAATGACTGGTAGGAACTGTGTGCATGCAATGACTGGTAGGAACTGCATGCATGCAATGACTGGTAGGAACTGTGTGCATGCAATGACTGGTAGGAACTGCATGCATGCAATGACTGGTAGGAACTGCATGCATGCAATGACTGGTAGGAACTGTGTGCATGCAATGACTGGTAGGAACTGTGTGCATGCAATGACTGGTAGGAACTGTGTGCATGCAATGACTGGTAGGAACTGCATGCATGCAATGACTGGTAGGAACTGTGTGCATGCAATGACTGGTAGGAACTGTGTGCATGCAATGACTGGTAGGAACTGCATGCATGCAATGACTGGTAGGAACTGTGTGCATGCAATGACTGGTAGGAACTGTGTGCATGCAATGACTGGTAGGAACTGTGTGCATGCAATGACTGGTAGGAACTGTGTGCATGCAATGACTGGTAGGAACTGTGCGCATGCAATGACTGGTAGGAACTGCATGCATGCAATGACTGGTAGGAACTGTGTGCATGCAATGACTGGTAGGAACTGCATGCATGCAATGACTGGTAGGAACTGCATGCATGCAATGACTGGTAGGAACTGCATGCATGCAATGACTGGTAGGAACTGCATGCATGCAATGACTGGTAGGAACTGCATGCATGCAATGACTGGTAGGAACTGTGTGCATGCAATGACTGGTAGGAACTGCATGCATGCAATGACTGGTAGGAACTGCATGCATGCAATGACTGGTAGGAACTGCAATGACCTGTAGGAACTGTGTGCATGCAATGACTGGTAGGAACTGCATGCATGCAATGACTGGTAGGAACTGTGTGCATGCAATGACTGGTAGGAACTGTGTGCATGCAATGACTGGTAGGAACTGTGCGCATGCAATGACTGGACTGGTAGGAACTGTGTGCATGCAATGACTGGTAGGAACTGCATGCATGCAATGGCTGGTAGGAACTGTGTGCATGCAATGACTGGTAGGAACTGTGTGCATGCAATGACTGGTAGGAACTGTGCGCATGCAATGACTGGACTGGTAGGAACTGTGTGCATGCAATGACTGGTAGGAACTGCATGCATGCAATGACTGGTAGGAACTGTGTGCATGCAATGACTGGTAGGAACTGCATGCATGCAATGACTGGTAGGAACTGTGTGCATGCAATGACTGGTAGGAAGTGCGTGCATGCAATGACTGGTAGGAACTGCGTGCATGCAATGACTGGTAGGAACTGCATGCATGCAATGACTGGTAGGAACTGTGTGCATGCAATGACTGGTAGGAACTGTGTGCATGCAATGACTGGTAGGAACTGTGTGCATGCAATGACTGGTAGGAACTGTGTGCATGCAATGACTGGTAGGAACTGTGTGCATGCAATGACTGGTAGGAAGTGCGTGCATGCAATGACTGGTAGGAACTGCATGCATGCAATGACTGGTAGGAACTGTGTGCATGCAATGACTGGTAGGAACTGTGTGCATGCAATGACTGGTAGGAACTGTGTGCATGCAATGACTGGTAGGAAGTGCGTGCATGCAATGACTGGTAGGAACTGTGTGCATGCAATGACTGGTAGGAACTGTGTGCATGCAATGACTGGTAGGAACTGCATGCATGCAATGACTGGTAGGAACTGCATGCATGCAATGACTGGTAGGAAGTGCGTGCATGCAATGACTGGTAGGAACTGTGTGCATGCAATGACTGGTAGGAACTGTGTGCATGCAATGACTGGTAGGAACTGTGTGCATGCAATGACTGGTAGGAACTGCATGCATGCAATGACTGGTAGGAACTGCATGCATGCAATGACTGGTAGGAACTGTGTGCATGCAATGACTGGTAGGAACTGTGTGCATGCAATGACTGGTAGGAACTGCATGCATGCAATGACTGGTAGGAACTGTGTGCATGCAATGACTGGTAGGAACTGCATGCATGCAATGACTGGTAGGAACTGTGTGCATGCAATGACTGGTAGGAACTGCATGCATGCAATGACTGGTAGGAACTGTGTGCATGCAATGACTGGTAGGAACTGCATGCATGCAATGACTGGTAGGAACTGTGTGCATGCAATGACTGGTAGGAACTGTGTGCATGCACAATGACTGGTAGGAACTGTGTGCATGCAATGACTGGTAGGAACTGTGTGCATGCAATGACTGGTAGGAACTGTGTGCATGCAATGACTGGTAGGAACTGGTAGGAACTGTGTGCATGCAATGACTGGTAGGAACTGCATGCATGCAATGACTGGTAGGAACTGTGTGCATGCAATGACTGGTAGGAACTGCATGCATGCAATGACTGGTAGGAACTGTGTGCATGCAATGACTGGTAGGAACTGTGTGCATGCAATGACTGGTAGGAACTGTGTGCATGCAATGACTGGTAGGAACTGGTAGGAACTGTGTGCATGCAATGACTGGTAGGAACTGTGTGCATGCAATGACTGGTAGGAACTGTGTGCATGCAATGACTGGTAGGAACTGTGTGCATGCAATGACTGGTAGGAACTGTGTGCATGCAATGACTGGTAGGAACTGTGTGCATGCAATGACCTATAGGAACTGCGTAGTGATATATGCACATAGTTAGTAGGTCAGTTGCCATGTGCTGGTGGTCATATATTTTAGAGAGGTCATTAATTAAACATTGTTGTGGTCATTGGTCAATTGAGGTGGTCTTGTGGTCTAGAGCTAAGTTTGTCCTCAAGGGGACCCTTGACCAGAGTGGTTTCTCAGAAGAGGACTACATGTACTTATTTTGAGCAACTTGAGAATGGTGGAGGCAAGACCCCAAAAATCCACATTGGCAGCTTCTTGCCTAAATGTTGTTTTGTCTGGCCACTATTAGCTCTCCCCCCCAAAAGAGACTCCAGTAAGTCTTGAATCCCTCACTAAGGAAGTAAACGGGCAGACCTAAAAAGCATGGCGAGTATGAAAACCTTGAAATTCCACATTATCTCTTTCACGGATAGATGCATGGCATACACACGAGAGTGATACTATACATACAAAAAAAATTCTCTAAAATCAATGTTTTAACTTGGTGTCTGAAATTATATGAGCATTCCCCCAGAGAGTTGCTCTAGGGGTTTAAAAAATATGCACAATTTATCTGGTAACTAACGTAGTCAATATGCCAACTTCACCTTACCGATCGCAATGAAATTTCACAATTGCCGATGAGCAGGGGTGAGCTACCATGGTTTTTTTGGCCTCTCAGAAGATGCTGAATCCAGCTGTGATGAAGGAGAAGAGGTCCATGCCTATGAGGGACAAGAGTGATTCAGCCTTGGAGGTGGCTGCTCTTAGCAGAGCTGCCATTTCTGTCCAGGCAACTAGCTCAGCTAGCTTTGTCCAGGATGGTGACCGAGTGCTCATGAGGAGAATCAAGGGAACTTTGAAGGTGAATATAGATATATATAGAGGTATAGATACATAGAGTTATAGATATATAGATAGAGTTTGACGTCGAATAAAGTCACAGGGTTAGAAACTTTTTTTCTGGAGAGTTTAGAATGTTTGAAAAAGTGGGAGGAGTTTTTCTGTGTAGTTGGTTTAGTGTGTATGGATTCCAGTGAGCTTTTAGAGTTTTAGAGGGTGCAGTTCCCACATTGTGGGTTTGCCTCTGTTGATTACTAACTCTTTATAGTTCATAGCATTACTAGCTCTCTTTATAGTTCATAGATTACAGCTCTCTTTATAGTTCATAGATTACTAGCTCTCTTTATAGTTCATAGATTACTAACTCTCTTTATAGTTCATAGATTACTAGCTCTCTTTATAGTTCATAGATTACTAGCTCTCTTTATAGTTCATAGATTGCTAGCTCTCTTTATAGTTCATAGATTACTAGCTCTCTTTATAATCCATAGATTACTACTCTCTTTATAGTTCATAGATTACTAGCTCTCTTTATAGTTCATAGATTACTAGCTCTCTTTTTTTGTGCAAATATCCCCTCCAGGCCCTTCCTTTCGGTATGTGGTATCTTCTCAGGTGCTTCTTTAGTTTGTATTGCATTCCTTCCAAGGTGTCCCTCTTCAGTGTCTTCTGAGTCCTCACCTCCTCCTTCAGCATATACATTTTTAGACATCTCCTTCAGTGATAACTCAGAATCCACACCTACTGCTTCATGGCAGTCATAGACATGTGAGACATCAGTGTAGATCCAGAAGCATATATAAGGTCTTGTCTAGAGGTAGAGTCCAAGGTAGATCTATTATAAAATATAGCAGTTCTACATCATATTGAATTATAAAAGAGTGATGTCATAACTTTTAGTGATATTCACAATTGTGTGTTTGTTACTAAGCAACCATGATTAATCACAAAAAGTTCCATCAAAGTTCATACTTCAAATACATCAAAGGTTGCTATGGAGTTTGTTGTTTTCTTGGAAGTTATAAAATTAAATAATGCCAAGATTGAACCTGCGTAAAACCAATCAGTGAAAAGAGTAGAGGCTTTTTTCCTTCCTTTTTTAAATTAATTAATTTGTTTGTTTTTAGTTCTTATTTATATATAGTTTATTTGTTGGTTAGATTTTTGTTGTTGATTTACAGAATCCTTCAAAACTTTGGCGGGAAATCAAACCAGAATGGATGAGTACCTCCTGCTTATTTCTTACTGCTTACGTGACACTAGTCGGTACATACTAACTTTTATGTTTATTTGTTGTTAGAGTCGGTCAAGGATCAGTTCCAGCCTCTTTCAAGAACTAGGCCAGAGTTGTACATTAGAACTCTCGAGCTAAATACACACACGTGTTGCTATAGAAATGTTTGATTTTACTTAGCTTTTTTTATTTGAAGGTTATTTATCTGTAAATCAACAAATCAACTGACCAATCAGTTTAAATCAGCAGCGTAACTCGTAACTTTGAGTCATGTTTTGGAGAAGGAAGATCTTTACCCATGTGAGCTAGATCGATACATCATTGATGATAACCCTTACTAATCTAATGCAGCCATAACTATGGAAGTAATGGATGCTATAAACAGCCAATGTGATGCTTGAGTAATATCTAGCATAGTGTATTGCTCTGTTGGTATGTAGCCTCAGTTGCTTTAGCATTGCACTGTTCACTGCGATGCTTGTACCCAATCCCTGTGTCTAGTGTCATACAGACTTTGAAATGACTAGAGGATTATTAATTCTGTGAAACTCTTGGGTGAGGTATTCACTGCTGCTGTTGTTGTTTTACCCTCTAGTTGTTGAAGATGGGAGATAAACAGGTATCGATTCCAGTCGATGGATATGGGTCAGGTATGTTGTTGGTCATTGTCAGGGCATCCCATACAAGTATAGTAATGTAATTCTGATACAAATGTAGTAATCTAATTCTGATACATTAATGTAATTCTGATACAAATGTAGTAATCTAATTCTGATACATTAATGTAATTCTGATACAAATGTAGTAATCTAATTCTGATACAAATTATGTATTAAAGTAATTCTGATACAAATGTAGTAATGTAATTCTGGTATATACGGGCTCACATGTACGTCATATTCATCACACCAGAAGTAAACTTGTGCGACTATTTTTATGAAGTTAACGTTACAGAAATTGACTGGGCATGTGCAAGTTAAATAGAAAATCTGATGTTTAGCGCACGCATATCATTTTGTGTGTGTGTGTGTGTGTGAATATGTCCGAACTTGTCTGTGAAGCTTATAGTGGTCAATCAATTAACTCACATATAAGTGCTTATCATTGAAACCCTGTAATAATTAAAGAAGTAAGAAGTAAGCATCCAAAATGGACGAAGAAAGACACAAAAGAGGAACAAAAAGTACCCCCCCCTGAAGTGGTGTGACCACGCTTAATCTTAAAGTTAGGTCCTGAATTCAAGGGATGCTTTTTTGATGAGTGAGAGAAGCAAGTGAGACACTTTTCTACATAGTTATAGAAACTCTAAATGACGGGTGAGGAGGAGCAAGTTGTTATACACATACATCACAATTACTGCACATGTAGCTCGCCAGAAATGATGTCATGGTACTTAAAAATAAATTATTCCCGATGGAACATTACCCAGAGACCTGCCTTAAAAACTCTTATGTTTATCGTGAATTCGAGTCACTTACTTATATATCAACTACTCGTTATCGTCCAGCAAACTGACTTAAGGGAGGCTTTTACCATTTCTGGGGTGGTCGACACAACTTGTCATAACTTTTTTTTTCTTTCTCAATGCAGGTTAAATTTTATCAAGATGCAGTGTGTTGAATGTGCTTTCTTTTGATATGCTCAGATTTTGCATATCTACTACCTAGGTGAAGTTATGGATCCCACCTCAGTATCAGGGGCAAATATTCTAACTCATGGCCACTTAGTCCTAACCACTTCCCACTTAGGAAGTGCTTAGAGTGATCATAGAAGTGAAAAGTGAATGGCTAAAAATATCATTAGCACAACAACTGAATTTTAAGAGAGGTCAACCTGAAGTTCTAAACATGGTATGTATATCCATGCATACCTTCACCATGGATGGACTTAAACACGTTTTAATCATTCACTTTTTAGAGCAGGGAAAGGGCTTTCAAATGATATATTAAAATCTTGTATACATTAAAAAATGAGCAAGTTAGAATATTTCCAGATTCGGAAACAGTGATTTTCAGGAGAAGCCATGAAAAGTGGGTGTGTTTTTGGGGGGTATTTTTTTGGTAAAAATCGAAATGATGACGGTTGCCTGACAGGATGCGCAGATCATGTGATGACAGCACAGGGCTGCGTGGTAACTATGGTAATTGGAAGCTTACTGAAAGCTTCATTTAGAGTCCTTTTCCAGACTTCTATCATGAACGGTTAGGGAGATACGCTTACCTTTGGCAGGAGCGCCGTCTTCAAGATTCAAACGGTATTTTGTATATAGCTTGATAATGTGAAATAGAATGCACAAAAAGGTGCATAACTTCATAATGGAGCATTGAAATACTCTGAAACTTGAAACATAACAACTACATGCATCAAGGTATAGAATAGAGCAATAGAAATAAAAAAATTTAATCATTAAAAAAAAATGGTAAAAGCCTCCCTTAAACTCGGATCTTCTATATTGAATTATGTAGGCCGTGATGCATTTTTCTCAACTATCATGTCTAATAAGTGATTTCCTCGATGATCAATTTGAAACAACTTGTTTCTTAATGTTTCGGCTCTAGCCAAAGGTTAGAACATCTAACCAAAACATCGATAGACAAGTTTCAAATTATCAAAGAGAAAGGCGTGTATTCTACTATGTCAGCTGAGAGTTTGTTAAGAATTTACACCTGTCTAGAGGTGTTACTGCATTCTTGTCCAACGATGCATGGGTCTAGCTAAACTTAGTAAAATACTTTGTTGTGTGACTTACTATTGCAGGCTTTGAGAGGTTGTTCATGTGTATGAGTCAGTATGATGTATGATGTTGAGTGTGCTCTTGTGATGAGGAGCAAATCACATGACTAACCAGCAACTCACATGACTAACCGAAGATTTGTCAGTTCAAATGGTTTATATGCCGTTTCAACTAAACGACTTCAGTTTTCATGATTAAGGCAGTTTTCATGATTAACCCACTCACCGTCATAAGCATATATATACGTCCAAACCACATAATTATCGGTGAAAAATCATTAAAAAATCAATCGTTCGGTTGTAAATTAAGATATGAATATCAAAAAATAGCTCAATTCTTGCTCTACGTACGTGCCGAATATAAGAGCCGTACGGGTTCGGTAACTAAGGTAAAGTAAAATCGAAATCGCTGACCGTTCATAAGTTGGAAATGACGTCAGACTAACTTTAGACCAAGTTCTTTCTAGGATTCAAGACGACGACTACGTCCTATCAGAGGATGAAAGTAGCAGCGAGGAAGGTGAAGTAATCTATTCCTAACTTGGGAAGAGTAGCATTGATCCTGAAATTGTGCTATCGATGGGTGGGAGATACTTTTTGGACAATTTTCTGGCGAGAGCGGTGCCGCTCGATAGTCTGTTTGGGCGGAGGAGAGTCTAGCAGTGACGAAGAAGACTATGCCAGTGAGTTTTGTTTACTTGCTAGCTAAGTAGCTAGCAAGTAAAGCATGTTCTGGATAGAATTGTTTAGCTGTTCTTTCGTCATATATAAATTCATTAGGTCGAGGAGGCAATACTTTTTGTTTATGTTGACATTATTCTTTTTAGGTATGGTGCAACCAACCCCTTCACTGTCACCCTTCCTCAAAGCCACTTCTTGTGGAGTTCATATTCCTTCGGTTCATACTCATTCAAGGCCTGTTGGTCAGCGTAGTCGCAGAACTAGAGGCAGTAGTAGAGCTAGGAGTAGTCAACTTGGACGTCTGAGTACACATAGTCAAGTAACTTCCAGTATTCATTTGGATACCTCAATGGCTTCTTGTACCAGTCATGTTTGATGATACATACATTGTGTACCAAGTGTTATAAGAGTAAATGAAATGTGAAAATATATATTCCTAGATGGTGTCTATACATTACATTGTGGTAGTGTGTGTAGTGTATAGTGTATGGTAGTGTGGCACAATGATGTCTTCTTGTATGCTGGCCAGTATCTTATCAAGCCTCCTTCACTGTCTGAGTGGCTGAAAACACCTTGATAATATACCATACTAGAGGGGGAAATGAAATAAGGCCATATACGTGTGTGCACGTACATAGATCATATTACTACAATTGTTAATTATCTGTGAAACCAGAACTCAAAACTTCTAATTAGATTCATGACATTGTGGTTTGTTTCTATGGCAACTGTAGGTTACCACAATGTTGGTCATTATAAGGGCTTTCATGTGAACTATGGTTGCTAAGGACTTTAGTCAACCTTTGCTGAAATAGCATTGCATATGTCTATGCAAGTCAATTTTTTGTAATTTTTCAAAATAAAGTCAACGGTGAAAGGGTTAAGGCCACAGTAGTATGGTTGAAACTGGCATATAAACCAATTTGAGCTCATTAACCCACTCACTGCCATAAGTGCCTACAGGCACAAAATGGACGCCGATCACAAAAAAAATCATAAACAAATCGGCTATTTACTCAATCTTTTTGGAGAGGGTTGTTCTAGCAATAATATATGAAATTTCAATTGAATAGTTCATAGGTAACTAAGGTAACTTTACTGCCAGGTAAAAGTTAAGTTGCAGATCTGAAACGATGGCAATACCATTTGACCAAGGCAATGCTTTGGAGCTGCTGTTTGACGATGATTTCACTCTCTTATATATAGCGAGAGCAGTGATGAAGAAGACGCTGGGATACAGTTATACCTTAGACATGATGCTGTGCACCCTGAGGACATGGCAGGTCTCAGGAGCACTATTGTTCTTATGAAGTAGATGATAGTGATTCAGGAGATCAGTTTCAAGGCAAATATAGATGTAGTTAGATCACTAGAATAATGGAAGATAGATAACTAGAGCTAAATATGGATATACAATAATAAAAATAGAGCAAGGCTGATAGCTTGAATATTATACATAGCTCTAGCTATTATGATTGTGTATAGCTAGCGTAATAAGTTCAGGCATAAATATTAAGTTCTGGCAATAGAATGACTATCCCTCTGTAACAGATTCTGCTTCAGACTTGTAACTGGTTGGTCTAGTTGACTCTCCACCAGCTTCTCCTCCTCGCACTATTCTCCTCCTCGCACTATTCTCCTCCTCGCACTATTCTCCTCCTCGCACTATTCTCCTCCTCACACTATTCTCCTCCTCGCACTATTCTCCTCGCACTATTCTCCTCCTCACACTATTCTCCTCCTCGCACTATTCTCCTCCTCGCACTATTCGCCTCCTCGTACTATTCTCCTCCTCGCACTATTCTCCTCCTCGCACTATTCTCCTCCTCGAACCCTTTCCTCAATGTTGAAGTAACAAGTGAAAAAAACATATTCACACTTTGTGGTTTAGTTGCTAGGAAACTAAACTTCACCACAATGTTGGTCAGTTTATGGGAAGTCTAGTGATATATGGGTGCTAGGTAGTGTGAGCCGCCAATTATTGGCACACAAATGGTCCCACGTAATATAACTCTCTGCAGATGTGGTCCAGAAAGTTTATTCTTGCACTGGAAGGGAACTTATCCACAGCTCGACAATCCTATTTAATTCCAGGAAGTAATCTTCCTCAGCTATTGACTTACAAGGGTCGGTCTATCTACTAAAATGCCAACACACACACACACACAGCAACTAATTCACCCTCCTCGGCACCCTGTACCTATTACCAGCACCACATACAAATCTGTATGCTCAATTATCAGCACTGTGTGATGCTTATATATTTAGCAGGACCCCAACAGATCCATAATGCATTTTATTTGCTTATAACTTTAATTACAAACTGACACCATGTTGATGTAAGCATGATAAATTTGTCACCAAAACAAGGCTATTTTATTAATAAAAGAAACATTGAGAGACATTATAGCTACATCAATAAATGTCATGCTACACAATGGAAAATAAACAAAATCCCTCTCTTCATCAGTCATAGATAAGAGAGTCAATACATAATTTGTATAGCAAGTGACAGCACATCACCCACGCGAAACTAAATATGCCCAGGTTTGTCCAGTAGCCAATCATATGAATCTTCTCTTCTTGAGAACTGCTTTCTCCCTGGAAAAATTCTGCTGTGGCTTTATTTGTGTTCTGCTTTTGCCACATCCGATCTTCCCAACTGCCTGGATGAATCCACCAAGTTCAATCTCCTCAGTAGAAGTTAAGTAAGTCCATGGCCCCTGGCTTCATGCCTTGAGTAACCTAGCCAAGATGTCTGTACTGACATGCTCAATGGCTGCCTGCTGGATAGGCCATCCTTAACTGCTGCAAAAGAAGTTTGCATAACTCATCTGATCATTGCTTTCTTTCCTTCTGGATGTGGTCAACAAAACCGGAGCAGACTATGATCCTGACCTTCCCACCCCGTGGCATTCTAATGGATAAGTAACTAGCTGGATCAAGTAGCTATTTAGCAATCAGCCAGTTCCATGAAATAGGCGAGTAGTCCTGTATAATTATGGCTCTAGTCAGCGCAACTACGACAACAATCCACCCAGAAACTAGTGCTAAGACTAACTTAGCTAGCAAGTGCAATAAACTCAGCAAACAAGAGAAATGAGAAGCTGTATATGACGAACAGCAACAAGGAACTAGTGCTTGATGTCAGGAAATTCCTGTAAACTGTAAACTTGGCAATATTATGAGTGACGTAAGTATGCCGATAATTGGTGCACCATGGTGCCGATATCGACCAATACCAATAATTGGCAGCTTACGCTACATTTTTCAACACGCACTAATTTATAATGTGGTCTTCAATATTCCTTTATAAAGTTGGCAGTGAGAGGTTAACTAAGCTGTAACCTAGGTAATTACACTAAACCCGTTTAAAAAAATACCAAATAATTAAAAAAAATTGGTTACAGCCCTGAATGTACCCCATTCGGTGTTGATATCCATAGTTATCAATCCAAGATCTACCAGTAAGCCTAAGTGGAATGTCTGAGAGAGCTCCCAGTAAGCTATAATGCTAGTGCAGCAAGCTTATATAACCTAGTTAGTAGTACAACAAAAGCCTTATTGTATTAGCAGCTCCTTATCTAGTAGACTCTTTAGTAAAACAAAAGCTTATTATCTGAGCTACCTTTGATATACATAGATATATCTACCAAGTTCTAGCGCTTTTATAAGCTTTGTTTGTTCTTGGCCTAGGATTAGTATCCAGCAACAGAGCTAGATATATTTGGAAACTTTCAAGTGTGGATAACTAGCTTTCATTCTGATGCTTTATGCTTTTATAACTTAGTTATCTACTCTTGAAGGTTCGCTTTAGAGATGCCCATAGGTCAGTGACACCATGTTCATTCCTTTTAGCCACTCTAATCACCAGCATATCACTCTTTCAACATCGAGTTCTTTGCAAAGGCTATAGCTACTGTGAGTAGCACTAGTCCTAACAGCTGCTATTGGTCAAGACTGACCTCCACTGAACAAGACCGCAGATGAAAACTTAGTGATGATTTGATGCAACATTCTCTGAGCACTGTTAGCAAGGCTACTTATTCAGTATAGTACTCTTTCAACATAGCTGTAAAAGCTATAGTTAGTCTAACGACTGCTAATGGTTACTCTAGTGCTTGCACTCATAAATATCCATAAGTATGTGATCCAATGTAATCATGTATAACTTTTTGTTTGTTCATGCGATGCTCATGTGATGCTCATGTGATGCTAATAAATCTTGGAACTGATGATGGGTAAATGGCCAACATGTGTACATGATTGGTTGCCATGGAAATGAGCCTTGACCTTTAAATCATACTTTTTGTAAAATCTAGTAATATCTCGACAATGCTTTGTCCTTTTCCTCCCGTTTTTTATGTGGTTATAGTAAAGAATATAAGTTTTTCTAAGGAGCATATTAGTTGAGCAATCTCGAATTCTTTTTTTAATTATTTTTTCAAGTTATTGGATAATAAATAATTTTAGAAAAACAGTGAACAATGGTTAATGAGTTAGCAATGTAACTATATGAACAAATATAGATATGAAAGAAGATTGAGAAAATGTTTAACTCTTGAGTTTGCATCGAGCTAATCAACTCTACCACCAAACATGCGCCGATGAGATTTATATTGCTTTACACTATTTTCCACGTCAGTACCTCCTGTTTTTCCATCCCTATATGCTTGCATGTACTCACGACACTCCCTAAAGTATTTTCTTATAGTGTCTAGTCGCACAGACTCTAGAGCAAAATATGAGGGTATAACCAGGGAAAGTGTAGTCACAGTGTGATCATGTATACCGTTTAGTTGCTCCCCATACCCTCTCAATGGGTTTAATTCACAGTGAAACTTTGGTAGATAAAGAATACGTTGATCCAATTCAAGGGCAGTCTTCTCATACTTGAAGTCTGAATGGTTACCTAGGACAAGTTTCATATCGGCTGCTTTCGTGTGATTGGTATCAACCACGTTCTTCCAAAACAACTTTCATTCCTTTGGGGTGTCCATTAGGAAAAAACATTCTCTGAAGACGTCCATTCCAACATGTATATTGCATTCATGATTGGACGCCCCCTGGTTTCACATTCATATGATTAACATTTAAAGCATCTTCATGGAATGCAGTGACTACTACTCGACCAAATATCACTACTCGACCAAATATCCAGACAAGGTTGTATTTATCAGAGAGATACTTGTACTTTGCAATTTTGACTGCTTTTTCAATTGTTTGAGCACGTGATCATTGTTCCAATAATCATCCCCACCTGACCCAAATGTTAGTAGTATCTCCCTTGCACGCAACTGGTCAATTGTATTAGCTTGCTGGCACTCTTCATAAGTGAGTTCCAACATGCCATCATGCTCTGTTACAAAGTCACTCAACATTAGTCCTTTTCCTTGAGTTTTTGGACCAATTGGAACCCTTCCTTCTTCTGCCCAAATGCTTCTTCATTCGCATGAAAGGTTGATTCGTCATGAAAGTTAAAACTAGACTTTTCCTTGCTGTGGCATTTCCTACATCAAGATCAGTAAGGCCATTAGAACAAGGTGGTGGTGGTAAGTGAGTTGATTAAGATACTCCCAACTTGCGCAGTACTCCATCACATCAGCACGCTCGTGGCCATCAATATAAATGCTCTTTTTTTGTTTCTGATCTCAATTTTCATCATCCAAAACAAAAGGACGGGCATGCTTCCCCTGCTTGACTCGGTGAAGACCCCTTTGTTCCTGTAGAAGTCATTCTGCCAAGTCCTAACTATCTTCTCATTTAGATCAAACAGTAAGCCAGTCAGTCTCCTTTGCAGCTCTAACAAATGTCAAACAATATAATCATTACAGACATGATCTTGACATTTTGCTTTGATGTACGCTTCAACCATTCCTGATAAACTTGGCGTGCATCTTCCTGAGTAAAATCAGATTCCTCTTCGCTACTTTCACTAGAAGTTACATCACTTACTACTACTTGTGCACTGATGTTAACAGTGAAAGACTCCTCAACTTCTGACGCAGCAGTTGATTGGTCCAGCTCAGTGAGATGAGGTGATGGTGCATGTTCATGTGAGACTTGAGATACAGGAGGTGCCGCAAGTTCACTTCATAGACCTGCACTTTGCTGTTGCTCTACTGATAGAGAAGCAGACAATGATTTTCTTCTTTTAGCTTCCCCGAGGCATTCCATTTTTGCTTGTATCCTTTTCTTGCACACCATTTCTTAGCAGTACCTTCCATAACTACTTCAAAACCTTAAGACTTCACAAAGGACACTCAAAATAGCTTGAAGAACTAAGCTCATTAATTATTCATGAGCAAATAGCGCCCTCATTAATATATTCATGAGCAAGTATACAAAGGATTTACAGTGTTTTACTGACAAATTAACTATCAGGCTGCATTTCCTGTGTACTTTGAGCCAAGAAGAATGTGTATATAGTAGCTAGAGAATGTAGCTCTCCGCAGATCAAGAAAAATGGGGTTTGGATCTACCAAGGTCAATATGGGTATGTGAAATTATGGACATTTATGAGTGCAGGCACTATAGTAAGGAGAAAGACAACAGATAAGAACTTACTGATTAGCAACTAGTTTAGTAGGAGCATCCTGGAGCGTGTATATATTATATTAATAAATATGGTGCCTGCATGTAAATTTCATTGGGTGTATATATTACACAACAATGGTGTTAGAAGGTTAACCCTTTCACCGCTGACTTTCCTGGACATTTTTCCTAAAGTATACCTGCTACCAAAAAAATCATTATAAAATCAGCAATTCATTCATATCAGTTGTAATTTTGTCATGTGATAGCACCATTGTTTATAAACAATGTGATCTCATTAGCTAACCACATTATCAACCACAAAATATGAATATCATTATGCTAAATTTCTCTATCAATATCTAACATTTAATCAACAAAAAATGTTTATAATATATTTACTCATTTAGTTAGCATTTAGTAAACATTAGTTATAATAATTTAGGCATATAGCAATATATAGCGGAGAGTTTTTGACAAAATTTGATCATATGATTCTATAGCCCAGCAATACAATGGTTTATTATGTTATTGAAATTCAACTATTTGAGAAAGAACATGCAAATACAAATATGTAGATACTTTAGCTAACCTGAGAAGGCTTCCTGATCAATTTCATTATAACTAGAGAGCTGGTTATAGCAAAAGGAAGAATCCTGAGGGTCTAAAGTAGGGTCAACTACAGCGGCTAAAGAATGCACTGCTGCACGATCAGAACTTGAATTTCCAAGGTAGCCACATATTTCTTCACCTTCTTCTTCCTCTGACTCATCCTCAGTGAGAGCAAAATTCTCGCTAGAAACCAGGGAAAGTACTTCTTTAAGCGTTAAACATCCACTCATTTTTAGGTCGTCAAAACCGCGAACCGTCGGTAGTTGCACGTATTTTTCGCTAACTAATCTGGCGTTTCCGGATGTGATTTTTGGACGTCATATAGAGTAATAGTTGCTCTTTCCGATGGTATGCAAATTATGACTATAGGCCAAGCGATCGATTTATTAGCGATTTTTAAAGTCCATTACGCCATATGGCGCTTACAGCGGTGAGAGGGTTAAGGGATAAATCTTTGGTTTGCTTTTCATGAGGTCAGATTACCTTCTGAAACCACATGACTATAATTGACATGTTGGCAGAAAATAAGCTATACAGAGCATTTCAGTGTGACCTGTTGATAATGTAGCGATGTAATCATATGCATTTTCCATAGTAAATATAAACAATCACCCCTTGTTGTTTGAGATTACAGTCACTTGTCTCTCAGCGCTGCATCCTCTAGTAGGGATTAGGTCAACAAGAACGTCTATCCACTTGTATTTCATATAGATTACTGTATAGGCAGTTGTTGACTTTGACAGTACTTGGAAACTGCTTGATAATGCATGGAAGCCGTCATAGTGAACCTTGAACTACATACAATGTCAATCTCTGGGAAGAAAAAGTCAAAAACTGTCAAATTTCTATTCCGTAGAAGAAATATCTCAGAATACCTCTCAGCAAGTGATTCAATATAGGAGCCAGAACCTGCCTGGGCGAAACAAACATTCAGAGAAACCATTTGCATGCACAGCAGAGTATATACATGAGCCACTCCTTTCCAGGTCATTGTTCATATATTCAAATGCCGTATTTCCTCGAATGGATAGTATTTACACTTGTATTGAGTTTGCCGACTTACGGAGATCAAATGGTGTAGTATTTGTCCTCTAGTTTGAGTTTGGAGTGTGTGGGACCACTCGTGTGCAGATTGGTCTAGCAGTAGTTGTGGCAACAGGTGGTATTGAAGATGCTGACGTTCACTGCCTAAAGCATGGTGGCAGCTGAAGTAGCACTAGAAATTGTGTGCAACCATTTCTATGACCTCAATGATGACAAGGAAAAAGAACCAGAAACACAAGCTAGCAAACCTTGAATCACAATGACTTTCTCAATATAATCAACTTGAAATGTACTCACTCGACGTTTCAGCAAGATGCTCTAGCCTTCATTCAAACTAGCAACCTTGGGCTGGGGCTGGGGCTAGGGTGTTTTATAACTTTGTTCATGCCCGGACTCCTATTTTTGTACAATTGTTTGTTGAGCAGAAGTGTGCAAGCACATGCCTTTAGTCCAAGCCATCACAAGGGAGGTATATTGAGGTTGGATGGCCTCCAGTTGTGTTCTCCTTCATTTATATTTGCTCTGGTTTGGACACCCGATTATTGTTTTTTTTGGGTACAAAGACCTACTTTTAACATTGCAATTTTGATATTGGTGATGGGAGGGATGTGGGGGTGTGATATTGGTGATGGGTGGGATGTGGGGGTGTGATATTGGTGATGTGAGGGGTGTGATATTGGTGATGGGAGGGATGTGGGGGTGTGGAAGGGAGAGAAAGCATTATAACAATCAACTACTCACCTCACAGATATTAAGAGGCTACATGTCTTTTTATTAAAAATAGTAATACGTACTTGAGAACAGGTCTACTTATGTGTGATATGCATGAAAGCTGGTTGTTGAGCACATTCGGATATGAAGTGCGTATTTGTTAACGCATATCCCACTGTTAATTCTAACCCTTGCAATTAGTGCATACATGATGCACTCTTAGTTGAACCTTGAACCATAGCCTACGAATTGTCAAGCACGAGTCATTTTGTGGATTGAAGGAGAATTGGCTGAGGACAGCCACTGCTCTGGAAATAACGGTCAACATAATCTGACTCCCTCTCCTAGCCAGGAAGAGCTAGTGCAGAGAAGTCGAAGAGATTGATTGGATCTTGACAGCTGGCATGAGCGAGGACACGTATATATAAGGACGAAGATGAAGATTTAGCTTTGTCTTCTGTGTTGATGGTATTTACACCATCCATGGTATATATAAATACACATTACCAAACAAGAGGCACAAAAAATGTTCAGCAATACAAGAGCTTGAATGTGACAAAATGTATATAATGATGCCGACGTGTTACGCTCTCCCGACTGTGCTGCACGCTACACTTCAACCGTCTGCCATCATCAGTTGCCGGTGATGCACTCTGTACAGCGACTAATTATATTGTTAGTCAACATATGCTCACACATGTATGCATGTGTTGTTGGGTGCACGAACTTTGTCAGACGGGTGGTTTTCTTGCTAAATCGTGTTTGAATGCTAAACAACTTTCTTTTATCTATCTAGATGTGTCATTATGATGTGTCATTATGCGTATGCTTCCCATGAACCCAAAATAGATGGACCATTTTGTGGCGAGGAACTCTCTTATCCCCTCTTCTATATCACGCCAATCATCGAGCTCTCGGACTGTCCCTTCTTGCCTGTCTACAACTTCAGACTTGTCTCTGGGTCCAACCCTCGTCATCACAATTTCCATCTCATCTCGGAAATACTCAACACCTTGAACATAACTGAAGAGGAGCTATTATCTCGCTGTGATGGAGTAGTCCCTATAGAATTCAGTGTGGCCGACATTCTTGACCAAATGGATTTGTCCTCAACCTGCCACAAACCTCCCGAGTGCATCATGTCCATGCCCTACTCCAAGAAGCTTCAGTTTCTTCCTTTGTGCGACCAGCTGAGAGAATTGCTTGACATCGACGTTGAAAATCTGGACGAGTAGTCGAGCACTACATTTTTAGCCGACACATATGCAAAAAAAATACACCACCATCATTACTCATGCTCTCTACATATTACACATTTTCTCTCGTCTGTGTCATGTGTTTCTTTTTTTAATTTTATTGTGTCCCATCATATTGTGAATTCAGGAATTTCCTCCTTACAAGTGCTGCAGTCAATATTAATATAGAACTACAACATACTACAACACATGCCACCACATGCAATGTAAGCTACAACACATGCCACCACATACAATGTAAGCTCTGTAGACTTCAACACATGCCACCACATACAATGTAAGCTCTATAGACTTCAACACATGCCACCACATACAATGCAAGCTCTGTAGACTCCAACACATGTCACCACATACAATGTAAGGTCTTGTAGACTTCAACACATGCCACCACATACAATGTAAGCTCTGTAGACTTCAACACATGCCACCACATACAATGTAAGCTCTGTAGACTTCAACACATGTCACCACATACAATGTAAGCTCTGTAGACTTCAACACATGCCACCACATACAATGTAGCTCTGTAGACTTCAACACATGCCACCACATACAATGCAAGCTCTGTAGACTTCAACACATGTCACCACATACAATGTAAGCTCTTGTAGACTTCAACACATGCCACCACATACAATGTAAGCTCTGTAGACTTCAACACATGCCACCACATACAATGTAAGCTCTGTAGACTTCAACACATGTCACCACATACAATGTAAGCTCTGTAGACTTCAACACATGCCACCACATACAATGTAGCTCTGTAGACTTCAACACATGCCACCACATACAATGCAAGCTCTGTAGACTTCAACACATGCCACCACATACAATGTAAGCTCTGTAGACTTAAACACATGCCACCACATACAATGTAAGCTCTGTAGACTTCAACACATGCCACCACATACAATGTAGGCTCTGTAGACTTCAACACATGCCACCACATACAATGTAGGCTCTGTAGACTTCAACACATGTCACCACATACAATGTAAGCTCTGTCGACTTCAACACATGCCACCACATACAATGTAAGCTACAACACATGCCACCACATACCATGTAAGCTCTGTAGACTTCAACACATGCCCCACATACAATGTAAGCTCTATAGACTTCAACACATGCCACCACATACAATGTAAGCTACAACACATACAATGTAAGCTCTTGTAGACTTCAACACATGCCACCACATACAATGCAAGCTCTGTAGACTTCAACACATGCCACCACATACAATGTAAGCTCTGTAGACTTCAACACATGCCACCACATACAATGTAAGCTCTGTAGACTTCAACCACATACAATGTAAGCTCTATAGACTTCAACACATGCCACCACATACAATGTAAGCTCTGTAGACTTCAACACATGCCACCACATACAATGTAAGCTCTGTAGACTTCAACACATGCCACCACATACAATGTAAGCTCTTGTAGACTTCAACACATGCCACCACATACAATGCAAGCTCTGTAGACTTCAACACATGCCACCACATACCATGTAAGCTCTTTAGACTTCAACACATGCCACCACATACAATGTAAGCTCTGTAGACTTCAACACATGCCACCACATACCATGTAAGCTCTGTAGACTTCAACACATGCCACCACATACAAATGTAAGCTCTGTAGACTTCAACACATGCCACCACATACAATGCAAGCTCTGTAGACTTCAACACATGCCACCACATACCATGTAAGCTCTGTAGACTTCAACACATGTCACCACATACAATGTAGGCTCTTGTAGACTTCAACACATGCCACCACATACAATGTAAGCTCTGTAGACTTCAACACATGCCACTAAGCTCTTTAGACTTCAACACATGCCACCACATACAATGTAAGCTCCGTAGACTTCAACACATGCCACCACATACAATGTAGGCTCTGTAGACTTCAATGACTCAGAGAAATATTACAGTGATGAGCCGGTATTTAGTTTGGCTTTGTTTGGGTGTGGCATGAGCTTGGGCCCCAAACACTGCCTATGCTCTTCACCCCGATTGAGTCATCCCTATTGACCCTGGTCACACCCTCCCTGGGTCCTCTGTGTGAGCAACCATTGAGGTCAAAAATAAGCTCCTTACCCATGTCCTTCCCCTGGTGTTGTCCCACCGTCCCTGGATCCTCCGTGTTAGTGTGCACACAACACGCACAGCAGGAAACATAAATATAATGCAAGGGGGGGAGGAAGTTTTGTATGTTTCATGATCTGAATATTGAACTGATGACATACTGAAAGTAATGATGATGGTGAATGGAATCGTGCTGCCTTCTGTGCAAGAAGAAACAGTTGTAGCCTGAATCATGCACAATTTAATTTAAGCTAAAGATCAAAGTGAAGAATCTCGCAACTAAATGTTTCGTGCCATGTGCCTGACAACCTCCTGATAATTGTCTGCCTCTTTGCTTGCCACAAGGTCTCTCAGTTCCTGGAAGGAGAGCTCTTCATCCATCCCTTGAGCTGACCTGCAGTAGCACCTGAGATATCCACATACCATGACATGTAATGTGGCTGTCAGAGTGAGTTGCCCCTATTGCCTATGGTCACGCTCTCCCGGGATCCTCCGTGCGAGCAGCCATCTCAGGGCACACTCTCGTACTTGGGGGGGGGGGGGGGGGGGGAGGTATCTATCCAACTTGCTACAATCCTTCATAGACATCATATATTAACTTGGTACTCATTTATACTCGAGAGTACTTGGGGGGGGGGGGGGGGGGGGGGGGGGTATATACAATCATTCATATTCTAGAGGACTTGAGGTCTCTAACTTATACAATCATTCATATTCTGGGATATCTATTTAACTTGGTATAATCATTCATACTAGAGAGGACTTAGGAGGAGACCTCATTAATTCAAGTCCACTACTAGAGCACATAAGCACCTGAATTTGCAGCTATATATCAGCTAATACATGTCTTAAGCACAAAACCTGTTCATGCAGCTACAAGTCTTTTATCTGTTTCTTTTCAACTTGCTTAATGTTCCTTCAGAGTGTATCTTCCACTTCAGCTGTTGTTTAGAGACATGCAGTTAAAACAGCTGCCTCTACACTCACTTCCTGAACAGTAACAGCTACTTAACAGACCAGAAATTTCACGTATCCAAACAGGGTTGGGGTTTGAATAAGAGGGTCTACTGTATATCGACACAAAAACAAAAACAAATAAACAAATGCAGAAAACCAAGTGCACTCAGTTCACTAATTTTGTATTTATTGTGAGATTTGTGTGGCTATAAGCCTCACTCAAGCAAAAGTTCTTCGTGTTCCTTCTGTGAAAAGGTATCCATCCACCACCAGACAGAGTAAGGGAGAAGGAATGGTGTACTTTTGTTGGAAGATTGATGGATTGCTGTACAGTATTTTTTAGTAATGCTCCTCTGCTCTACACCACCTCGAGTTCTTATAAAATGAAAAACTGCTTCAATTACAGAGTGAATTATTTAGTGCAGTATAATATTTATAACTAGACATATTATACTTCTGCATAAAATCAGACGCATTATCATGGTGTAGCTACAGTCTACAGTTTATTAGCCACCATGATAACTGCTCGAGATGGCTGCAGAGCACTGTTCACCACTTTGTTTTATTAGGTCCATTTTTAAAAAAAGGTTGTTCATCCAAACTTCTTGGTGTGTAAATTTATAAGCGGACCGAGTTCTGTATGGGATTAGATGATTACTGGGGTAAGGATCGGAGGTTGTAGCAGGGAGTAGGTTGGCATGGTGGGAGGCTAGAAGGAAAAATCTATGTTATTGTGAATGAAAAAGATAAGTTTGGCATTACAGCGGCAAGAGGATAGAGATGGAAGATGAAGCTTAGTGAGAAGAGAAGTGTACCATTGTTTACTACATAATTTACATGCAAAGTATTGCATTCTCTCAAGATGAGAAGACGGGAGGGATGATTGAGGGTCCCAGAGTACTCCAGATGGGGACGGATAAGAGAAGTGTAGAGGTGAAGAAGAGTAGAAGTGTCTGAATAGCAGTAGAAATGATGGTAGAGAAGGCCAAGTAATTTACGGGTCTTGGAAGAGATGTAAAAAATATGTTTGTTCCAGGATAGAGATAAAGATAAGAAGATTCCCAGGTACTTCAACTCAGTCACTAACTGAATTGGAGAACCAGAGATACACAGAAGTGGCAGAGACTTAAGAAGTGATTGTTTATAACAAAATAAGCATGTATTTAGACTTCATTAGATTAAGTGTGAGAGATTAGGAAGCAGATATACAGTTTAGGTCATTCTGAAAGAGAGAAAAATCAGAATGGGGGTGAAAAAGAAGGATTTTTCATCGGCGTAGAGAACAAGCTTAGATGAGACAGACAAAGGCAATTACACACTCCATAGATATAAATTATAAAAAGAGGAGAGGACCTATTATAGATCCATGAGGGACACCAGAAAATACAGGGACAGGTGAGGAGGTGGTGCCTGTGACGATCACTTGTTGCGAACATGCTGAAAGATGGGAGGGAAGCCAGTTTATGAGGTAAGGAGGGAAGTGCAGGAAGGAAAGAAGATCAATTGACGGTTTGTGAGGAACAGAATCAAAGGAGATCTAGAAAACAAGTACCAACCAATTTATTAGTTTGAAGAAGAGAGTGAAAGGACTGATTGGCCAAGAGAAGGGATGAAGAAGTGGACCGATGGGGAAGAAAACCAAATTGAGAAGAAAGATAATATTGTGTTTGATGCAGTGAACATGCTTTTCAAGCAGCTTATATACTAACTATAGAGAGTAAGGAAATGGGCTGGTAGTTAGAGGGATTGTCAAGATTAAATGAACATTTAGGGATGGGAACAATGAAGTCCAATCAACTGGAAGATGCCCTTGAGACAAGGATAAGTTAAAAGATAAATGTAAGGGGAGCAACTATGGATAGGCATGTAGACTTAAGCATTCTAGAGAAGATCAAATCAGGGCCAGAGGCTGTGGAAGAAGGTAAACGAGAAATCGCATCAGATTCAGTACAGAGAGAGTCGGGAGGACAGGATGGTTGGGAAGTCTGGAAAGGAAGAGGATAGGATTCAATTGGATAGTATGAATTGAAGCATTCAGAGAAAGTATTTCAGCCTTATCACGGCTAGAGGAGAACATGTTACTGTTGGATACAAGAGTAAGTACAGAAAATGGTATTTTTCTTGTGGAACGAACAAAAAACCAAAACTTTTTGGAAGGAGAGGACGAGAGAGACTGGAAGAAGATGCGTTTATTTCTTTTAATAGTAGATCAAATGATGTTTCTAAGCGAGCGATAAGCCAGATAAAGAGCAGGTGATCTAGTTTTTTTAGCACACAAGAAAAGATTGTGACGTGTTTTTTAATTTGTTGTTGAAATTATAAGGGTGGCAAGAAGAGGGCGAGATAAATTTAGAGGGGACACACAAGCTGATGACTTCTGAAAATCTATTTTTAAATGCTATCCAATCAAGGTCTGAAGAAAGGAGTTGATCCCAGGGAAAATAGGAAAGTAGATAGGCAGCTCTGTCAAAGTCGGTGAGATGATACAACCAGATTTTATGCTTGGTACACTTTCTAATAGGGAGGGAAGAAGGAAGGGTGATTTCTGTTAGGATACTACTATGATCAGAGGAGGATATGGGTGGCAGAACCAAAGAAGAAGCTTGAAAATGGGATGGAACAAAGACAAGGTTTATAATGTTAAAGTCTCCAGTAAGGATCAAGCCAGAGAGTACATTGTGTGAAAGAGTGCTTAGAGTGTCTGAAAGGAGGGATACATCATTTAAAGAAGAAGGAGGTCTATAAAAAGCTCCAAACGTAAAAGTAAATTCCTGTACTTTGACCGAGAGAAGAAGGAGTTCAAGGCTATTATGGAGGTTCAAAGGAAAAGCATGTAAAGAAGAGTGTACATAAATAGCAACATCACCACCATGGCGATTTCTATCTATCGATAAAGTTGAAAATTAGGTAAAGAAATCTCATTATTAAGAATGTCTGGTGAGAGCCAAGTCTCATTCACACAAACAAGATCAGGAAGATGAGTAATTACAAAGCTCATCTAATTTATATAAGAGACTGCGGGCATTGAAAGAAAACAGCCTAAGAGATCAGCTGGTGAAGCGAGAGGTGGAATTAGACGGAAGAGGAGAGGTTTTAAGAGAGAGATTTTGGACTTTGAAGTTAAGGTTTAGGTCCTTCATGGTAGATGGGATTGATAGCTGGTGGAAAAGGCAGGAGATGTGGTGAAAGAAGAGATAAAAGTAGACCTAGAAAAGGGAGGGCAGGATGAAGATGTGAGGTGAGTTGCTGAGGACTGATGGGGGGATGATTGGGGTAGAGGGGAAGAGAGAGGGGGGAAGGTGTTTTGTGGTGGGCCTGGAGGCAAATGGTTTTGTTGGGAACATCCATTGTTGATGCCAAGTAGAGGGTGCCAATCTCTTATATGAGGGCCCTTGGGTAGGTAAGGGATGAATGGGAGTAGGCAGTAGAGGAGGGTTGAGTGGAGAGTGGGATTGATCTCTTAGATGAGGGAAGAGCCCTTGAGGTGGAAAGGGATAAATGGGAGTAGGTAGTAGAGGAGATTTGTAAGGAGTATGATGAGCACGGTGAGCTATATTTGGAGGCTTTGGAGGAAGGCGAGATGATTATAAAAAATATTTGATGAAGAATGAATATTGGAAGTGGAAGAGTTGAAGGAGTTAGACTTAGTGACAAGGGGTAGTGGACCACGTGCAGGAAGAGGGGAAACTGGAGAGAGGAAACTGGAGAAACAGACAATTTTGGAGGATGGATTACATCAACACTTACTGTTGAGGAAATCGAGTTAGGAGAAGAGTTAGGAGAAGGGGGGGGGGGAGAATTAGAAGCTGGGATGGCTGATGAAAAGGAGGAAATTGACTCTTGCATGGTATTCAATTCAGCCTAAACAGTGGTGGGTGATGAGTCCACTGAGGTGTTTTGGAGTGACAGCCTAAGGGCTTGGAAGCCGTCTTCCAGCATCCTAAATTGGGTGACCAGGGTGAGAGAGAGACAGAATCCTTTACGCAGTGGTGGCAGACAAATGGATAAGATTGTGCAAGCGAGATGGGCATACCAACACATGTGCAGTGAGACCAACTGGAGCAGATTTCACATTGCATCATATCACCTTCAGACACTTGACAACATCAGCAGTACTAGGACCTGGGTTAGTTGCTACGTTACCAGACACAAGTAGCAGTAGGCAGCCTACATTAGCTAAGCTAGGAGAAGATAAACGATGACGATAGCAGATACGACAACGAGCAAAACATCCACGAGTTAGATAGAGAGACGGTTGACAAGAAACAAATACAAATGAATTAATTCCAGAAGGAGAGGGAAGGTCTGGCTCTGAAACGAGCAGGTATATAGGATGATCTAAACTTCAAGAGAAGACGTAGAAGGAACAAGAGGTGAGACAGAGAAGAGTAGTTTCTAGCAGTCACCGCCATGGTAAAGGGTTGGTTATCCTGAGCAGAAGGAGTTATCCTCAGCAAAGTTCCTGACGGAGTTATCCTCAGCAAAGTTCCTGAAGGAGTTATCCTCAGCAAAGTTCCTGAAGGAGTTAATCCTGAGCAAAGTTCCTGAAGGAGTTATCCTCAGCAAAGTTCCTGAAGGAGTTATCCTCAGCAAAGTTCTTGTTTGACTATAATAATAATTATTTGAAGAAACAAACAGAACAACAACAACAACAACAACAAAAGCTATTACAATGACCTTCTCAATAATCAACTTAAAATTTACTCTCTCGACGTTTCGACAAGACGAGAATAAGAAATTTATTATCTAACAATGAAACAATTGGAGAGTGCAGTTCTTATTACTGAAAGACTCCAAATTGTCCAATGCATAGCAATTACTCATCTGCTCATCTAGTTCTTGCTTCAGCATAATATAATAAAAAGGTAAAGGTTATATATAAGCACAATAAACTCACTTGTGCATTATTGAGCCTAAGCAGTTGAGCTGATCCTGCACACTTTCATTGCCAGCCAAGCATAAAAAATAATTTCTTCCTGATATACTGTGTTTCAAGTCTCAGCTCATTAATGCCAACCATTCTTGAGTTTGATACTTTTTATGCTGCCATTTCATTGTGTACCAGTTGAGAAATGGACGAGAAGAAGCATAAATAACATGGCTTCCCATAGCAGGGCATTGTTGAGACATAAATATTTCTAACTCAGTCAATTTTTGTCCGTAGTACACAATTTTTATATCACCTGAAAGAACTTTGCTCCATCTTTTGAATGATCAGTCAATTCTGTCATTTTCTCACGAGATAATCAAGTCTGTGCTCACTTCACCTGCCAGTGATGAAAATGTCATGAGATAGACTCCAGTCTGTGCTTACCTCACCTGCCAGTGATGAAAATGTCATGAGACAGAGTCCAGTCTGTGTGCTCACCTCACCTGGCAATTGGCTATTATTGTGGGTACTCTGATAGCACCATAAATGGCAATGTTGTTGATCCAAGATTAGGGTGCAAGTGGTTTAATTAACCCTCTTAATGCCAAGCAGTATTCAGTTAATCAACCCAGTTTTTTAATGTTAGTTGAAGATGCTGTATAATTTTTTTTCAATAGAGCTCTGCCATGAGAAAGCTAAGCTACAAACCACAGCTGTAGCTATAACTGATAGACGGGTCTAGGCTTTCTCAAAAGAAGGAAGTCCACAGGTGAAAAATAATCTTATTATTTGGAGCCACTCTTATGCAACTTTAGGTTGGGAGGGGAGACCATTTTTTTTTTATCCGTCAACTTTTTTTCTTTCTTTTCCTTCGCCATTACCATTCTCTACCTTCACTATTATACTAACTGCATTACAAGTTTCAGCTCATTATTGTCGACCATTCTTGAGTTATGATACTTTTTTGCCTCCCATTTTCATTGTATACCTCTCAAGAAATCAATAAGTGGCAAGTTTTTTTTTTAACTGTAGTTACGACTTTGGAGCTCCATAAATTCTGCAGACTTCACATGACCTTGATATATAGCTCAAAATATAGATCTCTCTGTGTGCTCTCTTTTGATACTAAAAACTATTGCATAAGTGCAACCATACACACAAGGTACATGCAGTCGAAGTATGTCAAAGCCAGCCTTTCTGCATTTCTAACTCCAAACAGGAAAGTGCAAGATACCAGTGGCTAGAGGAAGCTCAATGACATTAGGCGTAGTAAGTGGTCAAGCACGTGGTCAAGCAGGAGGGTGGAAAATTACCCATATGCTTGACCACGTACTTACATTTTAGCTCCTGGGCCAGTGTCAACTGTCTTGCAATTTCCAATTTATTAGGAGTTGAAGTGCAGAAAACTTGGGAAGGCAGGTTTTGAGGCGGCCATGTAGGGCTAGGGCTAGGGCTACCTTGGGTATGGTTGTACCTATGCTTTTAATATCAAAAGAGAGCAGAGCACACAGAGATCTGAGCTGGCCATAGAGTGAAGTGTACAGAATTTATGGAGCTCTAAAGGTTAAACACAGATTTTTGTAAAAATAAGAGGACACCAATGAGATTGTAGTGTTGTACTTTTCCAACTGATTTACCAGGAAAGTGTAATTTCATGCATTGGTATATATATCACAAAGCAGTCTAACTCAGTCAATTTTTGTCTGAGGTAAATAATTTTTATATAATCTGAAAATTCTTGCATTGCTCTGTATTTTGATTTTCTAATCCAGTCATTTTCTGATGTTGGTCACCTGACAGCAAAAATAAAATTGGGAAATAAAATTGTTGTATAAATCACATGGTATCTGTTGGGTACTCTGATATCACCATAAATGGCAGACCTATGGTTGGGGAGCAAGAGCGCATATAATTTTTTTAGTGACCTTTATGGTTTTGCCATATTTCAATATTGTAACATCATTGGAAAGTACACAAGATCTTGTGAGACCAAAATCTTTGTTTTTTTAACCACAAGAAATGCTACTCTACCCATAAGGTAAAGTATCGAGAGCTTGAGAAAGTATTGCTACAAATAACAGCTGAAGTTATAGCAGCTGCTCTAGGCTATGTTATGCCCAAAGAAGGAAGTCCTCAGATGCAAACTAGCAGACAGAGTACTAATAATCTCAGCATTGTGTATTGCAACACCAATATTCAAATATCATTAGAAAGCATACAGAATGGGCTATTTTTGAGACTGAAATATTGACAAGTTCAAGTTATGTTATAAAATAAAATTAAAAAAATAGGGTCAAATTCTCAGCAAAGAAGCGAGTAGTCAGTGGCTATACAGACAACCTTTGTTCTTCTACGAAAAAGTAAGCAAAAATGACCATAGAGCAATATAGCAGCCTGGTCTAACAAGTAGGTCTTGTGCACTGCTCTGTTGGTTCTTACTTGTAGTATCTATGGCAACAATAGCAGCAAGAAGAAGATATGGTGCATCAGGGTTGTATACAGAAATTTTGCCAAGGGGGGGCGAACTTGAGATATGGAAAAATAAGGGGGGGCGAGAATGATACAATGATGGTGTATGTAATGTATAAGGGTGGTGTCTAATTTCAAAGGGGGGGGGCGAGAATGATACAAGGGGGGGCGAATGCCCCCCCCCGCCCCCCCCTAAATACACCCCTGCATGCTTGTGTAGTGTACAAGAAACTAAATTAGAAGGTGTTTAAAAAGTGTTGAAGTTCCAGAAGTTAGACAGTGCAGAGTGCAGTTCTTCATCTCTCAACTAATAAATAAGAACAAATAAACTTCAACAACAACAACAACAACAAAATTCTAAAAACACATTCTAACAGAAACAAGACTATACCTATCTATGACACAGCCATTAGATGACCCTTTACCAATCATTACGATAGAAGTTTAACTGGTAAAGGATCATCTAATGGTTGTGGTGTAGATGGGGATAGTCTTATTTCCGTTGCTCTTGCATGTATTCGAAAGGAAAAAGGAAACACGAATATACCAAATGTAGACGACAAATGCTTAGAATACCCTTTACCTTTTAAAATCATGACCTAACAATACTAGGTAAAGGGTCTTCCATATGCTGTGGCCTATAATTGCTCCTTTCTCTCGACCATACATACATATCACTGCCAGTGCTGCGGGTGAGGAAATCCACTGGGAAAACAACATCCAATAGCTGCAATAAACTTGTAGAATGAGCAGTTGAGCCGGTGAAAAGTTGCCTCTTTATCATATACTCCGTGCAGTATTCTCCTCTAGGCATAACATTAGATATCTCCCATACTCCACTAGTGGTTACTTTTTCACTCTATTGTCATATATATATATATATGCATATATATATGTATACATATATATATGTATATATATATGTATTATATATACATGTATATATATATATCACATTACCATGTACCAACAAATAAACTTCTTTGCACATGAAAGTCATGAATGGCTCGAGGGCAAAAAAAAATTTATTAAGAGAAACGGAAACGGATTAAAAAGAGAAACGGAAATTATATTTTAAGTCGACCAATTGTTCAGACCACACCCACTTCAATCACTCTGCAAGCATAACATGCATTATATATACCGAGTTTAAAGTTCATGCCCAGGACTATTTTTGAGCTCCATAAATATGTTGTGCTGCTTCTAAAGGTAAAGGATTGCACCATTACAAAATGATGAGTTGTCAACACCTCACAGATATACAAATCTTGCCTCATATAGTCCAGCAGCAACATAATCAGCAGGGACTTCCTCACTGCTGGGGGCTTCATCACTGCTGGGGGCTTCCTCACTGCTGGGGGCTTCCTCACTGCTGGGGGCTTCCTCACTGCTGGAGGCTTCCTCACTGCTGGAGGCTTCCTCACTGCTGGGGGCTTCCTCACTGCTGGGGGGTTCCTCACTGCTCACTGCTGGGGACTTCCTCACTGCTGGGGGCTTCCTCACTGCTGGAGGCTTCCTCACTGCTGGGGGCTTCCTCACTGCTGGGGGCTTCCTCACTGCTGGAGGCTTCCTCACTAGTGGGGGCTTCCTCACTAGTGGGGGCTTCCTCGCTGCTGGAGGCTTCCTCACTGCTGGAGGCTTCCTCACTAGTAGGGGCTTCCTCGCTGCTGGAGGCTTCCTCACTGCTGGGGGCTTCCTCGCTGCTGGGGGCTTCCTCACTAGTGGGGGCTTCCTCACTGCTGGAGGCTTCCTCACTGCTGGAGGCTTCCTCGCTGCTGGGGGCTCCTCACTACTGGGGGATGCCGCACTGTTGTGGGCTTCCTCACTGCTGGAGGCTTCCTCCATAGTCTGGTTCTCACACTTCTTTCAGTATTTTAAGTTTTTTTGTGCATGGCCACGCATGACTTTACAGGCTTCTCCAGCTTCAAGCTTCCTAACTAGCGACTAAGTTTTGCGCATGCTTGAGGAGAAACTTTGACAACGTAACGATAAATAAATATATAGAAGCTTCAACCATTATGCTGTGGCATGCAGTAGAGTGTGATGACTCATCAACTGTGATCGACATTTAATCACCATTGTTCGTTGTTGCTGAAACAACAGGACTAGATTCATAATGTGTGATACAGTGTGGACAATTCATTCACCTCTCATAGCTGAACCCTTGAGGACACTTCTCTTGGATGGTGTAGACTTGATGATAAGTGGGCACATTCATCCTCACCTCAACCACACACCAGTCAGGAATTATACCAGACCTACCACTGGAAGAAAAGCAACCATTTGTCATACATGTATATATATATATATACATGTATAATGACCCGTAGGCTGGTACACTTCACTAAACTAAGGTGGGATTCAGATGTGCATTATTATGGATCAACATCACACTCAGTTCAGGCAGGTTGAGGCAGGCAGCTGGCAGGGATCCCAAAACTAAAAGCTCAAGGCCGTATACAGACTACTCCTATACATTTTGCCACCCACGCCACACCCCTTTCCACACCACACTCCTTTCCATGCCACACCCCTTTCCAAGGCCTGCACATCATTAACCACCAAGTTGAATCATGTGCTCTGAGCCAGAAAAATGCTGAGTCAAAATAATATAAGTAATTGCTGACTAATTTCTTCCTGGCTGGCCTATTCTTCTATGGAAGCTTTCAAGCTGAGGCAAGCTCCAGTCTCTATGGGAGCCACTCTGAATCACTGACCTATGGGGACCACTCTGAATCACAGGCCTATGGGGACCACTCTGAATCACAGGGGGACCACTCTGAATCGGCCTATGGGACCACTCTGAATCACAGACCTATGGGGACCACTCTGAATCACAGGCCTATGGGGACCACTCTGAATCACAGGCCTATGGGGACCACTCTGAATCACAGGCCTATGGGGACCACTCTGAATCACAGGCCTATGGGGACCACTCTGAATCACAGGCCTATGGGGACCACTCTGAATCACAGGCCTATGGGGACCACTCTGAATCACAGGCCTATGGAGACCACTCTGAATCACAGGCCTATGGGGACCACTCTGAATCACAGGCCTATGGGACCACTCTGAATCACAGGCCTATGGAGACCACTCTGAATCACAGGCCTATGGGGACCACTCTGAATCACAGGCCTATGGGGACCACTCTGAATCACAGGCCTATGGGGACCACTCTGAATCACAGGCCTATGGGGACCACTCTGAATCACAAACCTATGGGGACCACTCTGAATCACAGACCTATGGGGACCACTCTGAATCACAGGCCTATGGGGACCACTCTGAATCAAGGGGCCTATGGGGACCACTCTGAATCACAAGCCTATGGGGACCACTCTGAATCACAGGCCTATGGGGACCACTCTGAATCACAGGCCTATGGGGACCACTCTGAATCACAGACCTATGGGGACCACTCTGAATCACAGGCCTATGGGGACCACTCTGAATCACAGACCTATGGGACCACTCTGAATCACAGGCCTATGGGGACCACTCTGTCACAGGCCTATGGGGACCACTCTGCACAGGCCTATGGGGACCACTCTGAATCAAGGGGCCTATGGGGACCACTCTGAATCACAGGCCTATGAGGACCACTCTGAATCACAGGCCTATGGGAGCCATTTATGAATCCAAGTTTTTGGGAAGGAAGAAGCTTCTGAATGGATGGCTTTGTAGACAGAGCTTGACTTAGCACGGCATATTTTTGTTTGCTTACTCAATGGTGCTGATTCATATAAGATATTATTATATTTGTCTTCTAATGCTTTAAAAAACTTTAAAAAATGCACAAAAAAAATTATAGCTAAAATACAATACAATCACACACACTGGACCACACCCACATTGGACCACATCCACCTGGGTGGAGGCAGGTTGAAGTAGATCTATGGGGACACACACTGGACCAACACCATACTGGGTGGAGGCAGGTTGAAGTACTGTAGGTTGACAATAGCTTTATGGGGACACACTGTACCAATACCACACTGGGTTGAGGCAGGTTGAAGTAGGTTGACAATATCTCTATGGGGACACACACTGGATCAACACCACACTGGGTTGAGGCAGGTTGAAGTAGGTTGACAATATCTCTATGGGGACACACACTGGACCAACACCACATTGGGTTGAGGCAGGTTGAAGTAGGTTGACAATATCTCTATGGGGACACACACTGGACCAACACCACACTGGGCTGGGGCAGGTTGAAGTAGGTTGACAATATCTCTATGGGAACACACACTGGACCAACACCACGCTGACTTATAACAGATTAAAGTGGTGCATCCACCAATGGGGTTCACAATGGATTGACAATGGTTCTCAGAATACCATCAGCTCTGGTTATTTAGCACGTGCTTCTAACCCCAACCTGCAACGCTTAACTGAGAATAGGTGCTTATTAAATACTTTCTAAATAATGCACACCCAAAGAAAAATTTCTACATTTTTTTAGACACAGAAGACTGAGGAACTTCTCAAGAGCAAGTCAAGGAAGGAGCTAATCTCTTGAACCAGACTAGGAAAGACCCGGTGTCTCGAGGAGCAATTCTCTCGAAGTGAACTAAGAAGGAGCTAGTGTGGCCTTTCAAGTAGTATCCTTTGCATTCAACTTCATTCAACTTTATTCCTCAGAAGCATGTTCACTGCAGAACTATTTGGACATCCTTCATGGAGAAAAACTTTTGCGACATGCTTGCCATTGGCATCCTTCACAAGCTAGAAATAGGTAAATTGGAAAGCATTTTGGAACTTCATAGGCCGTGGGGGTTACCTGCACTACGAGAAGACTGGGGGAAAGTTGAGAAGTTACCTGCAAATAGGTGGCAAGACCTGCTCATATTCTTGCCTCAATGTTCTGTTGAAATATTATGTTACCAAAAAGGCAGCTAATAGGCACGAGCATTTTTGAACGACTTTGATATCAGCACTTCACAGTAAGTTACCACAAGGGCAACTAAAAGACTGTTTGTAAAACAATGAAATGAGCGCTTAAGAACTTTAAGTCACTAAACATCGGGAGGCTCAACAGCCAGAGTTGATGATGTCATTAGATCACGTGTGCACAACTTTCTCTTACACAACACCAGCACACATTACACGAGGCAATTTACACAGTGCCAGAAGTGCTGCACCCACCCACTGTGGCAGTATACACCCACTGAGGCAGTACTACACCCACTGTGGCAGTACTACACCCACTGAGGCAGTGCAGCGCTCACCCACTGAGGCAGTACTACACCCACTGAGGCAGTACTACACCCACTGAGGCAGTACTACACCCACTGTGGCAGTGCAGCGCCCACCCACTGTGGCAGTACTGCACCTGCTGTCTGCATTACACATGAAAACTACCTCGTGGCAGTGGCGGGTAAGGCAATGGAGTGGAAAATGATTCTGTACTGGTCCGATTGGATGGGAGGTTTGAAGGCTGAGCTCATTAATACGTCCACACCATTACAGAGATCATCTCTCTGGAGAACAAATTCTCTGAACAAAAGTATGCATTAATACAAAATATTTTTACCTGTTTCCTGGTGATATTAATACCCCTAACAATGCCTGTGTGCTCCACCCCCAAATGCACTGCACCTCCTTGACCAGCATTCATTATGCTACATACACATTTTCTTAAGTGGCCAATATGGAAGGATGCGATGTCAAACACCTTGAAGTATGCCACGTAGGATCTGTTGTCCATGCTGATGTGAGAGTCGATATCAGCTCCCACTGTCAGCACACAGCTCTCCTTCCCGGAGAGAAGCGTAGGAAGAGTGGAAGGAATGGGAGTACTAGTGAGCTGACGTGAGGGAGAGGGACTGCAAGAGATGGCAGGATGAGCGTGATCAACGTCCAACTCGTGAGATTGGTCATCTGAATCACAGTGATGCACAATGGGGTAGGAGTGTGATCTCTCCCCGTTGGCCCGACGGCGGGCTTGGTACAGGGAGAGGCTAGAGAGAATGTTAAAAAATCAGCGTGCATGACTCGAGTCTGATCACCTTTAATTACACCTAGTTTGAAATACAGGTCCTAATCCTAGCCCCAATCCTAATCCCAATCCTAATCCTAGCCCCAATCCTAATCCTAGCCCCAATCCTAATCTAACCCGTCCTAATCTGACCCGTCCTAATCCTAGCCCCAATCCTAATCCTAGCCCCAATCCTAATCCTAGCCCCAATCGTAATCCTAGCCCCAGTCCTAATCCTAGCCCCAATCCTAATCCTAGCCCGTCCTAATCCTAGCCCCAGTCCTAATCCTAGCCCAATCCAAATCCTAGCCCCAGTCCTAATCCTAATCCTAGCACCAATCCTAATCCTAGCCCCAATCCTAATCCTAGCCCCAGTCCTAATCCTAGCCCCAGTCCTAATCCTAGCCCCAATCCTAATCCTAGCCCCAATCCTAATCCTAGCCACAATCCTAATCCTAGCCCCAATCTTAATCCTAGCACCAGTCCTAATCCTAGCCCCAGTCCTAATCCTAGCCCCAGTCCTAATCCTAGCCCCAATCCTAATCCTAGCCCCAATCCTAATCCTAGCCCCAGTCCTAATCCTATCCCCAATCCTAATCCTAGCCCCAATCCTAATCCTAGCACCAGTCCTAATCCTAGCCCCAATCCTAATCCTAGCCCCAATCCTAATCCTAGCCTCAACCCTAGCCTCAACCCTAATCCTAGCCCCAATCCTAATCCTAGCCCCAGTCTTAATCCTAGCCCCAGTCCTAATCCTAGCCCCAATCCAAATCCTAGCCCCAATCCTAATCCTAGTCCCAATCCTAGCCCCAATCCTAATCCTAGCCCCAATCCTAATCCTACTAATCCTAGCCCCAATCCTAATCCTAGCCCCAATCCTAATCCTAGCCGCAATCCTAATCCTAGCCCCAGTCCTAATCCTAGCCCCAATCCTAATCCTAGCCCCAGTCCTAATCCTAGCCCCAATCCTAATCCTAGCCCCAGTCCTAATCCTAGCCCCAATCCTAATCCTAGCACCAGTCCTAATCCTAGCCCCAATCCTAATCCTAGCCCCAATCCTAATCCTAGCCCCAATCCTAATCCTAGCCCCAATCCTAATCCTAGCACCAGTCCTAATCCTAGCCCCAATCCTAATCCTAGCCCCAGTCCTAATCCTAGCCCCAATCCTAATCCTAGCACCAGTCCTAATCTCCTAGTCCCAGTCCTAATCCTAGCCCCAGTCCTAATCCTAGCCCCAGTCCTAATCCTATCCCCAATCCTAATCCTAGCACCAATCCTAATCCTAGCCCCAGTCCTAATCCTATCCCCAATCCTAATCCTAGCCCCAATCCTAATCCTAGCCCCAATCCTAATCCTAGCCTCAATCCTAATCCTAGCCCCAATCCTAATCCTAGCCCCAGTCCTAATCCTATCCCCAATCCTAATCCTAGCCCCAATCCTAATCCTAGCCCCAATCCTAATCCTAGCCCAATCCTAATCCTAGCCCAATCCTAATCCTAGCCCCAATCCTAATCCTAGCCCTAATCCTAATGCTACTAATCCTAGCCCCAATCCTAATCCTAGCCCCAATCCTAATCCTAGCCCCAATCCTAATCCTAACACCAATCCTAATCCTAGCCCCAGTCCTAATCCTAGCCCCAGTCCTAATCCTAGCCCCAATCCTAATCCTAGCAGCACCAGTCCTAATCCTAGCCCCAATCCTAATCCTAGCCCCAATCCTAATCCTAGCCCCAATCCTAATCCTAGCCCCAATCCTAATCCTAGCACCAGTCCTAATCCTAGCCCCAATCCTAATCCTAGCCCCAGTCCTAATCCTAGCCCCAGTCCTAATCCTAGCCCCAATCCTAATCCTAGCCCCAATCCTAATCCCAATCCTAATCCTAGCCCCAATCCTAATCCTAGCCCCAATCCTAATCCCAATCCTAATCCTAGCCCCAATCCTAATCCTAGCCCCAGTCCTAATCCTAGCCCCAGTCCTAATCCTAACCCGTCCTAATCCTAGCACCAGTCCTAATCCTAGCCCATGCCTTAATCCTAACCCGTCCTAATCCTAACCCGTCCTAATCCTAACCCGTCCTAATCCTAGCCTGAATCATAATCCTAGCCCCAGTCCTAATCCTAACCCATCCTAATCTTAGCCCTTGTCCTAACTCTAGCATTAACCACACTCTGTCGCCACCCCCTACTCCCAGCCTCTCCATTCATCGTTGCTAAGCACAGCTTTCATGGCCTATCATGTACAAGCAGAACTTCTAAGCAATTACAATGACACAATACAGAAAGCACATTGTTAAGTTTCTGCTTTCTATCCGGTGGCTTCTACTACTGCGGTAGATAGGATTGTTTTACTTCTGCTAACATGCCGATCACAATGCATTCCATCTGTGGATTAACTGACTGCATGCATTAGTTGTTGCTCTTGTTGGCTGCTAGCCTCATAGTTTGTATATATATATATATAAATATAAAATATAAAATTCCTGCAAAATTAAACTTGCTTCTCTCCAGGCACAACTATCATGGTACACGTCCACTCATAACAACTCCAGTTCCAAGACACCAAATCTCCCAAACACTAACTCTGTGTAACTGTTTTGTCCACTTGTTCTTAACCAAATTAAATACTTGCAGCTCCACCATGCTAGCACCCAAGAAGTAGGCGGTCAGTTTACTGAGATCACTCTCCTACAAATATTTAGACGTACACAAGCAACCCAGTTTCTATCCGTATCAATAAAATGGTCCCATCCAGGTGGGCATGGATACCAAGTATTGTTACACGCTACAAGGCTAAAAATAGCTGCAGGTGGGCGTCCATAGTGGTTGTACGCATGGGAACTGAAACGCAAAATCTTTGTGGACTGCATGGTGGACAACTGTCGTTTCGAGGATTGATGGTTAAGGGCCTCGAGCCAGATGCCCTCAAGCACTCCAAGGTTCTGAGGTAACATTAGAGCAGCATATACATGGTATATTAGCCGTCTCCAGCTAATACTTAGCCACTCGAGGAGAGCTAATGTTTTGGGGTCACAGATGTTCGAATGGCTCTTGAATGCTGTAATAGTGAAAGAGCAGACTATATGTTATGCTAGATCTATCACGTTAAGTACTTTGCTTCAGCATTTCCTACAGTTAGTTGAAAACCAATTGTTCCAATCTGCCAATGCAAGAACCTTCCTACACCTGCAAATGGAGCTCCAATGAAAGGTAAGGTGACACAATAATGACATTTTCGTGTATTGGGTTGTTGATCACTTCAGTCCATTTTTATTTTTTGGCCGAGGCAGCCAACTGCTCATACACCAGGCGATGCAAGGAGTTGTAAGCCAATGCCTTCCCCAAGACAGCATGCAAGTGCTCCAGTACTCGAAGAATAAATGTCAAAGTTACACACTGTTGCAGAAAACTCCAGAACCTCTTGACGAACTCTCATGGACATGATGTAGATAAAACGACTATTACTCGCTCGACGTTTCGGCTATAGATGCTCTAGCCTTCATCAGGAATAAATATAAGTTCATTATTGAGAACGTCCTTGTACATTGAGAACTTACGCAAAATATCATGTATGTTGTTCTCACACTAAATGTTCCGCAAGTAAACAATAACAATCAATAACAAAAAGAAACGAGGGAGCTCATCCACACCTCGGCATGGTGGGTCCTTCTTGGTGCACGTGGCAGAAAGCTACTCCTCCCACAGCTCTCACTGAAACAGCTTGCTGGCTTCACTGCAAGTGTTGTAATGCCAGGCAACCAATCCAGTGGAGAGAAGGCGGTGCAAGAACCACAGCAAAAATCAAGAGTAGGCTATCAAAATTATGCAGGATGAAGGAATAATGGATAGACTTCTCACATAAAGTAACTTCATATAGACATACCACAAGTATTGATTGATGAAGGAATATGGAGAGACTTCACATAAAGCTATTTCATATAGACATACCACAAGTATTGACCGATGAAGATTCATCCATCCAGGTACAATTTCAAATACTCAACAGATTAAACTCTATCTCTGGATAATAATCGCATACCACTTTTGTTGATCACTGCAGACTTCACAACGTCCATTTTTAGATGTTCTAGATGGCCACGAGTCTGTTACTGGAGGGACCGGGCTATCCAGAGACATCAAGCGAGTATTTGAAATTGCACGTGGATAGAAGAGTATTCACCAATCTACGTGTGAATATGGACAGGAATATGTCAGGGGAGAATGTTGCCAGGAAAGCATCGCACCGCCTCCATGTTGATGGGTGAATCTGAGACTGAGGTTGAACACACAAGGAAAAGAAGCAGTTAGAATCACAAGAGCAGAAAGAGCTCTTTGAGGGAGTAAGAATTGGCCAAACATCGAGAGAAAAACAAAGAATTAAAGAGAAGAAGGTCCTTAGCAACCAAAGTGAGCAGATGGTTACTAGGCAAGGCAGAAGAGGTGACCAATTAGTCACAAATATGCAGAAGAAGAAAACCAGCGCAGGAATTGAAAGAATACCAACAAAACAAATTCAAGAGAAAAAACAGAAAGTTTTTCAATTCCCAGACCACCAGAACAGCTGCAGAATAAATATTACTTTACTTACTTTACTCTGTCGGTAGACAATTTCATCTGAACTGTCCATCTTGAAGAAAAGGGTCGAATTTTGCTGTACACCCAGGAAAGTGCCAGTGGAGAATATTGTGCGTAGGTCTGATCAGCACGTCAAGCTTAACAAGGGATGATGCCAATGGTTAAGGTCAAGGGTGGTTAGTATCTTACAGAAGAAGGTCCAGGTCAGCAATCAAAATGTGTCAAGTGATGACCGGGTAACTGCTAAGTACCTTTCATCCCTCCCTCCCCCTTGCTGACAAGGGGAGGATAAGATAGCATGTGAATCAAGGGGAACATGAGAAGAAGTGCAGTGAATTGTTGTTTGAAGAGAAGACCTCAGAAACTGAAAAGTTACTCAATCACAAAAAAAAATGTCATCAAAGACCAGAACGACAGGACATTTGAACACTCCTCTCCCCTACAAGTTGTACCCTCTCTACGTGTAGACCAGCCACACACCCGCCCACACACCCCACCTAGATCAGCCACACACCCCGCCTAGATCAGCCACACACCCCGCCTAGATCAGCCACACACCCCACCTAGATCAGCCACACACCCCACCTAGATCAGCCACACCCCACCTAGATCAGCCACACACCTGCCTAGATCAGCCACACACCCCACCTAGATCAGCCACACACCCCGCCTAGATCAGCCACACACCCCACCTAGATCAGCCACACACCCCGCCTAGATCAGCCACACACCCACCTAGATCAGCCACACACCCCACCTAGATCAGCCACACACCCCACCGAGATCAGCCACACACCCCACCTAGATCAGCCACACACCCCACCTAGATCAGCCACACACACCCGCCTAGATCAGCCACACACCCCGCCTAGATCAGCCACACACCCCACCTAGATCAGCCACACATCCCACCTAGATCAGCCACACACCCAACCTAGATCTGCCACACATCCCACCTAGATCAGCCACACACCCCACCTAGATCAGCCACACACCCCACCTAGATCAGCCACACATCCCACCTATATCAGCCACACACCCCACCTAGATCAGCCACAACGATTAGCCAAGGTCCACAAGCCCTCTATGCCCCTACACTTACTCCCTCGTCAGTTCTATAAGTATCAGCTCCTATGGTGTGTGAGGAACCTGGCACATTATTGTCTCCCTTGATTGGCACGGCAAACATGTCAAAACACCAAGGAGTGTGGCCGAGGTAGAAGAGCTCAAGATAGGGTCCAGATCACGCATGATCTGGACCCTATCTTGCGTGATCTGGACCCTATCTTGCGTGATCTGGACCCCATCTTGCGTGATCTGGACCCTATCTTGCGTGATCTGGACCCTATCTTGCGTGATCTGGACCCCATCTTGCGTGATCTGGACCCTATCTTGCGTGATCTGGACCAGATCACGCAAGATAAGGTCCAGATCACGAGTTACACTCCTAAGATGTTTCAGCACTGTTCACTAGTGGGCCGGTAGATAAGTCCGTGGAGATGATCAGGAGAAGGTTAGAAGATGATACACTTAATGAAAGGAGACTCCTCAAACCAGAGAATGTTGCCAGAGAATGTTGCCAGAGAATGTTACCAGAGAATGTTGCCAGAGAATGTTGTCAGAGAATGTTGTCAGAGAATGTTACCAGAGAATGTTGTGAGAGAATGTTGTCAGAGAATGTTACCAGAGAATGTTGTCAGAGAATGTTACCAGAGAATGTTGTCAGAGAATGTTGTCAGAGAATGTTGTCAGAGAATGTTGCCAGAGAATGTTGTCAGAGAATGTTGCCAGAGAATGTTGTCAGAGAATGTTGTCAGAGAATGTTGTCAGAGAATGTTGTCAGAGAATGTTGTCAGAGATGTTGTCAGAGAATGTTGTCAGAGAATGTTGCCAGAGAATGTTGCCAGAGAATGTTGCCAGAGAATGTTGCCAGAGAATGTTGCCAGAGAATGTTGCCAGAGAATGTTGTCAGAGAATGTTGCCAGAGAATGTTGTCAGAGAATGTTGTCAGAGAATGTTGCCAGAGAATGTTGCCAGAGAATGTTGCCAGAGAATGTTGCCAGAGAATGTTGTGGAGCTGATTAGTTTGTATGTATTTCCTCTACAGATTTGAAGACTACTTCCCAGTCCATATGGCACTGCAATGTGTCTCCAGTATCCCCTATTGTTAGGCCTGTACATGAAGGATCATGAAGGAGAGAGTATTGACATTGCTAAACACCTCCTTGATGATGGAAGTGCCACATGCACGAGGTACTAGTGTTGCTGAAGGAGCATGCCCTATCATTCACAGACCATATGAATGCCATCAACGACATCGAGGAGATGATAGAAGGCGGGGTGAAGAGTTACTGGAGGTGAACGGAGAAGACAGGAGTAGTGGAGTGGAGGGTACTAGTTATTTTGGACATGATAACTATAACCAATGACGTGGTACCATCAGGACAAGCGTGTGCAGGAAACAGACCCACAGACCAATACCTGAACTCACACTTCCTAGAGCACAAAAGGGGTGTCGTCAGACCTTTGAACTTGTTAGTGATTAGCAGGAGCTGAAAGAGGAGAAGGATTGCAAGGCCTTGATTAATTACTTGGAGGGAGGTTCAGGAGGATGGGGAGGTTCCTGATAGTGCGTGGAGGAGGGAGTTGAAGGTTGTGGTCTCATGTGGGGAGTTCTCATTCAGAACTCCCCTCGAAGCAGAACAGGAAGAACCGGGCAGTCATCCCAAATGTCAGAGACGTGTCCGAGCAGCTGAGAGGAGTCTACTTACACAAACCTTATGACTGTTGCTGGTCCAAAGAACAAGATCCTGAAAGAGAGGGGGTGGGTCCAGTTTAGACATCAAATTATATAACTGAGATGCCCCATGTATCTGAGACTGAAAGAGCCTTCAAAGCTTCAGTGAACATTGGCCCCAGCAGTTCAAATTCAGAGACGTCTAGGCACGTACACATGGATGAGGCAGAACAAAGTGTGAGTATGGAGAAGACTGACATCGTGTTTGTTGAGTGCTTGGGACAAGGCACGAGAGAAGCCATTCACATGCGGTGTTCATAACTCCACCTTGAAAGGGGAGGAGAGCAGTGCAACCTAGCAGAGGTCTGGTCCAACCCCTTTCAGCGATGCATCAGGTACAACCTAGCAGAGGTCTGGTCCAACCCCTTTCAGTGATGCATCAGGGACCGACCGACGACCTCCAGTGACAGCTCATGGTCCCAACGACCTCCAGTGACAGCTCATGGTCCCACGACCTCCAGTGACAGCTCATGGTCCCACGACCTCCAGTGACAGCTCATGGTCCAACGACCTCCAGTGACAGCTCATGGTCCCACGACCTCCAGTGACAGCTCATGGTCCCACGACCTCCAGTGACAGCTCATGGTCCCACGACCTCCAGTCACAGCTCATGGTCCCACGACCTCCAGTGACAGCTCATGGTCCTACGACCTCCAGTGACAGCTCATGGTCCCACGACCTCCAGTGACAGGTCGCGGTCACGATCTTGTGTTCCCGTGACTCTCACCTATAACATCTAGAAGTGGATGTTAGTTATATCTCCTGAAATGAATCTGTCGAGTGTTTCACATTTCACATACCACAAGTAATCACAGGGATTTTTCCTGAACAATACTCCATCCACTCCTCCTGCATGAATCTGCTTGCCACTTGTCCCGCATGAAATACGTGATATGAAACTGTCCATGAAATCCTATTTGAGTAAGATGGTTAAGAGTTCCTCTGCCAGAGAAAGGCGGGTATTTAGAGCAAGCCTGATAGTAGAGTGAGCTTAAAGGTTGAACACAGCTAGCAACATCAAAAATTATTACTAAGCTAGATTTTATAGCTTAGGCCAACTGATAGTTAATACAGCCAAATTAGTGCATGAAGATAGCTAATTAGTGCAATGCCTATAGGTATTTAGTTCCAGCTAATTAGTGCCATAGCTATTTATTATAGCTAATAAGTGTCATGCCTATAGATAATTAGTGCCATCTTACAGCTAACTAGCCAGTGATATGCTTATGCAGCTTACAGCTAATTATGCCATGCAGATAAGCTCATGAGTGCCATATTAAAGCTAGCCTACATAGCATGCTTTGTGCCATGCCTATAGGATAAAAATGTCTACCTATGTGAAACATACCCCCATTGTGCGTACCCCCCTAAAAAACACACAAACAAACAACACAACAAGCGCCCCCCCCCCCCCCCCCCCCCCCCCCCCCCCAAAAAAAACACCCGACTCTGGCGCTTATTGCAGGGAGAGCAGGCTGAGTGGCTGATAATGAAGCCCAAGGTCGTGTTGTAGAATGCTACATACTGATCATCCTGGTGTGTGTACTTCTTTACTACTAGAAGGTACTTACTACTAGAAGGTAAGATGGTTGACTATCAAACTAGATTTAAGTCATTAGCCAGGCACTAATCAGCATCACTAATTAGCTATAAGCCACAATTAATTAGCTATAAGCAGGTACCCTTTAGCAGCATGGTGGTTCTAATTGCATAGCACTAATCAGCTATAAGATTAGCTACTAATTAGCTTAGTTCTAATTAGCTATAAACCCTCCCAGCATAATTATAAGTAACAGTAACTAGCCAAGTTATAAGCATGGTACTAATTAGCTTATAAGTAATTAATCATCATCCTGCCAGTCATCTTTGGACAATTCATTATCCTTCATCATCATTATCCTTCATCATCATTATCCTGCAAGTCATCTTTGGACAATGATAATTTGTCATCATCATCATCCTGAAAGTCATCTTTGGATGATAATTTGTCATCATCATCATCATCCAAGTCATCTTTGGACACTGATAATTTGTCATCATCTTCATCATCCTGCAAGTCATCTTTGGACAATGATAATTTCATCATCATCCAGCAAGTCATCTTTGGACAATGATAATTTCATCATCATCCTGTAAGTCATCTTTGGACAATGATAATTTCATCATCATCCTGCAAATCATCTTTGGATGATAATTTGTCATCATCATCATCATCCAAGTCATCTTTGGACACTGATAATTTGTCATCATCATCTTCATCATCCTGCAAGTCATCTTTGGACAATGATAATTTCATCATCATCCTGCAAGTCATCTTTGGACAATGATAATTTGTCATCATCATCATCATTTTCATCCTGCAAGTCATCTTTGGACGATGATAATTTGTCATCATCATCATCATCATGCAAGTCATCTTTGGACAAGTCTTCATCATCATCATCCTGCAAGTCATCTTTGGACAATGATAATTTCATCATCATCCTCAAGTCATCTTAGGACAATGATAATTTGTCCTCCTCATCATCATCCTGCAAGTAATCTTTGGACAATGATAATTTCATCATCATCCTCAAGTCATCTTTGGACAATGATAATTTGTCATCATCATCATCCTGCAAGTCATCTTTGGACAATGATAATTTGTCATATCATCATCATCATCCAAGTCATCTTAGGACAATGATAATTTGTCATCATCATCATCCTGCAAGTCATCTTTGGACAATGATAATTTCATCATCATCCTTCATTTGTCATCATCATCTTCATCATCATCCTGCAAGTCATCTTTGGACAATGATAATTTGTCATCATCATCTCTAAAATATGCATATTTTAGAGGTGAAGGATTGTTGAAGTATGTGTGGGCTATAGCAATGGATCAACCTTGTCTTGTCCTTTCTTATATTTTTAACTTTTCTAAATTTTAATACTGTTATCCACTTACTTTTGTTATGACTCACAGCTATAAACCCCCGACTCACAGCTCACCAAGCTATAAACCCCCGACTCATAGCTCACCAAGCTATAAACCCCCGACTCACAGCTCACCAAGCTATAAACCCCCGACTCACAACTCACCAAGCTATAAACCCCCGACTCATAGCTCACCAAGCTATTAACCCCCCGACTCACAACTCACCAAGCTATAAACCCCCGACTCATAGCTCACCAAGCTATAAACCCCCGACTCATAGCTCACCAAGCTATAAATAAACCCCCCGACTCACAGCTCACCAAGCTATAAACCCCTGACTCATAGCTCACCAAGCTATAAATAACCCCCCCGACTCTCAACTCACCAAGCTATAAACCCCCGACTCACAGCTCACCAAGCTATAAACCCCTGACTCATAGCTCACCAAGCTATAAATAAACCCCCCGACTCACAGCTCACCAAGCTATAAACCCCCGACTCATAGCTCACCAAGCTATAAATAAAAAACCCGACTCACAGCTCACCAAGCTATAAACCCCCGACTCATAGCTCACCAAGCTATAAATAAACCCCCCGACTCACAGATCTCACCAAGCTATAAACCCCCGACTCAAAGTTCACCAAGCTATAAACCCCCCGACTCTCAACTCACCAAGCTATAAACCCCCGACTCACAGCTCACCAAGCTATAAACCCCTGACTCATAGCTCACCAAGCTATAAATAAACCCCCCGACTCACAGCTCACCAAGCTATAAACCCCCGACTCATATGTAGCTCACCAAGCTATAAATAAACCCCCCGACTCACAGCTCACCAAGCTATAAACGCCCGACTCAAAGTTCACCAAGCTATAAACCCCCCGACTCTCAACTCACCAAGCTATAAACCCCCGACTCACAGCTCACCAAGCTATAAACCCCCGACTCAAAGTTCACCAAGCTATAAACCCCCGACTTACAGTTCACCAAGCTATATTCTTCCACTTCTACCATAATATACCTGCTTTGATCATGTGACCACTGCTTGTGATCATGTGACCAACCTAAAGACCTGTCCACACTGCATGCACAAATGAACTTGTTTCACCTGTTCACACTGCATTCAAGTCAAACTCCGAACGTGTTGAGTCAAAATAGGTGGTTCGGCTGGCGCTCAAAATCCAGCTGTCATGTGATACGTGCATGTGTGAGTTTAAGTGGTCGAGCTGGGAGCCTGTGGATGGAGTGCGTAAGAGACAGAAGTTCTAGCTAGTGTGGGGTGAGAGAAAGAGCATCCAGAGAATGCAGGATTCGGTTTCCAGGAACGAACAGGTCATTCTGTAAGTCCATCCCCAAGAGATTATTGGAGCTACGAGAGGACCTGGCAATAGTGCACAACCAAAATCAAGAACTTGTGCACAGATACGGAAAGATCAGCGTAGCCGGCGCTGGACAAGCTTGTGTGTTTTTGTCAAGTATGCGGAGATGTTCTATACTAACCTTTGAAGAATAATTGCAATGTTACATGGTAGACAAAGGACTGGAACAGATGAGGTGTGCATGTATAGACAACATTTACAGAAAATAGCTGCTCTTATACTTCCAACATTATGTAGGAAGCAGAGGGAACAATGTGCCTCAGCAGACACAGCTGCCATCATTAATGAATGAGCAATGTTTAAGTTCAATGGAGGATAATGAATGAGGGAGTGATGTTGGAGGCTTAGCTGGGAGAAAAAGAGAAGGCGACATGAGGTGGAGCTGGAAGAGACAAGACGGGCCGAAGCAAGCAAACATGAAGAGAAAATGAACCAGACATGCTCAGTTTCTGCAACAGGTAAGGAGTTCCTCTGTTCAACCTTCCTCCCCTCTCCACATGCCCATGGCAACCACTCAATTTGAGAGCCATGCACGGTAGCAAACATTCTTTTCCCCCAAATCTGTTTTGAATGTGAGCAGGAATAGTTCGATGACTAAACAGAATTTTCAATCGAAGGATGTTTGAAACGTCGGCTTCGAAAAACCAAAAAGCTGATTTAAAGATAAATATCTTAAATGTACGCATGCCAAAATATTATTGTTTGTTTCATGCGTTCTCCTGCATCTTCCTCCTCTCAACAGCCAGAGTCCTATGAAGGTGGACATATTCATTATAACCCATGCAACAATTAATTAAAAGTGTGGTTAAGCATGTGACTAATGCATGATTAACACATAAATACAACATGTGTGGATCCACTATTGTGGCCTAGCCTAATGCCAGTGTGGACAGGATTTATCCAGATCCTAATCTGTTCCAAAGACCTATATAGGAACCAGCTTATGTGTGTATGTGCAGTGTGGACAAGCCTTAAGACTTCACCACTTGCTACACAGGAACCAGCTTATGTGTGTATGTGTGCAGGTGGACAAGCCTTAAGACTTCACCACTTACTATACAGGAACCAGCTTATGTGTGTGTGTGTGCAGGTGGACAAGCCTTAAGACTTCACTACTTACTATACAGGAACCAGCTTATGTGTGTGTATGTGCAGGTGGACAAGCCTTAAGACTTCACCACTTGCTATATATGAACCAGCTTATGTGTGTGTGTGTGTGTGTGTGCAGGTGGACAAGCCTTAAGACTTCACCACTTGCTATACAGGAACCAGCTTATGTGTGTGTATGTGCAGGTGGACAAGCCTTAAGACTTCACCACTTGCTATAGAGGAACCAGCTTATGTGTGTGTATGTGCAGGTGGACAAGCCTTAAGACTTCACGTACTTGCTATACAGGAACCAGCTTATGTGTGTGTGTGTGTGCAGGTGGACAAGCCTTAAGACTTCACCACTTGCTATATATGAACCAGCTTATGTGTGTGTGTGTGTGCAGGTGGACAAGCCTTAAGACTTCACCACTTGCTATACAGGAACCAGCTTATGTGTGTGTATGTGCAGGTGGACAAGCCTTAAGACTTCACCACTTGCTATACAGGAACCAGCTTATGTGTGTGTATGTGCAGGTGGACAAGCCTTAAAACTTCACCACTTGCTATATATGAACCAGCTTATGTGTGTGTGTGTGTGGGTGCAGGTGGACAAGCCTTAAGACGTCACCACTTGCTATAGAGGAACCAGCTTATGTGTGTGTATGTGCAGGTGGACAAGCCTTAAGACTTCACCACTTGCTATAGAGGAACCAGCTTATGTGTGTGTATGTGCAGGTGGACAAGCCTTAAGACTTCACTACTTGCTATACAGGAACCAGCTTATGTGTGTGTATGTGCAGGTGGACAAGCCTTAAGACTTCACCACTTACTATACAGGAACCAGCTTATGTGTGTATGTGTGTGTGTGCAGGTGGACAAGCCTTAAGACGTCACCACTTGCTATACAGGAACCAGCTTATGTGTGTGTGTGTGTGTGTGTGTGTAGGTGGACAAGCCTTAAGACTTCACTACTTGCTATACAGGAACCAGCTTATGTGTGTGTATGTGCAGGTGGACAAGCCTTAAGACTTCACCACTTGCTATAGAGGAACCAGCTTATGTGTGTGTATGTGCAGGTGGACAAGCCTTAAGACTTCACTACTTGCTATACAGGAACCAGCTTATGTGTGTGTATGTGCAGGTGGACAAGCCTTAAGACTTCACCACTTGCTATAGAGGAACCAGCTTATGTGTGTGTATGTGCAGGTGGACAAGCCTTAAGACTTCACCACCTGCTATAGAGGAACCAGCTTATGTGTGTGTGTGTGTGCAGTGTGTTCAGGCCTGAAGCCACCAAGCCAGCCATCAAAATGTGCCACTACACAGCATATAACATATGCTATACGGTGAATCACCTTCAGGATTCTAAATAAGGCAAGCAGCACCGTAGAACACATGCACCCAACAAGGAAGATGCTATCTCATCATGAGTCAGCACTGATAATCCACTCACAATAGGCAGCATGCATTACATCATAGGTTATGCAGTTCTAAATATACATCAAAGGATCAGAACGGCAGTACGGTCATGTCAAGTGTTGGTACAAACTGTGTGCACTGACAAACTTGCACTCTCACTATCTCTGGGTTGGTGGAGACCTCTTGGGCACTTGCTCAACTACTGACTTGGACGGAGACCTACACACATGTACAAGAAAGCAATGTCAACTTCAATACTTGACACTCCAGTTAACCTCTAGCTACATGCATCACGCTACATGTAAAGGGTGGAGTTAACCTCTAGCTACATGCATCACGCTGCATGTAAAGGGTGGAGTTAACCTCTAGCTACATGCATCACGCTGCATGTAAAGGGTGGAGTTAACCTCCAGCTACATGCATCACGCTACATGTAAAGGGTGGAGTTAACCTCTAGCTACATGCATCACGCTGCATGTAAAGGGTGGAGTTAACCTCTAGCTACATGCATCACGCTACATGTAAAGGGTGGAGTTAACCTCCAGCTACATGCATCACGCTGCATGTAAAGGGTGGAGTTAACCTCTAGCTACATGCATCACGCTGTACATGTAAAGGGTGGAGTTAACCTCCAGCTACATGCATCACGCTGCATGTAAAGGGTGGAGTTAACCTCTAGCTACATGCATCACGCTGCATGTAAAGGGTGGAGTTAACCTCCAGCTACATGCATCACGCTGCATGTAAAGGGTGGAGTTAACCTCTAGCTACATGCATCACGCTGCATGTAAAGGGTGGAGTTAACCTCTAGCTACATGCATCACGCTACATGTAAAGGGTGGAGTTAACCTCTAGCTACATGCATCACGCTGCATGTAAAGGGTGGAGTTAACCTCCAGATACATGCATCACACTGCATGTAAAGGGTGGAGTTAACCTCTAGCTACATGCATCACGCTGCATGTAAAGGGTGGAGGAGAACTTATTAAATATGCTGAGGGTGCGGATATATCTCGCATGCCAGCCATACACACTACAGGGTGGACATATTTCAAGGGAGTAAACTTTGTGGTTACCACTGGCACAGTTTTGTATATACACAAAAATGTAATCTGTGAATGCTACCCGACATCAGTGTGTGCATGCAGGTGTGTGTGTGCATGCGTGTGTGTGTGTGTGTGTGTGCTTGTGTCTGTGTGTGCTTGTGTCTGTGTGTGCTTGTGTCTGTGTGTGCTTGTGTCTGTGTGTGTGTGCTTGTGTCTGTGCATGTGTGTGTGTGTGTGTGTGTTAAAGCTTCCTCAAAAGTTAATGTCTAATGAAGGCATATTCATATCCGCAAAAGTTTACTCCTTCAAAACATGCTTGCTAATGCATTATTTCTGAAAGGTACTGCTCCCAGCCACATGCCCACCAAAGCAAGTCTGCTAGAATAGCATGTGATGTGATTCCTGGTCAGCGTTCCTACTGTACGCACCAGAGGAACTCACTGGAAATAATACAACTCTCTTGCACACCAGAGAAAATAATACAACTCTCTTCAGAACTCTCTTGCACTCCAGAGAAAATAATACAACTCTCTTGCACACCAGAGAAAATAATACAACTCTCTTCAGAGAAAATAATACAACTCTCTTCAGAGAAAATAATACAACTCTCTTGCAAACCAGAGAAAATAATATGAACACCAGAGAAAATAATGCAACTCTCTTGAGAGAAAATAATACAACTCTCTTGCACACCAGAGAAAATAATACAACTCTCTTCAGAGAAAATAATAAAACTCTCTTGCACACCAGAGAAAATAATGCAACTCTCTTGAGAGAAAATAATACAACTCTCTTCAGAGAAAATAATACAACTCTCTTGCACACCAGAGAAAATAATACAACTCTCTTGAGAGAAAATAATACAACTCTCTTGAGAGAAAATAATGCAACTTTCTTGCACACCAGAGAAAATAATACAACTCTCTTCAGAGAAAATAATACAACTCTCTTTAGAGAAAATAATAGAACTCTCTTGCACACCAGATAAAATAATACAACTCTCTCAGAGAAAATAATACAACTCTCTTGCACTCCAGAGAAAATAATACAACTCTCTTGAGAGAAAATAATACAACTCACTTTAGAGAAAATAATACAACTCTCTTCAGAGAAAATAATACAACTCTCTTTAGAGAAAATAATACAACTCTCTTGCACACCAGAGAAAATAATACAACTCTATTGAGAGAAAATAATACACAACTCTCTTGCACTCCAGAGAAAATAATACAACTCTCTTGTACACCAGAGAAAATAATACAACTCTCTTTAGAGAAAATAATACAACTCTCTTCAGAGAAAATAATACAACTATCTTGCACACCGGAGAAAATAATATAACTCTCTTCAGAGAAAATAATACAACTCTCTTGAGAGAAAATAATGCAACTCTCTTGCACACCAGAGAAAATAATACAACTCTCTTGCACACCAGAGAAAATAATACAACTCTCTTGCACACCAGAGAAAATAATACAACTCTCTTGCACATCAGAGAAAATAATACAACTCTCTTGAGAGAAAATAATGCAACTCTCTTGCACACCAGAGACACACCAGAGAAAATAATACAACTCTCTTCAGAGAAAATAATACAACTCTCTTGCACACCAGAGAAAATAATACAACTCTCTTTAGAGGAAATAATACAACTCTCTTCAGAGAAAATAATACAACTCTCTTGCACACCAAGGAAAATAATACAACTCTCTTCAGAGAAAATAATACAACTCTCTTCAGAGAAAATAATACAACTCTCTTGCACACCAGAGAAAATAATACAACTCTCTTGCACACCAGAGAAAATAATACAACTCTCTTGAGAGAAAATAATACAACTCTCTTGCACTCCAGAGAAAATAATACAACTCTCTTGTACACCAGAGAAAATAATACAACTCTCTTGCACACCAGAGAAAATAATACAACTCTCTTCAGAGAAAATAATACAACTCTCTTGCACACCAGAGAAAATAATATAACTCTCTTCAGAGAAAATAATACAACTCTCTTCAGAGAAAATAATACAACTCTCTTGCACACCAGAGAAAATAATACAACTCTCTTGCACACCAGAGAAAATAATACAACTCTCTTGTACACCAAAGAAAATAATACAACTCTCTTTAGAGAAAATAATACAACTCTCTTCAGAGAAAATAATACAACTCTCTTGCACACCAGAGAAAATAATACAACTCTCTTCAGAGAAAATAATACAACTCTCTTGCACACCAGAGAAAATAATACAACTCTCTTCAGAGAAAATAAAACAACTCTCTTGCACACCAGGGAAAATAATACAACTCTCTTCAGAGAAAATAATACAACTCTCTTGAGAGAAAATAATACAACTCTCTTGCACACCAGAGAAAATAATACAACTCTCTTGAGAGAAAATAATACAACTCTCTTGCACTCCAGAGAAAATAATACAACTCTCTTGTACACCAGAGAAAATAATACAACTCTCTTGCACACCAGAGAAAATAATACAACTCTCTTGAGAGAAAATAATACAACTCTCTTGCACTCCAGAGAAAATAATACAACTCTCTTGTACACCAGAGAAAATAATACAACTCTCTTGCACACCAGAGAAAATAATACAACTCTCTTCAGAGAAAATAATACAACTCTCTTGCACACCAGGGAAAATAATACAACTCTCTTCAGAGAAAATAATACAACTCTCTTGAGAGAAAATAATGCAACTCTCTTGCACACCAGAGAAAATAATACAACTCTCTTGCACACCAGAGAAAATAATACAACTCTCTTGCACACCAGAGAAAATAATACAACTCTCTTGCACTCCAGAGAAAATAATACAACTCTCTTGTACACCAGAGAAAATATTACAATGCACACCAGAGAAAATAATAAAACTCTCTTCAGAGAAAATAATACAACTCTCTTCAGAGAAAATAATACAACTCTCTTGCACTCCAGAGAAAATAATACAACTTTCTTGCACACCAGAGAAAATAATACAACTTTCTTGCACACCAGAGAAAATAATACAACTCTCTTGCACTCCAGAGAAAATAATACAACTCTCTTCAGAGTACAACTCGCTTCAGAGAAAATAATGCAACTCTCTTGCACACCCGAGAAAATAATACAACTCTCTTCAGAGAAAATAATACAACTCCCTTGCACTCCAGAGAAAATAATACAACTCTCTTGCAAGACTAATCAACATTATAACAAAACAAAACAAATTGTTTTCATCATACGAAGATAAAATGGAGAGAATGTCTTCAATCCAGTGCTGCAGATTCCCATGCTGAGTGTTAGGGATGTTGTCCAGTTTAACTTCTCGGAGGACGGCCTCTCCCTTTAGCTCTCTAAATAGAGCGATGTTAGCCTTGCAATCAGTAACACCGTTGAGAAGCACACCAATAGCCCACTGTAGCACATCCCCATCTGAACAATGACGGACGAGATCTACGGGGAAGGGAAAGGAAGGGAGGAGGGGGGGAGGGGGTTTGTCCTTGCTCTAAACTGCTGTGATTCAAATTGCTAATTTCCTCAAATGTTTACCGAGGGTTAAAATGGCTTCAGGCATCCTAACTGAGCGAACATTAAACAGGGGTAAACACAATTCTAGAGTGTGCCAATTAATCCCAAACCCAAGCAGGCTATAGGCATGCGCAAGCTCATTTAGCCTCACACAACAGCTCCTCCCAGTCACTGTTGAGCTCAAGTCAATAAATGCTAGCACAAAGAAATTAAATATAGTGAGAGAAAATAAGGACTAGGTCCCGAACTAAGTTGGAAATAAAGCTTGCCAGTCCTCAGACATCAACTTCAGTTCCGTTAAGTTTCCAGTTCTTCATCATCATTGTTGAGGTCCAAGAAAGGGTCGCTAGAATCCTGACGCTCTTGATTTTCCTGCTTGGAAGTGAGCTCAGCAATTTGTGGGCGGCTTCAGCTGCCACTTCTCCCTGCTTTAGGCAGTGAATTTTCCCATCTTCACTGCCATACTTCTGACGTTTTCAACTGTCAGCTTGGAATTATGCATGCGCGATACCCGATACCTGCACACATTGTGAATACCATTCGAGGCAAACACTATTATTCATGACCTCTAATGGGGCAAACACTATTGGAGAACGAATACCATTCAAGGAAATATGGCATTTACAAGTATATATATATATAGTAGTATTCTTTTGATTAGAGAGCTACTTGTTATACTACTGTAAAAAAAATTAACTCGATTCTTTCCCAGAGTTATATACTGAATACCCCAAGTAGTTCCTGAATATCATCTTATACCATTTACACTCAAACTCCCCTCATCGACACACTACATCCAGGCACGTCTGTCTACCAGACACCTTTGCATTGCATAATTGCGTCATGTGTGTCGCACGCAGTCCTTGAGCTCGCAGAAGCCTGACCCATTTAAACAGTAGTAATAGTCCAATTTCTTGTCGACAAGAGAGCGACTCTTGCTTAGATGCTAGCTACATGTCGTTTCTCGTTTGTAGCTTGTCCTGAAGATGTTGCTACTAGAACAATCTGGAAGGCTGCCAGCAACAGTGATGAGGAGAGCGAAGGGAAGGTGGCCGGGGAAGACCACAGCTACAGTCAAACCCGGGGAAGTTTTCAATGCCCTTACTGCTATGGCTTGAAATCTCCTTCTTGTGAAAAAATGGTGCAACACTACAGCTCGGATGAGGTAGGAATCCTGAGGAAAACCACAATCATTTCTTTCTTTAGTGAGCGTGTTCCCATTTTCAGCTAGTGTTCACGTGCAGTATGTGTGCACTCAATTTTTAGGGACACCAACAACTCAAGGCAAATCATCAAGATGTGGGACGTTCCCAGATGCATCTGTTTCTGAGTTATGGGCAGTGCCTGGTCCCAAGCTGCCCGGGTAAGGGAAGTTCGAGTGTACCAGGTTAATATCCAGGAACGAAATATTTGCAGATGGCGACTAGCAGAGGAATTTACGGGGAAATATTCATGGAATTTGCATACACATTTAGTGGCTATTCTTGGATTTGATCCAACCACAAAAACCACAAATATTTAACTCATCAAAACTCTACAATTGTTTGTTGGACTATCGTGGGGCCAATTGTTTTGTGGTGTACTTCAGTTAGCCTGAACAATCATCCTAAAAAAGTATTCCATGTTGCGTTCTCCCACCATGCTGAAGCTGAAGGATGGAGGAGTTTGCATGGGACTGCTGTAGACCCAATGGTTTGGGGGAAATGACTGAAAATTGACTTAATCACGGAATCTAAAATGTAGTGTTCCGTGGTAGACTGGTACCTCTCCCTTAGTCCTCCAAGGTCCAAATCCATTTGTACACCTAAATATAGCCTGACACAAGCCTTGATGATATGGTTTTGCTGACCATAACACAAGCCTTGATGATATGGTGTAGCCAACCATAACACAAGCCTTGATGATATGGTGTAGCCAACCATAACACAAGCAATGGTTTAGTGGCCTGGTAATGGTTTAGTGGCCTGGTAATGGTTTAGTGGCCTGGTAATGGTTTAGTGGCCCGGTAATGGTTTAGTGGCCTGGTAATGGTTTAGTGGCCTGGTAATGGTTTAGTGGCCCGGTAATGGTTTAGTGGCCTGGTAATGGTTTAGTGACCTGGTAATGGTTTAGTGGCCTGGTAATGGTTTAGTGGCCCAGTAATGGTGTAGTGGCCTGGTAATAGTTTTAGTTTAGTGTGGTTTAGTGGCCCAGTAATGGTTTAGTGGCCCGGTAATGGTTTAGTGGCCTGGTAATGGTTTAGTGACCTGGTAATGGTTTAGTGGCCTGGTAATGGTTTAGTGGCCCAGTAATGGTGTAGTGGCCTGGTAATAGTTTTAGTTTAGTGTGGTTTAGTGGCCCAGTAATGGTTTAGTGGCCTGGTAATGGTTTAGTGGCCCAGTAATGGTTTAGTGGCCCGGTAATGGTTTAGTGGCCCGGTAATGGTTTAGTGGCCCGGTAATGGTTTAGTGGCCTGGTAATGGTTTAGTGGCCTGGTAATGGTTTAGTGGCCTGGTAATGGTTTAGTGGCCTGGTAATGGTTTAGTGGCCTGGTAATGGTTTAGTGGCCTGGTAATGGTTTAGTGGCCTGGTAATCGTTTAGTGGCCTTGTAATGGTTTAGTAGCCTGGTAATGGTTTAGTGGCCCTGTAATGGTTTAGTAGCAGTGTTAGGGCAGGATAAGATAGGGTGTTCTCAGGGGAAAAGGAGAGGAATATAATGAAGACTCTTAAAATTCCTGACTAGACTGGGCCTCTTGACTGGCTCCCTTAAATAAGCTACCAGTCAAGCCTATTCAGGGATGGTCAAGTCCATAACAAGTCTGATGTCATTAGCACTTAGTGTGTATTTTAATTACTCTCTGTTAGTAGGTAAGTCTTATGGCATGATCACTTATTAGTGTGTATTCTCTCCAAGTAGGTAAGTCTGATGTCATTAGCACTTAGTGTGTGCATCCTAATTACTCTGAATCTCTATCCATATTAAGTTGTGTTCAAGAGTTGTGGGGGTCTGGTTGGGGATCTCCAAAACCTGGTAATGGTTTGGTACCCTGATAATGGTAGATATTTATAAGCTGTGGCTTAACTATGATTTTGGTTATAGAAAAATTAAAAGTAGACTACTAAATTTAATGAGTTTTGGTAACCGCGCCTCCATAAAGGGGTTCTACTGCATTCCAATTAGCACACATTAGACATTACACTATGTGTGGTTGATACAGTATCGCAGCTCATGATGAACTGTCGACTCCACTCCATCACTGGATTCTGGGGTGGAATGAAAAACCAATTCCCAAATCTCTCTGCAATAGCTTCAGATGCTATTTGGATGGCAGTGGCCATGGAATGCATTCTTGCAGTATGAGCAGATGCTAAATGATGGAAAATCCAGTTTGACAGAATACAAAGAAACTTGTCATGTCATAGTGCAATAAGTAGTTTCTACAAGACATTTTAGGTAAGTAGTTTCTATAAGATAAGTAGTTTCTACGTGTTAATTGCTGCCTGTAATTATCTACATGGAATATCTTTTAAAAATCTGCCAATGATATTGAGGAAAAGCTATAATGGAAAGTGACTTTTTTTTAATGGAAAATCATGTCTACTGCCTGTATTGGCGGCTAGCATGTATACAAGCAGAGCAGAGAAGGTGCACCAATCAGTTGTGTGGAATCACTCCTCATCCATACCTCACAAATACCTACTGCGGGAAGCAATGAAGACAGTGACCTGTAGCAGCGGTCCACTTCTTTACTAGGAAGTACTTCATGGAAACTCAGGCTTAGAGTGTAATAGTCCAAGGATGGTAACTCAGGCTCAGAGTGTAATAGTTCAGGATGGTAACTCAGGCTCAGAGTGTAATGGTGACTCAGGCTCAGAGTGTAATAGTTCAGGATGGTAACTCAGGCTCAGAGTGTAATAGTTCAGGATGGTAACTCAGGCTCAGAGTGTAATAGTTCAGGATGGTAACTCAGGCTCAGAGTGTAATAGTCCAAGGATGGTAACTCAGGCTCAGAGTGTAATAGTTCAGGATGGTAACTCAGGCTCAGAGTGTAATGGTGACTCAGGCTCAGAGTGTAATAGTTCAGGATGGTAACTCAGGCTCAGAGTGTAATAGTTCAGGATGGTAACTCAGGCTCAGAGTGTAATAGTTCAGGATGGTAACTCAGGCTCAGAGTGTAATAGTTCAGGATGGTAACTCAGGCTCAGAGTGTAATAGTCCAAGGATGGTAACTCAGGCTCAGAAGTGTAATAGTTCAGGATGGTAACTCAGGCTCAGAGTGTAATAGTTCAGGATGGTAACTCAGGCTCAGAGTGTAATAGTTCAGGATGGTAACTCAGGCTCAGAGTGTAATAGTCCAAGGATGGTAACTCGGGCTCAGAGTGTAATAGTTCAGGATGGTAACTCAGGCTCAGAGTGTAATAGTTCAGGATGGTAACTCGGGCTCAGAGTGTAATAGTTCAGGATGGTAACTCAGGCTCAGAGTGTAATAGTTCAGGATGGTAACTAAGGCTCAGAATGTAATAGTTCAGGATGGTAACTCAGGCTCAGAGTGTAATAGTTCAGGATGGTAACTCAGGCTCAGAAGTGTAATACTTCAGGATGGTAACTCAGGCTCAGAGTGTAATAGTCCAGGGATGGTGACTCAGGCTCAGAAGTGTAATACTTCAGGATGGTAACTCAGGCTCAGAGTGTAATGGTGACTCAGGCTCAGAGTGTAATAGTTCAGGATGGTAACTCAGGCTCAGAGTGTAATAGTTCAGGATGGTAACTCAGGCTCAGAGTGTAATAGTTCAGGATGGTAACTCAGGCTCAGAGTGTAATAGTTCAGGATGGTAACTCAGGCTCAGAGTGTAATAGTCCAAGGATGGTAACTCAGGCTCAGAAGTGTAATAGTTCAGGATGGTAACTCAGGCTCAGAGTGTAATAGTTCAGGATGGTAACTCAGGCTCAGAGTGTAATAGTCCAAGGATGGTAACTCAGGCTCAGAGTGTAATAGTTCAGGATGGTAACTCAGGCTCAGAGTGTAATAGTTCAGGATGGTAACTCAGGCTCAGAGTGTAATAGTTCAGGATGGTAACTCAGGCTCAGAGTGTAATAGTCCAAGGATGGTAACTCAGGCTCAGAAGTGTAATAGTTCAGGATGGTAACTCAGGCTCAGAGTGTAATAGTTCAGGATGGTAACTCAGGCTCAGAGTGTAATAGTTCAGGATGGTGACTCAGGCTCAGAGTGTAATAGTCCAAGGATGGTAACTCGGGCTCAGAGTGTAATAGTTCAGGATGGTAACTCAGGCTCAGAGTATAATAGTTCAGGATGGTAACTCAGGCTCAGAGTGTAATAGTTCAGATGGTAACTCAGGCTCAGAGTGTAATAGTTCAGGATGGTAACTCAGGCTCAGAGTGTAATAGTTCAGGATGGTAACTCGGGCTCAGAGTGTAATAGTTCAGGATGGTAACTCAGGCTCAGAGTGTAATAGTTCAGGATGGTAACTCAGGCTCAGAAGTGTAATACTTCAGGATGGTAACTCAGGCTCAGAGTGTAATAGTCCAGGGATGGTGACTCAGGCTCAGAAGTGTAATACTTCAGGATGGTAACTCAGGCTCAGAGTGTAATGGTGACTCAGGCTCAGAGTGTAATAGTTCAGGATGGTAACTCAGGCTCAGAGTGTAATATTTCAGGATGGTAACTCAGGCTCAGAGTGTAATAGTTCAGGATGGTAACTCAGGCTCAGAGTGTAATAGTTCAGGATGGTAACTCAGGCTCAGAGTGTAATAGTCCAAGGATGGTAACTCAGGCTCAGAAGTGTAATAGTTCAGGATGGTAACTCAGGCTCAGAGTGTAATAGTTCAGGATGGTAACTCAGGCTCAGAGTGTAATAGTTCAGGATGTAACTCAGGCTCAGAGTGTAATAGTTCAGGATGGTAACTCAGGCTCAGAGTGTAATAGTCCAAGGATGGTAACTCAGGCTCAGAAGTGTAATAGTTCAGGATGGTAACTCAGGCTCAGAGTGTAATAGTTCAGGATGGTAACTCAGGCTCAGAGTGTAATAGTTCAGGATGGTAACTCAGGCTCAGAGTGTAATAGTCCAAGGATGGTAACTCGGGCTCAGAGTGTAATAGTTCAGGATGGTAACTCAGGCTCAGAGTGTAATAGTTCAGTGGTAACTCAGGCTCAGAGTGTAATAGTTCAGGATGGTAACTCAGGCTCAGAGTGTAATAGTTCAGGATGGTAACTCAGGCTCAGAGTGTAATAGTCCAAGGATGGTAACTCAGGCTCAGAGTGTAATAGTTCAGGATGGTAACTCAGGCTCAGAGTGTAATAGTTCAGGATGGTAACTAAGGCTCAGAGTGTAATAGTTCAGGATGGTAACTCAGGCTCAGAGTGTAATAGTTCAGGATGGTAACTCGGGCTCAGAGTGTAATAGTTCAGGATGGTAACTAAGGCTCAGAGTGTAATAGTTCAGGATGGTAACTCGGCTCAGAGTGTAATAGTTCAGGATGGTAGATGGTAACTCAGGCTCAGAGTGCAATAGTCCAGGATGGTAACTCGGGCTCAGAGTGTAATAGTCCAAGGATGGTAACTCAGGCTCAGAGTGTAATAGTTCATGGAGGTCCTAAGGAACAGTAGCGACAAGTTTCTAACTCAATGCGACCACAGATATCCTCTTTTTGTTATGTTCCAATAACTCACCCCCTACATTCATTGTTATCTCATCCCACAATAATTATTAACATCAAAATAACCCCCCGCTACATGCATATATATACCAACAGTGACTCTATATACAACTCACTCCTCTAAATATATTATACACAACTTCACATCCACTTCTATATAAAACTTAAGAAAACCCTTCTCTTATTTTTACCTAGGGCAACTTTAATAGCTCCTTTCCTTCCAATGTCCTCCTTTAGGGACTTGGCTAAGATGAGGTTCACTAGAGCTCCCAGCGCTTGCAGCAATACCTCCTTTTCTGGGCACTGCGCCAGCTACAATGAGTGGCCGGAGTATAAATGTGAGGACAAGCAGTTATTGCAATAGATGCAGTTCATGTGAAGAGAAGTGATATTCTAACCAGATTGACAATGTGAGTACAAAAGACACCTCCTCTAATCATGTCATACCAGATTAACAATGTGAGGACAAAGGACACCTCCTCTAATCATGTCATACCAGATTGACAATGTGAGGACAAGACACCTCCTCTAATCATGTCATACCAGATTGACAATGTGAGGACAAAAGACACCTCCTCTAATCATGTCATACCAGATTGACAATGTGAGGACAAGACACCTCCTCTAATCATGTCATACCAGATTAACAATGAGGACAAGACACCTCCTCTAATCATGTCATACCAGATTGACAATGTGAGGACAAAAGACACCTCCTCTAATCATGTCATACCAGATTGACAATGTTAGGACAAAAGACACCTCCTCTAATCATGTCATTGACAATGTGAGTACTCTAATCATGTCATACCAGATTGACAATGTGAGTACAAAAGACACCTCCTCTAATCATGTCATTGACAATGTGAGTACAAAAGACACCTCCTCTAATCATGTCATACCAGATTGACAATGTGAGGACAAAAGACACCTCCTCTAATCATGTCATACCAGATTGACAATGTGAGGACAAGACACCTCCTCTAATCATGTCATACCAGATTGACAATGTGAGGACAAGACACCTCTAATCATGTCATACCAGATTGACAATGTGAGGACAAAAGACACCTCCTCTAATCATGTCATACCAGATTGACAATGTGAGGACAAAAGACACCTCCTCTAATCATGTCATACCAGATTGACAATGTGAGGACAAGACACCTCCTCTAATCATGTCATACCAGATTGACAATGTGAGGACAAGACACCTCTAATCATGTCATACCAGATTGACAATGTGAGTACAAAAGACACCTCCTCTAATCATGTCATACCAGATTGACAATGTGAGGACAAGACACCTCCTCTAATCATGTCATACCAGATTGACTGTGAGGACAAAAGACACCTCCTCTAATCATGTCATACCAGATTGACAATGTGAGGACAAAAGACACCTCCTCTAATCATGTCATACCAGATTGACAATGTGAGGACAAAAGACACCTCCTCTAATCATGTCATTGACAATGTGAGTACTCTAATCATGTCGTACCAGATTGACAATGTGAGTACAAAAGACACCTCCTCTAATCATGTCATTGACAATGTGAGTACAAAAGACACCTCCTCTAATCATGTCATACCAGATTGACAATGTGAGGACAAGACACCTCCTCTAATCATGTCATACCAGATTGACAATGTGAGGACAAGACACCTCCTCTAATCATGTCATACCAGATTGACAATGTGAGTACAAAAGACACCTCCTCTAATCATGTCATATCAGATTGACAATGTGAGGACAAGACACCTCCTCTAATCATGTCATACCAGATTGACAATGTGAGGACAAGACACCTCCTCTAATCATGTCATACCAGATTGACTGTGAGGACAAAAGACACCTCCTCTAATCATGTCATACCAGATTGACAATGTGAGCACCTCCTCTAATCATGTCTAATCATGTCATACCAGATTGACAATGTGAGGACAAGACACCTCTAATCATGTCATACCAGATTGACAATGTGAGTACAAAAGACACCTCTAATCATGTCATATCAGATTGACAATGTGAGGACAAGACACCTCCTCTAATCATGTCATACCAGATTGACAATGTGAGGACAAGACACCTCCTCTAATCATGTCATACCAGATTGACTGTGAGGACAAAAGACACCTCCTCTAATCATGTCATACCAGATTGACAATGTGAGGACAAAAGACACCTCCTCTAATCATGTCATACCAGATTGACAATGTGAAGACAAAAGACACCTCCTCTAATCATGTCATTGACAATGTGAGTACTCTAATCATGTCATACCAGATTGACAATGTGAGTACAAAAGACACCTCCTCTAATCATGTCATTGACAATGTGAGTACAAAAGACACCTCCTCTAATCATGTCATACCAGATTGACAATGTGAGTACAAAAGACACCTCCTCTAATCATGTCATATCAGATTGACAATGTGAGGACAAGACACCTCCTCTAATCATGTCATACCAGATTAACAATGTGAGGACAAAAGACACCTCCTCTAATCATGTCATACCAGATTGACAATGTGAGTACAAAAGACACCTCTAATCATGTCATACCAGATTGACAATGTGAGGACAAGACACCTCTAACAGTGAACAAATTCACAAGTTGGTAATGGTCATCATCAAATTCAAGACTCGCCTTGATCATGGCCTCAATCCCTTTGAAGTTCTGGATCTCTTTGCAAAAGGCTAGTTTCTCAAAAGACATATTACGAATCACGGCTGTGAAAACAACACACACCAATACATTTAAAGTTGTGATGAAAAATGCATCTTGGCTCTTTCTTACCAGCAGAATTTTCCAAGATGGCAACACTGGACGGAACTGGTGCTATTCCTCTAAGTCTGCATGGAACAGCCTAGAGCAAGCAGATAATGGAGACCTCTACATCAATCTTTTACTCACCTGTGGAGGAATGCCTCTGCATTGATCAGGAAGAGGGTAGAGCATTGTGCTGTCCAAGGTGACAGTAAACCCGAAATCTATGGCCAGGACCAATGAAAGGTCACGGGATACCATGCGGAGGACACGCACTCTGAACCATTGAGCACAAGGTACTTGATTTGTCGTGGCCGGGTCAGGAACAGAGGAGAGAGGGGCAGTCAAGTAAGTGACGTAAGATTCTCCCACAATAGGAGCCGACACATGGGCCATCTTGATATCTGTTGCTTGGCCCGTTTCTTCATCGATGTCAGGAGCTTCCTGCATGCAACAATATTAGACTGGTTATTGGGGAAAGATCATCAGATTATAGATTTTGGCTAACATTATAGCTACCCCTGCTATTTAATCTGATGGAAAATAATGCCGTGATGGACAAAGTTGCTATTACTCTGTATAGGCGTTAAAAAAATGGGGACACATGCCAAATGAGATAAATACCAGAGAGTTGAGAGCTGCCGTCATATCAAGAATAGCTCGGCTAGGGTTCTTCAAACAGAACTGACACCAAAGACTGTTTCCATCTTCTACAGCCCCCACCATCAAACATGTCCACTGAAAAGATTCAGTGGTGTCATCAAGAGCTGGCCAAACCACACCCTTGTCCAACAGAGACTGGGTAACCATGATACCATCTCTGGTGATTAGGTCCACGTAAAATGCAGGGTAATATATAGCTGGGCCAATGTCAGTGCACAGAGCAGGAAAGGCCCTGAGAACGTCACATTTCTCATCATCAGGCACTGGAGAGACTCGAGAAATGAACTTCTTCTGTAAGGAAACAGATTCCATACATTGCTTGGCCTCTGGCGAAAATTCACCAAAGTTGGAAGTCAGGCCTTGGTCTGTGGCCAGTGCCACAACTATCTTGATGCCTCCAATCCGAGCCATCTCCTGCTGATTAGTCATGTTGTAGAAAGTAAGTTTTCGCAGACAGATCAGTACCTGCTCATACACCGGTACCCAGTCCTTTAACCACAACGAATCAACCCTATCATGAGTCCTTCCATCACTCTTGGCCCGCGACTTCTTCCTCTGTTCCAGGTGAAAATGGAGGAGAGAAATCAAAACAGGGATAACCCCAAGCTCTCCCAGTCTGATCCGACCATCATCGTTACCATGGATCAGCGACGATATGCATCTGCATGCCAAGACCAGCATGGACACTTGGCTGGAGGAACGCAAGATACCAAGCAAAGCCTTGACAATATTCTTGGAGAAACAGAGGTGCCTTATGTCATCATCTGAGTCACTTGAGGCACAGTTTGTGAGGATGCAGCATAGCTCTTCTAGAGCTCTCTCTACCTTGTCCTGTGGCTGAGACAAACAGGTCAGGATTTTTTCTATGTCCGATAACTTGTGCTCATTCTGGTAAAAGCTGCATTCAGCCATTTCTTGAAGAGCCTCAATCTGATCGCGCGCACGTGGTTGGCCAAATCTTCGTGCCAACCATGTTCCATTCCCTTTTCTAAATCTCGACTGTCTCCCCCAGAACCGACCCGCTGTCAACCGACAGCATTGTGCGAGCCCCTCGGTCCGGTTGGAGTATCCTTCGTGAAGAAGACAGAGTCAGTGTTCCTGAAGTCGAAAAACGGGATGTGAGGGATATTTAGCTATAGCTATAATGGTATCTGTGATGGAATAACAGATACTGAAGTAGGATGAAGCTAGCTCATGCAAATCTGCCTGCCTGAATTGGGATTACAAAACTGACAGAGGCCATTTCGATCACAACATTACAACTTGTATACGATCTCCGTTGCTTCTTGCTTGAAGATGAAGTCCAAAGATGAACAATGGCGATATCTCCTGAAATGTTGGTTTCACTTGTAGCACTGCAAGGAGTTACAATGATGGCATAAGTCTGAACTCTTTTGGCATATATGTGAAATTTAGGTGAGGACATGACTTGATGTAGTAGCTGGTGTAGTGGCCAGTGTGTCTGCATGTTCAACCTCCATAGGAGCTGATCATATACCCACACTTATACTGTACACTATTTGTGTGAGGCTGCTTTTATGAGGATCTTGATGAACTTTGTGAGGAAGATAGAAACCCAGAGATGACAAAGGAAAAAGATAATTGAATGAGGCAGAGTGTAATGATAGTTCTTGAAGAGCAGCTGTGATGGTGTAAGCCAGGGTTGGTAGGGTTTTGCATAGTTATTGAAATGCATTGAGGTGACAACCCCACTGTTAGGGAAAACTAGTAAAGGGATTGGAAACTGAAGTCGGGCTGAGAGGTGAGATGATTGGTGAGGGAGTATGCCGCAAGGGAAAAAAAGGAGGATTCATGGGAGGAAGATGTTCAGTAAGTGATGCAGCACTGCAGAAGGAAGAGGTGTAGTTCAAACTCAATGGCAGCGGTGAGAGCAATAAGGTGGTGGGTTTGAAGGAGGAGAAGATGGGGATATGGAAAATCATCAAGGAGAAATGTTAGGGCTATATTCTGGGCATTATTTTTTTGCAACGGACATACTGTTGCCAAACTGAATAGAATGAAGGCAGAAGGTACTAGATGGTCTGGCAGCAGGACACCTGTGCAGGTGACTGGAAGTGCAGTGCTGTACCTGGATTGGGTATGTGTGATTGAGTTAGAAAAGGTGTCCATTATGCTGAAGTCTGTTCCCAATTGGCCTGGGAAGAGATGGGAGGGGGTGGGATGGAGACATTTTCCTTGACCTACACTGTGATGTTCATCATTCAGGTTCTTCACCTAGATATTGATAAAATATGCTGCCATTGCAAAAACAATAGTAACTCAATTCCTTCCCAGAGCTAATAGATGTATGTGTATGCTATTGTACATTCTTGAATGTTGGAACAAAAGTTCACTGTGTTCTGTGTGGTCCAGTCAGGTAGCTAAGTAGCTAAGTAGTGTTGGGTGTCTGCTAATAAGTAAGACCACTTAGCTATATACCATCACAAGAAATTTGAAACTAGGTGACAGACAATACCAATACTTCACCCGCTTCATGCATGCATAATCCTGGACAAAAGTACTATTTCACATCCACTGACACCGTAATCTTTTTTATTAGTGCATTTTTAGAGCTTTAAACATATATCTTTGTCAGCATCTGAGGGCGGCTGAACAGCTGAACTATTTATGTTATTACGAACATTTCTGAGAAATGTTTATTGAAACTGTGCATAGTTGTCAAGAAACACGAAGCCATATGTGGCTCAAGACACTTGATCAAGGACTTCATAGGTATAACTGCTTGTTTGATCCACTCCCGCCCACCCCAATCCGGTCGGTGTACCTGAATACCTTGAGAAGAATTCCTTTCTTCGAGGGCATGTTATCACGGCCACAAGTAACTTTGCACAGTTAACTCACTCCACCGAAGGGGCATGTAATTCACAAGTCCTTATTTTAGACCAAGAGTGCAAGCAGGTGCTAGGATGCGTCACATTATTGTTTGTTCGTCTGTTTAGACGTTCTTTAATGTAGTGTCTGTCAACTGATAATGTTCTAAGCTCACATTCATCTTCTATATAGTTACTCTTTGCAAAACATTGACCATAAAGAAAGCTGTAGCAGCAACAATGGCTGGCCACCAAAGGCTTGTTATTCATCATTCTATATATAGGAATATTTGGGGGTTTCGGTTTCACAACTTGTCAGGTATAGGAGTTCATAGCTGCTGGAGTTCACAATAGTGAGAAGACAATAGAAAATACATCCATGCACAGTAATCTTCAGAAATAGCATCTTGCTATTTTGAGATGCCAGACCCAAATATTGAAATACTGGACCCTATTATGAGTTCCAACTGCTTCAGCACCAATAGGCAGTGTAGGGAACTAAAGTGTTTACTTAAGAACACACCTAACTACACTGGTATGATACTAATGTATATATGTAAAGCTTCTATTTCCCAACTATCTGTATAAGCTCAGACTAAAAAATTGTCAGATATTTGCTGATCAGTCAAAAGTGTGAATGACCTGTACAGGTGACCCAGACTAATTGACTCACAGACTAATTGGTTGTTTAATTGGAAGCTGTTTTCAATGTCAATGAAAGTGTGAACATGTGGAGGAACAAAAAAGGGGGGGAGGAACAAATGAAAAAGTGGCAAGTGTGAACATGTAATGCGACACCAGACCAATATGCACTCTAATTTTCATAAATGACTGCTTAGGGAGTATCTAATGAACTTTATTAGACTTCTCAATAATCAATTCTCTCGACGTTTCCACTAGATGCTCTAGCCTTTATTCCTGATGAAGGCTAGAGCATTTAGTCGAAACGTCGAGAGAATACAGTTGATATTGAGAAGGTTATTATATGGTTATTATGTCAACTGAGAGTTCATTGAGATTTGTTTCTTATATATTACATACTGTACACTTGATTAAATACACTCTTGATTAAATCGTGTTCATCTTCAATTTCATGAAGTACCAAGCTCTATGTCCTAAAGAGTTGACAAACTCCAATGTATACAAAAGGGATTTTTTTAAATAATGATTCACAATTTTGTTTTAGTAAGTAAAAAAGGATGACTTAGCAATCATTGACGCTGATGCACTAGACTGAGAAATCTGGCCCACTCATAGTGGACCAACTACAATATACTGTGTGTGTATATAAATATTTATGGACTTCTTGTTCAATAATAATATAATTGCATAATTTGATGTAGATTTGTTTAAACACAGTAACTGAATCACACTGATGGCCAATTCACAAAAAATTTCCAATTCTGTATATGAATGGCATACAATTATGCATGTGCCAAGCCATTGTATCTCTGCTATGACATGAATGGCATGAAGTCCACCACGAAGTATTTGTTTGCTGAAGAGTGGGGGGGAGGGGGGGGAGATGATCCTGATGGGTTAGATTGGGGAGAGAGTGATCCATAATTAAGAAAAGGCCTCTCTATTGCAAGAATATGAAGTGATGGTTGTGAAAGCTCATTACTCAGTGCTCTGCAATACACAAATTGTGTATATAAGATGTCTGCTAAGAGGTGTGTGTGTGTGTGTGTGTGCTCATACAGAAAAAATCGATTACTGCTGAAAAATAGTTTTCTCTAATTATAACTAATTATGGCTCCACCTATCCATGCTTATTCAGTTTGTGCCATGTTTAGCATGGGGGAGGGTGTATGTAGCAGCACTGAAAAGCAACACCTAGATTTGCATAGACAAACGAGCCCTCCAAACATCTAGACAGGCTGAGGCAGTGTCATCATGTCAGGTAAGAGCATGAAAGCGAGCATGCCAGGGGGAGGCCTGAACAGCAACAACAACTAATGCTTGTACTGCAGGCTTGACTTGGCTATTGGGAAGGCCACTGGGGCTCATTGTGCATCCACTTAATGTTATTCAACTTCTCAAACAAGAACACAAAAATGGTAAAATAATAATGATAGAATAATAATAATGATAGAATAATAGCAATAAAGCGATTAATAAAATTTACTCCCTCTAATTTCAAGTTGATTATTGAGAATGTCATTCTAACAATACTAATAATAGGCTTGATGGATACACGTGCACGTGCCACTATCACATAGAAGGTTTACTTAGAGTGCTATGACTTTTTGAACTACACTGTACACTCTTCTAGTCAGGGAGTAGAATGAAGTAAAACACATTGACATTATGTGTGCTATATATATTACAATGACTCAATAATCAACTTGAAGTCTACTCTCTCGACGTTTCGACTAGATGCTCTATATGTATATATATATACAAATATATACACACAGGTGGATCCAGGGGAGGCTAAGGGGGTCTTTAAATATATATATACACACAGGTGGATCCAGGGGAGGCTAAAGGGGGTCTTTAAAAGTTTTTAACATTATTATTATTGTGTATGGTGAAATTAAAGCTGCAGGTCACAAGATGAGATGTTAATTACATCGCTGGTGCTATTAATTGTGCAAAAGAAGCTCAGGATATCTACATCTCTGTTCGAGCCTACCCCCCTCCCCCCCCTCCTCAATTCATCTGGATTTGCCCCTGAGAATATATATTCTATATCTCAAACCGTGCATGTTGTTCCAAGTCTTAGATCGCCTGTGACATGTGCACAAGAGTTTCTACCTCCATGATACTTGCTTTCTTGAAAAAGACTTCATGATTGCTCAAGAGCTGCCATCTCTTTAAGGACACATTGTCAAGGTGTCTGGTGAAATTTCTGCTTATATATATACCCAAACCCAGATGGATGCATTTGTTCACGGATTCCTCTAGAAGTCCTTTCCCTCAGTCTAGTTCTCATTCCTTCTCCATCTCTTGACTTATTAGCTTCATTGTACATTATATTAATTTAAACCACTCGGTCAGTGATAGATAGGAATCAGTAGGATAGTCATACACACAGACATACATTACTCTTAGACGTTCCATCATGTCAGTACTACAGCATAGATCAGGATGATGACGCACCATGAACACACAGAACATCATGCAACCTTGCTCCCAAACACCATCCTGCTGTAGATATTGCCCTATTTGAAAGATGACATCTACCATGTAAAGATATGAAGCCAACCGTGCTATTTCCCCATTTGAAAGAAGACATCCCATCATGTTAATCGAGGCCAGCTGTGGATGTCCAAGAAGACTGTGGTACAAATATAAATGCACAGTCTATTATCTGAAAGAAGACACATGATGCAGAACAAAGCTATAGATGTGGGGATCGAGGTATGATCACTTCATGATGGTAGAGGTAGAGTCAATCAGTCATTGGCCACCCTCCTTGACGCTGTGCCAAATTTGGAGCCTACCGTTTTTAACCAACATTTCTCGTTAAGTGCTAAGATCTCTTTTCTCAGATCTCTTTACATTTGGTTGCTAATGGACAACTGTATGTGGGTGTGGTGGGTGTATTGGGTGCATTTAATTATTATTTGGCATCTTATAAGTGCAGACTGAAGAGCTATGTTAAATGTTTGGTACAAATAAAATTTCTGTTCAATTATATATACTTCAATTTAAAAAAATTGTATTTGTTCTCTATTGTCTGTCAAATGTTCAGTCCAAATAAAGCTTCACTTGATTGCTCTGCCACACCTATGAACTAGAAACTTGCATGCGAAGGTCAGAGGTTGACGACAAGGATGTAGGATTTGTCAAGGTTCTGTTAGAACCGTGCAGTGACAGGTGGAGATGTTCTTCTATCCTGTCTTGGTAAGATATATAGAGCAGCCATGTGTGTTTCGTATTAATAAGGCTTTTTTAAATTAGGACTTGTCATTGTGCATAGCATCAGATTTGTATACACATGAGCAGTGAACTTAGACAGATAATAAGGAATTGACACTTGACTGATATGACGACGACACTTTCATTTGAATACGAAGACAAGATAACAGTTAGTACGATTACCTTCAACTACTTTAAGGTTTTTTGCTTTTTGACTTTGTTGTGCATATATATACACAGTAAATTATTCAGACCATTCATAATTGGTGCATTTGTTTTGTGAAACACGTTGCCAGTGAGTGTGGATGAATTGCAAAGTTTTTAGATATTTGCCCTGATGAAGTCAAAGTTATATTGGTCGAAATATTGGCTCCATAACCCTGAAAAGAGAAATCTTAATATTTCACCTGCACTTTAAGAATTCTTGTAATGATGCACAATTTAGCTTGAAGACCTAGTGGCTCTTTCCCAGTCTGCCACAATCTCTGTTGTTTAGGTTAGCACTGAGACTGACACACTCAAGGCAGTCTCCCTTTCCTTCCCCCCCCCCCCCCCCCCCCCCCCCCACCTTGCCCAGATATTAATATAGCTATTGGGCAAAACAAAATATATATAGGAAATTAGTTTTATATTTTTCTCATGCCAGGTATATACTGCTTTCAAATAGGGGTGATGTGTGCAGTAAACTATTACTGTAATATATAGGGCTGCTGTGTGCGGTGACCTATAATTATTGTCATATAGGGCTGCTGTGGGCAGTGACCTATAATTATTGTCATATAGGACTGCTGTGGGCAGTGAACAGAAGAATTTGATCAACCTGGAGGAGTTTTTGGAAGCCTCAGAAACTCGTTAAAAACATTTCCAGGAGAATGGATCGAGTGACAAACTCGATTATTTTACCAAATCAATCTTCATTCTCAACCATTGTACTCTCCTCACACTCCTTTCTGTAGCTGGATGGAGTTGATCATGGCAATTACTGGTACAAGCTCCAAACATCAACTTCACAGCATATTGATCACATGATATATCAACCTGAGTTCATGACTGAGATCCAGTGCTGACAGCAGTTGTACAATCAATAAGTCAGCACAGACAAACCCTATTAGCTACCTGAAGATTTTGACATGAAAACATGAATTAGGCAAGCCCCTTGCACCTACTCCACTGCCAAGACAACCTGACAAACAGCCACATTGTTGTCATAAATGTATTTTTACACAACAGATGTCTTGGCTATTCATTTGAGTACCTTGTTTAATGACAGAAACCACACAAATGAAACATAGGTATTTAACGGATTCTAGGTGGAGGAGGGTCGCCTTGTCAAATATATAACTGCCTCGTCCACTATATAACTGCCAGTTCTGATCGTAACTAGAATTACCACACTGCATTGCTAGCTATATTGTAAGTTTCACAACTTGTGTGGACTAGTCCTCACCTTCAACTGTGTAAACTAGCAAGTCATACAGTGACTATCTTCTAGTTAGAGCTAGTAAAGAAACTGTTCCTAGAATTAATCTTTGAGAAGTTTGCTCATAATGCCTGTTAAAGTGATGGTACCAGTGGCAGATGCTGACCATCCTCCAGAAGTGGTGAAGTTGGGTCCAATGGTCGTCATGTCTGGCTTCATGACAAAGAGGACTCGATCTCTGAAAAAGTGGAAGCAACGTTGGTGGCAGCTCATGGACAATGGGTTTCTGTACTATTTCAAGTCAGATGACCATCCTCAGAAAACCCTTGGCAAGATAGATGTGGGTAAGACCTGCTATGAAGTCAAGCTAGGAGCTGAGATGTGCCATGTTAAGTTTCCACGTGCTGTACCCTCCTGCTGCTGTTTCTGCTTTACTGTCGTGAACAGAACCTTCCACGTCTACACACCCACTCCTGATGAAGCTCAAAACTGGGCTCAGGCCATCAATGCTTTGTCTCAAGCGATCAACAGGAAAGTGATGGCAGGCTTGGAAAGCAGAACATCAATTCCAGGTATGCATGGCAGTTTTTCTTCGAGCATGCAGGTTAGAGTCATGAGAGTGAGGCTAAAAGGGAGTCAAAGTGGTCTCTCTGACTCCTACCAGGACTTTAGCCAGGTACATTACCTGTCCATCGAGAATAAGTTAATGGCTTCAAAAACACCCGTGGCAATCTCTGTGCCCAGCTCTCTGGACAAGTTGGGCGACCAGGAAGGAAGAGAAAGTGAAATGTCATCTTATGGATTCTTTTTAAAAAATAATTCACCTTCCGTATCCAGTGAAATTTCACAGGAACAACAACTTGAAGCTGTCACAGTGGAAGAGGTGCAGGGGCCAAGAACTCGTTCATCTCTTCCACACTCCTTTATCTGGGAGCATCTACTCCCAGGAAATATTCAACAGGACTCACAACAGCAGCAAAATCATCAGAAGGGGCCAATGAATGAATTGCAAATCAATGACCTACAACCACAAAGGTTATACCGCCATCGATCACATTCAATGGAAGAGATCAGCTCTCCCCGACAACCAGAATGTCTAACTCAATTAAAACCTGTCCCCAAACCTAGAAAACCAAAAGGTACAAGAAATTCCTTGGTCAAGGAGATAAATCACCTTGAGCATCATTCTCAGAAGACATCTGAAAATGACATGACAGAGGAGAGACCTACCCCTCCTTTATCTTCCCCTCCCCCATCGAACCTGTCTCCTCTTACAACATCTCCACATGCCTTGCCACGCCAGAAAAAGTTCAGCATTACATTTCCCTTCTCCCCTCCTTTGTCCCCACCACCTCCACCTCCATCACAACAGAACTATGTTGGTGAAAGTGCTTTTCCAACACTTCCTCTCTCATCACCACCCTCTTCCAGGCCAGTTCCAGCTCTATCTAGTTCGGTGCCTTCCCATCCAGAAAAGCCATTCCTCCCTCCGCGCCCTATAACTGAAATAGAAATGGCACCCTTCTCGTCACCCCCAAGGCCTAGAAAGATGACTATGATCAAACCCAAACCTAAACCTAGATCCAAGAATAACCATCATTCATAATTTTATTGTTCCGCTTATAAATATTTGTTCCGTATCTGTATTCATTGTTATGTAAACTTGTTGATTGCGCAATCCCTGTCTTTTATTGCGCATGTGCAGAACGTCCACTGTTAACATGTGCCGAGTGTCCCGAATGCCATGTCTTGCCCGTAATGCTTAGGTATACCGCGCAGCAGTTAGAAATAGTTGGAAGCTTCCCGAGTTTAGCTAGCTTTGCTATAGGCTGGGAAAAGTTGCTGAAAATTTCACAAGAGCTTTTCTGAAAAGTACATTTTTGGTGTGTGAAAGGAAAAAAATGCCCGAATCCGTGATGATGTCCGAGCTTGGTCTTATAACTGAAGCTAACCCAACAGCTACGGACCACAAAGATTTCTCTGCAATGATGAACCAATCTGCCCCCCACATCGTGTCTTTATCTTCCTCAACACATTCCGTTTCTGACTCGACTAAGCCCACGCGGGACTCTTCTTGGCTTCAGGTGGACTTGTGCCGCGACTTTCAGAGGGACACCTGTCCAAGGGGACAGTTCTGCCGATACGCCCACCTGGAGTCCAGAGCTGTTATGGTCAAAGATGGCAAAGTCACTTGCTGCTATGACTTCTTGAAGGTAAATAGCGAATTGTGTGGAAATGTGGGGTAGCAGTAGTAGTAGGGGGATGGGCATTCTCAAGGAAAACATAGAAAAGTAGTTCCTTACATTGGACTCGTTTGTGGCTTTCCTTAAATAATTTTTGCTATAGGGTCGTTGTCAGAGGTCTCTATGTAAGTACTACCACCCTCCTGGGCACATCAAGGAGAAGTTGGTTTGTGCAGGGAAGCACTTTGGTGCCATGATGTCAACGAATTCTGTTCTGTCTGCATCGTTCATACCGCCTGCTATGGTATAGTCTTGAGTGGATTGTGCAAAATTTGAATCTGGATTTTATACCTTCACTCAGTCTCGCTTTTCTTTCTCTTCACCTCCTTCCCCCCCCTCTCTATTCTTCTTCCTTCTCTTTGCCATCCAGACTCCAACATTTCATAACATGGATATTAGTGGGTGTGGTCCTGACAATTCTTTGGCCACCACTACATTGTGCTATCCTGACAGACTTCATGTATGTCCTGATTTTGTCACGTGCAGCTGTCGTATCGCCATGTGTCCCTATGCCCACCCAGGTAACTTTGAGGCCCATGCAGAGTGATCCACTTAGGGTAGTCCACACACTTAATGGGGTAATCCACACACTTACGTAATAGGTAATCCACACACTTCACGGGATAATCCTCACACTTCACGGGGTAATCCACACACTTCACGGGATAATCCACACACTTCACGGGATAATCCACACACTTCACGGGGTAATCCACACACTTCACGGGATAATCCACACACTTCACGGGATAATCCACACACTTCACGGGATAATCCACACACTTCATGGGGTAATCCACACACTTCACAGGATAATCCACACACTTCACGGGATAATCCACACACTTCACGGGATAATCCACACACTTCACGGGGTAATCCACACACTTCATGGGGTAATCCACACACTTCACAGGATAATCCACACACTTCACGGGGTAATCCACACACTTCACGGGATAATCCACACACTTCACGGGATAATCCACACACTTCATGGGGTAATCCACACACTTCACGGGGTAATCCACACACTTCACGGGATAATCCACACACTTCACGGGGGGGATCCACACACTTCACAGTGTTTAGCAGTGGGTAACTACAGAAATTGTGCTCTCTTCATTGTACCGGTTTACAGAGTACTGAAAACTGGGAAGATTAAACCACCAGAAACAATCGTGCCATACTGACTGTACTTGTAGAGTGTTTTTTAAAAATTGTTTGTTTATATATGTGCATTAGTAATCTTCACACACAAAAATCTTCACACACAACAATTGACCCCTCGAAAATTCTAGTCCTTAGAGTGTATCCAGCTGATAATCTTGTGAAATGGCATAATTATGTCAAATAGACTCTGTGCTTGTTCTATGCCACTGACAATGTCAATGAAGCTCTGTGTCCCTCCATGAACCCTAACTACAATCTTTGCTTCCACTCAATCTTTTTCATGGATTGCTTTTTGTTTGACTTGGTGGGAGTCACTTCTAGCTACCACACCATCAGAATACCTTTGCAGTTTTTCAATCTTACAATCTCAAAATTAATGTCACCGACTTTTTCCACGTTTCATTTTCTTGGAAGGGCACTGCAGTAGTGTGGGTGGATACTTTGCTTGGGAAGGAGGGGGTAGGGGGGGGGGGGATGTTTGGTGTGGCTGAAATATTTTTTTGGTCCATCCACAAAGGTAACATCCTGCAAAGCAAGGTAACATCCTGTAAAATAAGTCTTGCAAAACAAGGTAACGTCTTGTGAAACAAGGTAACGTTCTGTAAAACAAGGTAACATCATGTAAAGCAAGGTAACATCCTGTAAAGCAAGGTAACATCCTGTAAAGCAAGGTAACATCCTGTAAAGCAAGGTAACATCCCGTAATGAGTGATGCTCCCTCCGAGAGGTCTTGGACATTATGCTAAAATTAATTGATCACTTGCCGAGTCTAAGGGAAAGCCCCCTCCCCTTCCCCGGTTTGAAATGTGCACGTGTGTACGCATTTACGTATCATCACATTACCAGGTGCAGTGCAAGTCAAGGTGTTCACAAACATCACATGCATATCATGTGATGTTTGCATTGATTATCTATCAATTCAGAAGGACAGCTCAGGCACCTCGACATCTTGTTACTGGGCTATTATCGCCATGTATTGTGTGAAGCGGGAGGGAACAATTGAACCTAATGTCCTGGGGAAATAGCTATAATATCTATCCACAATTTCATGTTCTCAACCAAACTCTATCTCTGGATATGATTGTAAACTTTTGAGCTTCGTCTGCCACTACCAACTTCATCAAAATGACTACGAATCTGTCACCGGTGGGCGCAGGACGTAAGGTGTCCCTAATTGTTGCTGCAAGAGATTGGTCCAAACTGCTGGTAGGTTGTACCACCTCTCTTCGTCTCGATTCAGGGCGGGGGTTGTGAACCTGGATGTGGATGGCTTTCCTTGTGCCTCATTCAAACCACTTTGCTTCGAGAGAGAACATCTTGGGTCTTGCCCAGGTTCACACTAGCCTACCAGCAGTTTGGACCAATCTCTTGTAGCAACAATTAGGGGGTGCCTAGGTCTCTTGTTGCTTGACCTCCAGTGATACGTAGTCATTGTGATGAAGTCGGTAGCGGTCGATGGAAGCTCAATAGTGGCCATTACAATTATATCTCGATGAGTTTAATGCAGGTTGATTGACAAGATGCTGCATGTACTACCATTGCAATGTCAGATATAAAATTATTCTGCATGATGCCTGTTCTGTTTTCTCATAATTATAAATCTGGCTGTACTTTGCTGCTGAGAGCCTTTACATTTGACTGCCATCACAAATAACGCAAGCTATTTGACTGATTCACTCTTATTGTAGGAGTGCTTATATGCAAGGCACCTATCTAATACATAGCTGAGGTCTGTGTGGGTTTCAATGGTATGATGATCATTGAAAGTGAAAATCAATAACAGGAGGATTTCCTAAGGGATTTTTGGTTGGGGGGGGGGGAGGAAGACAACCTGTACTTCTTTGAAGCATCTCTGGGTTCCTCCCCCCAGGAAATATAAGAGTCTCTGTGTCAAGCGTGTATATAGGCTCTCTCTTGCTGCTCAGCCTACTGCTCTCAACTGGCATCTGACTTTGTCTCATCAGCGTATCTAGGTATTACTCGGCTTTCTGCTCTTCCTAACATGTCTAGTCGTCTCAAACAGCTTAAAATTATGTTGTGCTTGGCCTGTCTGGATATTTGGCCCCCTTGTGGTGGTTCTCTCCACGACCACTTTGTGTTTGGGTGTTGTTGACACTACTCAGGAGTTCCTTCTCTTACGAAACTGCAGCCATTAATTAATGAACCCTCGATCGCCGAGTGATTTGTTGCCATACACTAGGAAAGTTCTCAATTCCTCTAGCAACTTTTCCTCATTCATCTCTGTTTTAATTAAGGAGAAGCTTCTTTTTTTTCCCCGGGCTTTTTTTCCCCCGGGAACATATAAAGCACACCAACATGTGTTGACCGACGCGACAGGGAGTGAGTATCAATGGAGTCTGTTCAAGCAAAGAGACGTGACATGACTTCATGTCCATAATATCACAGAATTGTTGCTTCGCTAGTGCGAGCGGCATATTGTGAATACGCCTTTACATTACTCCTGGTAGCTGGCTGTTTTGCACCGACTCCTCCAGCTATGAGCTTCTAAATGACTCTGAATAGCACATTGGCTCGTGTGCAGTGAGTCCGTGCTTCAGTGTGATTGTTGCTTGTTCTACATGGAAACAAGGTCCGGATAGACAAAAGGATCGCTCTCTCCAGCCCTTTCTCTGAGACAAAAACATGAGGAGAATGAGTTGATTTCTTAATCCCGCTCTATCCGTGTGGTTTAGTGCATAACAAGTGAGAGACTATTGCACAGAGACTTGAGGACGTGGTAGCCTGCAGCGTGAGAAGTTGAGGATGCAGGAGCGATGGCCGCTCTGTGGGATTCTAGTCCTCTTGGACCAAGTCTTATTTCAAGCAAGTGGTGAAAGCAAGAAGGTTTGTTTTTAACGGCTAGTCATAGCTTCAACTTTATAGAGCATTCTTCCCACTTATAACCAAACTAACCACCACAACACAAGTGCTTTCTGGAGCACAGACATGTTCACATTTTAAAATATATACTAAACTAATATATATATATATATTATCTGCACATGCCCAATGGACTGCTCTATCGATATAAGATAGTTGTAAAACTTTACTTTGCCTGAGGGGGTGAGTGAGCAAAATGAAAAAATTGTCTGATTATCACAACTGCCATCACAAACTGTCTCCGTCTGTCTGCTCTGGTAGCCCTTCGGAGGCATCTGAGTAAAGCTGCACAGGTTTGCCTGGAATTGCTCTGAATCCATTAATTTTTGAGAAAGAGTTTTGCTCTCTGGATGAAGTTCTTTGCTGTAAGTTTTGTTATGGACGTAGAGCGACAGAGCAGCTGCATAGCTTTTGTTTGCTTACATCAATGGAGCTGATTCTTGTACCAAACTGTAGCTTATATTCATATTTGCATTCTAATTATTCAAGACAACAACAAAAACACGAAGATTTAAACGAAACAAACCCACACATAAAGCCACTGGCCAATTGGTTAAGAGACCTCTCCCTTACCACAGAGCATGTGCAGTAGAAGACCAATTAAAAGGCACCGATGCCCCTGCCATAAAAACTAGCCTCTAGCCATAGACCATTTTCAGCACCCAACCAACCAGCTTACACTGCATATAGTACCGCTGCTGGCTGCACTAGTGACAGTACATAGTGTGTATAGTAGGTGTGGGTGTGTGTATAGTGCCACTAGTGACAGTACATAGTGTGTATAGTAGGTGTGGGTGTGTGTATAGTGCCACTAGTGACAGTACATAGTGTGTATAGTAGGTGTGGGTGTGCATATAGTGCCACTAGTGACAGTACATAGTGTGTATAGTAGGTGTGGGTGTGTATAGTGCCACTGCACTAGTGACAGTACATAGTGTGTATAGTAGGTGTGGGTGTGTGTATAGTGCCACTAGTGACAGTACATAGTGTGTATAGTAGGTGTGGGTGTGTATAGAGTGCCACTAGTGACAGTACATAGTGTGTATAGTAGGTGTGGGTGTGCATAGAGTGCCACTAGTGACAGTACATAGTGTGTATAGTAGGTGTGGGTGTGTGTATAGTGCCACTAGTGACAGTACATAGTGTGTATAGTAGGTGTGGGTGTGTGTATAGTGCCACTAGTGACAGTACATAGTGTGTATAGTAGGTGTGGGTGGTGCATATAGTGCCACTAGTGACAGTACATAGTGTGTATAGTAGGTGTGGGTGGTGCATATAGTGCCACTGCACTAGTGACAGTACATAGTGTGTATAGTAGGTGTGGGTGTGTATATAGTGCCACTAGTGACAGTGCATAGTGTGTATAGTAGGTGTGGGTGTGCATATAGTGCCACTAGTGACAGTACATAGTGTGTATAGTAGGTGTGGGTGTGTGTATAGTGCCACTAGTGACAGTACATAGTGTGTATAGTAGGTGTGGGTGTGTGTATAGTGCCACTAGTGACAGTACATAGTGTGTATAGTAGGTGTGGGTGTGCATATAGTGCCACTAGTGACAGTACATAGTGTGTATAGTAGGTGTGGGTGTGTGTATAGTGCCACTAGTGACAGTACATAGTGTGTATAGTAGGTGTGGGTGTGTGTATAGTGCCACTAGTGACAGTACATAGTGTGTATAGTAGGTGTGGGTGTGCATATAGTGCCACTAGTGACAGTACATAGTGTGTATAGTAGGTGTGGGTGTGCATATAGTGCCACTAGTGACAGTACATAGTGTGTATAGTAGGTGTGGGTGTGTGTATAGTGCCACTAGTGACAGTACATAGTGTGTATAGTAGGTGTGGGTGTGTGTATAGTGCCACTAGTGACAGTACATAGTGTGTATAGTAGGTGTGGGTGTGTGTATAGTGCCACTAGTGACAGTACATAGTGTGTATAGTAGGTGTGGGTGTGTGTATAGTGCCACTAGTGACAGTACATAGTGTGTATAGTAGGTGTGGGTGTGCATATAGTGCCACTAGTGACAGTACATAGTGTGTATAGTAGGTGTGGGTGTGCATAGAGTGCCACTAGTGACAGTACATAGTGTGTATAGTAGGTGTGGGTGTGTGTATAGTGCCACTAGTGACAGTACATAGTGTGTATAGTAGGTGTGGGTGTGTGTATAGTGCCACTAGTGACAGTACATAGTGTGTATAGTAGGTGTGGGTGTGTGTATAGTGCCACTAGTGACAGTACATAGTGTGTATAGTAGGTGTGGGTGTGTGTATAGTGCCACTAGTGACAGTACATAGTGTGTATAGTAGGTGTGGGTGTGCATATAGTGCCACTAGTGACAGTACATAGTGTGTATAGTAGGTGTGGGTGTGTGTATAGTGCCACTAGTGACAGTACATAGTGTGTATAGTAGGTGTGGGTGTGTGTATAGTGCCACTAGTGACAGTACATAGTGTGTATAGTAGGTGTGGGTGTGTGTATAGTGCCACTAGTGACAGTACATAGTGTGTATAGTAGGTGTGGGTGTGCATAGAGTGCCACTAGTGACAGTGCATAGTGTGTATAGTAGGTGTGGGTGTGTGTATAGTGCCACTAGTGACAGTACATAGTGTGTATAGTAGGTGTGGGTGTGTGTATAGTGCCACTAGTGACAGTACATAGTGTGTATAGTAGGTGTGGGTGTGTGTATAGTGCCACTAGTGACAGTACATAGTGTGTATAGTAGGTGTGGGTGTGTATAGTGCCACTAGTGACAGTACATAGTGTGTATAGTAGGTGTGGGTGTGTGTATAGTGCCACTAGTGACAGTACATAGTGTGTATAGTAGGTGTGGGTGGTGCATATAGTGCCACTAGTGACAGTACATAGTGTGTATAGTAGGTGTGGGTGTGTGTATAGTGCCACTAGTGACAGTACATAGTGTGTATAGTAGGTGTGGGTGTGTGTATAGTGCCACTAGTGACAGTGCATAGTGTGTATAGTAGGTGTGGGTGTGTGTATAGTGCCACTAGTGACAGTACATAGTGTGTATAGTAGGTGTGGGTGTGTATATAGTGCCACTAGTGACAGTACATAGTGTGTATAGTAGGTGTGGGTGTGTGTATAGTGCCACTAGTGACAGTACATAGTGTGTATAGTAGGTGTGGGTGTGCATATAGTGCCACTAGTGACAGTACATAGTGTGTATAGTAGGTGTGGGTGTGCATAGTGTGCCACTAGTGACAGTACATAGTGTGTATAGTAGGTGTGGGTGTGTGTATAGTGCCACTAGTGACAGTACATAGTGTGTATAGTAGGTGTGGTGTGTGTATAGTGCCACTAGTGACAGTACATAGTGTGTATAGTAGGTGTGGGTGTGTGTATAGTGCCACTAGTGACAGTACATAGTGTGTATAGTAGGTGTGGGTGTGCATATAGTGCCACTAGTGACAGTACATAGTGTGTATAGTAGGTGTGGGTGTGTGTATAGTGCCACTAGTGACAGTACATAGTGTGTATAGTAGGTGTGGGTGTGCATATAGTGCCACTAGTGACAGTACATAGTGTGTATAGTAGGTGTGGGTGTGTGTATAGTGCCACTAGTGACAGTACATAGTGTGTATAGTAGGTGTGGGTGTGTGTATAGTGCCACTAGTGACAGTACATAGTGTGTATAGTAGGTGTGGGTGTGTGTATAGTGCCACTGCACTAGTGACAGTACATAGTGTGTATAGTAGGTGTGGGTGTGTGTATAGTGCCACTAGTGACAGTACATAGTGTGTATAGTAGGTGTGGGTGTGCATATAGTGCCACTAGTGACAGTACATAGTGTGTATAGTAGGTGTGGGTGTGTGTATAGTGCCACTAGTGACAGTACATAGTGTGTATAGTAGGTGTGGGTGTGTGTATAGTGCCACTAGTGACAGTACATAGTGTGTATAGTAGGTGTGGGTGTGTGTATAGTGCCACTAGTGACAGTACATAGTGTGTATAGTAGGTGTGGGTGTGTGTATAGTGCCACTAGTGACAGTACATAGTGTGTATAGTAGGTGTGGGTGTGTATAGAGTGCCACTAGTGACAGTACATAGTGTGTATAGTAGGTGTGGGTGTGCATAGAGTGCCACTAGTGACAGTACATAGTGTGTATAGTAGGTGTGGGTGTGTGTATAGTGCCACTAGTGACAGTACATAGTGTGTATAGTAGGTGTGGGTGTGTGTATAGTGCCACTAGTGACAGTACATAGTGTGTATAGTAGGTGTGGGTGTGCATATAGTGCCACTAGTGACAGTACATAGTGTGTATAGTAGGTGTGGGTGTGTGTATAGTGCCACTAGTGACAGTACATAGTGTGTATAGTAGGTGTGGGTGTGTGTATAGTGCCACTAGTGACAGTACATAGTGTGTATAGTAGGTGTGGGTGTGTGTATAGTGCCACTAGTGACAGTACATAGTGTGTATAGTAGGTGTGGGTGGGCATAGTGTACCACTGCTTGCTGCACTAGTAGATAGTACCTTTTTTTTTAAAGGTGCCCAAGGCCATGTGTTTGCGTGCATGGTCAGCATTCTACTGGGCAAGCGACTGATCAAATATTTGCTCTCTGATGGGCGGATGACCCTGATCTGTTGAACGGAGGTCGCCAAACGATCAAACTATCAATAGAATATAAATTACTTTCTCGCTCTTCGATATTTCAGCTAGATGCGATGCTCTCGGCTAGATGCTGCTCTCAGCTAGATGCTGCTCTCAGCTAGATGCTCTCGGCTAGATGCTCTCGGCTAGATGCTCTCGGCTAGATGCTCCTCTCGGCTAGATGCTGCTCTCAGCTAGATGCTCTCGGCTAGATGCTCTCGGCTAGATGCTCTCGGCTAGATGCTCTTAGCTAGATGCTCTCAGCCTTCATCTTATAGTCTCCAAATTATGGCCCGCTCCTAAGTTTTAACCTGCCCCATAATAAACTTAATAAACTGTAGATGTGTGACCAGATTTTGGAAAACCTCTGTTTAAATTTATATTTATTTTTAATATTGACTATCTAGAGGCTCATGTCCTGGAAGTTTGAAACTATTTGATTGCTGCCTTTGAGGCCCTCCAGCAAGCACTCAACAAATAATGAATGGAGTAATTGCAATCCAGTTGCGTTGTTAAGGTTCGTGTGAGGTGAAGCCGTATGCTACTAGCGGCTCAAGTATGTGTCTGTTGGAACCCTCCTCCAGGTCAAAGTCTTCCCTGGTCCATCTTTTGGTTATTCCTCCATAACTGCCTTGATCTGTTTCACCGCGTTTAGACGGGAGATTCGCAAGTCTGGTCACATATGCTAACTATGTGGCATACTGAACACCATATCCACATGCCCTGTATATTTATGTCAATGAGTCAGAAACCTCCTTACTTTTGGTTTGAGCAGGCGCAAGCCAGCCTGATTTAATTTTAATTTTAATGGCCGACAATGGCAACTGCTGACATAGACCGTCTCCTGTTGGTTCTGGCTTAATAGGGCGTCTAGAACCTGATCTGATCTGAATCCTTCATCTTTGAGAAAGAGACACTCGTGGGTGTTCTGATCTGAATCCTTCATCTTTGAGAAAGAGACACTCGTGGGTGTTCTGATCTGAATCCTTCATCTTTGAGAAAGATACACTCGTGGGTGTTCTGATCTGAATCCTTCATCTTTGAGAAAGATACACTCGAGGGTGTTCTCATCTGAATCCTTCATCTTTGAGAGAGAGACACTCGTGGGTGTTTTTCTTCTGAGTTTTGTTGTAGACATGGCTCAACTTAGCGTGACAGGGTTTGGCAACGGTTCTTCTCCAAACTGCAGCTTGTTCTAATCGCATTTTTTATCAGTTACATGTGTTCCTCAAAGAATGAACTCGAGAGGACCCAAAAGAATGGACTCTTGAGGAACCAAGACCCACATTTACTGGAGGAAACTTGGTTTTGGAAACCTAGATATGGCCAGCTAAGTAGCTCAGAATACCCAGACAAGCAGCTGCAAGTACAAGATTGGATAGCTGAGGTTGAAGAGTTTTGGAGATCCTCTAGGCAGTTAGTCCTTATACAATACTCACAGGCCACAGCATCTGGATCAGTGGGGTATGGACAGTGGTGGTTTTTCAGTTTAAATTGATGGATATCCAATACCAACTCTGGAACATCTCAGGATTATTGGGACTTGCACAATCTGTCTGGAGAATTGAGACTATCCATGTCTTGGGATAGGCCATACGACATGTCAGTCACTCGTAATAGCGACATCCATAATCCTATTCTGGGATGGCTCTAGCCTATGGCCCTAAAGTATTCCTGGCCTAGATACCCCTAGCCATAGCCCCCCTGGTGGTGATTCTGGGTTCCAGTCCGTCACCCTCCATAGGGATATCCGCAGGTGTGATGGCCCAAGTATCCTGTGATTTTCCGTGGTGTCCTAGGGAGGGTTGGTGAGTGACTGTTTGTTAGGATACCAATACAGAACGTTGCAGTTTGATGGACGGGAGAGTGGAGCAGAGATGACCAGTTGGACAGAGAATGTCTGAAGAGACTTAGTGCTGAAGATTATAAAATTTATTAACCCATTCACAGTGTAACCACCATATGACGGTTTGAAGATGCTATCAAGAAACTTCTCTGTATCTCAGGCCATTTTTGAACTTACTGCTAGCTTAATAGATCACCTCATGCCCAAATCGTAGCTCTAGAAGCTTGGAAAATCCCTTGTCCATAATCGTTAGGTTGTTAAGGTAAAATGAGACCACCATTGCTTGATGGCGTCTAGGTATATTGCTAGCGATGCATTGATGGTATTTTTGACAATGATTTTGGGCTGTCAAGATGCCGAACTGAGCGATGATGAAAAAGGAGAATAAGTCTCAGCTTGCTTGCGGGAGGATGGTTTGAACAAGCTGAAGTCAAGACACTGAGTAGAGAAATAGAATCAGCCTGAGTGATGATTCTCTCGACATTGCCAGCTTCAGCACAGTGGTAGAGAAGCAGCCTGAGTGATGATTCTCTCGACATTGCCAGCTTCAGCACAGTGGTAGAGAATCAGCGTGAGTGATGATTCTCTCGACATTGCCAGCTTCAGCACAGTGGTAGAGAATCAGCCTGAGTGATGATTCTCTCGACATTGCCAGCTTCAGCACAGTGGTAGAGAAGCAGCCTGAGTGATGATTCTCTCGACATTGCCAGCTTCAGCACAGTGGTAGAGAATCAGCCTGAGTGATGATTCTCTCGACATTGCCAGCTTCAGCACAGTGGTAGAGAATCAGCCTGAGTGATGATTCTCTCGACATTGCCAGCTTCAGCACAGAGATAGAGAAGGAAGGAGAGAATAAAAAATAGTCATTCAATGGTAAGCCCAAACATCGGGCAATGACTATATCTGGAATTTAGCAGAAGAGAGCTAAGAGCAAAACATAATTCTTTGATGGGTAACTGGAAGTTGTGTGTACAGGTTAACCAGTGAGATTATTAATATCGGTCATTTCTCTGGTATGTCTGGTCCCCCAGACAAGCATTGATAGTGCATCCTCAATGTGCATTTCTTCATCTGGTGTCGATATTGCTATTCATATCCCTGTAATCATTTTGGTATCTGTTGCTAGGCAACCATTTTCAAGTGTTGCTGTATGTTCCATTTTCATTATACAACTGAAAATAATATGGTTGTGCTTCTTGAAAGTCACCGGTAGTCACCGGTGAAAGAGTTAGGAGCTCTTGAACAGATGTCTAGTGTAGTCAAGCAAGTGCTTAAAAATGTGATTCATAAACTAATAATCCCACGAACTCTAGACCCAATTAGCAAAGTTTGTGGTTGCTGAAGCGGGAGACTATTTTTCTTCTTTAAGTATCCCAAATCTTGTTTTGCTTTGTGAGTAGAAGAAGTGGCAGCATTGATGAGGTGCACTTGTAGATGTGCTGTGAGTTCTTTAAGTATTCAAAACTTTGCGTAAAGCTTACCAAGAACCAGCTACAGCCTGGCATGTTGAAGGAGCTCTTACACACTGTCCGTGTACTTGGCTGAAAAGTAGTTCTGTCTGACCTTACAGTGGCTGAGTGGCTGGTTGGAGAGGTGAGCAGGAAAGGTCGTGTGATCTGAGAAGGTTTCCCTTGTTCATCTGGACACGAAGAAATGTTATGAATAATATATCAACTATATCTGTCCTCACGCAGTGTTAGCATTCCAGTTCAGAAATGGACTGAAATGGACGCAGTGTTAGCATTCCAGTTCAGAAATGGATGCAGTGTTAGCATTCCAGTTCAGAAATGGATGTAGTGTTAGCATTCCAGTTCAGAAATGGATGCAGTGTTAGCATTCCAGTTCAGAAATGGACGCAATGTTAGCATTCCAGTTCAGAAATGGATGCAGTGTTAGCATTCCAGTTCAGAAATGGATGCAGTGTTAGCATTCCAGTTCAGAAATGGATGCAGTGTTAGCATTCCAGTTCAGAAATGGATGCAGTGTTAGCATTCCAGTTCAGAAATTGACGCAATGTTAGCATTCCAGTTCAGAAATGGACGCAGTATTAGCATTCCAGTTCATAAATGGACGCAGTGTTAGCATTCCAGTTCAGAAATGGATGCAGTGTTAGCATTCCAGTTCAGAAATGGACGCAGTGTTAGCAATCCAGTTCAGAAATGGATGCGGTGTTAGCATTCCAGTTCAGAAATGGATGCAGTGTTAGCATTCCAGTTCAGAAATGGATGCAGTGTTAGCATTCCAGTTCAGAAATTGACGCAGTGTTAGCATTCCAGTTCGGAAATGGACGCAGTGTTAGCATTCCCGTTCAGAAATGGACGCAGTGTTAGCATTCCAGTTCAGAAATGGATGCAATGTTAGCATTTCAGTTCAGAAATGGATGCAATGTTAGCATTCCAGTTCAGAAATTGACATGGGAACAGGACTCCAGTGCCACGCCTGCTGTGACGCACCATTTGGTTGGTCAGGCTGGGCCTCGTAGTGTCCGTCAACAAGAAAATGAGCACTTAATTAACACCAAGCAGTAGCTTAATAAGCAGTACCCACATGTAACCATGTGCCAATGTGTTGTGGGTAAGAATCGTCCGGAGTACGTACTGGGCTAGCAAAAAGTAGGTTCTTATAAAGATGCCAGCTAAATAGCTGGTAAGGTTTGTTAGTAGGCATGATGAAGAAGAGGAGGGTATGGTGTGGCCATACGCGTCACTCTCCACCAACACTTCCCTCTCTAAAATGTTCCCTCTACACTGCAATACCTACTCGTACAATAATGAGGTACATTGATAGATGTGGAATACATGTACACTCGTCTCCTTCAGTGGATGGGTTGAGGGCCAGGACCGACGAGGATGGATGTTGGAGACGTGGCAGGCTACGTGACTGCGTAGCCTTGAGGGAAGTGTGGTAACAGAACTTGAATCATTCCTTGGCTGAGGATTCCTGTGGGAGTTGCTGGCAGTGCTTCCAACAGCTGCCTTCATAGCACACCTACGCCTTACACTGGTTTTAGATTAACTCACCTGCCGTCATGTCTGATGCTTAGCTGAGGCAGTGTTGGGAGCTGCTTGTCTGATGCTTGGCCGAGGCAGTGTTGGGAGTGAGCTGCTTGTCTGATGCTTGGCTGAGGCAGTGGTGGGAGCTGCTTGTCTGATGCTTGGCCGAGGCAGTGTTGGGAGCTGCTTGTCTGATGCTTGGCTGAGGCAGTGTTGGGAGCTGCTTGTCTGATGCTTGGCTGAGGCAGTGGTGGGAGCTGCTTGTCTGATGCTTGGCTGAGGCAGTGTTGGGAGCTGCTTGTCTGATGCTTGGCTGAGGCAGTGGTGGGAGCTGCTTGTAACTGTCGTTGACCAGCTTGAAGTGGATGGAGTCGTTCTCATCTATAATGGAGTGGGGTATGCACATAGCTATGTATTTCTGGTTGGCTGGGTTACGAGGGACGGACTTTGCAGCTCGACACTTGTTTTGGAATTGGATTGTTCTGGAAATGAGTTTTTTGGCATGTTTGAGGGGTAACGTGACATGAATTTTTTTAGGGGGAAACGGGACATGACATGTAGGGGCAACGTGACATGAAATGTTTGAGGGGGAAACAGGACCTGACATGTTTGAGGGGGCAATGGACAAATGCTCCAGAAAAACAATTTTGACAAGCAAAATGCAGAACAAAAACCTTTTAAGTGTTCTTGCTGTTTTGGGATGTTTTGTTCGTGCACACTTTGCTCATAGCTTCCCGATGGATGTGCTATGCATTGATTAGCCTGAGTAACACTCGTTAGCCTGAGTAACACTCATTGATAGGAAGTTGACTGTTTTAGTTTGATTTGCCGAGTGTGGGGTGTCACGTGTATATTATGTATTATAAAGATCAGCAGCTGCTATGCACCAGTGATACCTGAGATAGGCTTTGGCTAGGATTGAGTGGGCTGCAACTTAGGACGTCCATGAATAACTCTTTGCTTGTTCATGGCTCCACGGGCCACTCTGACTACGCACCAGGTGCACACTGCGCCTGTGGTATTAAGTTTCTAGCTTGCTCTTCCTCCCTCCCCCTCTAGGCCCGGCTGTGCGTTGCAATGCGGACCAGACGGTGACGGTGTGCCACAATTATATTAGGTGTGGCTGCAGTAGGAAGGACAGCTGTCGCTTTTACCATCCTCTTCCTCACCAGGTACTGCCCCCCGTGCCAATCCAAGGATTCCTCCCTCCAGCGCAGGTATGCTTCCCCCCACTCCCCACTTTTTAATCCTTTCCCCCCGTATGCAAAAGCTCCAGTTAATGCGGTGCAGTGTAGCCGGAAATGTTGGCCGAGAATCAAATCGAATGCTTTGGCGGTCAAAGGTTGCAGCTGCCTTAAGTACCACCTAGAAAATTTCTGGTTTATCTTTGTTGAAAGGTTACTTGGTAAAGTAGGGATCAGCTCAGTTGTCTTGAATCAAGAAGTCAAAGCCTGACTGTGTCAATCAAACACTAACAGGTTGCGACTTTTGGAGCTCCATAGATTCTGCACGCTTCACTCTATGAACTTGATATATAGCTCTAATGATAGGTCTCTCTGTGTGCTCTCTTTTGGTACTAAAAATGTTGCAGAGGTACATGTATAACTATGCTAAAGTTATAACTATGCTAAAGTTACCTGCAGATGAAGTGGGGGTACATCAAAATCGGCATGTGTGAATTATTTTAAACGTGACAAGGGGGCCAATGTCTGTGTTGAAAAAATATTTTCGTACATTTTTAGTACCTAATGAAAACACCCATTTTGTAGAGTAAGGCTTCTTCCTCCTGTTACAACAGTTAACACTTTCCAATCCGCTGCAGGCAACTTTGGCATGGTTACACCTATGCAACATTTTTAGTACCAAAAGAGGTCAGAGAGAGATGAGCTATATATCCAGTGAAGTCTTTGGAGCTCCAACGTCATAACCACAAGATTCTTTTCGTGTTTTTAAAATATGGCTCCCTTAAAAAAGGGGGGAGACTATAGACTATACCATAAAAATGGCGCTAAAAAGCTTGTGGTTAAGACTTGAGAGCTCCTGCATACTTCGTGGACTTGATATAAGCTCAAAAGATGGTCTCTCTTGTGCTCTCTTTTGGTACTAAAAGATGTTGCATAGGAATAACCATGCCCAAGTTACTGGAGCTAAAGTGGGGTTGGGTTTGAGGGCCTGATTTTGCAACATGTCTAGTGCTACACAGCTGAAATTAGCACCTGTGGCTAGAGGAAGCCCTATACAAGGAGTGTTTTCATTGGGCGCTATATCGTGAGTACGTGGTCAAGCGTGAGGTGGAAAATTAATATTTAATTTCAGCATCCCTGATTTCCTTCTTCGTCATGGTTTAACACCTAATGAATACGCTTGTTTTGTAGGGTAGGGCTTCCTCTAGCCACAGATAACTGGCTAGCACTTTCTATCAGGAAGTACAACTACAAACAGTTCAGGCACAGATTTTGAGGACTCCCACTTTGGCTGCATTTAACATTAGCATAGTTACACCTATGCAACTTTTATTTAATATCAAAAGAGAGCACACAGAGAAATCAATCATTTGAGCTGTATATCAAGTTCATAGAGTGAAGTGTGCAGAATCTATGGAACTCCAAAGTTGTAACCACAAGACTTTGTTAGTGTTGTATTGTATAATTTCAGACTCCTTCACATAAACATAAGTCCACTTTAAAACTATATTTAAAAAAAAAAAACCCTCTTGGCCTCACTCTGTCTATCAGTCATTCAATGGAAAGTAGATTAGTTGGAGATGTGAGGTGATCTCACTTTACATTCCAACCTGCAGTTCCAAAAGATTAAAAATAAACATGTGGCAACAACAACAACTGCCATCAGAAAGCTACTGCACTGGCTACATTTTGGTATGTAGATCAGGACCACAGCATGAATGTGTGCACAGATATGCTACTTTAAATGGTAAACCACGGTCAGGTATGATTTTGCCTCGGCCATAAATTAGCAAGTCATAAATTATTCTCAGAAATGCATTGACTATGTTATTGTGATTCGCTCAATTGTGGTTGAGCGTCCAACATTTCTGGCGAATACTTGCGTTGCAGTAATATGGTGTGGTACATTGCAGGCTAGGAGAGCACGTGCAACAATTTGTCACTTAGTAAATGCTCCAATTATGCGTCGTAAATCGTACCTTTATTGCTGCGTCACATGTCTCGGATGACGTTGATAATTTATCGATGATTTCTTTTTTGGGTTCTGCCTATCGAACCTTTCCATTATAACCTCGCGGTCAAATATATGTCTCTTTACAGGAACTTTGTTCTCTTGGACTTGGATAGCCTGATGCTGCTACGTGTGTCAGCATATGTGATTCCTTGAATCGTTGAAGTAGCTACAATGCCTTCATAATGCGACAATCTTCACGGCCGGTCTAGTGAAGTGCTCACTCTACTCGAGCTAGATTCTGTACTGTAACATTTTTTTTATCACTCATGCTTGCTTCATCAACAGAAGCTCAGCATTGGTGTCAGAGCTGGAGTCTACCGCTGTAGCCGCTGCTGCTAGGGGAGGAACCGCAACACCTTTTGTTGGCCTTCCAGATCCTCCTTTCACCACCTTAAGTTTTGGTAGCTGGCTTGGCTTCCAAGTCAGCACTGGAAGCAATCCCGTCAAGTAATTCTTTAGGCTCATCCTGACCTAGTGCGTCGACAGAACTTAATATGTGACATTTTGTATTGATGTGTCACGTGATGTGTCACGCTCATGGCAGAACAATTTTTCTATTTGTGGGTTACACTGATTGAGAATTATTTTTTCCATTGTGCATAATTAGATCTTTTACAGTAGTGGTATGTTTTTATTTTTATACATACATTTTTTTAATACAATTTTTTAAACTTATGCCAAATAAATAAATGTGATGTAATGTGTGCCGATTGGGGACAAGTTTTGTTGAGAAAGAGACTGTGTGCGGGGAGAAAGGTTTATATCGAGGAGAGGGGTCAGGAAGGATGTGCATTAATTTGGTGAAGCTTCAAGTGCAATTCACACTAAGCATGCAATGTTTTGCAATGTAACTATGAGAACATAATTGAGATAAGTTGACACATCTCGGGCGTGGTAAATGTATGTATTGCAATGAGAAGAAAGTTTAGAGGTGATGACGATATTATCTGCCTCGTGTGATCAGCTACTTGAGCTAGCTTGCCTTAACAGTGTGTGTGTTCTCTAATTGTTCCCATGTCTCTGCGGGGAGCAGTATAATGTCGTGATAAAAATGAATGTCCGTTTTCCTTTCAGTCCCTTCCCCCACCCACCCACTCTCAACCTCTAGTACTTGCTTAGCAAGTATGCACATGGGAGGACTGAGAGGTTGGTTGTGCATTGACAAGATAGGGCTGATGATTATACGCTCTGTATGCATATCGCTGATTATTATTGTAAGAATACAAGGAGGAGAACTCTGCCTTTTAGTGTGTCCAATTGATGTAGTATGACGATGTTATGTATGCTTGTAGTTTGCGGCCATTCAACAATTGTATTGTACTTCACAGCACGGGTGATGTCCCGGGTGGATTTAGCTATAGCATCCGGAAAGAAGGTACCATCGTTGCTCCAATATTTCGTCCTAGTGGGCAAGTCCCTGCAATGTGTTCATTCCTGCTCTGATATTTCACTTGACCCTGAGAGAAACCTAAGTTCAGCATGGTTGATATCAGCCGTCCTTTCTACCTCCATTTTTTAAACGTTTGAATGGGTGTTGTTTTACTTCCTGCACATGACCTGAGCAAGCAGCTGCTGTGTGACATTTGTGCAAGGCAGAATTCTCTGTGGGGGTATTGCAAGGGCAGTCGAAGGACTGAAGGTGGTCAGTGTTGATTTAAATATTTTTTTATTTTTTAATTTTTTATTCACACCAAAAGAAAGATGCCTTTTGATGGCCACACCACCATTTAGTGGCTTTGAAAGGGGAGAAGAACTGCAATATGGATAGCTTCAGACCTGTGTCTGCCTCACAAGCTTTACTACCCTTGCAAACCTCTGCTTTGTTATTTTAAGGGATGAATATTAGAGCAATGACGGTGGTGAGCTTCGGGTTTTTTAAATCTGCTTCGGTATTCCTGTAACCACTTCGAAAGAACATTAAATTATAATATTGCTAGAAGAGTGGAGAGTCGAACAAATGGTTGTTTATTTGTTGTCTTGTCTCTCTAGGTCTTTTCTGCATTGCCATTCCCTGTCCAGTATCCTCTGTCCATCTGTTTCCAGCCACTTCCTTACTCGGCCATCCCCAGTTCTCCAGTGGCCGTGCCTAATGCTGGCTTCATGCTGCCTCCACCAGCGCCACCAGGTATGCCTGCAACCATGCACCACCACCACCACCAGGTATGCATGTAACCATGCACCTCCACCACCACCAGGTATGCCTGCAACCTCCACCACCACCACCACCAGGTATGCATGCAACCATGCACCTCCACCACCACCAGGTATGCCTGCAACCATGCACCTCCACCACCACCAGGTATGCATGCAACCATGCACCTCCACCACCACCAGGTATGCATGCAACCTCCACCACCACCAGGTATGCCTGCAACCATGCACCTCCACCACCACCAGGTATGCCAGCAACCATGCACCTCCACCACCACCAGGTATGCATGCAACCATGCACCTCCACCACCACCAGGTATGCCTGCAACCATGCACCTCCACCACCACCAGGTATGCATGCAACCTCCACCACCACCACCACCAGGTATGCCTGCAACGAACCATGCACCTCCACCACCACCAGGTATGCCTGCACCTCCACCACCACCACCACCACCAGGTATGCCTGCAACCATGCACCACCACCACCACCAGGTATGCCAGCAACCATGCACCACCACCACCACCAGGTATGCATGCAACCATGCACCTCCACCACCACCAGGTATGCCTGCAACCATGCACCTCCACCACCACCAGGTATGCATGCAACCTCCACCACCACCACCACCAGGTATGCCTGCAACCAACCATGCACCTCCACCACCACCAGGTATGCCTGCAACCTCCACCACCACCACCACCAGGTATGCATGCAACCATGCACCACCACCACCACCAGGTATGCATGCAACCTCCACCACCACCAGGTATGCCTGCAACCATGCACCACCACCACCACCAGGTATGCTTGCAACCATGCACCTCCTCCACCACCAGGTATGCATGCAACCATGCACCTCCACCACCACCAGGTATGCCAGCAACCATGCACCTCCACCACCACCAGGTATGCCTGCAACCATGCACCTCCACCACCACCAGGTATGCCTGCAACCATGCACCTCCACCACCACCAGGTATGCCAGCAACCATGCACCTCCACCACCACCAGGTATGCCTGCAACCATGCACCTCCACCACCACCAGGTATGCCAGCAACCATGCACCTCCACCAGGTATGCCAGCAACCATGCACCTCCACCACCACCAGGTATGCCTGCAACCATACACCTCCACCACCACCAGGTATGCATGCAACCTCCACCACCACCACCACCAGGTATGCATGCAACCATGCACCTCCACCACCACCAGGTATGCATGCAACCATGCACCTCCACCACCACCAGGTATGCATGCAACCATGCACCTCCACCACCACCAGGTATGCATGCAACCATGCACCTCCACCACCACCAGGTATGCCAGCAACCATGCACCTCCACCACCACCAGGTATGCCTACAACCATGCACCTCCACCTCCACCAGGTATGCAGCAACCATGCACCTCCACCACCACCAGGTATGCCAGCAACCATACAGTAGCAATGCACTAGTTGTCTCCAGTGCATTTGAAAGAGAGAGCATACCGACCACTGCTCTTTCAAATGCCTTGCTCGAAAGGGCAGCACTGTTCTCTCTCTTTCAGCTGGTGAGCACTATTGCTGTAGAATTATAATTTTTGACATTCAATAATACAAATTGAATATTTTTACGGTTCAAATATTGTAGGATTTTAGCCAAGCACAGGATGACTGAGTGTGGATTTTCAGATGATGGAGGTTGTAGCAGCTAGTCAGTGGCACAGGATGACTGAGTGTGGATGTTCAGATGATGGAGGTTGTAACAGCTAGTCAGTGGCACAGATGACTGAGTGTGGATGTTCAGATGATGGAGGTTGTAGCAGCTAGTCAGTGGCACAGATGACTGAGTGTGGATGTTCAGATGATGGAGGTTGTAGCAGCTAGTCAGTGGCACAGATGACTGAGTGTGGATGTTCAGATGATGGAGGTTGTAGCAGCTAGTCAGTGGCACAGATGACTGAGTGTGGATGTTCAGATGATGGAGGTTGTAGCAGCTAGTCAGTGGCACAGATGACTGAGTGTAGATGTTCAGATGATGGAGGTTGTAGCAGCTAGTCAGTGGCACAGATGACTGAGTGTGGATGTTCAGATGATGGAGGTTTTAGCAGCTAGTCAGTGGCACAGGATGACTGAGTGTGGATGTTCAGATGATGGAGGTTGTAGCAGCTAGTCAGTGGCACAGATGACTGAGTGTAGATGTTCAGATGATGGAGGTTGTAGCAGCTAGTCAGTGGCACAGATGACTGAGTGTGGATGTTCAGATGATGGAGGTTGTAGCAGCTAGTCAGTGGCACAGATGACTGAGTGTAGATGTTCAGATGATGGAGGTTGTAGCAGCTAGTCAGTGGCACAGATGACTGAGTGTAGATGTTCAGATGATGGAGGTTGTAGCAGCTAGTCAGTGGCACAGGATGACTGAGTGTGGATGTTCAGATGATGGAGGTTGTAGCAGCTAGTCAGTGGCACAGTGTGGATGTTCAGATGATGGAGGTTGTAGCAGCTAGTCAGAGGCACAGGATTACTGAGTGTGGATGTTCAGATGATGGAGGTTGTAGCAGCTAGTCAGTGGCACAGGATGACTGAGTGTGGATGTTCAGATGATGGAGGTTGTAGCAGCTCTGGCAAGAATGTGTGGACTGTCATTGGCCCAAAGTGGAGGAAAACTTTCCATGGCAGTTGGAGTTGAAAGATGGCAAGTTATGCCGGTGTTCTTTGTCATAAACATAGTAGCTGGCCTGCCATCACAAGAGTGGCTGATCCCCCACCTTAGACTGCATGTCTTATAACCACTGTTCGACAAGGGTGACACAAAGAACATCACTCACCATGTCGTCGCCAGATGTCTGTGAACAACCACCCTTGGCAAGATCTTTATTGGCTGGCGCCTAACTTCCTTTCTAGAAAAGTCAGATGTTAGTCGGTGTTTTCTGGAGGGTTTCCAAGGTGACGGCTGCACCCTCTCTGCATGTGTAGTAGTAGCTGGTCAGTGCCTAGAAGTTTGGCTTGACTTCCTTATCATGTCCAATGGAGCCGGTTATGCGTCAGGTGGGTAATTCGAAGACTTTCCAGTTTTCTAATTCACTCACCCCCAACTGTCGTGCCACGTATGCAGCACCAAAAGGGGTGTGGGTTATGTATGGACGCCCGGTGTGATAGAGGATGTGGGCCACATCTTAGACAGAGCTTGGTGAAGCATGTAGTCTCCATGTCTCACGGCTATTAGGATGGCTCTTGTCTGAGCTCCTCTGGAAGGGATGGTGGCGTTACCAAAGAAGCCCAGGAAAAGGTCTTGTTGAAGCACTGAAGTTTATGTATTTCTTGGCATGCACACATACTACCAACCTTGGATCTCTCATGGAACTAGGTGAGTCACTAAGAGCATCTTGCATGATATACTTGAACCTGGTGGAACTGCAGATTGGACATCTGAGCATTTCATGCAGGAGGTTGTGCAGTGCCCAGGGGAAATGACCATTGCTTCTCACCAAACCATGTCTACCAGAATCTTCATTGGATACAGTAACACAACAGTAACACAAGAGTTACTCCATCCATGAAATGTTCCAAGAGATTCCCAGTTGTGGGTAGCGTTCAGGCTTCAGTGTAAATGCATGCTCATCGCATGATGTCATGCTGATTCAGAGCTCTTTTACACGTAAAATGATCAACATTGACCCATCATAATTCATTAGTCTCCTACTTCACTCATCAGGGCTGTATATAGAGCATTCAGAGGGTTAAAGCATCTATATGCATCATGTGCAAGAGAGAGATGGCAGATTCAGCCCTTCCAAGAGCCAAGAAGGCCAAGAGAAGTGTGTTTGTTAGCCACACATCAGCAGAGGAGCAGCAGTTCAAGGAAGACCATATTCTGTACCTTTTTGCATTCATTTTGCACTTGTTTTCATTATGAAAATTATGAAACAAGTGGTTAACCCTTACCGGACAAGCATAGAAAAAGGGGGTTATATAGGCAGAGGGCCTTGCCCAGTATCACATGGCATTAAATTCAGATATATATATATATATTTTTGTGTGTGTGTGGGCGGGGGGGGGGGAATACTCCCCTGACTGATGACATGACCCTATCCATCCCTTACAATAACCTTACAGAGAATAACCCTAGTAAGAACACTGAATGCTCATTTTAGAAAACTCTATGACGTGGCATGTTTACATAGAGGCTATGTGATAGAATGGGAGGATATAGGAGGAGGTGAGAGGCATGAGATGCTCTTCTCATTTTACTACAACTTTAGCAGCTGCCATAGCTACAGCTGCCAGCACCTGGATGACTATTCCTCTTAGCAGTTGTAGATCTAGGGATATCTAATTGAGAATCTCTGTAGAGTTGTGTAGTTTTCTTTAGGCTTGGCAATTGCATTTAGCAAGTCTTGATTATTTATAATCTTCCCTGCTAGTAAGGCAATAATAGACCCTCTAGCATTCAGAGGGTTAAAGCATCTCTATGTATGTGCAAGAGAGAGATGGCAGATTCAGCCCTCCAAGAGCCAAGAAGGCCAAGAGAAGTGTGTTAGCCACACATCAGCAGAGGAGCAGCAGTTCAAGGAAGACCATATTCTGTACCTTTTAGCATTCATTTTGCTTGTTTTCATGAAGACAATTATGAAACAGAAGTTTTTCTCAAGGTTGACCCTTACCGGACGAGCATTACGAAGTCGTGACTTGCGTGTCAGCAGTCGTAAGGATGAGCATCACAAACTTACCACTCACCATAACTACTGATCAATCAATATGTCTCCTGTTCTTCGTTGTGGGAGAGACCTGGCTCCCTAATGGTTCAGCTACCAGCTCCAACAAGCAGGTTTTTCCAAACTATTGCAGGAAAACATGTGGACAATGTCTTGGATAACAGATGTGGAGACTGACTGAGAGAGTTAAGAGAAAGACAATGGAACTACCTTTGATTGATTTGACCTTAGGTCCAGCCTTGGAGTAAGAACCTGATGTACAGCTAACTTTATTCTTGAAAATCGCATACAAGTAAAATAGAAACGCAGGTAAATGACTCGGCACCTGTTTTTTTATTAATTGTTTTTTATTTATTTATTTATTTATTTTGTCCCTCGTCCATTAAGAGTTACTAGGAATAGAAAAAACCTGAACCTGAAAATGGCATTTATTGAAATGGATAAATGCTCCCCTAGGATGGGTACAAATGCTCCCCTAGGATGGGTACATTTTGCTCCCCTAGGATGGGTACAAATGCTTCCCTAGGATGGGTACAAATGCTCCCCTAGGATGGGTACAAATGCTCGCCTGGGATGTGTACAAATGCTCCCTTAGGATGTGTACAAATTCTCCCCTAGGATGGGTACAAATGCTCCCCTAGGATGTGTACAAATGCTCCCTTAGGATGTGTACAAATGCTCCCCTAGGATGGGTACAAATGCTCCCCTAGGATGGGTACAAATGCTCCCCTGGGATGTGAACTGTTAATCTGTCATATTGGAAATTATTTTGGTGTAACTTTTTAACTGAGTATATCTTATATGAGCAACCTACCGGTCATTCCTGTCCTAACGGTCATTCCTGTCCTAACGGTCATTCCTGTCCTAATGGTCATTCTCCTGTCCTAACGGTCATTCCCGTCCTAACGGTCATTCCCGTCCTAACGGTCGTTCCCGTCCTAACGGTCGTTCCCGTCCTATCGGTCGTTCCCGTCCTAACATTTATCTGGGTATTCTCTGCACATGCATCACGCCTCTTGTTGGACAACAGATTGCATTTGATCTTTGACAAATACTACACACACAAAACTACTACAAGCAGTTGGTGGGCATTAATCATTTGAAGTATTGAGCTGCGAGTTGAATCTTGAAATGTAAATAATAAACATGTTGCTTGTTCTATTATATTTATTCTCAACAACTCGTTGACAGTAGAAGATAACGATTTTCTCGATAATCAACTTGAACTTGTTACTTCAGTGGATGCTGTAGCCTTCATCAGGAATGGCGGAGGCTAGAGCATCTAACCTTCATCAGGAATGATGGAGGCTAGAGCATCTAACCTTCATCAGGAATGATGGAGGCTAGAGCATCTAACCTTCATCAGGAATGATGGAGGCTAGAGCATCTAACCTTCATCAGGAATGATGGAGGCTAGAGCATCTAACCTTCATCAGGAAGGTGGAGGCTAGAGCATCTAACCTTCATCAGGAATGATGGAGGCTAGAGCATCTAACCTTCATCAGGAATGATGTAGGCTAGAGCATCTAACCTTCATCAGGAATGATGGAGGCTAGAGCATCTAACCTTCATCAGGAATGATGGGGGCTAGAGCATCTAACCTTCATCAGGAATGATGGAGGCTAGAGCATCTAACCTTCATCAGGAATGATGGAGGCTAGAGCATCTAACCTTCATCAGGAATGGTGGGGGCTAGAGCATCTAACCTTCATCAGGAATGATGGAGGATAGAGCATCTAACCTTCATCAGGAATGATGTAGGCTAGAGCATCTAACCTTCATCAGGAATTATGGGGGCTAGAGCATCTAACCTTCATCAGGAATTATGGAGGCTAACCTTCATCAGGAATGATGGAGGCTAACCTTCATCAGGAATTATGGGGGCTAGAGCATCTAACCTTCATCAGGAATGATGTAGGCTAGAGCATCTAACCTTCATCAGGAATTATGGAGGCTAACCTTCATCAGGAATGATGGAGGCTAACCTTCATCAGGAATTATGGGGGCTAGAGCATCTAACCTTCATCAGGAATTATGGGGGCTAGAGCATCTAACCTTCATCAGGAATGATGGAGGGAGGCATCTAGCAGAAACGTTAGTAATAAATAATTTGAAAATCAATTTTTAATCGTTTTCTTCTGTGCCTCGAGGGCATGCTTTATGTCTCGTAAGACAAATTCACACACCAAGCAAGTCAACACCTCACTCTAGTGCACACCTTCCCACCCCCTCCTAGTGCAATTATTCCACACCTTCCCACTGCAATTATTCTACACCTTCCCACTCCCTCCTAGTGCAATTATTCCACACCTTCCCTCCCACTCCCTCCTAGTGCAATTATTCCACACCTTCCCACCCCCTCCTAGTGCAATTATTACACACCTTCCCACTGCAATTATTCCACACCTTCACACTCCCTCCTAGTGCAATTATTCCACACCTTCCAGGGTTTTATCTAGGATTTTTTGGAAGGGGGGGAATACCGACATATGTTCTCAAAATCAGCTCAATGTTGTAGTGTTAGCATAAATTTTAGAGGCAATATATGGGTAATGGCATTTTGGTGACTTTGAGACTTTTCATGCTCACGTAATTTTTCAGTAGCCTTTCCACGCCTTGACCTGTATGATGTGCTGCTAGTTGTCCTGTATGGTGTGCTGGCTGTCCTGTAGTTGTGCTGGCTGTCCTGTACGATGTGCTGGCTGTCCAGAACGATGTGCTGGCTGTCCAGTATGATGTGCTGGCTGTCCTGTATGGTGTGCTGGTTGTCCTGTATGGTGTGCTGGCTGTCCTGTATGGTGTGCTGGCTGTATGTTGTGTTGGCTGTCCTGTATGATGTGCTGGCTGTCCTGTATGGTGTGCTGGCTGTCTTGTATGTTGTGATGGCTGTCCTGTATGGTGTGCCGGCTGTCCTGTACGATGTGATGGCTGTCCTGTATGATGTGCTGGCTGTCCTGTATGTTGTGCTGGCTGTCCTGTATGTTGTGTTGGCTGTCCTGTACGGTGCTCTTTCTGGCTGTCCTGTATGTTGTGTTGGCTGTCCTGTATGGTGTGCTGGTTGTCCTGTATGGTGTGATGGTTGTCCTGTACAATGTGCTGGATGTCCTGTACGATGTGCTGGCTGTCCTGTACGATGTGCTGGCTGTTCTGTATGGTGTGCTGGCTGTCCTGTATGTTGTGTTGGCTGTCCTGTATGATGTACTGGCTGTCCTGTATGTTGTGTTGGCTGTCCTGTACGGTGCTCTGTCTGGCTGTGTTGTGTTGGATGTCCTGTATGGTGTGCTGGTTGTCCTGTATGGTGTGATGGTTGTCCTGTACGATGTGCTGGCTGTCCTGTATGGTATGCTGTCTGTCCTGTAAGATGCACTGGCTGTCCTGTATAATGAACTGGCTGAGGTCTTACTGGCTGCTGGTTGAGCTCTACGTGATGTGGTCTTGCAATGTTACTCATCCACACCTCCACAATAGTCATTGGACCTTTCTCTTGACAATGAATTTCTTAAAGGATGCTGAAGAATTTTCCATATTGGCTGTTGAGATATAATTATTTCACTGATGTATTTACATTTAAAAAAAATTCCCTTTATATCTAATCCATAGCAACTTTTGATTATAAGCTTTAATTAATAAATTTGGTCCATTGTGGTTGCTTAGCAACTAAACCTGTGGTCACAAAATTATTAACGTTATGTCATCACCATTTTGAATGAACAGGAGAGAAAACACATTGAGGGAAACTACTCGTTTAAAATGATCACTGGAATCCATATATACCTCACACCCACCATAGGGCAGGGCCAGCAAAATAGCCACTCCTATTTTTTTCCAACAATGGATAACATATCTACTCACCTTCAAAGTTCCCATTACATCTTGGACCTTCAGACTAGAATCACCACCCTGGACCTTCAGACTAGAATCACCACCCTGGACCTTCAGACTAGAATCACCACCCTGGACCTTCAGACTAGAATCACCACCCTGGACCTTCAGACTAGAATCACCACCCTGGACCTTCAGACTAGAATCACCACCCTAGACCTTCAGACTAGAATCACCACCCTGGACCTTCAGACTAGAATCACCACCCTGGACCTTCAGACTAGAATCACCATCCTCCTGGACCATCAGCACTGGAATCACCATCCTCCTGACTAGAATCACCACCCTGGACCTTCAGACTAGAATCACCACCCTGGACCTTCAGACTAGAATCACCACCCTGGACCTTCAGACTAGAATCACCACCCTGGACCTTCAGACTAGAATCACCATCCTCCTGGACCATCAGCACTAGAATCACCATCCTCCTGACTAGAATCACCACCCTGGACCTTCAGAATCACCACCCTGGACCTTCAGACTAGAATCACCCTCCTCCTGGACCTTCAGCCATATGGACCAAGCAAGTTGCTTGGTCAGAAATGACAACTTCTAAGAGCAGTCATATCTAATCTGAATCACTCTGTCCCCTGTAGGGGGTGAACCTCTCCCCCTTCGTCATAGCTTGATAGTCTTTCTTCTGAGGGCCAAAATTGCTGTCGTAGCAGATCCTTGGTACTTACGGCAGAGGTCAACATTCAAGACCCCTTTGCGTAAGGTCGGGGTGGACAACACGGCTACCCTAGTTACCCGCTATAACTGGTCGTCAAGCCTTTTTCTACTGCTAGAGCAACTCGCTGGGAACATGCCACATGCTTCAGTGCTCGCTGGGTACATGCCGCATGCTCCAGTGCTCGCTGGGTACATGCCACATGCTTCAGTGCTCGCTGGGTGCATGCCGCATGCTCCAGTGCTCGCTGGGTGCATGCCACATGCTTCAGTGCTCGCTGAGTACATGCCACATGCTTCAGTGCTCGCTGGGTGCATGCCACATGCTCGCTGGGTACATGCCACATGCTTCCAGTGCTTGCTGGGTGCATGCCACATGCTTCCAGTGCTTGCTGGGTGCATGCCACATGCTCGCTGGGTACATGCCACATGCTTCCAGTGCTTGCTGGGTACATGCCACATGCTACCAGTGCTTGCTGGGTACATGTCACATGCTTCCAGTGCTCGCTGTGTTGCGTGCATGCCACATGCTCGCTGGGTGCATGTCACATGCTTCCAGTGCTCGCTGGGTGCATGCCACATGCTTCAGTGCTCGCTGGGTGCATGTCACATGCTACCAGTGCTCTCTGGGTGCATGTCACATGCTACCAGTGCTCGCTGGGTGCATGCCACATGCTCGCTGGGTGCATGCCACATGCTTGCTGGGTGCATGCCACATGCCTCCAGTGCTTGCTGGGTGCATGCCACATGCTTCCAGTGCTCGCTGGGTGCATGCCACATGCTCTCTGGGTACATGCCACATGCTTCTAGTGCTTGCTGGGTACATGTCACATGCTTCAGTGCTAGCTGGGTGCATGCCACATGCTTCCAGTGCTTGCTGGGTGCATGCCACATGCTCGCTGGGTACATGCCACATGCTTCCAGTGCTCGCTGGGTGCATGCCACATGCTACCAGTGCTTGCTGGGTGCATGCCACATGCTTCAGTGCTTGCTGGGTGCATGCCACATGCTCGCTGGGTGCATGCCACATGCTTCCAGTGCTTGCTGGGTACATGCTACATGCTCGCTGGGTGCATGCCACATGCTACCAGTGCTTGTTGGGTGCATGCCACATGCTTCAGTGCTCGCTGGGTGCATGCCACATGCTTCCAGTGCTTGCTGGGTGCATGCCACATGCTCGCTGGGTACATGCCACATGCTTCTAGTGCTTGCTGGGTGCATGCCACATGCTTCCAGTGCTTGCTGGGTGCATGCCACATGCTTCCAGTGCTTGCTGGGTGCATGCCACATGCTTCTAGTGCTTGCTGGGTACATGCCACATGCTTCCAGTGCTTGCTGGGTGTATGCCACATGCTTCCAGTGCTTGCTGGGTGCATGTCACATGCTTCCAGTGCTCGCTGGGTACATGCCACATGCTTGCAGTGCTTGCTGGGTACATGCCACATGCTTCCAGTGCTCGCTGGGTACATGCCACATGCTTCCAGTGCTCGCTGGGTGCATGCCACATGCTTCCAGTGCTCGCTGGGTACATGCCACATGCTTCCAGTGCTCGCTGGGTGCATGCCACATGCTTCCAGTGGAAAATGATTGATTTTAGAGAATTATTTTTGTAAACAAGTGTCACTCTAATATGTACGTCATACGTCTATCTGTGGAAAAGTTCAAGCTAGTGCATGCAAGAAATGGTGATACTATCAAAGTATTTAATAGTGGGGGTAATTACTGCTCAGCATCTCCTTGTTTCAGTCCCCTCCCCCCCCTCCGAAGCCCCCCATGACCAACAACAAACAGAATAAACTTGTATAATCTCAAATGACACTCTTATTGGCAGTTTCTTGGTTGCCTAAATGGTGGTTTTAATTTATATTTGAAATGTTCTGGAAGTAGTTTGGTAGATTTAAAATGATAATAAATTGGGGGGAGAGGGATATTCAGTTGTAGAGGGGTGGGGGGATATTCAGTTGTAGTACTGGAATGTTCTAATGCATGTCCATGACTAATCTGTTTCTCTGCGGGAGTAGAGCCATGGGTGAGGATAGACAGGAGGATATGTTGTGGTCTACATGGATACATTCTTATTTACTTTCAATATAGTTTGTCTTTGAATAAAACATTTTATGTTCGGTGTCTATGGGCGTGGCATAGCATCAAATTTTATTCTCAGTATTTTCCAGCCACCCTGCCATTGCCATATGTAATTGCATAGTTTAGAAGGGCACTCTTATCAGTTGCTTGATTTTCAAAACAAATGCATCTACTCGCTGCAATACAATGATAGATGGGCCAGATTTTTTATAAATGAGCAAAACATCTCTTCATCATTGTAGATTTTTTTATAAATGAGCAGGACATCTCCATCATTGTAGATTTTTTAAATAAATGAGCAGGACATCTCTTCATCATTGTAGATTATAAATGAGCAGGACATCTCTTCATCATTGTAGATTTTTAAAATAAATGAGCAGGACATCTTCATTGTATTGAGTAGTTTTGGCGTTTGTCTTTTGATGCCATTTTTGTTTCCGTTGTTTGTTTTATGCAGCTGGAAGCATGGGACCTTTGACCCCTCATCTTGTCAGTCCTCCGCTCCCCGGCCCGTGTGTATTATCACCACAGCAACAGGTACTTGAACTAATCCTTGTAGCCCCCAACCCTAGCCCAGCCCAAGGGTGTATACTTACCCTCACAATAGGAATACTGCCTAGCAGGTATGCTTACCCATCTAGCCCTGGCAGGTACGCTTACCCATCCAGCCCTAGCAGGTGTGCTTACCCATCCAGCCCTAGCAGGTATGCTTACCCATCTAGCCCAAGCAGGTGTGCTTACCCATCTAGCCCTAGCAGGTGCTTACCCATCTAGCCCAAGCAGGTATGCTTACCTATCAGGTACGCTTACCCATCTAGCCCTGGCAGGTACGCTTATCCATCTAGCCATAGCAAGTATGCTTACCCATCTAGCCCTAGCAGGTATGCTTACCCATCTAGCCCTAGCAGGTATGCTTACCCATCCAGCCCTAGCAGGTATGCTTACCCATCTAGCCCTAGCAGGTGTGCTTACCCATCTAGCCCTAGCAGGTGTGCTTACCCATCTAGCCCTAGCAGGTGCTTACCCATCTAGCCCTGGCAGGTATGCTTACCCTCTCGATAGGAATACTGCATAGCTTATCCATCTAGCCCTAGCAGGTATGCTTACCCATCTAGCCCTAGCAGCTATGCTTATTTACCCTTCTAGCCCTAGGGCTAGACCATCGATGCAAGTGTGCATAGAAGCTAATTGTTTACATCAGATGGTTCTGGTGTCATGGTGTCAAGGTGTAGCTGCAAGCTCATGGAGCCCAACGCGGCCATGATTGACTCACACTGCATGCCATCAGATGGTTCTGGTGTCAAGGTATGAGGTGTAGCTGCAAGCTCAGGGAGCTCAACCCGGCCATGATTGACTCACACTGCATCCCAACCCGGCCATGGTTGACTCACATCACACTGCATGTCATCAGATGGTTCTGATGTGAGGTGTAGCTGCAAGCTCAGGGAGCTCAACCCGGCCATGATTGACTCACACTGCATGTCATCAGATGGTTCTGGTGTGAGGTGTAGCTGCAAGCTCAGGGAGCTCAACCCGGCCATGATTGACTCACACGACTCACACTGCATGTCATCAGATGGTTCTGATGTGAGGTGTAGCTGCAAGCTCAGGGAGCTCAACCCGGCCATGATTGACTCACACTGCATGTCATCAGATGGTTCTGGTGTGAGGTGTAGCTGCAAGCTCATGGAGCCCAACCCGGCCATGATTGACTCACACTGTGCAGGTCATCATCCAAGCTTAGGCTGTTAGCCAAGATATTGAAGGGATGGCATGTTTCACTAGCTTTAAAAGTTCACGCTAAAGCCCTCTCCAATTAGTTGGCTACTCTGCTGCACATTGCAACCGTCTCAGAGATATCTAAAATCTTCTTAACGAGCCAGAAGTTCGAATTTCTGAGTGGTACGGTGTTTGCTCATTTTTCTCCAAAAGGCAGTCTCCATAGCAATGGTGGCTCATAGAATCCAACTGCCAATTGCCTCCGCAGATTCATGACCACTGCAAAATTTCTACTTGTGTCCTCCCTCCTTCTTGACGTCTTGAAGTTGATTGGTTACCTTACCACTGTTTCTATGATCCTAGTCACTCTCGGCCAGTATGATCCTAGTCACTCTCGGCCAGTATGATCCTGGTCACTCTCGGCCAGTATGATCCTAGTCACTCTCGGCCAGTATGATCCTCGTCGCTCACAGCCAGTATGATCCTAGTCACTCTCGGCCAGTATGATCCTAGTCACTCTCGGCCAGTATGATCCTAGTCACTCTCGGCCAGTATGATCCTAGTCACTCTCGGCCACTATGATCCTAGTCACTCTCGGCCAGTATGATCCTAGTCACTCTCGGCCAGTATGATCCTAGTCACTCTCGGCCAGTATGATCCTAGTCACTCTCGGCCAGTATGATCCTAGTCACTCTCGGCCAGTATGATCCTGGTCACTCTCGGCCAGTATGATCCTAGTCACTCTCGGCCAGTATGATCCTCGTCGCTCACAGCCAGTATGATCCTAGTCACTCTCGGCCAGTATGATCCTAGTCACTCTCGGCCAGTATGATCCTAGTCACTCTCGGCCAGTATGATCCTAGTCACTCTCGGCCACTATGATCCTAGTCACTCACAGCCAGTATGATCCTAGTCACTCTCGGCCAGTATGATCCTAGTCACTCTCGGCCAGTATGATCCTAGTCACTCTCGGCCAGTATGATCCTAGTCACTCTCGGCCACTATGATCCTAGTCACTCTCGGCCAGTATGATCCTAGTCACTCTCGGCCAGTATGATCCTAGTCACTCTCGGCCAGTATGATCCTAGTCACTCTCGGCCAGTATGATCCTGGTCACTCTCGGCCAGTATGATCCTAGTCACTCTCGGCCAGTATGATCCTAGTCACTCTCGGCCAGTATGATCCTGGTCACTCTCGGCCAGTATGATCCTGGTCACTCTCGGCCAGTATGATCCTGGTCACTCGCGGCCAGTATGATCCTAGTCACTCTCGGCCAGTATGATCCTAGTCACTCTCGGCCAGTATGATCCTGGTCACTCTCGGCCAGTATGATCCTAGTCACTCTCGGCCAGTATGATCCTAGTCACTCTCGGCCAGTATGATCCTAGTCGCTCTCGGCCAGTATGATCCTCGTCACTCTCGGAGAGTATGATCCTGGTCACTCTCGGCCAGTATGATCCTAGTCACTCTCGGCCAGTATGACCCTAGTCACTCTCGGCGAGTATGATCCTATAACGAGTTACTTACCAGCTCAGTGGCAGCAGTGCATATCAATGCTAGCCTCTGGCCCTGAAGATGGTGACAGATCTAATGAAGTCCACCGCTTCTGTACCCCAACCACCCAGGGCAGAGGGACGAAGGCCACCCCAACAGGGTAGCTATCTTCCTTTCCGTGCCTATAATGAGAGCGTGCCCTTGGGTGAGGCAGCTCCTTCCACTAATGTGTCGTGGACGTCAGGCTTTCCTCTCTTCCAGTTAAGGAGTAACACATCAGCAGGGTGATGGCAGGAGCAAGGGGGTGAGGGTTGTCATTTCTTTCAGGGGCATGAGAGAAGCTGATTGGGCTGGAGAGAAATATGCATCCCTGAAGGCATCATGCCGATGGACCCTCTCCTTGTTACCCTCACATTCCACCTGGTGTGTCCCAAAAGGGTCAGCCGCAACCATCCCACCTAGTGTGGCCCAAAGGGGTTAGCCGCAACCACCCCACCTGGTGTGGCCCAAAGGGGTCAGCCGCAACCTGGGAGGTGGGGCAGAGGAGTACCTTTGTTAATCATCATAACTCCCAGCCAGTGCTGGAGAGGGGTGGAAGTCAGTGCAGAAGTTGCCACAAATGTTTTACAGTTTGACCTTTTTCTCCATTGAATTTTAATGATTCTTCATACGCTTTCTCGGACAAGTAACTTTTTTCTCTAAAAAGGCCTCATTGTTGCCATAGAGCAAAGAATAAGCTTTCTAAGGAGACTTCTAGTAATTCCTGATAGAAAATGTCAAGAGAGTAAATTTCAAGTTGATTATTGAGAAGGTCATTGTTTCTTCTAGTAAAGAGTTATGACTCAGCCAAAACTGGGGGAAAAAGTGCCCCCCAAAAGTTACGGAGCTACATATGGAGGTGGATTTTCAGTGTTTAGGCATGCATGCTAGCAAAGGATAAGTGACAGGCTGGGACTTTTTTCTTCATTTCATGACTTGGTCTTGATCTTGCGAGGACATGATTCTTCCCATGTGCTTAACAAAATATGTCATGGTCACAAATAAAATATATGTCACAGACACAAACACAAGCCTTGTAGACTTCCCTTGTTGAAGGATTGACTCGACAATTAAAAAGGTAAAAGCTCTGCTTGAGGAGGGGGGGGGGGGGGGGGGGGGGTTCATAACCCGCCAGCCTCACACGACACTCCTTCAGCCGCCAAGTGTTTATCCTCTCTCGTCAAATCCATAGCCTTAGGTGCTGCCTATGCTCCTTGGAGCGTCCCTGCTCTGTTCTTCCTTCCTTGCTCTCAACCCTCGAAGAGCTCGGCAGTAAATCGACCAACCGAAGAACCCACCAACAATTCATAGAGAAGCCAGACCCTTCATGCCGTGAAGGAAGGAGAGGACTACTAAACGAATAGCAATCTCGACAGTGGCCAAGGAAACATATTCCGTCTTGGAGCGCCGCTTCCAAAATACAGAGTTGAAGGACTCATTTTGGTTTTGCGTGACTCCCTTCACATACTCCACGTAGCCAAACACAGGAGTCTTCCTCAACTCACAAGTTCTTCCCCAGACACTTTTGAACATGTCCTACGCATTCATGCTTGATAACCCCATCACCATACACCTTCTCGTTCAGCATCATAACAGTTTTGGAGTCGCCATCAGAAGCAATCTGGGGGTGAAGCAATGCAGTGAAATCAAGTGAAGGTTAGGTGTGATACTATACCGCTGTGTGACGAACTTTTTTTTGCCTTTCTACATATTGTTGTCTGATCCTCAGCGCGCCATCGTGTTCCATTATGGGCGAGGATCCTTCATAGTTCTTGTTGCACTCTTCCTCGCGATCTTCCCACCAGACGTTGAGCTCCTTGTCTGGTGCTTCATGCGCTTTGCACTCCGGACAGCTTTGCGAGGACTGCAACATCAAGCGCACTTGTCCAGTCCCCCAAGACAGTCCCGCAACATTGCTGTGAGACCATGTTTAGACCAAGAGCCATCACAGGAAACAGAAATGTCAAGAATTTCATCATCAGTATGCCCCTCGATCTATGGAGATGAGCAGAAAAGCACAAGCGAAACTGGCGTCTGCCTCCATTGCTGTTAGCCTGGCAGCTCCCTGTTGCGTATGGGAATGCTCCCTGTTACGTATGGACACCACTCGGCAGAATGTGTCGTGCCTGGTGTAACCAACCTGGCGGCAAGAGTAGTCGAGGAGTTCACACTTGTAGAGGTTGCGTGTGAATCGGAAAAGATGCTCTTAGACTCGCACATGGGACAAGTCACGAACATTTTCATCGCTACCCTCTTACGAAACCCGAAATCTTCTGTCAGCACCATTGGAGATTTGCCGTCAGCACACACAGTGTTTGTCATCACTGAAGCCAACAAACTCTGACAGTGTATCAATATGAGTCCCTGCCTTTCTGTGGTAGGCTCAGGAAGACAGCCATCTTGAATGCTGGGCTCTAGCTTCTAAAGTTGCAAGTGGTAAGAAGCTGGCGCTCTCTCTCCAACCCATCAACTTTGGGGGCTTTGGGAGGAAGTTGATGGGCTGGAGAGAGAGCGCCAGCTTCTTACCACCTGCTGTCAATGAAGGCAAAAGCTCATCACGTGCAGCAGTGGAAGGAGTTGTCTGCCCAAGAATGTTCAGCTCTCTACCTCCTTGAGTTGGACCTCACCGCTTCCTTCGACGTTGAGAACAAAACTTGTAGAAGTAGATGCCGACATTCTCTTACTCAGGCGAGTAATGAACCATCCACGCGCTGCACCCCTCGCCCCCCTAGTTGACTTTGACACGTGTGCAGACTTGGAAAATTCCCGAGTCGTTTTTACAGTTACCTTCTATGTCATATAAACTTCATATTGCTCTATTTTGCAAGTGTGTGTAGGTGGAGATAACTGTTCGGCATTTCATGCCTCTTGGAATCCGGGTAGTTTTTTCTTCTTTTCTTCCCCTAGCATTGTGTCTGTAAAATCCATCGTAAGTTCAATGAAGCATCAAAATGACATAAATATCAATGGAAAGTATGGCCTCATGAGTAGGTAGACAATGCAAACCCACTTGATTTTTGAACCCTGAGTCCTGTCCCCCTTAAATCAAAGTTCGTAATGGGAGCTTTGCGTTGTTTACCCATCTAGCCCTAGCAGTGCTTCATCTTCTAGCCCTAGGCAGGTATGCTTCATCTTCTAGCCCTAGCAGTGCTTCATCTTCTAGCCCTAGGCAGGTATGCTTACCCATCTAGTCCTAGCAGTGCTTAATCTTCTAGCCCTAGACAGGTATGCTTCATCTTCTAGCCCTAACAGGTACAGTAGACCTCACGTATCCAAACTCTATGGGCTGTTTTGATAAGTGAAATTTCTGGATATGTGAAACAGTTATTCCATGTATTGAATTAAACGTAATTGTGTTCAAGAAAAGAGTATACTTAGTAGTGGTGGCCACTGCATGTCTCTAAACAACAGCTAAGTGGAAGATAGGAAGATAAGGCTTAGTCTTGACCTAAGCCTTGCAGCTGCACTAACAGATAACTGCAATGTTGTTTTTGTGCTGATGAGGTGATTGCTCAAGGTCTGGTACTTATTGTAATGTACAATGGGCTTGAATCAGATAAACTCCTCTACATTCAACCTTGTAGCACCTAGCCCTAGTGGTAAGCTTACCTTTGTAGACCCTAGCAAGTCCCCTGACCTTATTCCCTCACTTCACCTATGTGGAACTCTCACACTCTGTTGTTGTTTCTCTTGTGAAGTTTGCTGTTCCCGTAAGTGTTATTGAGAGTGCTCTACCTACCACAGACGGCTCTGGACAGGTGAGATTTTCTCTGATATATGTGTGTGTGTGTGTGTTTATCTGTCATCTGATGTGTTCTTGCAGGTAGCCGTAAGTGTTATTGAGAGTGCTCTACCTACCACAGACGGCTCTGGACAGGTGAGATTTTCTCTGATATATGTGTGTGTGTTTATCTGTCATCTGATGTGTTCTTGCAGGTAGGAGAATTTTTTGGTGAAATATAGTATAACACCAATTAGCATTGTGTCTATTTAGTGTACATACATTTTTTAAACTCTAGGTGTGTATAGCTTATAACCCTCTACTTCTCTGTAGGTGTAGCTTATAACCCTCTACTTCTGTAGGTGTAGCTTATAACCCTCTACTTCTCTGTAGGTGTAGCTTATAACCCTCTACTTCTCTGTAAGTGTAGCTTATAACCCTCTACTTCTGTAGGTGTAGCTTATAACCCTCTACTTCTCTGTAGGTGTAGCTTATAACCCTCTACTTCTCTTAGGTGTAGCTTATAACCCTCTACTTCTGTAGGTGTAGCTTATAACCCTCTACTTCTCTGTAGGTGTAGCTTATAACCCTCTACTTCTCTGTAGGTGTAGCTTATAACCCTCTACTTCTCTTAGGTGTAGCTTATAACCCTCTACTTCTCTGTAGGTGTAGCTTATAACCCTCTACTTCTCTGTAGGTGTAGCTTATAACCCTCTACTTCTGTAGGTATAACCCTCTTCTTCTCTGTAGGTGTAGCTTATAACCCTCTACTTCTCTGTAGGTGTAGCTTATAACCCTCTACTTCTCTGTAGGTGTAGCTTATAACCCTCTACTTCTGTAGGTGTAGCTTATAACCCTCTACTTCTCTGTAGGTGTAGCTTATAACCCTCTACTTCTCTGTAGGTGTAGCTTATAACCCTCTACTTCTGTAGGTATAACCCTCTACTTCTGTAGGTGTAGCTTATAACCCTCTACTTCTCTTAGGTGTAGCTTATAACCCTCTACTTCTCTGTAGGTGTAGCTTATAACCCTCTACTTCTGTAGGTGTAGCTTATAACCCTCTACTTCTGTAGGTGTAGCTTATAACCCTCTACTTCTCTGTAGGTGTAGCTTATAACCCTCTACTTCTGTAGGTGTAGCTTATAACCCTCTACTTCTGTAGGTGTAGCTTATAACCCTCTACTTCTCTTAGGTGTAGCTTATAACCCTCTACTTCTCTTAGGTGTAGCTTATAACCCTCTACTTCTCTGTAGGTATAACCCTCTTCTTCTTTGTAGGTGTAGCTTATACCCTCTACTTCTCTGTAGGTGTAGCTTATAACCCTCTACTTCTGTAGGTGTAGCTTATAACCCTCTACTTCTCTGTAGGTGTAGCTTATAACCCTCTACTTCTCTGTAGGTGTAGCTTATAACCCTCTACTTCTCTGTAGGTGTAGCTTATACCCTCTACTTCTGTAACCCCCTACTTCTACATGTATGGCTTATATCCCTCTAATTCTATATGTGTGGCACTGCAACAGGCTCAATGTTACAGTGATTAAATTGTTATGGGCAATTGTAGTTCCACCTACTCACAAATATGTTGTTTGTGTCCATACTGACTGACCCTGCGCTAATTTGACCACCAACTCTGTCTGAACCAAAATTAGAGCCCTGTTAATTCTATATTTGTGTGTGGCTTATAACCCTCTAGTTCTACATACATGGCTTATAACCCTCTAGTTCTACATACATGGCTTATAACCCTCTAGTTCTACATACATGGCTTATAACCCTCTAGTTCTACATACATGGCTTATAACCCTCTAGTTCTACATACATGGCTTATAACCCTCTAGTTCTACATACATGGCTTATAACCCTCTAGTTCTACATACATGGCTTATAACCCTCTAGTTCTACATACATGGCTTATAACCCTCTAGGTCTACATACATGGCTTATAACCCTCTAGTTCTACATACATGGCTTATAACCCTCTAGGTCTACATACATGGCTTATAACCCTCTAGTTCTACATACATGGCTTATAACCCTCTAGGTCTACATACATGGCTTATAACCCTCTAGGTTTCATTAACTTCAAGCTGCTCATTGGCTTCATTGCAGACTTAGCAAACGAAGAATGCATTGCGCTCTGTATGCAACAAGACTTGGCAAATACACTTATTGAGGAGCGCGTTAGTCCTCACTTCTCATGAAGTTTCAATGTGGTTGTTGGTACGCAAGGTAGAAGAAGGTCTTTAAAAAACAAACAGAACAGCATTAGAACAAACAGTCCATGATGGCAGTAGCAATCATCAGTTGTTTTTGTTTTGCTTGCTTATCCTGTCAGACATAAAGTAGGTTTCTCTGACTACAGTAGGAAGTCAGTTATCCTAACATCTGTTCTCTGGACACATCGGTCAATGGAACCCTACAAGAAGCCATGGCTGGTGTTGCTGGCTTTTCTTCTTCTTTCTGCAGGAAAATTCATTTGCGTAATAAATACATTCCGTTCACCTAACGTGGCAGCCCTGCCAGCAGTTGCTTCGCTTCTTCTCTCTCTGTGCTCGTAATGGTATAGTGTGGTTCATTTCCCAGCAAGTATGGTTCATTTCTATGACCAACGACCGAGTTTGCGCCTATAGCCCCTGTTCAGGTTGGGAAACCCCATTCCAGAACCCAGTATCAAAGCGCAACCCGTCGAAGAACAAATTCACACGTGTTATGAAAAACATAAGAATTATTCACATTTATTGCTTACTTCATTTATTGCTTACTTAAAATAATATGATCAATGTGATGGATGAGCCTGTTTTTCAGCCACCAGTTTCCCAATGCCTGGCTCGGTGCCACTCAACGCGACAATCTTGTCCTTTTCTATTTTGAGCCGATTCCTGTACTTTTGTTTTAACAAATAATACCCAACTAGTAATGAAAGCAGGCAGTCAAAGGTATCATGGAGGGAAGGAGTAGTAATGAATGCTTGGTGAGTCCTCATAGAGGAGTTTGACGGACAACTTGGTATTTCTCAGCATGGCGTTTCCATCAATATTTCTATTTCTATCAGGTACCTAAGTATATTCATCATACGTTCTTCCATCACAATCATTGTGGAAAACGATTGTGCGTAAATATGACAAAGGGTACACTTTAGGAGCCGTATTGCCTTCTTGGATAGACGTGGATAGGATTGAAGCATATTGCACCAGTAACTGGGCAAAGACACGGACTTGAATAACGATTTCTCTCCGGAATCCTGCTGCAGTCTCGCGAGCTCCTCTTCGGCGATGTAATCGTCTGTGATGGTGTCTAATGGTGCACTGAATGGGCTACGGTGAATGTCTGGACGTCGAGCTCAGGGAAGTAGTGTTCGAACTGATCGATCAGTGATTGAAGATGTTCAATGATTTTGTCAGATAGATGCTCGACTTCGATCTCTTTGGATTCTTCCATGTGGGCAGAGAGGCACGGGAATAATACAAAACGGTGCCGATTCACTTTTTCCTTCAACAATGCCAGTGTGGCAAGAAACCCTTTTTTTGTCATGGAAGAGCATCAGGTTTGTGTCTTTGCCTCGAAGCATACGATTCAGCACATTGATACGTTCAAAAATGTCGCTCAAATAGCACAATTTAGCAAGCCAGTTACTGGGCTCCAGCATTGCCACCACCCATTCATGCTTGTTTTGTGAATGTAAGAACTCTTTTAACTCTTCACGTAACTCGTGAACACGCAGAAGAACATTTCTTCATGCCAGCCATCGTACCCGAGTGTAGAACATTAAGTTCATTGTGATCAGCATCCATTTCATGACAGAACAGTCTGAATAACCTCATGTTTAGAGCACTTGATTTGATGTGATTCACGATTTTGACCACCTGCGACAATACGTTCATCAGACTTTCGGGCACTGTGCTAGCATCCAGTGCTTCCTGGTGGATCATGCAATGTATCATAAATGCATGAGGGGCCACTCGCTGTAATTTATCTTTAAAGCCAGCTGCCTCCCAAGCATAGCAGGAGCTCCATCTGTTGTTGATCCAATCAATTTATTGAAGTCCAGACCTTCTTGATTGTAAAAGGCATCGATTTTTGGGGAAATGTCCTCTCCATTAGTTGCCGTTTCCAAGGACTTGCACATCAAAGGCTCGTTGACAAAATCACCATCTTTGATAAACCTGACCCAAACCATCAATTGCGTGCATGATGCAATATCCGTTGATTCATCCAGCTGTATGGCATGTCAAGGTGACTGCTTGGTAGCCGCAACATTCTGTGCCGCGATGCCCTCACTCATGTCACAGATTCTACGATGAACCGTGTTATTCGAGAGCGGTATGATTGAGAGTTGACTAACGTCTTCTCCGATCATGAGAGAAACCATTTCCTTGGCACATGGCATTATCAGTTCCTCACCGATGGTATGTGGCTTTTTAGCTTTTGCGATGCGCAACGAAACACAATAGGAAGCTTTCAGAGCACGTTCATTGGTCTGATGACCTTTACCTTGTTTATCCAAGCGGGGGGCAATTAATTTCTGTTTGAAAAATGAGTGATCTCTATCTTGCTTGCATGTTTTGATGATAGATGCCATTGTAACTTGTTCTGTTTCATGGATTCACTTGAAAGTACTTGGTAACAAATGACGCACTGAGGTTTCTGGACTCAACGATCTGTCACATAATAGAAACCTAGCTCAATGAATTTGTCATGGTAACAGGGGCGTAGCCAGGATTTTAGAAGGGGGGGGGGCAAAAAGTCTTGATCTCAAGCACCAGCTTCCCCCCCCCTAAAAATGTTTCTTTTCCTTAACAATTCTATATTAAAGCGCATTAATAAAGGAATATAGTGCATAAAAAGTAGTAAGAAATTCCGTCCCCCCCCCCTTCACAACCCAAGTAAAACTGAGTCTGGCTGTGTAGACTTCCCTTTTAGAACTGACTACTAGTACCCCCAGAATTCCTCAGAATCAATCTCAAAGCATCTATTAATTTTTTATTTTTTTTGGGTGCCCCAGACCCCCCTAGTTATGTGATATACACTCCCCCTCCATGTCAACACCAAACTTTGGAGTTCCCCCCCCCCCTTTCCAAAACTCAAAATCCTGTATGAAACCCTGCACACACACACATTCAGATGGTGTTTGTGAAATTTTGTCACATCTTTAACCATCATTAAGGAGGGACAGTTAATTTATTTTTATTTTTACCTGTGGTTACAACTTTAGAGCTCAATAGATTCTGCAAACTTCATGGTATGGACTTGATATATAGCTCAAAAGATAGGTCTCTCTGTGTGCTCTCTTTTGATACTAAAATATGTTTCATAGGTATAACTATAGGCAAGTTACTAGACCCTAAAGCAGAGGGACCTCAAAAACCTGCATCCCAAAATCGCCGGAAAACACTTTGGGGCTAAAGACCTCTAATTGGTACACCAGTGGCTAGAGGAAGCTCTAGAGCATACAATGACCGGTTGAAATACACCAGTGGCTAGAGGAAGCTCTAGAGCATACAATGACCGGTTGAAATAGGCTTTAAAAATTTATTACCTGGTCAAGCGCCGGGTGGAAAATTGAAGGCGTTGACAATCAACGCCTTAAATTTTGCACCCACGTGTCTGACCAGGTAATAAATTTTTAACACCTATTTCAAACGGTCATTGTATGCTTCCTCTAGCCACTCGTACCATTTTCAATTTTTTGGCACTACGCAACTCGGAGTGGTTTTGGACAGCGATTTTGGGGTGCAGGTTTTTGAGGTCCCTCCGCTTTAGGGTCTAGTAACTTGCCTATAGTTATACCTATGAAACATATTTTAGTATCAAAAGAGAGCACACAGAGAGACCTATCTTTTGAGCTATATATCAAGTCCATACCATGAAGTTTGCAGAATCTATTGAGCTCTAAAGTTGTAACCACAGGTTTTAAAAAAAATGTAAAAATGCAACTGTCCCTCCTTAAAATCCATTCCTCCAGTTGCCAACCCCCCCCCCCCCCCCGTTGGACAATTTTCTAAATGAAACCGTGTCTAGCCACAGCGAAGAAAAAGTGAAGCAACACAATGAAGAGATATCTATTGAGAAGAGTCAGAAAGTTGAATTCGCCTGGGATGACGTCTGGAGAACTCGTCAATGGCTTGTTCAATGTCAATGGGCATGTCTTGATGCATGCGAAGTAGAGTGAGGCTTTAGAGACGTTCATTACTCATGCTAGACCTAAGGACAGTTTTGAAGAGCTTGAAGTTACGTGGAGGATGCAGAGAATAGCTTTGATGTTAGGGTAAAAGCTAGAGATGTGGATCGATGTTGAGAGAGTTGAAGGAAGTGAATTTAAACCATTATCTTTCTCTTCAGATTTCCACTTGGTGTACTAGTTGTGGATCTCACCACCGAGAGAATTGGTTGGTCTACAGCATATAGCTCCCCCACTTTCATCACCACACTGGACACAGTTGCGAGATCTTCTGTTACCAAACACTGATGGTACAAAGTATGAAAAGTTGATGTGAACTAAACCGCTTGTCAAGCTCAGCAAGAAGATGGTCCAAAATTGGAACTGTGACAGTGCTTCTAAAGTATCCAGAGGGATTAGATGCTGGTATGCTTGCTCTGTGTTGCTGACGGCCACATATCCTGGGCATTGATGGTGTAGTCCCCACCTCATTTCAGAGATCAGAGTTTCAAACCATCTACTGTGGTAGGAGTCAACATTCTCTCTGACTTGCTTGAGGGATGATGTCAAAGTCTTGATCTCAGCCTGAACTATTTCCTTAGTCTCCTCTTGAAGGCTCGTTGTGAGGCCCCTGAGGTACTGTAGACACTCATTGGTAATCACAAGAGCACTGATGAATTCTGTTGTTATAGTCAGCAAGAGAGTACTGGCATCTGTTACAGAGTCAGGAGACCAAATGCAAGAACCTTCAGCTGAAATGCTCTCAAAACAAGCAACAATGGAGGGGTGAAGTTTCTAAATATGATCGAGAGCATAGATGCGTTCAATCCATCTTGTTCTGCAGATATCTTTGATGGATGTAAAGGGCGAGGGGGTACTGAGAAGTTATTCTAGCTGCAGCTCTGTTTGTCTTTCCGGACATGTTGCTAGCTCCATCATAGGCCTGACCACGCATCTTTGATGGATCTAGGTGATTTCTGTCAAAACCAAGCATCTTGTCAGCCAATGCTTTGCCAGTAATGTCACTGTCACATTCTAGAAATGTAACGAGATCCTCTCTGATAGAGAGGCAGTTTCAGGCTCAACATACCTTATGACAATGCAGAGTTGTTCCTTGTTGGAGCAATCAGTGACCTCATCTGCAATCAAAGTATAGCAAAGACTGTTACGAACCTTTCTTAAGATTGCATTACGAATGTGGTCACCAAGTATGCTGATCAACTGATTCTGAATATCAGGGGATGTGTATGTGGCATTTCTAGCTGCACTCTGAAGGTGATCCCTCAAGATCGTGTCTCCAGTCGAGATACAGAAGTTGAGCAAAGCACAAAAATTGTGCACCTTCCATACCAGTGCCACTATCACGATGACTACGGAGAGCAATGTTCTGCCGAGCACACAAGACAATTATCTCTATGATAGAGCAGAGCTTTTTTCTGTTGTTCTGGATTGTTTCTCTTGTTCCTTCTCTCAGTTGAATTAACACACTCTCTCGCTTACCACTCGTCCTCTCTATGAAAGCAGCACAGACAGCAATGGCATCTTTGTGGTATACTCTCTGGCTGCATGAAGATCACACACTTCATTGAATTTGGTAATGCTGTCTCAACAAACACTCCTTTACCTTTCCGTACGTCTATGCTCCTAGCAAAGAGCACACAAGGAAGACAGTACCCACCATTTTCTTGCCAACTGTAAGTCAACCAGCTGTACTTTCTTAAATACCGATGTAGAAAGCCACGACCACTTCACGTGGAAACTTGTAATGGATATCAGGTGTGAAGTGGTTATAGTAGAAGTTGTACTTTTCATGTTCGGTCAAAGAACTTCTTCTCTTGGCCAAGTAAGCTACATCTATATTAACTACTGATACCTCAGGCTCCTGCTCAATACGAGGATCTTTGGGGATGGTGAAGAGTTGGTGCTCTGATCAGATTCCGAGTCATATTCAAAGAATGGTATAATAGAGGAGGTGGCTGTGGTCTCTACTTCAGAAGTTGAGGGACTGGGTGATTCAGGGACCACTGTATTACTGTATGTGGACATGGTGGCTGCGGTCTCTACTACAGAAGTTGAGGGACCGGGGACCACTGTATTACTGTATGTGGACATGCAAATATTTTTGTTCATAATTTTTATTGTATATAGCTATTGTGAATATATTGTGAATGTATTTTTATTGTAATCATCATTCAAGTTTATTTACCTTGAGTTTGCAAGGTCTTGAAACTTTCTTGAAGAATCTACACAGTGTTTGAGACATCTTTCATGTAGGCTTCTTAGCCAACTGTTCAGCTCCACATTGTTGCAATAGCATAGCTGTGGTCAAATTGGAACAGCTACACCCAACCTTTTTGCAATTGACCTCTGAACTCAAAACTCGAAGAGCTTAGCTTTAAGTTAGTTATGTAAAACTTGAGAATGAAACGGCTAAAACATCTAATGGTAAGCAGTCATCAATACAATTTTTGTTTTGGGGGGGAAAGGGGGGCATTCCCTGGCTACGACCTTACCGGCCATCTCCCTTCACAAAACATAGCATTAAAATAAAATAACAATTCAGACTAGTCTGCGACCCCACGAAAAGTGCTTCACGACCCAAGCTGGGTTTGCGTTGGGAACCCTCGGCCTATAAGCATAATTAGCGTCAGTCATGCAAGCATACAAATAATAATAGGGTCCTATAATATGTGGCCACGATCTAATCACTTGAGGTATATAGTGAACTTTAAAATTAAAAAATAATAATAATTTTATTATTTATGAAGCCATTGTGCATGCTTGCTTTTATGCACCAGTTGATGGTTGGTGGTAATGTGATGTTATCATAATTCTAGGGCACTAATATATTTGTGTATGGTTCTTAATAGAGCCCAAGGTTGAAGTACTATGTATGGCACCCTTTTTGGCAGTACATATATTTGCAAGACTTATTAAAGCCAAGAGTTTGTGAATATAAGTCTCCTTGAGAGAGCTACTGAACAGAAAATGGTGTTTATTTACTATTGTTTGCCTGCTTGTTTGCCTGCAGACCTAGAAGAAGCCGCTATAACCTTGTACTTCAGCAAGTATGGAGTGCTTCGTCTCTTCAGAGCTTGTTTTTTGTACTGAACTTGTTTTGTATTGTATGTTTCTTGGACATGTAACTACTTTTGTGTTACCATGGTAATTGGAATAATGATAACTGTTGTATGTAACTTGTGACTGCCACACACAACACATGATAATTTTGTTATGTACAATATTGATGTGTGTGCATGTGAGTTATATGTAGTAGTAGTACTCATCCACTCTATAGCAGTGTTGTACATACTATGGTGAATGTGATGGAACTGACAGAAGTGGTCAATTATCGAAGGGCTTCCATGTTATACTTTTCTGAAGGCCTGCCTCATGTTTACACTTTAAGAAGGATTTACCAGCTGATTCCTGGAGACTTGTCCAAGGAAAGGAGAGAGGTTGGATGATGAAGGTGTTGGGCATGCTGATGTTCGAGCCAATTTTGTACATCTATTGTTTGGTTTTCGAGAACTATGGTTAGAGATGGCCATCTTAGTATATATGCTGGAACATGGTTGATAGAACACAAGTATAAGTTGCTGTGGTCTAGGTGAGGCATACAGCAAGGCGGTTCCCTGTAACCACTGGCAGCTGCGAGAACCTGCATGAATTATTGATATACACTTGGCTGCTGGGACAGGAATGTAGTTTCTTGAAAAGTTATTGGTTCAAAACTAGAAATGTGTTTTGTCATAACTCATTGTCAGTGCCCACTTCAGACCATTGTGGAAAGTTGTCGAGGGGATGGAGGACTACTAACTGAAGCTACAATTGTATTAAATTTGAAGCACATTTGGAAAAGGTTACGAAATCTTCCCACTGGTATATATTCATCATGCAGTTATGCTATTATGACAATCGGGCACTAAATACATTCATAAAGATCAGCAATTTTGCCAAGTGAAACTGTTGCAATAATGTCAACCACAATTCTGGTGTCTATTGGTATTGGTTGAGGAATGTTATCTACTTATCAGAGGTGGTCGACTGCTTTCTCCTTCTAGACAGCTCTTTCTGCAGTTGTAACTTGCTCATGTAGAACAAGATCTTCCAGGTGAGGTCCTTGGCCATGTCGGAAATCTCGTAGTTAGGGGTGACATGATACATGGAGTATAGTTCACTCCAGAGTATGTCGGAGTTGCAGAACTTGTGCATGAAGCGGTTAACACAAGACAGGCTGGTGATGGTCTGCAGGTCAAGCATGACTGCAATTTTTAGCAGCATTTGCTTCGGAAGGCAGGTCAGGAAATCTCGGCGACCCGAGACGATGTACTCGATCTGCGAGAAAGTGTTTTCTCCAAATGCCCTTTTGACTTCATCCTAAAAACAATTAATAAATAGCTCAAGGTTGGACATATCTACTCATAAATTCCTTCATGTCACACAAATATATGATTTCCATGCCATTACTGCTGGGCTTGTGGGTATCACCTATTATAGCATGCTGAGATTATGTTCAAGTTACTCGTTGAAGTGGGGTGGTACTTATGACTTGTCTGCCAGGCAGTTGTGAAAGAAAGTTATTGTGAGTATCCATCTTGGACACATTCGTTGAAAGTTACCTGGGCCTAGACTCATCTATGTACCTAAAACCACTTATGGTATATTAGGCATACGTCATCTTGTAAACCACACACAGATATATCGAGAGTGCAGGTAACTAATGAAAAACTTTTCAATACACAAGTCAGGCTTGGCATAGAAATAGAACAAAGGTATCTTTGTCACTACAATGTACTATGGAAAGGGTTTGCATAACATTTATGATATATTGCGAAGCCATCTCAACCCCCAACCCCTCAGACTTCAAGGCAAGTACACATATATACATCCAGGAAAGTGCCTCGATTTCAAGAATGCCAAATTAAAATGGTTACCATTAGTGCATCATCACATCTAAAGTCAATGTGGGACATGCACTCCTCTACAGGCTGAGGTACAGGAGCACTCCCAGATGTCATTCCCCTTAAGGAAATCTTCCACTTTCTCCACATGACCCCCTTCTCTGTGATAACCAAGTGACAGAGGTCCTTGGATGGAGCTGGAGACTGAGTCTCACAACTAAATAATGTTATCCCCTTCATCAATTCTTTCTTCTTTGCAATTCTAGCCATCACTTGATCACTGAGGTCAACCGACTCTCTACCCCAGCCCGCAAAAGAACGTTCATGGCGCTCAGGTTCCATCTCTGATGTTTTTTTTCTAATCGCGTGCGCTCTTATAAAAAAAGTATACGGACGACCCGGTAATTTTTTATTTATTGGGTGCGCAGTGTCAGCTGGTCCATAGATACTCCACAAAGCTGGTCACAAAAATTAGTGAATTGAACAACCGACTTACGAAGTGAACAGGGTAGTAACTGGCTGTGTACGAGGCCAGGGTGTGTGAAGAGAAGATTTCTGAAAGGAAAGTTTGTGTATGGCTAATGGAAGTATCCCAACAGGCTGCTACTGAAGGTGGTTCCTCTCAAAATAGGTAGGCTATTTATATACGTCTGTCTGGTAGCTAGTGAGCTTTTGTGGGCAATTATGTACTACCTTTACTTGTGTACTTGTTAGAAGTATTCAGTGGGATTTAGTGTGATTTTGGTAGGTAATCCAGTGTTATATATCGAGTTTAGGTCCTTCTCTCCCAAATGCCCAAGATTTTGTGACACTAGTTTAGTTTTGATGCATATGTCTTTGTAGGAGTCCAACCAGAAAGAACAAGGATCAACAGCCAACTTGCACAGATCACTTGAAAGATAAAAGGTAAGCTAACATTGAATGACATCTTGTGAATACTTTTTAAACAACAACCATTGCCATGTAGACCAAGAACTGTAACAGACTCTCAGCCTAGGAGGTCTCTTAGAATCTTTGCCAAGCAGAAACGCAGAGAGGAACGACACCTGCTACAACTGCCTTCCTTCTCTCTCCCAGTTTTGACAGGAGATCCATCTTCAGAGTCAGAGGAGAAGCTAGGAAGTAAAGTTACCGTGACAATTGAAAGGAACGCAAGCACAGACGGTGCTGCGTCTAGTACAAAACGCAAGCGATCAGTTTCTCCCACATCCCTCAGCACTCCCAGAAAGCAAGTCAAGAGGTCTCCCAATAAAAAGATATCTAGGGGAAGGCATCAGGCAGAGATAAGACACTGTGTGACCTTGGTCACCAGTCCAGAGCAATCAGCCAGGAAGAAATTTTTTTCTAAAGTGACCAAAGTTGAGAAGGGAGTGTCTTGTTCTAGCAACGTAGGAGAAGAGGAGACGGAGAGTGGGGAAGGAAAGCGTTTGGGCGGTTCAACAGACAAGGGACAGCAGAAAAGGAAAAAGAGGCTTAAGAGATTGAAAGAGACAGAGTTGGTGTCAGGCCTGTCTGGTTCTGACTTAGAGAGCAGCAGCAGCATAAAAGGCAAGGCTAGAGAAGCATTCAGAGCAAGGAACAAGAGAGAGTCGAGGGGAAAGCAAAGAAGGAAAGTCAGTTGGAAGAAGGCATCTGTCAGTCTCATGGCTAGTCCAGAGTAAGTCAGTAGAAAGGAAGATAGCCCCCTCCCCCAATGGGTGGGATGTGAAAGCCCATGTGGCAACTTGGCTATTACGTGTGTGACTGCTTGGCCTGGGCACGGCTATTCATGAGACCTGTTCTTTATCTTGTGGTGTTACTTTAATAAATCAGTAGTACTCAGTACCTCTGGGCCCTGTGTATGTGTCAATACAGAGGTATGTAGATTACTAGACATTTTTACTTTTTTGATTTTGCAGGAACAAAGATCCACCAGTTCCTTCAGGTGAGTGCTCCCCTCCCCCATATTCCAAAACATGGTCTGAATCAAGATAACACAAAAGCATCTATATACAACCTACCTAGTATGTTTAAGTACAGTTGTGGAGAAGGTTTCTGTGTCTGGTCCTCTAGGAGCAGGAGACGAAGAAAGGACTGGGGATAGTGGCAACCAGAGTGATCAAGCTACTGGGACAGTCCTAGTTGGTCGTCAGAGGAGTAACGAAGGAGGCCCCCTCATGAACGAGGAGGAGCCTTCTTTGGAGCCTTTTCTTGCCTTAGATGAAGGCACTCGCAGGCTACAAGGTATGCCCTCCATTCCTGGGTTGCCACACCACTTGCTAGGGGCACTCGGTTCTAGAATGCACTACATGATGCAGAAATCATTCTCCAATTCTATGAGCTCTTCTAATAGTAAGTTCATATTCTGTGTGTGTGTGTGAGGTGTGTTATTGACTTTGTTGTGTGTGTGCATGCCACAGTGTGGTGATGTGAGTATGTTATTGCATGTGGTGTTTTGGTGGTTTGTGTAAGTTGTTGAGATGTGTGCTTGAAAATGGTACATACACACTCACATGATGTGTAGCTAGTGGTTAATTAAGACATGCCTTTGTTCAGCATATGTGTGTGTGTGAATGTGCATTTGGTTTCTGTGTGGTGTGCATTCATGGGAGAGGGAGTGGTGTCGAAGTTTCGTATTGACTAGTACTGCAGTGTCTGTGACAAGTGTATGCGGTTTGCATGTCTGAGTTTAGTTTGTGTGGTGGTTAGTGTGTGTTCAGTGTGTGGAGCATTGCAACACTCTCGGATGTAGATGTGATTTTTGAATATGCACGAAGCACTGCAGTTGTGGATGCCGTGATTGAAACAATAAGCATTAGTTGTCTATGAATGTGCTTAGACTCACGAGCACAGCAGCTGTTGACTGGCGTGGAAGCAGCCGAGGACGAGGGTCTGCAGCTCCAGTCCTGCATCGAGATTGGCCAACTCCTGGTCATGGGAAATGAGGAAACGCTGAGTGGTTTCCCTGTCAAACAGGCTGTGCCGGCCCTGGTAAGTGATGGGGAAGTGATGGAGAGATTGTTGTGTGTGTGTGTATCTGGTGTACACGAGGTTTCCCTGTCAAACAGGCTATGCCAGGGGTTTCCCTGTCAAACAGGCTATGCCAGGCGGGTAAGTGATGGGGAAGTGATAGGAAAGATTGTTATGTGTATACCTGGTGTACACAAACTGGAGAAGCACTATGCCATCTTTGCACACATTTACATGTACAGGTCAAACTACTCTCAATGGAGCACAACTTTGACATGGTGAGTTACTAATAGCAAGTGTTCTACCAAGCTATGTATGGTGTGGTGGTTATTGATTGATCTAGTGCCTTTTCGTCTGTCTGCTTTTTTTTTGTCTCTTTCAATGACCTTTCAATCTCCATTTGTGCTTCAAGATGGTGAATGCGTGTCGAGCCCTGACTTACATGATGGAGGCATTGCCCCGGTCCTCACTGGTGGTAGCACATGCTATTCCTGTCCTGGTGGAGAAGCTGCAGGTCATCCAGTGCATGGATGTTGCTGAACAGGCACTCTCTGCTCTAGAGATTCTCTCAAAGAGACACGGCAAGGCCATCCTTCAAGCTGTGAGCTCTTGAAGAGAGTAGTAGTGTATATTTGGTGCACCAAGCACATGCTATTATCACATAGTAGACAGTGGGACATTGAGGCACGTGCTACTAACACAATGATGCTCTAGGCATGTGCTAGCACAATGTAGACATAGCAGTATTGGGCATGTGCCACTAACACAATGCACGTTGGGCTGGGGGACATTGTTGCATTTGGACTGTAATATATGCATGCATCCTTCATGTTTTGTGAGTCTTTTTTGTGTTATTTGTATCAGACAACATAACATCGCATTATGCACATGTAGGGAGGTCTGAATGCTTGCCTGCTGTACCTGGACTTCTTCTCCATAGTCCCACAGGTAAATCCTACGACCTTTCCTCCATCCTCCTCCTCCTTGTCTCCCTCTTCCTCCTCCTCCTTGTGTTCTCCCTCTTCCTCCTTGTGTTCTCCCTCTTCCTCCTTGTGTTCTCCCTCTTCCTCCTTGTGTTCTCCCTCTTCCTCCTCCTCCTTGTGTTCTCACTCTTCCTCCTCCTTGTCTCCCTCTTCCTCCTCCTCCTTGTGTTCTCCCTCTTCCTCCTCCTCGTGTTCTCCCTCTTCCTCCTCCTCCTTGTCTCCCTCTTCCTCCTCCTTGTGTTCTCCCTCTTCCTCCTCCTCCTTGTCTCCCTCTTCCTCCTCCTTGTGTTCTCCCTCTTCCTCCTCCTCCTTGTCTCCCTCTTCCTCCTCCTCCTTGTGTTCTCCCTCTTCCTCCTCCTTGTGTTCTCCCTCTTCCTCCTCATCTTCTTCCTCTTTGTTTCGTCCCAATGATCCTCTTCCTCCTCGGATGTTCTTTTTTCATGTCGACCTCCTTTGATACTTTTTTCTTGATCCCACCACCTCCTTCATCCACACATTTCTGGCTATTGCAGAGAAGTGCTCTGAGTATAGCATCCAACTGCTGCCAGACAGTGACTGAAGATTACTTCCTTCTCATCAAAGATGCTCTCCCAATTCTCGCAGGGAGACTCCAACACCAGGTCAGAAGATGATCAATGTCCGTCTGAACCTTGATATAGTACATGAATAGCTATTAACTTACAATAATTTGTATAGGACAAGCGGTCAGTGGAGAGTTGTTGTCTGTGTTTCTCCAGGCTAGTGGACAGCTTTGCATCAAACAAGGTACTCACACTACGGTGCACATTACTAGCTATAATTGTATGTGGTTAGATGCGCCTATTATTCTAACCCCATCCACATCTCACACGGTCCAGAGGATCCTTCAAGAACTGGCTTCATCTGGCTTGCTTCCAAGCCTACAGCAACTGGTAGGTCTGGATATCCTTTTTCATTTAACATGGAAATTATCATTCCCTCTACTTTTATCCTCAATTTCTCTGCCTCCCTCCCCCCCCTCCTTCTCTCCACCCTTACTCACTTCCTTTTCCCTTCTTCCCTTCCAGCTGGTGATCTCCCCTCCTATTATTAGCTCCTTGATGTTTGTGACCGTGCTGAAAATGATGTCTACTATGTGTGCTTCTTGTCCCTCACTGGCTGTGCAGCTACTCAAACTCAGTCAGTGTCATTATATCCACTTCCTTCCTCATCCAGACTTCCTCTTCCTTTGTCATCCAATCATTTCCTCCTCCTGCCAATAAATACACTTTCTCTTCCTTTCTCATCCAATACTTCCTCTTCCTCCCCCAGCCAATATGTACACTTCCTCTGTCCTCCACTTCTTTCCTCATCCAATATTCCCCTTCCTTCCCTACCTAATACTTCCTCTTCCTTCCTCATAAATACTTCCTCTTCCTTCATCAATATTTCCTCATCCAATACTTCCTCTTCTTTCTTGTTCAATGCTTCCTCTTCCTTCCTCTTTCAATACTTTCTCTTCCAATACTTTCTCTTCCTTCCACATCAATACTTTCTTCTCTTTCCTCATCAATACTTCATCTTCCTTTCTCATCCAATATTTCTGCTTCCTTCCTCTTCCAATACTTCCTCTTCCATCCCCACCCAATATGTCCTCTTCCTTCCTCATCATCTACTTCCTCAACCGATACTTCTGCTTCCCTCTCCAATACTTCCTCTTCTATCCCACCCAAAATGTCCTCTTCCAATGCTTCTTCTTATTTCCTCAACCAATACTTCCGCCTCTTTCCTCATCTTACTTCCCCATCAATACTTCCTCTTACTTCCCCATCAATACTTCTACTTCCTTCCTCGTCCAATATTAACTTTCTCTTTCTCTCAACAACTTTCAGTTGACATAGTATACTATAGATACAAGGACTTTCCTGTTAATCATATAAATTTGCTAACTGATTGAGCCAATTAAAAAGAAAGTCATTGTATTTCTCTTTCTCCCTCATTTAATATTTGTACTTCCTCCCCCATCTAATATTTGCACTTCCTCCCCATCCAATACTAGCCTCCTTTCCCTCCCTCAGCTAATACTTCCTCTTACTCCCTTGCATCTAAAACTTCCTCTTCCTCCCTCATCTAAAACTTCCTCTTCCTCCCTCATCTAAAACTTTCTCTTCCTCCCTCATCTAATACTTCCTCTTCCTCCTTCATCCAATACTTCCTCTTCCTCCCTCATCTAAAACCCTCTTCCTCCCTCATCTAATACTTCCTCATTACTTCCTCATCTAATACATCCTTCCTCCATCATCGAATACTTCCTCTTCCTCCCTCATCTGATACTTCCTCATCCAATACTTCCTCCCTCATCTAATACATCCTTCCTCCATCATCGAATACTTCCTCTTCCTCCCTCATCTGATACTTCCTCTTCCTCCATCATCGAATACCTCCTCTTCCTCCCTCATCTAATACTTCCTCTTCCCATGCATTTTCTCTTCCCTTGCAGATATTGCAGATACTCTGCGTTATTTGCTGGTGGGTTCTGGTGAGGTTACACTGGAGAACGTAGAGGTAGGCACAATATTGATACCTACATAGGTGTAGCAAGGGACACCATCACACATGCAACATTGCTTGCTCCATTCCCTCCCTTCTTTCTACGGCGTTCTTTTTGCAAACTTGCCGCATTTCCTTCCTCTCACTTCCTCCTTCTTCCTCCTTCCCTCTCGTTTCCTCTTTCTCCTTCCTTTCTCCCTTAGCTGATGACTCGTTCACCTAATGAAGTCTATGAGATCCTCTCTCTGATGAGGTGAGCCACCCGTGCCACACCCATTCTCTATCCTCCATGTGTGTGTGCATGCTGTGTTACTTTATGTGCCTCTATTTATTTCCACGTGCAGTGAGATGATCCCCCCACTCCCCAGTGATGGTGAGTAGTGATCCCTTGTGTAGTAATGTATGTCATGCATGTATAAATGTACGTAATAAATGATTAAGGGAGTGCCAGCATACATGCATTTAGTTGACATATTATTCTGTGTGTGTGTGTGTGCAGGTGTGTTTCAAGTTGAGGAATTGATGTCTATCAAGAAGCAGATGTCTTCGTCGGTGAGTATGATATATAGGGTGAGAGAATGACTTGTAGGAATGAGTTAGTGTTTGAGGTGCTTAAGGAGTGTGTGAGGTGAGGGAGGCATGTGTGAGTGAATGAATTGGGAGGAGAGGGCTCTGTTTTTAAGGGTTTTTTAACAGTGACGTTGGTATGAAGTTGTCACTGCCATGATGTTTGTAGGTACAGTGGGAGTGGCAGGAGAGTGCCCCTACATGGAAACCTTATGGCAGGATAGAGAACAAGATTATCGAGGTACATGTAGTTAACTGTGTAGGTACGTGATTGACGGCAAGCTAAGCGATGCTCCTCACTGACATGTTCTTGGTGGTTCTATGCACTACTCCTAGCATAATATCTTGGTACGTCATACAGTGTATGAATTGGACTTGCCGTCAGAGACCACCCTCATGTTGCCCTGCTATTATCGGCTATGTGGCAGTTGTGTAGCCTGCAGCTAGCCTTGTGCTGCTATATGTTGGAATCCAGTACATCTCGCAGTTTCCCTGTGAATAGGAGGAGTGAAATTGCAAGGAGAACCCTATAGGGGGCAATAAACCATGCAACTAGAAGTAGAGATGAAGATGCTGCATATTAAAGGGGTCCTAGAGGTCCAAAGTATGGGAAATGTTCAAGAGATCATCTTACCATTCCTCCAATGCAGGCAATAATTTTAAAAAGTCTTAGAAACTATTGTAGGACAAGAGGTCTACCTGAATGACGACGAGTCCTATTTAGCTCATGTAACTTATTAATTTAAGCATGCCATAGTTTTCATACATGTAGTGAAGTGTTGATGAGTTTAGAGGTGCAAAGTGGGTAACTACAAAAGTGGCAACGAACTAGCAAAACCAAAAATTATTGTGCAGGCTGCTAGAACAAGAAGTTGATTGGGCTCTGTATTGTTCCAGTAGCCTCTTGCAAACCTCCCCCACAAAAAACTATCTCATGCCTGCCAACATACCTAGCTAAGCCCCAGTGCTTTTATTGCGCTTTTGACACTAAAATCAAGAAGTTGATTGGGCTCTGTATTGTTCCAGTAGCCTCTTGCAAACCTCCCCCACAAAAAACTATCTCAGGTCTTTTGCCTGCCAACATACCTAGCTAAGCCCCAGTGCTTTTATTGCGCTTTTGACACTAAAATCAACTGCATGGTGAGTATGGCAAGAGTTGTCAAACCTTGGATATAACATTCCCCCCCTATTGTACAAGAGATACTGTGTCCACTGCATTTACAAAACAAACAAACGATGTGTGTGTGTGTGTTCTTTGTATCCTGTGGACAGCTTTGACTAAAATGAATTTTTTAAACAGCCATTAATGGATAGCTTATCTGGTCTGCTGAATGCCCTGCTGAATGCCCACCAGCTTGAAAGCACTCCCATAGTGCATCTCAAAGTCTGTCAATAGTATCACAGATCTCTTATCTCTATGTGGATACCACTGGCCTTGTTATTCATTATTGAAGGCAAAGATAAATGCACTGCCAACATGAAAGTAGCCAGTGTCTTCACCTCTGTGTTCCATCTCCCCGCCCTTTTCCTTTTGCTCTCCCTCTCCCTTCCACTCTTCCCTAGGCAACGTACCAAGCTCACGAGGACGAGTGTTCCGTGGGCATCATGGGAAACGCCTATGTCGTGGACCTCTCGGGGATGCAGCAGATCAATGAAGATACGGGCACCACCAGAGCTGTTCGGCGCACCATCCTCGAGCCCCCCAAGAAGACCAGCCTGCAAGAGCGGGAGGAGGAGGAGGAGGATGAGAGAAGTGTGGCACTGCGGGAGGACTCTGAGTTGGGGACTTCGTTTGTGCAGGCCTTGTTCGGGTTGCTGTATGAGGTATTCAACTCCATGGTGAGTTGTAAGGGGTTGGGGAGAGGGAGGACTTTGAGAGCAGGAAGGGGGTTGGCTATGTACGGTAATTGTACGCCACATTCAGATATGTACATCATTTAGAAGCCAAGGAGAAGCCAGGGGAAGCCCAGACATAGTAAGGGTACTAGCAAGAGACCTCAACAAGTACCTGAACTGAGGTGTACAGCTTGTTTTAGACTATGGTAACACACAAAGATGTAGCGTGCCAGTTTGCTGCCGCGTGGGCTTCAGGACACACTGAGTGTATTTGGAGAGCCATAGGCACTATTTAGAACCCAAAGGTTGGATAAGTTCCTTAGTAAATTAGAACGTCAGCGGTCTGAACTTTGTAAGCGATTTTTTTTAGGTCGCTTGCTTATTATAGCAGCCATTAATGTACCACTTGGAAGTGAGTGACTAATGAAACCTCTGTTTCTGTCACTATTTCTGGAGATCTTGCATGAGCTATTCAACGTTATGTTGAGTGCAGCAGGTTGGTGGTGGCTGAGGGTGTTAGGGTGGGTGTGGTTACAGATGTTATGTTTGTGACAGATTCACAGTAGTCATGTATGCCCAGAGGGTACATGCATATAATTGTACCAGTGATGATGTCGTGTGATAACACTGAAAGGTCTGTACACCCTCTCTCCATTTTCTTAAAGATGTCATTCTCTTGCTGTGTGAGCATGACTACTACAATACAAGTTATCTGTCGTGTGTGTGTGTGTATGTATGTGTGTGTGGTGTGTGAAGGCTGGTCCTGCAGTTCGCATCAAGTGCCTCAAGACCATCCTCAGAATTCTCTATCACACTGAGTGAGTTGTGCCTATCAGAGGACCACTCTTCACTAAGCTCCCACCCATTTCCACTATTCTCCTACGTAGTGTGTAGCTTTTTCTCCCCTTACCCCTCCCCTTTTCTCCCTCCCCTTTTATCTCTCCTTCCCCCTCCCCCTTTCACCCTCCCCTTTTCTCTCTTCCTTCTCCCTCCCCTTTTCTCTCTTCCTTCTTCACCCTTCCCTTTTTCTTTCTCCCAACTCTTCCTTTCCTTTTCTGTCCCTCCTCTTCTCCGTCCCACCCCTCTCCCACCTTATCCACTCTTCCTTTTCTCCCTGCCATTGGCAGGTCTGATGCTCTGAGTGAGCTGCTGAAGGACATCGGTGTCTCTAGCCACCTGGCCACCATGCTCAAGGCCCAAGATTACCGGTTGGTTGTGGGGGCCATGCAGATGGCAGAAGTGCTGATGCAGAAGCTCCCCTCCATTTTCACCCTCTACTTCCACCGGGAGGGAGTGATGCATCAGCTACGTAGCCTCCGGGACGTACCCCTCAGGATGCTGTCAACGCCCAAGCAAGAAATCATGGGCACATTGTCATCCATGGCTACAACTAGTGCTGTGGTCCCCATTATAGGACCACCTTCCACAAGCATGTCACCTTCCTCTGCTCAGATCCCTACGTCAACTAGGAAGTGAGTAGATAGGAATCCTTTGTCTTACACGTACAAAGCATGTCTGTGCTACCTCTTTCTCTGCTCTTTCCCATTCTTCTTCCTCATCTGTACTTCCCCTTCTTCCCCTCTTTCTCTTTCCTTATTTCCTTGTCCTCTCTTTGTTCTTTCTCGTCTCTCTCTCCTCCCTCCCGTCTCTTTCACTGACCCTCTTCCCCTTAATCCTTTTCTCAATATTATCAATCTGTAGGAGACTGTCTGATATATTTAAGAAAGGCAAGCGTCACTTTAGGAAGACTCTACGTGGACGTGCTGAAGACCAAGAAGCAGGTGGCACAGTGACAAGCCCCCCCTGTACCTCTACCTCAATAAACTCGTTCTCTTCCACCCAAAGTATGACTGAAGGGAAATCTATCCCTTCCCTCCTCCCACACCCCACCCTCCTCACTCCCACATGTGTTGGTGGTGCTAGTAGTGGAGAGATGAAGGCTGAGGGTAGTGCTGCTGTTGTTGGTGAAGGAGGGCACAAAGAACGCATACAGCACTGGATACAGCAGCAAGCTTCTGACTTCCTGGACAAGTGGGCAGGGACGTCGTCTAGTAATCCTACTCATGTCATTGTTACAAGGTTGAAAGAGGCCACCCAGGGCCTGGACTACAAGTCACCCACCTGTCTGGCTGCCCTGAATGTGAGCAAGCAGTATGCGTGCATAGTAACTAGAACTTGCTTATCGTGTGGTTGAGACCTGTGATAAGTGAATGCAGCATGGTGCACATGCTCATTTGGTGGAGTGGGGACCAAAAATGCCCCCTCATCCCCCCCCCCCCCCCCGCCATAGCTCCCCAAAGCTTAAATGGGTTACCTAAATCACTATTAGAGGGTCTAAGAAGTTTGTTAAGCTCTTGCATAATGAAAAGTCTTGTAGTATCAGTGTGTTCCCATTCTGAAGTTAAGGTAAGTTGGTCAGGACTAATGCTGCTGGTGTGAAGTGCCCAGCATTAAAGGATGTCTTCAAAATTTGAAACATTTGCCAAATACAACTGTGACCCTTCTTGGAAGACCTTTAACTTCTACATGCTTCATTCATAAGAACAACAACAAAATTGTTCTATCTGGGACTTTCTTTTGGCACTAAAACTGTGTCTACTGTATGTATTAACCATACCAAAGTACACGTAACATGTATCCTTCTTGAGGTCACCTGATGTCCTGAGTAATACAATCCGTGGTGACATAAACAGCTGAAGTGTGTTGTCTTGTTCGGTGGTGCTAAAAATCTTATTGAAAAGTGATGTTCATACTTCAATTATTAATTCACATAATTAGTGGATTTCTTTTACTCGCTATGTACATGTACACCAGTAAGCCATGCTTCAGCTGTTCATGTCCATCTCAGATGGAGTTAGAATGCGTGGAATCTCAAATTGTGATTTCAAGTCCCTGACTCGAGATATAACTCTTGATGCATGTATAATAACTCTAGATGCATGTATAATAACTCTAGATGCATGTATAATAACTCTAGATGCATGTATAATAACTCTAGATGCATGTATAATAACTCTAGATGCATGTATAATAACTCTAGATGCATGTATAATAACTCTAGATGCATGTATAATAACTCTAGACGCATGTATAATAACTCTTGGTGCATGTATAATAACTCTAGATGCATGTATAATAACTCTAGATGCATGTATAATAACTCTAGATGCATGTATAATAACTCTAGATGCATGTATACTAACTCTAGATGCATGTATAATAACTCTAGATGCATGTATAATAACTCTAGATGCATGTATAATAACTCTAGATGCATGTATAATAACTCTAGATGCATGTATAATAACTCTAGATGCATGTATAATAACTCTAGATGCATGTATAATAACTCTAGATGCATGTATAATAACTCTTGATGCATGTATAATAACTCTAGATGCATACATGTATATAATAACTCTAGATGCATGTATACTAACTCTAGATGCATGTATAATAACTCTTGATGCATGTATAATAACTCTAGGTGCATGTATGATAACTCTAGATGCATGTATGATAACTCTAGATGCATGTATAATAACTCTAGATGCATGCATGATAACTCTAGATGCATGCATGATAACTCTAGATGCATGCATGATAACTCTAGATGCATGCATGATAACTCTAGATGCATGCGCATGATAACTCTAGATGCATGTATAATAACTCTAGATGCATGTATACTAACTCTAGATGCATGTATACTAACTCTAGATGCATGTATAATAACTCTTGTGTAATGCCAAACGACAGTATGTAGACAGATATTGCTAACTGTGATGCATGTGGAGCTCCAAAGTGGAGGGGACACTTTTTTCAATATATTGTTAATTTCAATATTTGGACTTTTTTATTTATATTTATTATTATTATAATGAACTGTGGAAGCTATCAGCTGATAACTTACTACACGGGTTGTCATTATCATTGTTGCAGAATCTGTGTGAGTTGCTGGTGGATCCAACCTCCAACATATCTGCCTTTGAGTTCATGCACTACCAGGTGCACAGCAAGCTATTGAACTTCCTCACTCTGGACTGCCCAGAAGCATCCGTCAGAATCAACACTCGTCTCAGACACTTTCTACACATCTTCATGGCTCTCCCAGCTCTCGCGGTGAGCAACGTAGAGATTAGGGTAGGGAGAAACAGACGTTGTCTGTCTATACAGCAGGGTGGTCCACTGGTGCCATAGACACTCCCGGGATATTTGTGTCCTACAGCATAGCCCTAGCCACTATTAGGTGGGTAAGAACTTTAAACTTCGGACATCCATGGCTGATCCCGGGACAGTCCACGACATTGTTGGACAGATTTGATGTGGAGGACACCCTTTTAAAAATGGTTGTTGTTGTTGATAGGATGGAAACGTGGCTCTTGACTCGTGGGTGGACAGGAGTTCAAGTGGCTCAAGCGGTGTGACAGTGTTACTCTCGAAGCTGCATGGTTGTATCAACCAACTGGAGCAGTTTCCTGTCAGGGTGCACGAACTTCCAGGACGCAGGTGCACACACAAGCATGCATGGCATGTACATGTACATGCTGAGGCTAGCATCAGAGCTACTTGTAGGAATGGGAAATGCCATGCACTAAATTTTGTGTTGTTGTTGTTGTCAGAGGCTCGCATGCTCTCAAGTTCTTCAACTCTCACCAGATCAAGTGCACATTGGAGAGACATCCGTCAGCAATAGACACCACCTCATGGAAGGGAGGTGTGCTTAGAATAGATCCCCTGGCCACTATTCAGGTACTAGTGTCCCCTCATTCTCTGTTCTCTTCCCTTCACATGAGCTTAGTTTCGTCTTTCTCTTCTCTTCCTCGTGTTTTCCCTTCTTTCTCTCTCGTACCATTATTTTGCTTCTCCTCTTCACACCACCTCATGTTCCCCTCCCCTGACCACACCTCCTCCACCCAGACCCTGGAGAGGTATCTGCTAGTGCGAGGGTTTGGAAAGACCAGCGATCAAGGAGCATCCAGCCGAGGTGCTCGGCGGCTAGATGATGAGTAAGTCCCTGGCTATTAAAGCATGTGTAAATGCTGACCAATATAGTGATGTTCATGTGATATGATTGTGAACATGCTATGCAGCTCTGAAGATAGCGAGGTGGACGAGGCTATGGTGAGTGTGAGTAGGGGGCGTGTCGTGTGTGTGGGAAGCTGGGCAAGTATATAATCATGTTGAAAGATTGAGGGACATCTTTCATGGAATGTAGTGATGTTGATAATCTTCCGTCAGTCTGACTGGCTCTGTCCGTTGTGTCTGATCTTTCTATCTAATGCCTGTCTTTATCTTACTATTGTCTATCTTACTATTGTCTATCTTACTCTCTGTCTGTCTATCTTCTCTCTGTCTGTCTATCTTACTCTCTGTCTGTCTATCTTACTCTCTGTCTGTCTATCTTCTCTCTGTCTGTCTATCTTCTCTCTGTCTGTCTATCTTACTCTCTGTCTGTCTATCTTCTCTCTGTCTGTCTATCTTACTCTCTGTCTGTCTATCTTCTCTCTGTCTGTCTATCTTACTCTCTGTCTGTCTATCTTACTCTCTGTCTGTCTATCTTCTCTCTGTCTGTCTATCTTACTCTCTGTCTGGCTATCTTACTCTCTGTCTGTCTATCTTACTCTCTGTCTGTCTATCTTCTCTCTGTCTGTCTATCTTACTCTCTGTCTGTCTATCTTCTCTCTGTCTGTCTATCTTACTCTCTGTCTGTCTATCTTACTCTCTGTCTGTCTATCTTACTCTCTGTCTGTCTATCTTACTCTCTGTCTGTCTATCTTCTCTCTGTCTGTCTATCTTCTCTCTGTCTGTCTATCTTACTCTCTGTCTGTCTATCTTACTCTCTGTCTGTCTATCTTACTCTCTGTCTGTCTATCTTACTCTCTGTCTGTCTATCTTACTCTCTGTCTGTCTATCTTACTCTCTGTCTGTCTATCTTCTCTCTGTCTGTCTATCTTACTCTCTGTCTGTCTATCTTACTCTCTGTCTGTCTATCTTACTCTCTGTCTGTCTATCTTACTCTCTGTCTGTCTATCTTACTCTCTGTCTGTCTATCTTCTCTCTGTCTGTCTATCTTCTCTCTGTCTGTCTATCTTACTCTCTGTCTGTCTATCTTACTCTCTGTCTGTCTATCTTACTCTCTGTCTGTCTATCTTCTCTCCGTCTGTCTATCTTACTCTCTGTCTGTCTATCTTCTCTCTGTCTGTCTATCTTACTCTCTGTCTGTCTATCTTCTCTCTGTCTGTCTATCTTACTCTGTCTGTCTATCTTCTCTCTGTCTGTCTATCTTCTCTCTGTCTGTCTATCTTACTCTCTGTCTGTCTATCTTCTCTCTGTCTGTCTATCTTACTCTCTGTCTGTCTATCTTACTCTCTGTCTGTCTATCTTACTCTCTGTCTGTCTATCTTCTCTCTGTCTGTCTATCTTACTCTCTGTCTGTCTATCTTACTCTCTGTCTGTCTATCTTACTCTCCGTCTGTCTATCTTCTCTCTGTCTGTCTATCTTCTCTCTGTCTGTCTATCTTACTCTCTGTCTGTCTATCTTACTCTCTGTCTGTCTATGTTACTCTCTGTCTGTCTATCTTCTCTCTGTCTGTCTATCTTCACTCTGTCTGTCTATCTTACTCTCTGTCTGTCTATCTTACTCTCTGTCTGTCTATCTTCTCTCTGTCTGTCTATCTTACTCTCTGTCTGTCTATCTTACTCTCTGTCTGTCTATCTTCTCTCTGTCTGTCTATCTTCTCTCTGTCTGTCTATCTTCTCTCTGTCTGTCTATCTTACTCTCTGTCTGTCTATCTTCTCTCTGTCTGTCTATCTTCTCTCTGTCTGTCTATCTTCTCTCTGTCTGTCTATCTTACTCTCTTGTCTGTCTATCTTACTCTCTGTCTGTCTATCTTCTCTCTGTCTGTCTATCTTACTCTCTGTCTGTCTATCTTACTCTCTGTCTGTCTATCTTCTCTCTGTCTGTCTATCTTCTCTCTGTCTGTCTATCTTACTCTCAGTCTGTCTATCTTACTCTCTGTCTGTCTATCTTACTCTCTGTCTGGTATGCCTACCTTTATATATCTGTATATATATATATATATATCTGTCTCTCTTTCTCTCTCACTGTCTCTAGGTGCTGGGCCTTACTGCACTTGGCTCAGACAAGTAAGAGCTTCTGTTCTCACTGCAATGCACACAAACATGTAGCAGTGTCTAAGAAATAGAGCCAATTGTGTGGAAAACAAATTGTTCTTCTCAAATATTACTCGTCAGTCTCTACTAATGCTTGGCCTTAGCCTTTCAAACGTTTTGTTTAGATGGATTTACAATAGTTCTGTGTTCTATGATCCGACACCAATGTGGTAGTTGTGTACATTTTCATATTCTGTGTGCTGTCCCCACTTTCATGATGTCTCTGTTTGCATGCGGAACTTGCTCTATGTCATGGCACTTGGCAGGCACTGCATCGAGTTCTTACTGGGAGATCGTGTCCTTCCCTACAACATCACCGTCTTCCAAGCCATCAAGCAGTATGGAGTGGTGAGTGGGAAAATGGTCATAACTCCCTTCTAATTGTATTGTAATTGCAGGAGTCGGGACACCCAGAGGGGGAGGAGGAGATCATGCCTCTCGGAAGACCGGAATTTTGGGTGCATGCGCACACACTCTAGTGAGTGAATTACTTTTGCTCTTCACCCACTATGCAGTGAAGCACACCAATTTGAACTGGGGTTGGGTGACTTGACCCTGACAAGTAGATATTGTGACCATATCAAACACCAGACCTTTTATACGTGTGCATGTATGTACTGACACATGCAGACACATCAGACACCTGCTTAGGTCACATGACATGATATGCCGCACCTTCTTGGTGCCCTCATGTCCGTGTTGTCATCCTGTCACTGTTGACCATTCAATCCTTCATAGTTACCGAGTCATCCCATCTGATAAGAAAGGTCAGAGTTCAAGCCAGAAGCACCACCAAGTCGCATCTGCCTCCTTGCCTGCCACACCCCTCAACACGGGCACCCCCCTTCCCTCTTCCTCTCGCAAGCAGTCATGGAGTGGAAGTGTGACTCCGCCGTCGTCAGGAGGGAGACGCAGGGGATCAAGCAGTAGCAAGCTCCTCTCTCTGGCCTCTACAAACAGTTCTCTGCCGGTCAGAGTCACCAGGTCCGGGAGTGGGCACGCTAACACTCACGCCCCTTCTAGTCCTCCTGACCCGCCTCCTAGGATGACCAGGAGCAACACGGCTACACTACCACTTCCCGTCCCCCCCTCAATACAGGCTCCCGTACGTAAGCCCACGAGTGTGGCTTCAGTGGACAGCGAGATGTCCAAGGAGAAGACCAAGAGTGGTGAGTGTTTGTGTGTGACCTTCCAGACAGAATGTCTCAATCTGTTGTGTGTGCTCCCATGGCAATGGCTTAGCTCTCAATGTGTCTCTCCTGCTATGCAATGATGTATATCCTGCAGCGAGACTGATCCCACTGCATCAAGCATTGATTGAGAGTTGCAACTTGAAGTTTGGTATGTGCTCTTCAATGACACGTGGATAGTTTGTTGTTAAAACATGTCAATGTCTTTTGGTTGTAGTGTGTGAGGACCCATCTCTGCCAGCCCTCAAGCTCCTGAAGGCTCTACATGCTATCAACACTCACTGGACAGACATCTTCCCTGTGAGCTGGAGCTAAGAGTGACCTGGCCTTCTTCCTTGTCTTCTGCTCCTCTCTTCTCCTTCCTCTTTCCCTCTCCACCTCCCTCTCCATTATCACTCCTCTCCCCTCTCCTCCCCCTCCTCACTCCTTCCCTATATTTACTCTCCTCCCTTCTTCTCCCCCCCCCTCCACTCCCTTCCCTTATTCACTCTTCTCCCCCCCCCCCCCTCCACTCCCTCCCCTTGTTCACTCCTCTCCCCTCTCCTCCCCTCCCCACTCCCTCCCCTTATTCATTCTTCCCTTTTCCTCCCTCTCCCCACTCCCTCCCCCACAGGGTCTTGCTGGAAACCCTCTGTTGCCACTGAATGACTTCATCAACAACAAGCTAACTGCCAAGGCCACCAGGCAACTGCAAGGTAATGTATGTGTGCATGCACTTGTAAACGAGGCACTTGTGCCAGCATGTGATCAGCATGTGACATTCTTTATTGACAGATCCTTTGAATGTGATCACTGGGAACTTCCCTTCCTGGCTGCACAACTTGGCTACTAGCTGGTGAGATAATTAGCAACAGCTGAAGTCATTTACCACAAGGCACTTTTGTTTTTACTATCCCGCCTCAAGTGTGGCGCAGGGCAGGGGGGGGGGGGGGGGGGGGGATAAAGCAACTATCCCGCCTCAAGTGTGGCGCAGGGCAGGGGGGGGGGGGGGGGATAAAGCACGCTCCTGGAACGCATAGCTGTACCTCGAGATGTTTGCGGACAAGTGTGTTCCATTGGGTTGGGTTTGTGCCTGCTCAGCATGTACCACAAACCTTTTAGCTTAGCAGGTAGAATTATAATTGCCTTGTAACGAGATATGGCTACCTACCGCACCTGGACAGTTCTGAAGTTACTGTGATGCAGTGATACCCTTTCAAAGATTCCCCAGATATTTTCAGCTGCCACTCGAAGACTGTAGCTGCTGTAGAAAGTTTGGTCCTCAATAATTATTTCATCAATAATTATTTCATGACAAAGGCAATTATTACTGAGCTGTGCTTCCTGTACTCTTCTTGGCATATGCCAAGTGCAAGGCACCACATAGCCGGGAATATGCATAGAATCAAATCTGATGCAGTTGCCAGTCGAAGCCCACAACTGCCAATATAATGCACCCACTGACTGTATGCAGGTGATTGCCACCACCAAGAATTAATATCAAATGTCGCTCAATGTCCGCTATTTTGCCTCTTAACTAATTAACTGCGATAGACACCAATTGGCGTCACACGCATGCAAGTTTTGAATGGCGTTTGACACCAATTGGCGTCAGTAACAATTTTAGTGCGGACTATTCCGAATACTAGTAGCCAGTTAGTTTTAAACTTGTTTATATGGCAGTATTGCACTTCTAGAAAATAGGACGCTGCTTATAAGAATCCATTACTAGCATGCCTGAGCCTTGTAGCTCCATCTAACAAGATAAGCTAGCTAGCTACACATTGAAAATTATTTGTGCACAAAATTATAGTTGGCTTTTTCCTACCTTCATTGCTAGCTCTTGGAGTCATCCACCATCCAGGAGCTTCCTTAAGCTCTGGTAAAGCTTCTACACTCCATCTCTGCATGTTTCTATAGGAGAAGGAGCATCACAAAAGTCGATCGTTAGCTAAATATTGCCTCGACATCGAAGATAGCATTTGAAATTGAGAAGCACGAACTCCAAACAGACACTAAAACTTGGGGCAGAGGATGTCAAATTTCAAACTCTAGTCCAAGCTTCAGGCATTTTTCTCTCTCTCATACCGAATGTGGTAGTCATTTGAAAATAACTCCGCCCCATGCATTATATATAATACAATTTTTAATGACCTGGTTAATCGGTTAAACTCTATACGATAATAGAGATCTGTAATTGTGTGAGGCTTTACGGGGCTGCACGCTGCTGTGGTGGGACAGGTCAGCCCGTGCTAATCATCTATGATGTACGTGACACTCATCATCTGTACTGCCTTTCTCGCACTTCTCCTTCCTCCTCCCCCTTTTAAATTTAGCATGTTCCTCTTCCCCTTCGAGTGTCGGCAATCCCTCTTCTACCTCTCCACCTTCGACAGGGACAGAGCAATAGCTAGGCTACAGGTACGTGCATGATAACATGTACATCCACCAACTTCTCATTTAAACCACCTCCTTTTCCTCCCTTCCTTTTCTTTCTCGTTCCTTTCCCCTCCCTCTCCTCTTTCTCCCCTCCCCTCACAGGATCAGCGTCCAGACATGAATACCGGAGACTCTCAGCAGACGGTTGCTCCAAGGCTGGAGAAGAAGAAGCGTTGTGTCTCTCGAGATAACTTGCTCAAACAGGCAGAGAAGCTGATGGATGAACTTGCAGCCGATAAGGCTTTGCTCGAAATACACTACCAAGATGAGGTGAGTACGGGTTGAGGGGTAACTCGAAGATAGCTCGTGGGGATTTGCACTTCGTGGGTGATTATCAGACACAATGTGTACAGGTTGGAACTGGCCTAGGCCCAACTCTGGAATTCTATACTCTGGTCTCCAGAGAACTTCAGCGCTCAGATCTCATGTTGTTCCGAGGGGACTTGTGCCTTGTGCCCGAGTCCTCTTCTGTGGGAGACTCCACCACCCTCCAGTACATCAACAGTCCCACGGGACTGTTCCCAACCCCTCTGGGTCCCAGCACCAAGTCCACCATTGTGGACGATGTCTGTTCTAAGTTCAAGTTCATGGGCAAACTCATGGCTAAGGCTATCATGGACTCCAGGATGGTGAGCCACACTAATTAGGTTTTCCACACCAACTTTGTAGGTGTTAATAAGCTGATGACTATTAGTGATTGTGATAATTAGAGGTGTGTGTGTGAATTGCCACACTTATGTGTAGTTTACAATAAGTACGTGTTGTGGTACGTAGCAGCGTGGTACGTAGCGTTGCCTGTCCCACTATCTTCTCATAATTATAGTGAGCTTGGCTTTCGACTTGGTAGGTTTAGATAATGTCATGAGTTTATTAAGCAGTCTCCGGTAGACCTTGTAGGTTTGGGTAATGTTGCAAGTTTAAGCAGTCTCCGGTAGACCATTAGATAATGTTGCAAGTTTTAAGCAGTCTCCGGTAGACCTGGTAGGCTTACAAATTTAAGGAGAGACAATGGCATTTTTAAAAAATTTTAACTTATGGTTACCACTTTAGAGCTCCGTAGATTCTGCAAACTTCATGGTATGGACTTGATATATAGCTCAAAAGATAGGTCTCTCTGTGTGCTCTCTTTTGATACTAAAATATTTTTCATAGGTATAACTATAGGCAAATTACTAGACCTAAAGTGGAGGGACCTCAAAACCTGAATGCCTGAAACCTCCACATAAATATCTCCAGATTGCAAAGTGCTAAAGATTTGAAATTAGCACCAGTGGCTAGAGGAAGCCCTCCTCTATTCAACACGCTGCTTGCTTGACCACGTACTTACATTTTAACGCCTAATGAAAACAGTCTGTTGCTGGTCTATATTAGCCACCACTATCCACTGAGAATCCAACTATTAATATCCACATATCATAAGCCTTATCAAAACCACGCTTGCCTATAGTTATATATACCTATGAAAAATATTTTAGTATCAAAAGAGAGCACACAGAGAGACCTATCTTTTGAGCTATATATCAAGTCCATACCATGAAGTTTGCAGAATCTACGGAGCTCTAAAGTGGTAACCATAAGTTTAAAAAAAATTTTTTTTTAATGCCATTGTCCCACCCCCTGAAGTCTCCGGTAGACTTGGTAGGCTTAGATAATGTCGCAAGTTTAAGCAGTCTCTGGTCGACTTGGTAGGCTTAGATAATGTCGCAAGTTTAAGCAGTCTCTGGTAGACTTGGTAGGCTTAGATAATGTCGCAAGTTTAAGCAATTTCTGGTAGACTTGGTAGGCTTAGATAATTTGCAGGTTAGTTTCCAGCAGTGTGTGGGCAAGGAAAAGGTGTTTGTGTGATGTGCCTTTCTGTCTTGTTTGAGATGCGAAGTTGATGCCATTCTTTGAGGGTCTTGCTCTATGTCAAGGTCACAAAAGTATTATGGCGGGTTGTGTTTGTGCTGCAATCTTACACCGTGTGTCCAGTTGGGAGCGAGCTACACAGATGCAATGTTACACTGCACAGATGCAATGTTTCACTGTTTAGATCAATGTTGCATTGCACAGACACAATGTTACACTGCACAGATGCAATCTTACACTGCACAAATGCAATGTTAAATTGCACAGATGCAATGTTACACTGCACAGACGCAATGTTACACTGCACAGATGCAATGTTACACTGCACAAATGCAATCTTACACTGCACAGACGCAATGTTACACTGCACAGATGCAATGTTACACTGTATAGATCAACGTTACATTGCACAGACGCAATGTTACACTGCACAGACGCAATCTTACACTGCACAGACGCAATGTTACACTGCACAGACGCAATGTTACACTGCACAGATGCAATGTTACACTGCACAGATGCAATGTTACACTGCACAGATGCAATGTTACATGTTACACTGCACAGACGCAATGTTACACTGCACAGACGCAATCTTACACTGCACAGATGCAATCTTACACTGCACAGACGCAATGTTACACTGCACAGATGCAATGTTACACTGCACAGACGCAATGTTACACTGTATAGATGCAATGTTACAACATGTTACACTACACAGATGCAATGTTACACTGCACAGACGCAATCTTACACTGCACAGATGCAATGTTACACTGCACAGATGCAATGTTACACTGTATAGATCAACGTTAAATTGCACAGACGCAATGTTCCACTACACAGACGTAATGTTACACTGCGCAGGTGCAATGCTACTCTGTGCAGTCCTCGTTGTGTAACACTAAAATAGACTCTATAGTTCTATTCCTGCGTTGAGCAGTTTCTTGTGTACAATCAATCTGATTGGCTATTTTTGCCACACTCATAGTTACCTAATTTTCAATATTACTTGGCCACTATCTAGATATAGTATTGCAAGGCAGGAGTGGGTGGAGTCTATTACGCTGGGTTTGAATTCCTTTTTTAAATTGCATGTGATACAATGCTGATTATGCGTCGTATCGTGAACCACTTGCTTGCGGTTGTCCTCAACCTGAGTGACCTCAACCACTTAACCAGAGAGATTCGAGGAGTTTTCCGTCAGATTCTCCTCACTTTCCCCCCTACTTGTGTATATGTGATCTACGGATGCTATGACGTCAGTTATCATGTGAGACTGACGATACTGCTGTTGTAGCTGTGGTATTAGGGATAATGCGCACTTGATTATAGGGGCATTGTTGTTTTGAATCATTCAATTGGGCCATCTGGATGTGCATGGTGCCACACGACCAGCCAGCTCGCACATGGAATTGCTAAATGCAGCCGGCACTGGGGTTATTGTTACGGCAACAACTGGCTGAGGCCCCATCTGTCCTAACCCAGAGTGCGGATGCCATGGGCGGTTGTGGGTGGCGAGTTTCCTGGTGCACTTTCTGTCCGACGCCAGGGGTACTAGAAGTTGCGGGTGGCGAGTTTCGAGTTTCCTTGGTGCACTTTCTGTCCATTGCGGGTGGCGAGTTTCCTTGGTGCACTTTCTGTCCTAAGAAGGCAACCATCAGATCCTTTTTCTTCTACAGGTTTTCTGGACTCCAATTAGACAGAGCTTGTTGAATTACTGTATATTGGCAGTGCTGGCAATTCCAGTGAACATTATTTGGAGAAGCTGGCAAGATCGCAACAGGCTGAAGCAGTCTCTTCTAATCTTGATCAGCTTAGCTACAGCTGTAGAAGTCAAGAGTTGCACTAGACGTTTAGTTCCGACCAGCTGCCATGCACATGTGTTGACGAATGAGTGCTGTATATAGTGATGAGAGTTGCCTGCACCACTAATGTTAGGGTTTCTTTCAGGAATTTATCCGGGGGTGGGGGGGGGCAGGGAAGAGCAGCGTATAGGCACGCTCAATCTAGGGGGGGTGAATTTTTTAAAGTGCAATTCGGTGGAATCCTAGTTGGGAAACCCTTCATTTTCAGTCTGAAAAGTAACATTAACTATTTTTGATCCTAAGAAAATTTCCACTCCTGAATCTTCTGAATATCAGCATTATAGTGAAGATTTGGTGGACATTCTGATGAGTCATTATGGAGTGGCCAAAACAGCAGACACCCTTGAAGGTGAGGAATACTCTAAACAAGCCCTCATAACACTACTAAATGGAAGACTTTCTGACACTACCAGCCAAAGGAAGATTTAGCCTCACAATTGCAAGCACTGATGACCAATGAAATGCTCATAACAATGTTTCCCAACTTAAACACTTTGGCTAACATCTGTCTATCAATTCCTGTAGGCATTGCATCTGTTGAACAAAGTTTTCAAAGATGAAGATATTTAAAACCAGGTTGAGAAATGGCTAGAAACAAACCTCTCTTATCCAATGAAGACAACTATAGCATCACCACAAACATTATGTGATGATGATTTAGATAACATTATAAATGTATGGCAGGAATAGAAGACTTGTTATGTTTTACCTTTGCATATGCCATTTAATTTCCCCAACCCTTCAGCATGTTAATAATTACAAAAACCTAGGAGGGGGCAAATGCCACTACCCCCTGAAAGAAACCTGAATGTTATTCACCAGCCACTTAGGGCATGTCCCTTTCTGGTGTGAAGCTCAAATGCTCTGCATCGGTCCGCGCCCTTTCCAATGTTACAATTGGTAAAGGGTTGACTCGGAGAAACTAGAAAAATCTGGCTGCATAATGAGTGGAGGAGAGAGAACTGGCTACATAGTGAGTGGGAGAGAGAGAACTGGCTGCATAGTGAGTGGAGAAGAGAGAACTGGCTGCATAGTGAGTGGAGAAGAGAGAACTGGCTGCATAGTGAGTGGAGGAGAGAGAACTGGCTGCATAGTGAGTGGAGAAGAGAGAACTGGCTGCATAGTGAGTGGAGAAGAGAGAACTGGCTGCATAGTGAGTGAGTGGAGGAGAGAGAACTGGCTGCATAGTGAGTAGAGGAGAGACAACTGGCTGCATAGTGAGTGGAGAAGAGAGAACTGGCTGCATAGTGAGTGGAGAAGAGAGAACTGGCTGCATAGTGAGTGGAGGAGAGAGAACTGACTGCATAGTGAGTGGGAGAGAGAGAACTGGCTGCATAGTGAGTGGAGGAGAGAGAACTGGCTGCATAGTGAGTGGAGGAGAGAGAACTGGCTGCATAGTGAGTGGAGGAGAGAGAACTGGCTGCATAGTGAGTGGGGGAGAGAGAACTGGCTGCATAGTGAGTAGAGGAGAGAGAACTGGCTGCATAGTGAGTGGAGAAGAGAGAACTGGCTGCATAGTGAGTGGAGAAGAGAGAACTGGCTGCATAGTGAGTGGAGAAGAGAGAACTGGCTGCATAGTGAGTAGAGGAGAGAGAACTGGCTGCATAGTGAGTGGAGAAGAGAGAACTGGCTGCATAGTGAGTGGAGAAGAGAGAACTGGCTGCATAGAACTGGCTGCATAGTGAGTGGAGAAGAGAGAACTGGCTGCATAGTGAGTGGAGGAGAGAGAACTGGCTGCATAGTGAGTGGAGAAGAGAGAACTGGCTGCATAGTGAGTGGAGAAGAGAGAACTGGCTGCATAGTGAGTGGGGAAGAGAGAACTGGCTGCATAGTGAGTGGAGAAGAGAGAACTGGCTGCATAGTGAGTGGAGGAGAGAGAACTGGCTGCATAGTGAGTGGAGAAGAGAGAACTGGCTGCATAGTGAGTGGGGGAGAGAGAACTGGCTGCATAGTGAGTGGAGGAGTGAGGTGCTACTGATAGGGACAGACTCTGTGGCTCCGGGCAGAAAGAAGATGCATCATTACATCACGTACAGTCATCCACCCACTTACATGTAATTATGCGAAATATTGGGTTGTGCTGAGGCTTGTTGCTGCATTGTTAAATAATAGTCTGTGCTCTGTGTGTTGGTTCTGAACCAACAAAAGACAAATAAATGTAATACTAGATTAGTTATAAATAAACCAAAACAGTTTAGGTTAACTATCCATGAGATGGCATTAGAGTAGATGCATGTTCAGTGCTCATGGAGTCATTGAGAATCATGTTCAGTGCTCATGGAGTCATTGAGAATCATGTTCAGTGCTAATGGAGTCATTGAGAATCATCTTCAGTGCTAATGGAGTCATTGAGAATCATGTTCAGTGCTCATGGAGTCATTGAGAATCATGTTCAGTGCTCATGGAGTCATTGAGAATCATGTTCAGTGCTCATGGAGTCATTGAGAATCATGTTCAGTGCTCGTGGAGTCATTGAGAATCATGTTCAGTGCTCATGGAGTCATTGAGAATCATGTTCAGTGCTCGTGAAGTCATTGAGAATCATGTTCAGTGCTCATGGAGTCATTGAGAATCATGTTCAGTGCTCATGGAGTCATTGAGAATCATGTTCAATGCTCATGGAGTCATTGAGAATCATGTTCGTGCTCATGGAGTCATTGAGAATCATGTTCAGTGCTCATGGAGTCATTGAGAATCATGTTCAGTGCTCATGGAGTCATTGAGAATCATGTTCAGTGCTCATGGAGTCATTGAGAATCATGCTCAGTGCTCATGGATTCATTGAGAATCATGTTCAGTGCTCATGGAGTCATTGAGAATCATGTTCAGTGCTCGTGGAGTCATTGAGAATCATGTTCAGTGCTCATGGAGTCATTGAGAATCATGTTCAGTGCTCATGGAGTCATTGAGAATCATGTTCAGTGCTCATGGAGTCATTGAGAATCATGTTCAGTGCTCATGGAGTCATTGAGAATCATGTTCAGTGCTCGTGGAGTCATTGAGAATCATGTTCAGTGCTCATGGAGTCATTGAGAATCATGTTCAGTGCTCGTGGAGTCATTCAGAATCATGTTCAGTGCTCGTGGAGTCATTCAGAATCATGTTCAGTGATCGTGGAGTCATTGAGAATCATGTTCAGTGCTCGTGGAGTCATTGAGAATCATGTTCAGTGCTCATGGAGTCATTGAGAATCATGTTCAGTGCTCGTGGAGTCATTGAGAATCATGTTCAGTGCTCGTTGAGTCATTGAGAATCATGTTCAGTGCTCATGGAGTCATTGAGAATCATGTTCAGTGCTCATGGAGTCATTGAGAATCATGTTCAGTGCTCATGGAATCATTGAGAATCATGATCAGTGCTCATGGAATCATTGAGAATCATGTTCAGTGCTCATGGAATCATTGAGAATCATGTTCAGTGCTCATGGAGTCATTGAGAATCGTGTTCAGTGCTCGTGGAGTCATTGAGAATAATGAATGACATTACATTTCTTAGGGACTTAGAATTACTGATTACACATGCAAGTAGGCGTGGCTGAACAAACAATGCAAGGTCCCATGGTGGATTCGTGAGGCCTGACTTTAAGGTAGTTCTGTTTGCAGTCAGTGGCAAACCACAAAGTGCTTCAGCTCCCCACACAATAGCTCGCATTAAGAGCCGCCCTGTGTCTTTATAGTTGCTGTTTCAGCACGTTACATGCCTAGTGTGTCCACACAAGTGCAGTGATTGCATTGTAGCTAGTGTGTCCACACAAGTGCATTGTAGCTAGTGTGTCCCCACAAGTGCAGTGATTGCATTGTAGCTAGTGTGTCCACACAAGTGCAGTGATTGCGTTGTAGCTAGTATGGCCACACAAGTGCAGTGATTGTGTTGTAGCGATTGTGTTGTAGCTAGTGTGTCCACACAAGTGCAGTGATTGCATTGTAGCTAGTGTGTCCACACAAGTGCATGATTGCATTGTAGCTAGTGTGTCCACACAAGTGCAGTGATTGCATTGTAGCTAGTGTGTCCACACAAGTGCAGTGATTGCGTTGTAGCTAGTGTGTCCACACAAGTGCAGTGATTGCATTGTAGCTAGTGTGTCCACACAAGTGCAGTGATTGCATTGTAGCTAGTGTGTCCACACAAGTGCAGTGATTGCATTGTAGCTAGTGTGTCCACACAAGTGCAGTGATTGTATTGTAGCTAGTGTGTCCACACAAGTGCAGTGATTGCATTGTAGCTAGTGTGTCCACACAAGTGCAGTGCTTGCATTGTAGCTAAGTGTGTCCACACAAGTGCAGTGATTGCATTGTAGCTAGTGTGTCCACACAAGTGCAGTGATTGCATTGTAGCTAGTGTGTCCACACAAGTGCAGTGATTGCATTGTAGCTAGTGTGTCCACACAAGTGCAGTGATTGCATTGTAGCTAGTGTGTCCACACAAGTGCAGTGATTGCATTGTAGCTAGTGTGTCCACACAAGTGCAGTGATTGCATTGTAGCTAGTGTGTCCACACAAGTGCAGTTATTACTAGTGTGTCCACACAAGTGCAGTGATTGCATTGTAGCTAGTGTGTCCACACAAGGCAGTTATTGCTAGTGTGTCCACACAAGTGCAGTTATTGCTAGTGTGTCCACACAAGTGCAGTGATTGCATTGTAGCTAGTGTGTCCACACAAGTGCAGTGATTGCATTGTAGCTAGTGTGTCCACACAAGTGCAGTGATTGCATTGTAGCTAGTGTGTCCACACAAGTGCAGTGATTGCATTGTAGCTAGTGTGTCCACACAAGTGCAGTGATTGCGTTGTAGCTAGTATGGCCACACAAGTGCAGTGATTGCATTGTATCCACACAAGTGCAGTGATTGCATTGTAGCTAGTGTGTCCACACAAGTGCAGTGCTTGCATTGTGTGTCCACACAAGTGCAGTGATTGCGTTGTAGCTAGTGTGTCCACACAAGTGCAGTGATTGCGTTGTAGCTAGAGTCATGTCCAAGCGTTGTTCTATTCGAGTTTGAAGTTGTTGAGTGTCAAACACTTGGTGGTGGTGGTGGCTTCAAGAAGTCTGCAGGCTAGCTGTGAATAACACTGTTGCGAGCCTATAGACAAGCTGTTTGTTGGATGTATAGAAGTATGTAGCGATTAAGTTCTGTAACAAGTGCTCCTTATTTGGTACATCTGTAATTGAACCTTTGAACTGTGAGCAGTGTTGATGAGTTATAGATGGCTGTGTGGGCAACTACCGTGCAGACACAAACATGCTGGCAGACTTCCCAGGAAGAGCTCCTGTGGACATGAAGGCCACGAACCTCTAGATATGGCATACACAAACAAGATGGCAGACTTCCAGGAAGAGCTTGAGACTGTGCACAGGAAGGCCATGAACCTCTAGATATGGCATACACAAACACGATAGCAGACTTCCCACCCAGGAAGAGCTCCTGTGGACAGGAAGGCCATGAACCTCTAGATATGGCATACACAAACACGATGGCAGACTTCCCAGGAAGAGCTCCTGTGCACAGGAAGGCCATGAACCTCTAGATATGGCGTACACAAACACGATGGAAGACTTCCCAGGAAGAGCTCGAGACTGTGGACAGGAAGGCCATGAACCTCTAGATATGGCATACACAAACACATGGCAGACTTCCCAGGAAGAGCTCGAGACTGTGCACAGGAAGGCCATGAACTACTGGACGTGGTCAAGATTGAGAGGATTGAAGACTTACTTCACACAAATGAGGTAGAGCCAGCGGATGATGCCGAGGACTTAGCTAGGCTCTGCTTATTGATATTTATACACAGTTTCATGTGCTTCCTCATTTCCATTAGGGCATGAGCAGCGACCAAACATAGAAGTGATTCCGCTGGCATGTGACGCTCTCCAGATTGTTTGTCCTGCACTTTTTAGTCTGCCATTTTTCTCAAGTGTAGTGGTTGGTGGTGTGGACTTTATAGAATTGGTGATATTGTCAATCAACATCACACACACAAAACCCAGGTGTGCATGCACACTAGTTGTTTGTTCTTAGTGAGGTGCTGGTTTCCGTGGTGATGTGTTGGTACATGTAGAGTTAGCGAGGTACCGCAAGAGCTGGTTGTTGAGCAAACTGTTCTTAAAACCAAACTCGCTCTCGGTCGCTCAGTTCTCTTGTCTACATATACATGTAGGTGGCAGTGCATGCCTTTCTCCTGGTACATGTAGATATTCTAGGTGTGGACTTTGCCTGATGTGCCTGCCATATCCATTTCCATTGCATTCACAGTTGTACATGTGCAAGGTATTCTAGCTCGGAATGATTCCGAGCTAGAATAAATGAGCCGAGAAGGAAGGCTAAGCTGTCATGGTTTGCATTGTGCCCACCTGTGTGTTACTGCCACTTGCCTTCTTCCTGCGTGTGGCTGTCTGCAGTGTGTGTGTGTGTGTGTGTTGTTGTCTTGTACACCATGCATTGTGATGCCTCTGCAGACAGTCTAGTATGTACATAAACATTTCCACATGTGTTGCCCTCTAGTTGGACATTCCACTTAGCGAGGCCTTCTACAAGTGGATGCTCGGCCTGGAGGGGAAGTTCACTGCACAGGACCTACAGCATGTCGACCCTATAGTAGCACGCTCCTTTGCCCAGCTGGCTGCAGTGGCGGTGAAGAAACACTCGCTGGAGAGTGACCCTCTGCTGGTGAGAAAGAGAGAAACAATCGTAACATTAGTGAGCTTAGTTGTGGAGTTATCCTCTGCCTGTAGTGCTAGGCCAAACTTTCTCATGATGGATGGTGGTTGATACTAATACACTAAGAATTATATGTGTTGAGATTCCAACTCCTCTTTCAGTATTGCCATTTTGGAGAGGGAGATTGGGAGAACCCCTGTAATTACGCTCATGTGTAATGAGCTATGAATTCCATTCCACTTGCATGAGTAGACTGCTTGCAAATATTATATACCGTGAATCTGCAAGTTCTTCATTGTTGATACATTTTCGTTGTCTCGTTAACCTCACAATGGAATATTATGCAATTTGACATTAGAAGGTAAGGTGGTGTGGTTAGCTACCATTTGAATGCGCACACCAGTGGCCAGGGAGAGGTAAAAGATGGCTTCAAGAAGCGAACACTCGCTTGACTAGGCTGAGGCCCCAGGTCCTGCTATACCAGACCAAGGCTCCTGGTCTTGCTGCACTTGGCTGAGGCACTAGGCCCTGCTGTACTTGGCTGAGGCACTAGGCCCTACTGTACTTGGCTGAGATACTAGGCCCTGCTGTACTTGGCTAGGCACTAGGCCCTGCTGTACTTGGCTGAGGCACTAGGCCCTGCTGTACTTGGCTGAGGCACTAGGCCCTGCTGTACTTGGCTGAGACACTAGGCCCTGCTGTACTTGGCTGGCACTAGGCCCTGCTGTACTTGGCTGATGCACTAGGCCCTGCTGTACTTGGCTGGCACTAGGCCCTGCTGTACTTGGCTGAGGCACTAGGCCCTTCTGTACTTGGCTGAGGCACTTGGCCTTGCTGTACTTGGCTGAGGCACTAGGCCCTGCTGTACTTGGCTGAGGCACTAGGCCCTGCTGCATTAGACTGAGACACCAGGCCCTGCTGGCACTAGGCCCTGCTATATTAGGACGACGCACTAGGCCTGCAGTCAGAGAGGACCAACTATAGAAAATACTAATGATTTATGAACATCATGTTCAGAGAAGAGGTAATGGCAAGAAGTCATTTCGTGCAGAGTATTCTGTGCATGGAGTTGTCCCATTGCTGTTGTTTAGATTGGCAAGGCCTTGGCAGTGGGTGTGGAGGCACTCACTCTGGAAGGAGGAGGGTCTGTCGAGGATCTGGACTTAGACTTCACTCTCCCTGGATGTCCAGACATCGAACTAAAGGTAGCGTGCTCCTAACCTACCCCTTAAGTGCTCCTAACCTACCCCTTATGTGTTCCTGCGGAGCTTGGCTTTACGTCAACAAAGTGTAATCGAATCCCTTGTGTTGTTGTCTTTGCAGCCCGGAGGTAAGGATCTGGCAGTCACCATCCACAACCTCGACGACTACCTCAAGGTAAAGACCTTGACCATGCCACGTCTTGTGGGATTCATGCATCATGTCGTCGTCCCCCCCCTCCCACACACACACAGCTGGTGGTGGACTGGTCTCTGGTGAGGGGCGTGGCTAGACAGATGGAAGCCTTCAGGGACGGGTTCAACTCAGTCTTCCCTATCTCTAGCATGCGTGGTCTCCTTCATCCCTCGGAGGTAACAACCAATGGTTCAATAGATATTCCAGGCCAAATAAAACAAAATAAAAGAATGCCTACCACCAGAATAAACCTTGAAACAGCTCCCTTTGTGACATTCAACTGCCATCGCGATAGCTGAGGAGTCGTCCAGTCCCCAGGCTATGGCTATAAGCTGCAAGAGGTTACGAAAACTACTACTATATTTTTGACAATTTAATTTTAGTACAACTGGGCCCTTTTCTATCTCTAATTCTAGTTCATCCTGCTAGAGTAAGGTTTTAGTTTCAGACAGGTCGAGTATAGTGGATATTATTATTATTTATGTCAATACATTACTCAGATGGATATGATGATATGCGGAGCTCATCTGCAGAAGTGGGACATTAAAGGTAAGCACATTATGTTTTTAAGATTGATCTGTTTATCTTGAGGGCTGGAAATTAAAATAGCGCGACGCACGCATATGCCTGACTTTCACTTCAAGTATGTGGCGTAGTAACGGCAAGAGTCAAGGTTCAGGCTTGCAGGAACGGCAAGAGTCAAGGGTGCCTTCAGGCTTGTAGTAACGGCAAGGTTCAGGCTTTCAGGAACGGCAAGAGTCAAGGGTGCCTTCAGGCTTGTAGTAACGGCAAGGTTCAGGCTTGCAGGAACGGCAAGAGTCAATGGTGCCTCAGGCTTGTAGTAACGGCAAGAGTCAAGGTTCAGGCTTGCAGGAACGGCAAGAGTCAAGGGTGCCTTCAGGCTTGTAGTAACGGCAAGAGTCAAGGGTGCCTTCAGGCTTGTAGTAACGGCAAGAGTCAGGGGTTCCTTCAGGCTTGCAGTAACGGCAAGAGTAAAGGGTGCCTTCTTTAGCCAATAAAAGTAAAGAATATTCTTGGAAGGCTTTTTTGCTTCTCTACCTCGCTGGCGTTTAGGCCAATGCTGGTAGCAGTCATTTTAGTTCTTAGCTAGTTAGTACCTCTGTCTTCAAGCTCTAGTATGGCAGGCAATGAATGATTCTCTCTCAGAGCACTTCAACTTTATGTATGAAATAATTTGTTGCTTTCAGCTAGAACCTGGCCTCACACTGTAACTGCTCACTTTATCTAGCCTTTTACTTTTTGTCGAAGACGAAGATGCTTGCTGGTTATAAACCTCTCTATTCTACAACTGCAGTGTTATTCTAGTAGAGTAGGAGAGTAGGATTAGATACAGCCTTGCTAGCAAACAGCTTGACTTGGATTTCACCGTGCAAAGCTTTTTTGTAGTGTCTACCAAGTTGCGATCTTTGTACAGATATATCTTCTATCATCTGGAAGTGAAACCCGCAACCACACAGATATATCCGCTGCCCTAAAGAGAAAGGAAACTAGACTGTATGTACCCATGCAGACCACAACCAGTTACATCCCAAATATTGGTGTACATATAATGGTAAAGGGTCGTCTAACTGGTTGTGATTATTATTGTCTTGTTTGTTTTGTTTTGTTGTTTCTGAATATTATTCTTTAAGAGCTTTCTGGTTTTATATTATTATTGAGCAGTGGAGGACTATGCTAAGCCAGAGCTTCGGGTCTCCAGGGCTTTTAAACACTTTCCCTTTTTTTAAATTGTCATATGCTTCACATTACCACATACCATATCTTGTTGCTATTGTTGACTGTGCCCGTTAAGGGGCTACAGCCTCTTTCAAGGACTTGGTAACAAACTCTACCTACCATAAAGCAGATTTTTGGTAGAGGATTAGCTACACCCTCCTATGGACTTGGTAACGGTGTACCAGGAGAGGGAACTCCCAACCCACACAGCGTGGGTCATTGTTGTGCTTATAATAGAGCACGTGCGTAGGGTTGATTGCATCGGGATGGATCCACTGTTGCTTACCCGACCATTTTATTCTGCAATTGAGATTAGTCGTGGACTTGCATTGGAACATTTGTAGTCCTGTGGTGCTAACAGTTCTATGAATGGACTTGTTGTACACAAACCTTGCGGGGGAAGTAAAGAATTTCAAGGTTTTTCTACAGGTTTTTCTATTGCTAGTTTACTACCTTGGAGAAGGATTCAAGACATGCTTGGAGGCTTTTTGGGAGATAATATACCAGCTGAAACCTCCACCATTTAGGTAGCTAAGAAAAGTGTGTTTTAGCTGCGATATATATCTATCTATATGTTGTTGTTGCTGTTGTTGTTGGGGTGTTTTGGGGGGGGAGGGGGGTTGCCATCTGCCATTTTGAAGGACGTGTCAAACAAGAAGGATTTTTACTTACAGTATACATGACTTTTGTGTGCGTGTTTACATGTGGTTTGATTGTGGTGCGTGGGGTTTTGATGTGTTTGGTATGTGAAAGTGACTGTGTGTTTGTGTGGGGATTTGATTGTGTGTGTGTGTTGTGCTGCATGCATCTGTAAAAGAGTGCATTCTTTATTGTCCATTGAAACCTCCCATGCCATCTCTCTTCACTGCTGTTAGACCTGATGGAGTACTGCAGGCCTGATCATGGTTACTCGCACGACAGCCGTGCCATCCAGTTCCTGTTCGAGGTGCTGAGTGGACTGGAGGCAGTGGAGCAGAGGCACTTCATCCAGTTTGTGACTGGCAGTCCTCGCCTCCCTGTAGGAGGTACATAGGTTACTATGCTAATGTTCAAGGCTGTGCTTGAGTATTGAGCCCAGCCTCTAAGGTTCACAAATGGTGACTTTATTGGTTTGCTATAGTTTGTATCACATAGAAGACACTTGGAAGCGATGAATATTTATTATTCGTTTTGTCTCGGCACCAAAATTACAGAGCTAGAGTGTTAACATTGTCTATATTTTGTTTGTTTGTATTGTTACGTTGTGCAAGTTTTGGTGGGCTGTGCATGCGCAAAACACACCAACATGTGGTATTCACACCACTAGCTGGCTAAGAAACTCAAAGCTGAAAGCGTCAGCATGGTCCGAAAGAAATATGGCAAACATTGAGGACAGAGCTCAGGCCAGCGGGAGCAAAGACTGCAAGGAAGACAGCAGTACAGTCTAGATTTGCATAGGAGAAGATGGCAGGAATCTCTGAACAGCATCAACAACATTGACACAGGCTGAGACAAAGTGAACATGCAAGGGAAGAGTACAGTGTAGCTTGAGCAGGGTCAACAAAGGCCACTCTTGTTAGTGTTGTAAGGAGACGCTGGTTTGCCACTATCTACGACTTCAAGCATTGTGTGGCGAGCTGAAGCACCTTGCAAAGTCTGCAAAAGCACACGCTAGTGTTTAGCTTCATCCCTTCTCTCTGGCAAACAATGAGTCCATAATTGCCTGCAGTCTGTCTGCACGAGTATGATTTCTGTTTACCTTCTGATTTGTATTCATTTGTACCTTGTTGCACTCTCTCTCTCTCTTCTAATGTGACCAGGCAGCTATCTTAAATTGCATCTATTTCCTGTTGCATCTACAGTCAGCAAATTCCTTGCCCTTTGCACTCCATGGCATTCAGTGTAGTGTTTGAGGGACAGACAGTCAGCGTGGCATGCACAGCTATACAAACTATCCCATTCAACTTACCTGGTGGCTCACGGACTATTGCACCCACACTGGCCTTGTGAGATGTGAAAACTTGATGGAAGCATGATGAGCATCCTTCATTTTTGATCTTGAGGCTCTGTTGATTATGTATCTAATGAGCTAGGGCAGATTCAATATGCCGCTCGCACTAGCGAAGAATGCGACGTGTCATTTTCGTGATATTGTGAACATGGAATCTCATTGCTTTGCTTGAACAGACTTGATTTATATTCTAGCTCCCGTTGTGATGCGTCGGTCGATATGTGTTGGTGTACTTTATTTGTGTTTCTGCAAAAATGTTTCAACGAAGAGATGAACGAGGAAAGGTTTTGATGAGAGGCAGTGAGAAACTTTCCCAGTGCAGGCCCGCAGGATGCAATTTTTGGTTGGTCAGGTGCAAACTGTACTCACTAGAGGGGTCCGGGGGGGGCATGATCCCCCTGGAAATTTTTGTATTTCCGACATTCTAAGATCGCTTCTGGTGCAATCTTGTGGTGTAATAACAAGAGTTAGTACGAGTTCTAATGTACTTGAAGCTAGAACTAAAGGCACGATTCCACTTTGCTCTCAAGCTACTTGTTTGCACTTCAAAATCTCCTACTGCCATGCACACCTCTGACTGCTCTAAACCAGGGTATACCCTAGAGACATGATAGCATCGTTTGGTGTGCTACTTTGTGAAATTCCTGCCCAATAAAGCAAAACTCTATGGAGACATTCAATTTCATGAAAAGGGACAATCCCCTACCCACAGTGGAAATAGATCCCCTTGGACACAAAATCATTACGGACCTACGTGACATCCTTTCTGGACTCACCAAACATGAAGTCATGAGGTTACTGGATGATGCCGGGAAGATTGCTCTTACATGCTCCAACATGATATTCCGGCATGTAGATTGTTGTCCTCTTGAATGCATCATAATCACTAAACTTGTTTTATCTTGTTTGCCACTTTTAAGTTTGCTTTTCTCTATCATAATTGTAATTTGGTGAGAAATTGGGAACATTAATAGCTTTACATATCAACGTAATACTTGGCTAATATTTTGTACTTACAATGACAATAATAATTGCTACCCATATCATGCAATGCTGGAGTCTGTATCAAGCAAACTTGCCAAAGAATCTCAGGCGGTGTTCATTGCCACTCACAAACTCGTTGGCAATGGCTATCGGGTCCAATTTATCAAGCTGCTCCTTGTAGATGTTGAGAACCATTACATGATTAAGCCGGGCTTGACCGATTGTGCTCCTTAGGTTAGCTCTTGATCCGCCGCATAACAGAGAAGGATCTTTCACTCACTGCATTGCTTGCTGGCATCACAAGGATTAACTGAGCCAAAGTGCATACTTCACTATAGAATATCTTTGCACCTAGAGAGATGCTCCGCAGGTACTTAAGACACTCCTTCAGTGAAACTGTGATGTTGTTCTCTTGGAAGTATGTGGCCAAATTTGACAGCTGCAGCTTCAATTGGCTGGCACAATTGGCTGGCATCAATCTCGTGATACACTTCTGACACTTTTTTCAGCTGCTCACTGAGGTCGCTGCCACCCTTGAGTAACAGTTCCTCAAGGTTACGATGCATGGCATACCCTGGCTGATCAAACCTGTCCCTGATAGACGCCACTGCCAGGTCCACCGCTTCAAAGTACTGCAAGCGATAGTGCTCCTCAACTGTCTCACCGAAGTAGACATCACCTTTACCATCATCAATCCTCCGGGCACTTACCTCTTTCACGGAAGGGAAGGCTGCTCAACACCAGCTGAAGTGCGAAGCAACTCAATCAGATCAAAAAAAGGCCTGGAATGCTGTATCCATTCTCATCTTGCGTAGAGTAGTGACAGTCAGTGAGGCAATGTGCTGTGCATCAGTAGCAGACAGGGAGCTTCTCTGTAGGGTCCTGCTCAGGTTATCTGTTATCTTGAAAAGTCGCTCGCACAACTTCAAGCCAAAAAAAAAGATTGAAGGTTGATATCTGTGACTGCACTCCAATGATTCTGGCTTTGACATCGTGATCAAGATGGATTGGCGACTGCAAGCACTCCTCCCAAAGGGCACCAAGAGTATTGTAATTGACCAGAATACTTTCAATGGCATCCCCTCGAACTGTCCACCGTGTATGGCAGAAGGTGCGAATTCCAATGGGACTGAGTAGCAATCTTCACTGCTTGACTTGATCCTGTCAAATGCTGCATTTCTCTTTGGAAACTTTATCAGCCTTGTGATCTTGAGTGCCGTGTCTAATGCATCCCTGCAGAGCTTAGACTGCTTCACTGTGTCAGCCACAGCAAGGTTCAAAGCATGTGCATAGCAGTGGGTGTAGAGAGCTCGACTTTCTTCCTGTGTGATAACTGCAGCTACCCATTTTCTTACGCCACTCATATTTGCTGCCCCATCTTAACACTGCCCACGACAATCAGCAACTTTCGCATTCATAGGCACCAACACATCTTTGATGGCAGACACCAAGTTCTTAGCATCAATCGTGTTCACCTGATAGAGATCAATAAACTCTTCGTGCTCATTCAGATGTTGATCAACCCAACGGATGCAGATGGTGAACTGCTCCATGTTCCAACAGTCAGTACATTCATCTGCCATGATGCTAAAACAGTGGCTTCCAACAACGTTGTGACTTACTTCACGAATAATATGTAATGCCATCAGCTGCAAGCATTCGTTTTGGATTTCAGGTGAGGTGTACTTGTTGGCCTTCTTGCTCAACCATGAGTCAATTCCTTTGTGATCAACACCTCTCAAACGAAGCAGCTGAGTGAAATTATTATTAGACTCATTGCCATCTCCTCTCAGGGGTAAGCCCTGCCTTGCAAGATATCGTATGCTTTGAAGCACCAACAGCAACATTTGCCGATTATGTACCTTCTCCGTTTCATGTTCTTTACTCTGCAGCTCACCAACATCCATTGTGCACTGAGGAAGAATGACCAAAGCGTCTACAGCCTCATGGTGACCATCACTTTCTTGGTGTTTCTTGAATGCTTTAGGCCCTTCTTTCCAATGTGTTAAACCTTGGGAGATAAACGCTGGCTCCCGTTTCCTGCTTGTTAGAACTTTTTCTCAGCCTCACAGCGCATACTAATAAGATAGCAGAAAGCAGCGTCTATTTTGACATCATAGTGCAACCAGCTGAACATGTCACACCACTCAGCACGGAAATTCCTGTAGGCCTCACCCTTCGAGCCAAACCTTCGCTTTGGAAAGCTAAAGGCTTTAGTTGGTCGAAACTGCTCAACAAGAAAGTGTGACTCAGACATATTGCATTCAAACGTCGGTCGACAGCTGCTGGCTATAGACAGGCTGTTGAAAATAGTGGGTGTGGCTTCATAGCACTTCAGCCCCACCCCCGTTTTGGGAGGGTTGGTGAATTTTAGTCCGGCAGCTGCTGGATCTGCCGCACCTGTTCCTACGGGCCTGTAGTGTATCACTCTATCTCACTCATAGGATTAAGGTTCTGGGTGGGATTTTGTAATTCTTATAAATTCAGGGTGGAAGTTTTATTTCAATAGTTCAAAACCTGAAGCGATATAGCCTCATGAGGTTTGCTGTAATCTAGGAAATTACTGAAGCTGTGCTCTAGAAAATAAAAATAATAATTTGAAATATGATGGCACCACCAGCCCTGAAAGTAGCCCACTCTATGTTGCTATCATGAGTTATCAATCCAAGATCCGCAAATGAGCCTGAGAGGAATGTCTGAGAAGAGCCCACGGATACACTATTGTACCAAATTTATATATCCTAGCTACTCTACCGAAAGCCTTATTGCATTAGCATCTCCTTATCTAGCAGACTCTTTACTAAAAACAAAAGTTGGTAATCTACTCTTGAGAGTTCCCTTTGATATAATCTAATGACAAGCAAAGCATATAATGCACCAGGTTAGATACTCGACTTACCAGTTTAGTGCTCTTTCAACATAGCACTATAAGCTATATACTGTGAGTAGCTCTAGTCCTAGCAGCTGCTATTGGTCTAGACTTACCCCCATTGAACAGGACCACAAATGAAAGCTGGTTACATCCAGAGTGACTTATTATGCTTATAATGCTCTTTCAACAGCACTGTGATTGTTTTTCGTGCCAGAGCTCTAGTTACTAAGAGTAGCTGTAGTCCTCCAGCTGCTATTGGTCTAGCCTTACCCTCACTCACTGTTACCCTCACTGAACTGAGCCACAGAGAAAACATACTGACTAGCAACTAGGAGTTCACTTGTCCACATTAGCAACTAACTTTTGAATATTCATTGGATTTTTGGAATGGTCGAGTATGCTGCATCAGCTGGCAGTATTCTATGTGGAAATGAGCACTAGGCCAATGTTTGCTATAGCACTGTTGTGGTTGAACGATAAGGATATTGAACGATAAGGATATTACAAGATTATCAGAATTTTTATGCTAGGCATACTTTTTTTGGTTCAGGATTTCCTTCAAAACATGAAAACAACCTGTTCATGTAAAATTTAAATAATCCTAGCATTACATCACCATGTGGTCTAGCTGCTGCCCTAGCCTTAACCCTATCCCTAACTGAGGGACTAATTCAGTACTGTTCTCTTCAGCACTGATGTCATGATGATGATAACAGGCTGGGATTGTGACACAAGGAAGCAACCAAACGATAGTGTCATTACTTCAACATTCCTGTAAGCAAGTCCATATACCAGTACATGTGTATGTGAATATAACAGAACAGTGCTCAAAGGGTGTCAGTGATGGTGGCGAGGATCCCATAGTCGGGAAGACAACTGGTCATGGCATACATCTAACATCGCAGTCAAAGTACATCATGTGAAAGAGTTCTTCAAGGAAGTGCAAGTAAACCATAGGCCAGAGAGATTGGCGAAGGCAACAAGATTATCTACAAGGGCAATAGCGAGGATAAGATCAATCTCACCTGACACCTTCTTGACACCAAATAAATGCAGAACACGAATAGACCCCCGACTCATTTGACAGAGGATCTCTCTCCTCTGTGTGCACTTCATTTTGGGTGCAAAGACTACAACTTCAGTCCTGTGCATGGAATAAATGCAGAATATGAATGGACCCGGACTCATTTGACAGAGGATCTCTCTCCTCTGTGTGCACTTCCTTTAGGGTGCAAAGACTTCAGCTTCATTTCTCTGATTATTGTACTAGTCCTGTGTATGGAATAAACGCAGAGTGCCAGTCTAATTGCACATGCACAATGAAATATTTTCCTCTACTTTTACTTGTGTCTTCAGCTACTGCACTCTACGTAATATCGTTCCACTCACTGCGCCACTTCCTGCCACTTTTTTCACATCCTAATGATAGGGCTGAGCCTCTGTACAAGTTCAAGATCTCCTTTGTTTGGGCAATGTGGATATTGACGTGCATTTATTGACAGCTCGCCTATACTGTGGATGCAATTCCTTGTGGTGGATGGCATGCGTATACTTTGCTTATGGTAGTACATCTAGCTTCTTCTTTTTTACGCATTTTATTTACCGCTGAAGGAAAGGAAAAGAACCGCCAGCACAAGAGTGGCATGATGGTCTGCAACTTTTGAATAAAAGTGGATATTTAGATATTTATAGCGATTTTTCCAAGTGAACGCGAACAGACCTTAATTTAGTATGGAGCCTTCTCGAGCAGCGTAATGGCGTTATGTGAGTTAATAATCCCCTCTATCCCCTCTATGATCCCTTCATTAGCCCTTGTCATGCATGTGTTAAGTAGGGTAAACTTATAGCAGCAGTCATTTGTTTTGTTTTGTGTATATTAGTAGTTAAACAAACAGTCAAACTCAACTTGTCTTGTATCACGACAACCCACCCAACTCGGTGTACAGGTTTCAAATCTCTGAGTCCTCAGCTGACGATTGTGCGTAAGACAGTTGAGTCTCCCCATTACCCAGATGACTTCTTGCCCTCTGTGATGACATGCGTCAACTACCTCAAGCTGCCAGACTACTCCACGGTGGCCATCATGAAGGATAAACTCCACTTTGCAATGCAGGAGGGAAAACACTCCTTCCACCTCTCCTAGTAGCCCGCTCCATCATTTTCTTTCCATCTCTAGTTGTCTACGCACATAATGATTATAGAAGACAGAAGAGTGGACTCAACTGATGGGTTGACTGAATGTATGTAGTGTGGCAAATTAATGAATAGTGTACCAGCATCAAAAATATGTTTGTAACAATCCACAGCAGTGTCCCTCCCCCCCCCCCCCCCCCCTTTTTTTTTTGTTTTTTTTTTTTGACTGATTGCTTTGCTTCATTCATTAAATAATAAGCCATTCGTTCATCCCTACTTCACTGCATGGTCTATCATAGTTCATCAATGTATATATATTCTCTTTTACTAAGAGCATTTGAGGCAACAGACCGAGTGAGATGTGTGGTAAGTCATGTGATGTACTGGGCCAGTGGGCCCGGGGAACAGGTACAAATAGAAACTGAAAGAATTTGAACCAACATGGTTAATATAAAATTGTCACCAATTCTATAAAATCAAGAAGAGGGAGAATATATCAAATGTCATCAATATTTAGACCTTGTGACCACTGTATCATCTGGTATGCCTCATCCTCCAAGTCCTCTTCCTCCTCTCCTTGGCATTGCTGTCTCTTCCAGTCATCAATGTCTCCTTCCTCTGCCATCTTCCCCCCTTCTGCTGTCTTCCCACTCTCTTCCATCTTCCCCCCTTCTGCTGTCTTCCCACTCTCTTCCATCTTCCCCCCTTCTGCTGTCTTCCCACTCTCTTCCATCTTCCCCCCTTCTGCTGTCTTCCCACTCTCTTCCATCTTCCCTTTGGAATATACAACTTTCATCTGTTTTGCCCTGCTCTTGGCTAGTTGAGATTTCCTTTTCCTCTCTCCATCTTCTCTATCTTGTCTCCCCTTTCTTCTTTCCCATCTGTCCATCCTGCCACCACTCTTGTCGTCGTTGCTGCTTTCTGGATGTCTCTGCTGTTTGGAGCTTGTCGACTTTTGGAGGTCAAGGTGACAAGATTTACCTTGTCGCAACCATGCTGTCGTAAAATAAATTGTTGAGAGATTAGGAGTGGCATGCATATAAGTATGTGTGTACATTCTCACATGACAAGTCGAGCATTCTCCAGGAGTTATCCTTGCCCCCAAGGTAGGCAGGGCTCTCATCAGTGTTGGACATGTACTATAATATATAAATGCGGTTGGGAATGATGGTACTAAAGGCAGAATAGGCTCATCAGTGTTGGACATGTACTATAGTATATTAAAGCAGTTGGGAATGATGGTACTAAAAGTAGAATAGGGTGTTGGACATGTACATACTACAGTATATAAATGCAGTTAGGAGCATGGTATGTATATACTTGAAATCCTATCCCAACCCCTCCCTCTTATATTCGTGTTGGGGAGTGAGGGAGCACTCCTATAATTATTGGTTTGACCCCAACTTTAAAATGGCCGACGGTTTACCGGTATATCTTGGCTAAAACTTACTTTGGCAGTATCGTAAATGGTGACTTCACCGATTTTTGTCCCCCAAACATAAAGTCTCCCTCGATTTGAAGGTATATATAATTATATATAGTACACCGGCAGTCCAAAACGTCATGAAGGTAATCTTCAGGATCTTATATCGATCTACTTTTTCCCACACATAATTTGTGTCCAATTATGTCCATTGGTCATAATTTTACTACAAGAAGACTCCAAATTGATGATTCATGATTCAGCAAAAAGGATCCAGTAACGTCCGATCACAAAACATGCAGCTGCTTGGTAACTTGACTCAAGTCAGCTATGCGCTTTTAATTATGGGGATGGGATAATTATTTTTGGTAATTAAATTTGGTATCAGATAATAGCTTGTTTCAAGAGCTTTTTTAATGATATACATTATGTAGGTGTGTGTAAGTTTGTACAGTAATGACTAATGGTTCGAATGACTAATGGTTCGAACTTTGGAATAGTGGCGTTGACTTTTGTGATAATAGTTAACAGCATAGACCTTTAAAAAAAACAACAGTTAACTACTTATGATGTTGCTTGATGCAAGGGTCTACTATGTACATGTATATAGAATACATTGGCACCCTATTAATAGCCCTGGTAAATAATAGCATGGTTAGTTCTGGCAGTAACTTCTTGTGGGTGTCTGCTTTATAAAAACAAAAAACAAACAAAATAGAAACAATAGAAGGGGGGAAATGGTGGACGACGTGGCTGTTTCCAGCCCCGGTGAACATCTTGGTGTGTCGTCGAACTTGGTTGGTGGGGACGAGCTTGTTTCGGTCACGAGCGATGCTGAGGGGGAAAATATGCTTGGGAGTAAGTCTGGGGATGTTTGTCGTCAAAGTTCGATCTGTAACCGATGGATACTTATCACCAAATTAAGGCTCCTCCTTCCGTGTTGACTGTCCTGTCCCATGATCGCTGTTAGGGCTCTTGGATCTCGTCCGGAAACCCAGTCCCCTGCTGCTCAAAGCCCGAGTAACCTCGATCACCTAGATACCTTTCATCCATCCAGTTTATCATTGGTGAAGATTCTCAAATAGTTACATCTTGGGAGTGTGCCACGTGGAAACTGGTCATCATTTTGCAGCAAGTAATTGCTAATTTAGGTGATGTGTCTTAAGTTAATTTACTTTCCTTCTCGCTGCTTGCAACCAAAGAGAGGTGGTAAGCACAGAAAACTTAGCCACTCGGGTTACTGTGGGAACTAGCGGCCCAATATTTTGGATATCAGTGAATTCACCCATGGATCTTCTCGCTAAAGGTAAGGGTACAGTGCCTAAAAGAAAAACTGAAGTAATCACTTGGAATATATCGGAAGTAGCTAGGGCCATCAAATCTTTCTCCAGATGGTCTTTGCCCTCAGCACCTGAAAGATGCCCAGGGTCTAGAGTGGCAAACAGAAGTTTTAGCCCCATTGATCAGCAACATTCTTCGTGGCAGCACACCTGACTTCAATAATTACCTTTTTCTTTGTTGCCTAACTAACAAATGAGATGGAGGTATTAGACCCATTGCTGTGGGTTGTACAGACTAGCTTCTAATAAGTGTGCCATTAGCCGAGTGAAGATATGTCAGCTCTTTGTACTAGCTCCCCTACAGCTAGGAGGGTGCTGAAGCTGCTACTGGTGTAGCTAGAGTTTGTGCAAAATCTTGGTGTACTTTTGAAACTGGACTTCAGAAATGCTTTTAACAAGCAGTCTATGCAGAGATAAATGTTCCAAGTTGTCAGTGATTTGGCCACAGCTATTACCTTAGTACTCTCAGCATATGCTTCTCCATCAAGCCTGTTCTTTGTAGATAATTTGATTGAGATCCCTTGGACTCAGTATTGTTTGGCCTCACTATTCACTAGGTAGAGGAGGAACTAAAGTTAGAACTTTCTCTTATCTGGACGACATCGCGATAGGTGGTTATTGGGAGGACATAGTGCATGACTTTCGGAGAGTGGAGCTTCTAGCTCGGGATGGAGGCCTTTCTTTTGAACTGCAGTAAGTGTGAAGTGATATGCCGAGATCGTACCACTCCGAGTTCCTTACTAATAGATGTTCCAGGTCTTTTAGTAGTGAACCCAGAGTCACACCTTTAGGTTCACCCATTTTTGGAGCTAAAGCCATTGATTCAATCCTCAGGAGAAACTTTTAGTTACGTCCATTAAATGATGCATTACACCTCCCCCGGCATGCCTTTTTCATTCCCAAACTATTACATTCATCTCGTTCCTTCTCTTCTCCTACTACATTATTTTGACAGGCTGCAAAGAGGCCTAGTGAGAGAGATAGTGAAGGTTGGTAGACCTTAGCAACAGTGCATGGACACAGGCATCACTTCCAATGCATTTGGGTGGTCTTCAGATCGGAAGTGCAGTGACACCTTCTGCCTTCCTTGCTCAGCTGCTGCCTACTCTGATTTTATCCTTCCAGAAAAGATTGTCTGGTGTTCAGTGTACTTTTCAGGATTATGCTCTTGATATGCAGAGTCAAAGTCATGATGCTTCACCCCCTGAAGGAATTGAGTCCTTTCAGCAGAGATCTTGGGATATCCTTGAGTTCAGGCTGCATACAATCAGCTACTATATAAGTGATGCTCGGTCAGAAACTTTTTGTGCACGTTTGCTAGCTACAGTATGGAAAGAATCAGGTGCTTGGCTCAGTGACGTCCCAGTGACATGTTTAGGTTGGATGGAGGACAAGGTACTTGGGATTGCAGTGGGATTGAAGATAGTTGCACACTTAGTTCAGCCCCTATTTGTGTTGCCATTGTGGTGAACAGGTTGATGTTTAAGGACACACATGGCCTGAGTTGCCATAGAAGCCAGGGTCGCTATCCACATAGCTACAGCCTTCTTTTTTTTTTACAGATTGTTTGATTTTTTTATTTGTTTGCGTTTACTCTTTCTTGTCTTATTTGTTCTTTGTCCCTTTATTATTATTATTATTGTATCTATTATGTTATTGTATCTAATATTGCAGTATATAATATTGTATATACTAACTATATAGACAAGAAATGAAGCAACCAATGTAGACCACAAACATTTACAGGAGACCCTTTACCTATTAATTGGTTTGACCCCATCATAAATGGAAAACAACAAAACAAACTTTTATCTTTGCTAAAACTCACTTTGGCAGTTTCTTAGTATCCTTAACACCAATTTTGACCCCCAAAACACTTCAAGTATGCCTTGAATCCTTTGCGAGGGTCCATAGTAAACTGGTGGCCCCTCCCTAAAAGATGTCAATAACTGTGAAATTAATCTTCAAGATCTTACTCTCTCTCTTTTTTTCTTCGATTTTTTTTTTTTGCATAGAATATGTCAATTTTACCACCGGAACTGTCCAAACAACATGTAAATGGGTAAAGGTCGTCACTATCATAAACCCGCTTTGTGCATGCAATATCAACTGAGCTGACTAAGAAGGTTATTACCTTTTCCCCAAACTTAAAACGATCATCTACAATCTAGCTTGTTTATGTGGTGTATTAATAGCAGCTGCAAACTTCGGATTCTATTCATTTGTCTACTATATATATAGAAAAGAAGTAATTGGTCAGTGGCTAGTTACAGAATCTTGTTCTTCTTAGAAAAAAGTGAGTAAAAACAATCCTAGAGCAATGTAACAGTGTGGCCTAATCTTGCATGTGACAACTGAACAGAGTTCGCTTGTCCTTGAAGAATATATTGAATTGTGATGGCCTACTTCATCCATCTTGGCATCTCTTTCCCATAGTTGAAGTAACCAAGCCGTAAGCAACAAAGCTTGCTCACAATGCATAATAAGTATATTTTGAGTTCTGACTTCTTCAAGGAAAAGTAGACAAATTTGCGAGGAAAAAAATCTTAGAACAAAGAAGGGAAAATCAGCAGGAAAAGGATTAATACGTATGCAATGAGATGATGCAAGTATTCCTGCAAGTCAATATGATCATCACCCAGAGAGGTTTGAGGTAACCTCTCATACTGGATAGACATCCAATCCTGAGGGGAAACAAAGATGCTTACTCTCAGGACAACTATCACAGTAATGCAGAGGTTAAAAACTAAAATGTGTGTCTTTGCAGGGAAAAAACACCTGACATGCGTGTTTACTCTAAGGTAAAGTGTAGCAGTAATCAGATGCAAGCTGTGCTGATTTGAGTCTACAAAGCCTCCGCATGAGGTAGGGCAAACAATAGCAACCAACAACACAGAAACAACTTAATTAATGACAGACGACAGGAGCTAGCAAATAAACAGCAACAAAAATATATATATAAAAGTTTCACGAATAAAAAAAATTTCATGCAAATCTAACTCCACCCACTGCCATGTTGTTCTTAAATGGTAAAGGGTCATCAAACTGTTTGTGGTCTATTTGGGTTTGGGTTCAGGCAATTACATTCACGAGTCAAAAAACAACTTGTTACCACACCCAGTCAGATGACTCTTTATATCACATTTAAGATTTAAAAAAATTAAAAAAATGATGTACACCAAATGTGATACGGATTTTAAAGCTGTATATATATTTGTGTACGCAATTATTTTCTTCCAACGTCTATTTGGGTGTGGTCTGCATGACTGTTTTATGGTAAATGTTGTCATGTTTTTGTGGTCTGGAGGTTTCTTTCTTTGACTAGGTATAATCAAATGTTCGTTTTTGTAAAGGTTTCATTTACTAATCCTCCGCTAACGAGACATGGAAGAGTTCAGTCATGCCATGCAAATCACCAAATATCTTTGTATATTAACTCCACCCACTGCCATGTTGTTCTTAAATGGTAAAGGATCATCAAACTGTTTGTGGTCTATTTGGGTTCAGGCAAGGTTCTCTTGGTTCCTCTCCTTTTTGACTGGTCAATCCGGTCAATCCAGTCTAGTTGGTTCTTTTGTAAATGAAAACATTTTTTTGTTATTTTATTGTGTTTTTTTGCTTGTTGCTTACTAGCGCGCGTGCATCACACCTTGTTCCTGTTGTATTACAGGTGGAGGATCAGTTATTCAACATTGTGGCAGGGGAGAATTCCACAACAAACAGTAAAGTCTCCAGCATTAGTGTCTCCTAAACACTCCTACTTGAAGGGTGATTTTCAGCTAACAACATTATGATATCCAGCTTAAAATTGCTGGTGGTGGTGGGGGGGGGGGGTTTGGCCAACATTTCAATCAACGTACTTTGATCCCCTCAGAGTATGTTGGTTGAAACAGCAAAAAACAAAACAATTTTAAGTTAAGACTATTTGCACATTCCAACTTGAACTTGGTCCCCCCCCCCCCTTCTTTCTCTTCCTTCATAGGTCTATATAGTCAGCCACTTCATAGAGATCAGCTATATACCTCCTTCAATGACTTGGTAACAGTTGTACGGGAGAATTCTGCCAACCAACCAGACAGAAGAACAAGACGCTCAGTAAATCAACTTAGTGGCGAGTGCATGTGTTTAACCTCCTGGTGATCCTTACCAGTTTTATTGATTACATATTCATATGTAGTAAACATGCACCCTAGGGCTAGGGCTAGGGCTAGGGCTTCAGTAGTCACTCGAAAAATCAATTGAGAAACATTAGCTGTGGACATGCATTGAGAAATTTGGAATATTCAGATTAGAAACTAATGCCAAGGCATTGCCTGGCAAGTGGAGGTGCAGTGCAAGGCATTGCCTGGTGCAGTGCAAGGCATTGCATGGCAAGTGGAGGTGCAGTGCAAGGCATTGCATGGCAAGTGGAGGTGCAGTGCAAGGCATTGCCTGGCAAGTGGAGGTGCAGTGCAAGGCATTGCCTGGCAAGTGGAGGTGCAGTGCAAGGCATTGCCTGGCAAGTGGAGGTGCAGTGCAAGGCATTTCATGGCAAGTGGAGGTGCAGTGCAAGGCATTGCCTGGCAAGTGGAGGTGCAGTGCAAGGCATTGCATGGCAAGTGGAGGTGCAGTGTAAGGTATTGCATGGCAAGTGGAGGTGCAGTGCAAGGCATTGCGAGGTGCAGTGCAAGGCATTGCATGGCAAGTGGAGGTGCAGTGTAAGGTATTGCATGGCAAGTGGAGGTGCAGTGCAAGGCATTGCGAGGTGCAGTGCAAGGCATTGCATGGCAAGTGGAGGTGCAGTAGAAAGAGCTACACCAGTAGAGCCTGGTACCTTATGAGACAAAACTTATCAAACTCTAAGCATTGTTGGATCTTACTGCTCTCGTCCTTGTCCTAGCACTGCCAAGCTGAAATTCTGATGCAGTAGTGATCTGATACATTATTGATGTCAACATGTTGGATTGTGATACGGGGAAGAAACCAAGAATTTATTCTGGTAAGGTGGTTTTCTAAGAGTACTTGGAAGCAGCTAGCCTGATGGGAGTGAGATCATCACATCTCTCCTCTATTGATTCGTTGTCCCTTCTATATATGCTAACTCTGCAGTCAGTCCTCTCGGGTACTTGCTGACTGAGAGAGAGTGGCAGTAGGAATAGTTGTTTAGCTTACCAAGATTGACAATAGTTTCTGCACCTTCATGACAAAGACTTTGCATCACCTCTAATGTAGAGGATGTTGATGGGTTGAGTACTTGTGTCAGAACAAAATGGCGTTCTTTCCTTGATAGCTATTAGCCATGCACCCTGTTATCTGTTATCGCTCATATGTGCATCCAGTTATCATCGATCTTCAAAATCTGCGGCCATTTTCTCAACCCTTATCTTCACTATGACAACCATTTGCAGTTTACGCAAGCCCATTCTATTTAAGGTGGGTGACCTGATCATATATTTTACAGGTGACTATATGTTGAACACACAGATACATACATACACTGTGCGTGCATACTTCCTCATCCAACTCCCCAGCAAGGACACTGTGCGTGCATACTTCCTCATCCAACTCCCCAGCAAGGACACTGTGCGTGCATACTTCCTCATCCAACTCCCCAGCAAGGACACTGTGCGTGCATACTTCCTCATCCAACTCTCCAGCAAGGACACTGTGCGTGCATACTTCCTCATCCAACTCCCCAGCAAGGACACTGTGCGTACATACTTCCTCATCCAACTCCCCAGCAAGGACACTGTGCGTGCATACTTCCTCATCCAACTCCCCAGCAAGGACTTGCTCTACTGGCCAAATACTATTCTGAATAACTACTACATACAAGTGTTGTGAGAGAAAGAGCAGAGACACGAGATCCTTTTCAGGTCTGCCAGTTTACCACTTCACTGGATGGATGCAAAGAACACTGGAAGTCTTTTTTAAAGTTAACTTTGGCTGCAACCAAGCAGAAGCCAACGTGACTGAAATGTGAGACTTTTTTAGGTGGTATAGTGCCCTCTGCCATTTTAAAAACTGGTTCAAACCAATATAACATACTCCCTCGGTGTGTTGTCACTCTGCGGTATGTTTAGTATAAACTTCACCCCATTTTGGTTCACACCACCTCAGGAGACCTGCTTGCAATCAATAGTTGCGACTGGTGGCAGTGTTGGGTGCAGTCTCTGTCAGTAAAACACTTCACCTCCATGCACTTTTTCAGTTTGGCAATTACAAAGTACTTGCTGTTACCTGGTGATAATCCTGGTAGGAGTAAGAGGCTAAATTAGGTCCGACTATATACAAGATGATCATAGAGTGCTTATAGCTACCTGCAATAGAAAACAGAACCTCACAGAGCTAGCTATGGTCTTAGAGAAAGAGAGTACAGTGTGTGTATATCGTCTATTGTCACTTGCTTGGTCTTCAGAGAATCCATCCTCTCCCTGGGCCAGAGAGACTATTGTATGGATAAGGGGTATTTTCGAAGGCTAGAAGTTAATCCACGAATATTACTCCCCTTGATATATTCCCCTCTGTATGGTATGTATGGTATACAGGTTATAGCTGTCCAGACAGAGAGTTGAAGTCTTCCTAACTGCCGGCTATACTTATCGTGTCATAGCTACTGTGGAAATAGATTATGATGATTGCCTGCAGCAGCATCTCAAATTCCCCACCATATATTGGAGAGTGAAAGAAAAGTCGTGCTTACAGTTGTCTAGTGATAGTATAGTCATGTATAGTCATGTACTCCCTCAGGGAAGAGCACTATATTATGTATACTATACCCCTTTTCTTAATTCTACTCATTTTGCAGCCCCTGGATTTTTTTTTGATTTTTTACTTTAGGCTATTGTGTATTGTTATTGTGTATTGTGTTGCCATAGCACTGAGCATGCCCAGTATTCTAGTGCCTTGATTACACTTGTATATTAAATGGTATTTTAACAAAAATTGAGTGCGCTCAGTTTCTTTTAACAACAAATAGTTACTGTTTACTATAGTGGAGAAATGAAACTTAACAATTGAGTATGGAATGGAATGAGGTTATTACTGATGTAAGGACTATGACCTGGACATGGGCAGGTGTCAGTTATTGTTTTTGGCAAATAATCTTTGATCACTACTGGTGATAATAGGATGACCACTACTGGTGATAATAGGATGACCATGACTGGTGATAGGATGACCACTACTGGTGATAATAGGATGACCACTACTGGTGATAATAGGATGACCGCTACTGGTGATAATAGGATGACCACTACTGGTAATAATAGGATGACCACTACTGGTGATAATAGGATGACCACTACTGGTGATAATAGGATGACCACTACTGGTGATAATAGGATGACCATGACTGGTGATAGGATGACCACTACTGGTGATAATAGGATGACCACTACTGGTGATAATAGGATGACCACTACTGGTGATAATAGGATGACCACTACTGGTGATAATAGGATGACCACTACTGGTGATAATAGGATGACCATGACTGGTGATAGGATGACCACTACTGGTGATAATAGGTAAAAACCACCTACTCTTAACTACCTGTGATCCTTAATTAAGTACACAGTGTGTAATATCATACCAGCATGTAGTCTCTGGTGCTAACGACATCTACTTCATCCGTGACCTTCAAGATATTCCGGCGACAGTCATCCTCTATCACCTGCTTATAATACTTTCTCTCTCCCATCTGACGCAGGGCATCTTCTGCAGCCTACAGTATATATGTACACACATACACACATTGAGATATGTAGCTAATGTACAAATACCGCAGAGTCCGGTTGAATCATCTTCTGTCCGCTGATGTACTTCATCCCTCCTCCTTTTCCCGATAGTACAGACATGCCCCCTCTCTCCTGCAGTGTGACCACACCTTCTTTCCCTTCCAACCCCATGCATCCAGCACCTGCATGGCTCTTCCTTCCATTCATTGACATGTAGACCTTGAATAGAACCACGGGAGGGAACGTCCCCCCACCAAATCTAGAGAGTATGCAACAGATATATATCTTAGCCCAGCTAGGACCTAAAGAAGGCCAAAGGACATTGGTTGAAACCTGATTAAAGGGGAAGTCAACTATTAACCCAACAATAGTCAGAGAAACAAGAGTGCCCAAGGTAGCACTGAATCTATTCAACAACTGCTGCATCAGGCATGGAAGTAAAAAACTGCCTACCTTATTTTTATCTTGGCCTGCAGAGTTGGGTCTCCCAGAAGCTGCCTCTCTGCAGGGTTCAGCTTGCATACTATGTCTTGTGTCAGTGAATATTCCTACATGATAGAAATATGCCTTCAGTGAAAATAATTTGACCCAGATCAAGCATTTTGTGGCAGGCTGAAGCACCTATTAATATACCATGCTTGCCATTTGGTTTGAAACTGTCTGACATTGTCAGAAATTCCAAAGTCAGGCAACAGTATTGCCAAGCTTTTCTCATGAGAGTCTGAACAAATTTGCATGGACTCTTGGAATTGCACAGCGAGCAGCAATGGCATGTATATACCACTTCAATCAAGGTGTTGAAATCTTAGCACTCTCCAAGTTTGAATAGCAATTTTAAAAAACATGATATCTGATGATGCAAGCTTCTCCAAACTCTCATTCACTTTGCTCGAGAGAAGCATGGCCTGCAAGGCTGCTACATTTAGTTGATGGTGCAGCCTTGTCGGCCCATTATTTGGTAAATATCACTAACACATAGCTCCTGATGCTGCTAAACTCCACACGTTATTAACACTGGACTGTCTCTCTCACAGTCGAAGTCGAGGAAGGGAAATACATGCGGAACTTACAGCTGCGCACACTGCATGCTTGAGGTCATTGAATTGCTTCTTATACTGTCTGGCCTTCCATCTTCTCTCTATGATGGATGCAGCTTTCCGTACATCCTCATCGTACATCGTGGACTATAAAACGAGGATAATCTAATAACTAGACCTCTGAATCTGCCTAACATCTGCATGCTACCGTACTGTTAGTCAGTATGTTTCCATCCTGGTCCCTAAGAATCTAGAGCAAGGAAGGCATGTCTACGGTAACTATAGAAACAATGTGATTGCAAGTATACAAAGGGTACGCGACCTTGAAGGCGATCCTTACCTAATTTTCAGAGGTTATGTTGGCCTCCAGGCACTTGGTCTTGCCTCGTTTCTTCCCAGCGCGGCATGCATACAGGTACGTAGAGAAGTCGTGACTACAATAATACAGATGTGTTACTAGTCTGTCTGTCTTAGGTTTCCATTTCTCAGGAGCTTATCAGGTGAGCCGCAAACATGATCACATTGGTTTGAAGCGAGTCCAAACTATATTAGTATACCTACCGCATGCATGTACTAGAGGCTATAGCTAGGGTAGGGCTAGAATACCAAGTGGCCTAGAGAATCAGAATTGGGTGCCTAGTGTCCTAGAGAGCTGGGTGCTTAGTGGTCTAGACACTAGGAGCTGGATGCCTGTCCTAGAGAGCTGGTGCCTAGACACTCAGAACTGGATGCCAAGTGACCTAGAGAGTGGACTTGTCACTCATAGCTGGGTAGATAGTAACCTTGGCTTAGAGAACTGAGTCCCTAATGGCTTAGCTGCTTAGCAAGCTGGGTGCCTAGTGGCATAGACACTCAGAGCTGGATGCATAGTGACCTAGAGAGCTGGATGCGTAGTGACCTAGAGAGCTGGATGCATAGTGACCTAGAGAGCTGGATGCGTAGTGACCTAGAGAGCTGGATGCATAGTGACCTGAGAGCTGGTTGCCAAGTGGCTTATAGACACTCGGTGCTGGATGCCTAGTGACCTAGAGAGCTGGGGCCTGGTGACCTAGAGAGCTGAGTGCCTGGTGACCTAGTGGTGACCTAGAGAGCTGGGGGCTGGTGACCTAGAGAGCTGGGTGCCTAGTGGCTTGGCTCACAGCTGGGAGCCTAGAGGCCTAGACACTCAGAGCTGGTGCCTAGTGGCCTAGACACTCAGAGCTGGGAGCCTAGAGGCCTAGACACTCAGAGCTGGGAGCCTAGAGGCCTAGACACTCAGAGCTGGGAGCCTAGAGGCCTAGACACTCAGAGCTGGGAGCCTAGAGGCCTAGACACTCAGAGCTGGGAGCCTAGAGGCCTAGACACTCAGAGCTGGGAGCCTAGAGGCCTAGACACTCAGAGCTGGGAGCCTAGAGGCCTAGACACTCAGAGCTGGGAGCCTAGAGGCCTAGACACTCAGAGCTGGGAGCCTAGAGGCCTAGACACTCAGAGCTGGGAGCCTAGAGGCCTAGACACTCAGAGCTGGGAGCCTAGAGGCCTAGACACTCAGAGCTGGGAGCCTAGAGGCCTAGACACTCAGAGCTGGGAGCCTAGAGGCCTAGACACTCAGAGCTGGGAGCCTAGAGGCCTAGACACTCAGAGCTGGGAGCCTAGAGGCCTAGACACTCAGAGCTGGGAGCCTAGAGGCCTAGACACTCAGAGCTGGGAGCCTAGAGGCCTAGACACTCAGAGCTGGGAGCCTAGAGGCCTAGACACTCAGAGCTGGGAGCCTAGAGGCCTAGACACTCAGAGCTGGGAGCCTAGAGGCCTAGACACTCAGAGCTGGGAGCCTAGAGGCCTAGACACTCAGAGCTGGGAGCCTAGAGGCCTAGACACTCAGAGCTGGGAGCCTAGAGGCCTAGACACTCAGAGCTGGGAGCCTAGAGGCCTAGACACTCAGAGCTGGGAGCCTAGAGGCCTAGACACTCAGAGCTGGGAGCCTAGAGGCCTAGACACTCAGAGCTGGGAGCCTAGAGGCCTAGACACTCAGAGCTGGGAGCCTAGAGGCCTAGACACTCAGAGCTGGGAGCCTAGAGGCCTAGACACTCAGAGCTGGTGCCTAGTGGCCTAGACACTCAGAGCTGGGAGCCTAGAGGCCTAGACACTCAGAGCTGGTGCCTAGAAGCCTAGACACTCAGAGGTGGGAGCCTAGAAGCCTAGACACTCAGAGCTGGGAGCCTAGAGGCCTAGACACTCACCTAGGGAGCTGGGAGCCTAGAGGCCTAGACACTCAGAGCTGGGAGCCTAGAGACCTAGTCACCCAGAGCTGGTGCCTAGTGACCTAGGGAGCTGGGTGCCTAGATGTCTAGGCACTCGGATCTGGTGCTTAGATATTTTGTTGACCACATATGAACATCTTTGCTTGTCTGTTCACTACTAGCCCATGCAGATGAGGTCAATTTGTTCGACAAGATCTTGATAGCCAACAGAGGGGAGATAGCATGTCGGGTCATGCGTACAGCACACGCTCTGGGAATAAAATCTGTTGCTGTATACAGCGAAGCTGACCGCAACTCCATGCACGTAGCAATGGTGAGTCCCAGCGAAACAACTCTCCATTATCACCCGACGAAACCACCAAAACCCTTGATTAACACGCTATATCAATGTGACAGGCTGACGAGGCGTACTGCATCGGGCCACCGCCCTCTAATGAAAGTTACCTCCGGCAGGATAGAATCATGGAGGTTGCCATGGCTACTGGGGCAAAGGTGGTTGCTGGTGATGATTGGCTCCATGTGTATGTGTGTCACTGTGGTATCTGCCCCCTCATTCCCTTGCAGGCTGTACATCCTGGCTATGGGTTCCTCTCGGAGAACAAGAAGTTTGCCGAGCTGTGCGAGAGCAAAGGGATTGAGTTTATTGGGCCTCCGGCTTCTGCCATCGAGAAGATGGGAGCCAAGAGGTAAGACAACACTATACTGTTAATGAACTGCTATAAGCTACAACAACAATGACTTGCAGGCTGTCCAAGTCCATCATGAGTTCGTCATCAGTGCCTGTGGTGCCTGGGTACTTTGGGGATGATCAGTCTGATGCACGGCTGCAACAAGAGGCCACCGAACTGGGGTGAGGAGAGAGGGTGAGTGGAGGGTGGTGATGAAGGAGAAGACGGTGGGCTTGATGCGAGGGCATGCTTGATGCGAGGGCATGCTTGATGTGAGGGGAATGCTTGATGTGAGGGTGTGCCAGTGTGCTTGTTGTCAGGGCATGCTTGAGTGAGGACATGCTTGAGTGAGGGTGTGCTTGATGTGAGGGTGTGCTTAATGTGAGGGTGTGCTTGATGTGAGGGTGTGCTTGATGTGAGGGTGTGCCAATGTGCTTGTTGTCAGGGCATGCTTGAGTGAGGACATGCTTGAGTGAGGGTGTGCTTGAGTGAGGGTGTGCTTGAGTGAGGGTGTGCTTGAGTGAGGGTGTGCTTGATTGATAGTGTGCTTGATGTGAAAGATGTGAGGGCATGCTTGGGTGAGGGTGTGCTTGAGTGAGGGCATGTTTGATGTGAGGATGTACTTGATGTGAGGGTGTGTGTGTTGATATGATGGTGTTCTTTATGTGCTACATATGTGGTGCAGGTATCCTGTGATGCTGAAAGCTGACTTGGGAGGTGGTGGGAAGGGGATGAGGATTGTGTGGAATGAGGCAGAGTTTCCACAGGCACTGGAGGCGTGTCGGAGTGAAGCTACAAAGAGTTTTGATGATGATAAAGTGTTGGTGGAGAAGTTTGTGGACAGACCGAGGTACACCATATATATATAGCTATCTACATGCATACGTAGCTATCTACATGCTTGCATGTGTAGCTAGGTACACCATACATAGCTATCCACATGCTTGCACATGTAGATAGATACATCATACGTAGCTATCTACATGCTTGCACGTGTAGCTAGGTACACCATATATAGCTATCTACATGCTTGCACGTGTAGCTAGGTACACCATGTGTAGCTAGGTACACCATGCATAGCTATTCACATGCTTGCATGTGTAACTAGCAACACCATATGTAGCTATCTACATGCTTGCATGTGTGCAGCTAGGTACTCCATACATAGCTATCCACATGCTTGCACGTGTAGCTAAGTACACCATATGTAGATATCTACATGCTTACATGCGTAGCTAAATCCAGTCAACACATCTGTTTGACACTGTTTTAATGACATGGTCTCATGGTGTACTGCACATGACAGTGTGTATAGGAACATGTTCATAGAACGCATGCACCTCTCCTTCGTCAAGCACATGTTCATGGAACACATGTACCTCACTTATGTCAAGGACATGTTCATGGAAATCATGTACCTTTCGCCTCATCAAGCACATGTTCATAGAGGACATGTACCTCTCACTTACATGAAGAACATATTCATGGAACACATGTACCTATCACCTTCATCAAGAACATGCTTATGGAAGACGTGTACCTCTCTCCTTCATCTAGTACATGTTCATGGAACACATGTACCTCACTTATGTCAAGGACATGTTCATGGAACACATGTACCTCACCTATGTCAAGAACATGTTCATGGAAATCGTGTACCTTTTGCCTACATCAAGCACATGTTCATAGAGGACATGTACCTCTCACTTACATGAAGAACATATTCATGGAACACATGTACCTATCACCTTCATCAAGAACATGCTTATGGAAGACGTGTACCTCTCGCCTTCATCAAGTACATGTTCATGGAACACATGTACCTATCTCCTTCATGAAGAACGTATTCATTGAACACATGTACCTATCGCCTTCATGAACGTATTCATTGAACACATGTACCTATTGCCTTCATCAAGAACATGTTCATGGAACACATGTACCTATCGAAGAACATGTTCATGGAACACATGTACCTATTGCCTTCATCAAAAACATATTCATGGAACACATGTACCTATCGCCTTCATCAAGAACATGTGCATAGAACACTGTACCTCTCGCCTATGTCAAGACATGTTCATGGAACACATGTACCTCTCACCTATGTCGAGAACATGTGCATGGAAAACATGTGCCTTGCGCCTAGGTCAAGAACATGTTCATGGACACATGCACCTCTCACCTATCAGGACACATGGTATTGCTGAGATACATGCATATTTCCAGGGTACATGCATGTTGCCAGGACACACACATGTCAGGATACATGCATGTTGCCACATGTGTGATGCATTGTGCTCCTCCAGACCTCTCTGTCTGTGACCACATGGAACAATGGCTGACAACTCCACCACGAACTCATGTTGTGCATGGCTCACAACCTTGATTGGCCGCAGGGTTTAGTCCTTCCTCCTCCCCATCCTCTCTCTTCCTTTCTTCTCCTTCCATCATTCTCTCTATATCACCCCTCCTCTTCTTCATCACCCTCCAGACACGTAGAGGTGCAGATATTTGGAGACAAGCATGGCAACACAGTGCATCTCTTTGAGAGAGACTGCAGTGTGCAGAGGAGACACCAGAAGATTATAGAAGAAGCACCAGCAGTGAGTTACGCTGTTCCTGCACCTTTTCTCAGTTCCTTCTCCTTCCTCTGCCTCTGTTTTGTCTGCCGTACTTAGTTCCTTTACCCTTCTGATGTTCCCCTCCCTCCTCTGATGTTCCTCTCCCTCCTCTGATGTTCCCCTCCCTCCTCTGATGTTCCCCTCCCTCCTTCCTTCCAGCCGGATCTTCGACCTGATGCTCGGGAGAGGATCTGTGCAACTGCCGTGCGTGCAGCACAAGCTGTAGGGTATGTGGGAGCAGGGACAGTGGAGTTCATCATGGACACTCAGCAAGAGTTCTTCTTTATGGAGATGAACACCAGGCTCCAAGTGGAGCACCCAATCACAGAGATGATTACAGGGGTGGACCTCGTGGAGTGGCAGCTGAGGATTGCCGCGGGTGCACCGCTTCCTCTCTTACAAGACCAAGTGAAGTACAGAGGGCATGCCTTTGAGGCTCGGATTTATGCGGAGAACCCCGAGATGTGAGTAAGGATGAGGAGAGGAGGGAAGTGGGTGTGGTCTTAGGGGAGGGGTTGCGGGAGGAAGAGGGGAGGGGTTGCGGGAGGAAGAGGGGTGAGGGAGGGGGTAAGGAGAGATGAGGGGGAGGGGCATGGGTGTGGATATGATCACTGGTACTGCATCCCTTCCAAGAACCACTCGTCTTCTCTCTGTCTGCTCTACTTATTTCCTGCTCCAGTTTTCCTCTCCTCTCTTTGTTTTCCGCCCTCTTATCCTCTCCCACCTACACACACACACACACCCACACACACCTCTTGCCTCTTATCCTCTCCCACCTACACACACACACACACACACACCTCTTGCCTCTTATCCTCTCCCACCTACACACACACACACACACCTCTTGCCTCTTATCCTCTCCCACCTACACACACACACACACTCACCTCTTGCTTCTTATCCTCTCCCACCTACACACACACACACACTCACCTCTTGCCTCTTATCCTCTCCCACCTACACACACACACACACACACCTCTTGCCTCTTATCCTCTCCCACCTACACACACACACACACACCTCTTGCTTCTTATCCTCTCCCACCTACACACACACACACACACCTCTTGCCTCTTATCCTCTCCCACCTACACACACACACACACACACACACACCTCTTATCCTCTCCCACCTACACACACACACACACATACCTCTTGTCTCTTATCCTCTCCCACCTACACACACACACACACACACACCTCTTGCCTCTTATCCTCTCCCACCTACACACACACACACACACCTCTTGCCTCTTATCCTCTCCCACCTACACACACACACACACACCTCTTGCCTCTTATCCTCTCCCACCTACACACACACACACACTCACCTCTTGCTTCTTATCCTCTCCCACCTACACACACACACACACTCACCTCTTGCCTCTTATCCTCTCCCACCTACACACACACACACACACACCTCTTGCCTCTTATCCTCTCCCACCTACACACACACACACACACCTCTTGCTTCTTATCCTCTCCCACCTACACACACACACACACACACACCTCTTGCCTCTTATCCTCTCCCACCTACACACACACACACACACACCTCTTATCCTCTCCCACCTACACACACACACACACACATACCTCTTGTCTCTTATCCTCTCCCACCTACACACACACACACACACACACCTCTTGCCTCTTATCCTCTCCCACCTACACACACACACACACACACACACCTCTTGCCTCTTATCCTCTCCCACCTACACACACACACACACACACACACACACCTCTTGCCTCCTCTCCTCTCCCACTCACAAAGACCCGCCAGTGTTATTATTCTACATAATTACATTCCAGGGGTTTTATCCCAAGCCCAGGACTGCTGCACCACCTGGCCACTCCAAAAACCACACCCACCTTGCGTGTGGAGACAGGTGTACGGCAAGGAGACACGGTGACCACGTACTATGACCCCATGATAGCCAAGCTGGTCGTATGGGCTCCCACCAGAGAGACTGCCTTGCACAAGCTACATAGCTCTCTCACCCACTACGAGGTGGGCTCATGTGACTGTCATGTGACAGAGCTCCTGCAGATACAGAGTGTAGCCTTAAATGTTCACAATGAGTGCACTATACTGACGACATAGTGTGTGATGTTGGAGTAGAATTTTGTCTCATCTTTTCCAGTGTCAGTGTAGCATCCAGAGTTGAGCTATAACTACTATATATGAACCCGCCCATAGGCCTTGAAGGATTATGCTAGTATAATTTTGGGGGAAACAGGTGCTTCTGAGCATTAGGAATATTGTTGGAAAAATAGGTACAACTTCAGCTTACACTGGTTTCCTGGTATCTCCTAAGACAATTACTTACAACTTTCTGTTATGCCACAACTCCAGGACATCATACTATTACTGCAATAGCTAAACTACAGATCAAGGAAGTGTTCAAGAATCGTGATTGAAGAGCAAACTTTTGGGGGGATAATGTACGATGTAGATTTTTCATGATCGACATGTCACTGTCTAAACTTGAACAATTATTTCTATCTGACATCAAGTGTGCTGTAGATTTCTCTTTCACTCAGCTCATTGTTTTTATTGCCAATGCTTCAACTGAAACAAAAGGCTGGTTAAAAGAGAAGAACGTAAACTATCTCTCAACGAACTCTCAGTTGATATAACAAAATTACCAACATGGTCTCGCCTTCACTCCTGATGAAGGCTGAAGCATGTAGTTGAAACATCGAGAGTAAATTTAAGTTGATGATTGAGGTCATTGTAATGTGTTTGTCAGTTAGCATAATTGAGAAATAGGAAAAGAAAGGAAAACAGGAGAATAGAAGAACAGAAAAAAATTCGAGCATAATCCTCCAAGACCTACCAGCATAGCATGTACATACTTGCCTCGTACTCTGTATGCTGCATGTGTAAATATGTAAGCTACATGTATAAATATGTATAATGCATGTGTAAATATGTATAATGCATGTGTAAATATGTATAATGCATGTGTAAATATGTAAATATGTATGCTACATGTGTAAATATGTATAATGCATGTGTAAATATACGTATGCTACATGTGTAAATATGTACGCTACATGTGTAAATACAAATGTGTAAATATGTATGCTACATGTGTAAATATGTATAATGCACATGTAAATATGTATACTGCATGTGTAATGTACAATGCATGTGTGAATATGTACAATGCATGTGTAAATATGTACAATGCATGTGTAAATATGTACAATGCATGTGTAAATATGTATAATGCATGTGTAAATGTATCAAGGTGGCTGGAGTGAATACAAATATTTCTTTCTTGGAGAGATTATCTGCTCACAAAAGCTTCAAGGAGGGAGACGTGCACACAGGGTTCATTGAGGTGAGGCGTCCACTGGTAATTTTGTCTCTTCAGCTTTGTGTGTCCCTCCCCTAGCAACATAATGAGGAGCTGTTCCCCACGCTCTCAGGGCTAACACCCCGTCATCAGCTGCTGGCGGCCTTGGTCCTCCTCTGCCTGGAGGGGCTTTCCAGCTCCCAGGCAATCCGCCACTCCAACGGTGAGTGATGGCATCATATTTTACCACGCAAGGTGTTTGTCAGGGTGAATAGCTATATAAGCCACTGATTTGGGTGTTGATTGACTAGCCACCACATAGTGCAAACTAAATCAGCAAAGGGGTGAGCGCAAACTAGTTGATCTGAATCAGCAAAGGGGTGTTAGAGGCGGTGCAGCAGTTGTTGATCAAATTGATTCCAGCTTAAAGAATACTTACCAAGGAAAGTTTTGCTTTGGAAACGGAACTGGGACCTGGCTTAGTATTTTCATAGGGTAAAGGGTCTTCTCCCATGGCAGTACAGTGATACCTTACATGCCCATGACTGCCACAAACTTTCCTAGGGCACCACAGGATCTGGGATACTTGGGGGTGACCGTGTGATGACTAAGGATAGAGTATTCCAGGGCTAGGACCAGGGATAGAGATATTCTTGGGCTAGGACCAGGAATAGGGATATTCTTGGGCTAGGACCAGGGATAGGGATATTCTTGGTCTAGGACCAGGGATAGGGATATTCTTGGGCTAGGACCAGGGATTGTGGTATTCTAGTACTCTAGGATAGGTGTATTCTAGGGCTAGGACCAGGGATTGTGGTATTCTAGTACTCTAGGATAGGTGTATTCTAGGGCTAGGACCAGGGATAGGGATATTCTTGGGCTAGGACCAGGGATAGGGATATTCTTGGGCTAGGACCAGGGATTGTGGTATTCTAGTACTCTAGGATAGGTGTATTCTAGGGCTAGGACCAGGGATAGGGATATTCTTGGGCTAGGACCAGGGATTGTGGTATTCTAGTACTAGGATAGGGGTATTCTAGGGCTAGGACCAGGGATAGGGATATTCTAGGGCTAGGACGAGGGATAGGGATATTCTAGGGCTAGGACCAGGGATAGAGATATTCTTGGGCTAGGACCATGGGCTAGGACCAGGGATAGGGATATTCTAGGGCTAGGACGAGGGATAGGGATATTCTAGGGCTAGGACCAGGGATAGAGATATTCTAGGGCTAGGACCAGGGATAGGGATATTCTTGGGCTAGGACCAGGGGCAGGGATAGGGATATTCTAGGGCTAGGACGAGGGATAGGGATATTCTAGGGCTAGGACCAGGGATAGAGATATTCTAGGGCTAGGACCAGGGATAGAGATATTCTTGGGCTAGGACCAGGGATAGGGATATTCTAGGGCTAGGACGAGGGATAGGGATATTCTTGGGCTAGGACCAGGGATAGGGATATTCTAGGACGAGGGATAGGGATATTCTAGGGCTAGGACCAGGGATAGAGATATTCTAGGGCTAGGACCAGGGATAGGGATATTCTTGGGCTAGGACGAGGGATAGGGATATTCTTGGGCTAGGACCAGGGATAGAGATATTCTAGGGCTAGGACCAGGGATGGGAGTATTCCAGGGCTAGGACCAGGGATAGGGATATTCTAGGGCTAGGACCAGGGATAGGGATATTCTAGGACGAGGGATAGGGATATTCTTGGGCTAGGACCAGGGATAGGGATATTCTAGGACGAGGGATAGGGATATTCTAGGGCTAGGACCAGGGATAGAGATATTCTAGGGCTAGGACCAGGGATAGGGATATTCTTGGGCTAGGACCATGGGCTAGGACCAGGGATAGGGATATTCTAGGGCTAGGACGAGGGATAGGGATATTCTAGGGCTAGGACCAGGGATAGAGATATTCTAGGGCTAGGACCAGGGATAGGGATATTCTTGGGCTAGGACCAGGGGCAGGGATAGGGATATTCTAGGGCTAGGACGAGGGATAGGGATATTCTAGGGCTAGGACCAGGGATAGAGATATTCTAGGGCTAGGACCAGGGATAGGGATATTCTAGGGCTAGCAGGGTTGTATACAGAATAACAAAATATAGCTTCATGTTGTACTGAATGGAATAATGTAATAATGAGTGCAAGCTTATATATTCATTGTTGTATATTCATTGTTGTAATATCCAGTAATCTAACCATATTCTGCCCCAAAGATTTTTTTGTGATCTGTTGCTAAGCAACCAACTTTGACTACAATGTTTGTCAACACCAATGCTAAAACATCAACCATGGCTGCTAAGAACATTTGTGCACTCCTGCAGCATCAACCATCAGGGTTGTATAATTTTGCCAAGGGGGGGCGAACTTGAGATATGGAAAAATAAGGGGGGGCGGAGAGCCTGGATGGTGCGGAAAGGGGACGTGCACCCTGGGCTTCCGCGTGGAGTACGAAAGTGTTTTACCCACAGGTATTTTTGCAGTACTAACTGTATATATAGCTGCTACTTATGATGGCATGCACTTTTTCTAAAATCTTTAGTACAACATTCCAGTTGCATGCTACGGCAATCAGCATATATAGATTAGATATAGTCACTTGTCACTCGTATAATGGAGGTGGGCTTTTGTGAAATCGAATTATGTTGCATTCCATGCATTTTCTTACAAAATCATGGACAACAGGTTTCATACACAATTTTTCTCTAGTTCTCTAGGGGGGGGGGGGTGGAAATGGTTGGTCACTTGGTGCCCTAATTTTTGTTAATATTTTCTTAACATGTTCATAAGTCGTAAAAGGGGGGTCTGGGGGGAAGATCCCCCCATATTTTTTTTTGCTTTTACAATGTCTGAGGATAGCTATTTTGACTGACTACCAATGGCATTATGCTATACCGAACTATGGCTAGACTGTATATATTTCTCATGATATTGTAGCTGCTTGGAAAAAGGAGAGCATGTGTCATGACACGATGACATCACACACCACCACGTGCTCTCCTTTGTAGGTTTGTCACTTCTTTTGTTTCTCCTTCTTTCCCACTCCCTCTCTCTCAGTATTTTTAACTCAGTCCATTATGTCATGGTCTTCAAGTCTAATCTTAGACATGATGTCATCACACGCCACCACGTGTTCTCCTTTGTAGGTTTGTCACTTCTTCAGTTCCCTCCTTCTTTCCCACTCTCTCTCAGTATTTTTAACTCAGTCCATTATGTCATGGTCTTAAAGTCTCTATAAAAGAAACCTTACTAGCTGATTTCTCTTCATATTAATATGGATATTCGCTCATACTTTGCAAGTACTTCTCAAGCCTCTTCTCATGCTAATAGCAGCGATAGCGAAGATAGCAGAACAGATAGCTCTGAGCATGTCGAGGCATCTAGTCCTAGCCTTAGTCCTCCACCTTCAAAGAAAAGCAAGCAAAACAAACACCGCTCTTCTGTATCCACGAAGAGAAAATACTCTAAGAGCTGGGAGAAAGATTTCAGTTGGCTCTATTATGACGAGGATAGCGATGGTGCCTTTTGCAAGGTTTGCAAGCAATCTGGTCTGCAGCGTACTGGAGGAGTGTGGGTCACACAACCTTGCAGAAATTGGAAGAAAGCTGTTGAAAAAATGAAAGCTCATGCGAGAAGTGACTTCCATATCCATGCAACTCAAGCTCTTTTTGCAGCTAAAGGAGCAGCCAAAGGTGGAACAGTTGTACAGCAACTCCAGAATGTTTTAGCTCGCAAAAGAGCTCAGAACAGAGCTGCAGTGAAGTGCCTGATCCTACTCACTCATTTTCTTACGAAAGAACAAGTTGCACATTCGACAAAATTTGAGAAGCTGGTTGACGTGGTGGTTCGATGTGGCAGCCAACATTTGAAGCAATTCTTAGAAACTGCACCAAGAAATGCTGTGTACACATCAAGAGTGGCTGTGGTTGAATTCATCGAATCATTGGGGACATGGGTGGAGGAGTCGATTCTGAAGCGACTTCAAAAGGCACCTATGTACAGCCTCATGGCAGATGAGTGCACAGATGTCACCAACGTAGAAGAATTGTCTGTGTTTTGCCGCTGGGAGGAAGATGGTGTACCAGTAGAGTGCTTTCTGGAGCTTATTCCATTGAAGAAGGCTGATGCAGAGACCATCTATTCTAATCTCATCGATTGTTTAAAGAAGAAAGGTCTACAAGTCGGAAGAATAGTTGGATTGGGATTTGATGGAGCTGTAACTTTTTCTGGACGAAAGACCGGGGTTCAGGCACGTATCAAGAAACATACTCCTCACGCTCTGTTTATACACTGCCACTGTCACTTACTGCAGTTGGCTTGTGTGCAAGCTGCCAATAAAACTCCTGGAATTGCTCATGTTTACAGAACATTGACTACTCTTTGGAAGCATTTTCGCAATTCCCCCAAGCGAGCAGAGTGTCTGAAGGAGGTACAGCACGTTCTTGAACTTCCAGAAATGAAAGTGATCAAGCCATCTGACACACGCTGGCTGGCACATGAAAGGTGTGTCAAAGCTGTCAAAGCAAGTTATTCTGCAATTGTAATCACCATTGGGAACATCTACGAGACGTCCCACGAGCCAGAAGCTCTTGGAATCCATGGTGCCCTCTGCAAATTGTCTACGATTGCAGCTATATATTTGCTTGATTTCACTCTACCACAAGTAGCCAAGCTCAGCAAAGCACTTCAGGCAGAGCAGCTTGACCTCTCGTTGATATCATTCCTTGTTGATGCTACTGTTAAATCCTTGGATGATGCAGTTTTGCCTGGAGCGAACTGGGTGTTGGAGCTTCTTGAAAACGTTGAAGACTTGAAGTCATCTACAAAGGTGTCTATTGACGCTGATAAAATACTTTCGTTCCAGAATGTTGTTGGTAAGCCTTTTGTTGCTGATTTAAAGGCCAACATAACAAGCCGATTTTCTTCATCCAACGCTGTTGTATCAGCATTGTCTATATTCGATCCACGGAAAGTTCCAAAACCAGATTCAGTATCTTTTCCCACTTATGGAGACACGTCTGTTGAGAAACTGATTGCTCACTACGGAGAAGATAGAGATGCAGAAACATTGGATGGAGAAGAAACAGTGAAGACAGCCATGATTTCCACTGAAATACTTACAGAGTGGAAAACATTCCGCCAGCTGTTAGTCAAGCAACCACGGGATACTACTGCATCACAGCTGAAAGAACTTGTTTCAAACGACATGCTCAAGGCCATGTTTCCCAATTTGCACAAGATTGCCTCCATCTGCTTATCGATTCCAGTTTCTACTGCTTCTGTGGAGAGAAGCTTCTCACAGATGAAGATGATCAAGACTCGTTTGCGTAATTCTCTAAGTGACTGCAGCCTTTCTCACCTTATGAGGATTGCTATAGAGGCACCAGAAGTACTCTCTGAGAGCGACCTTGAAGAGATTGTGGACGTATGGCAGAGAAAACCAAGAAGAACCTCAGTTTGACATTCCTATCATTTGAACCTGATATCATAAGCTTATTACACCTTTCTTGTATTACACCTTTCTTGACATTATTTAAAAAAATATCTCTAATTTCAAGGGGGGGGGGCGAGAATGATACAAGGGGGGGCGAATGCCCCCCCCCCCCACCCCCCCCTAAATACACCCCTGGCTAGGACCAGGGATAGAGGTATTCTGGGCTAGGACCAGGGATAGGGATATTCTAGGGCTAGGACCAGGGATAGGGATATTCTAGGGCTAGGACCAGGGATAGGGATATTCGTGGGCTAGGACCAGGGATAGGGATATTCGTGGGCTAGGTCCCCAGGGATAGGGATATTCGTGGGCTAGGACCAATTCTTGGGCTAGGACCAGGGATAGAGATATTCTAGGGCTAGGACCAGGGATAGGGATATTCGTGGGCTAGGACCAGGGATAGGGATATTCGTGGGCTAGGTCCCCAGGGATAGGGATATTCGTGGGCTAGGACCAGGGATAGGGATATTCGTGGGCTAGGACCAGGGGTTGTGGTATTCTAGTACTAGGATAGGGTGTCAAAAGAAAGATCAGGCAGTACTGAACATTCCACAGAAATACTCACACTAGGTAAAGCTCATTGGGTGAGCAGGGCAGATTGAAATTCTTGCACATGGTAAAGGGTTACCACCCTTGGTCTTACAGGGTTTGGAAATGCTTCTTTGGTCTTTTACATGTTAATTAAATCATGTATGTGATGTCCTTGTGACCTTTGCACTCATAGATCCTTACTCACCATTCACTGAAGACACTGGAGTTGCAAACTCCAAAAGGACTCTGACCTTTACTAGCAGAGATAAACGTATGTCATCCAGTGTTGTGGTGTCAACAATCTCACCCTTGAACCTTTGTCCCTTTCAGAGTTCAGGGTGCAAGTGAGGTATGAGACTAAAGGAAGCTATTTGTTGACATCAGAAGATGGTTCAGTTGATGTCCATGCCAGTGGCAGCATCAGACGAGAACAGGGAGAGGGATCCGGAGCATGGAGTCTGAGACTACAAGGATTTGTTGAAGGTTCTAAAGTGTCAGCTAATGTGGCAGTAGTGGGGGACCAAGTTCACATCTTTACCAAGGCAAGCAGCCATTAGTACCTTCTATCTCATTTACAGGAGACCTAGTGCATAGCTTGACAAGGCAAGCAATCACTAGTAGTTCTCTGTAGGAGACCTGGTCTATATATTTACCTTGCAAGGAGCCACTAGTAGCTTCCATCTCTCCTGCAGACATTGTTAACAAGAATATGTTGACTTGCTTGTATTTGGTCTGTGATGGAGAGGACATGCTACATGTCTTGCACCTAGGAGGGTAGGTTTGAGGTACAGCTGCCCAGGCCATCCTTCCAGCTACTGAAGGAGAAGGCCGATGATGGAGGGATACGCTCACCCAAATACCCGTCCACTGTGACCAAGGTAAACCTCAGCATGATGTTATGTGGTGAAGGAGAGGTGGCATCCATTACCATTGGGTGTGTCTCTCCCTCTCTGTGGGTGTGTATGTTTGTGCAGGTGCATGTGTGTGTGGGTGATGAAGTCAAGAAGGGCCAGGTGCTGATAACAGTGGAAGGCATGAAGATGGAGGTAAGGATATGCAAGTATATAAAATCCTAGTTTTCCTCTCTTCTAAGATCATCCTTACCATTCTCCTCTTCTCTGACGTTGCTTTTCTTTCCCTGCCTCCTCCTCTCCTTACCTCCCTCTGCCTGTCTCTCTCCCCCACCTCTGTCATGCTATATGTGCAGTCCATCATTGCTGCAGCTAAGGATGGGGAGGTGAAGAGCATCTTGTTCAAGGAGAAAGACAGCGTGCCAGCTTTCTCTAAAGTCATAGAATTTGTTGAAGACTAAACACTTTGTGTGTGTGAACTGGAATCGAATCATTACCCATCAAACAAGAAGCACTTGAGCAATAATAATTATGCTGGTTGTAGAAATGGTTTGCTCAAGTATATATCACACAGCCGAGTTTGGAAAAGGATATGCTTCCCATTCCATGTCCCAACTTCAGGGGGGTGAAGAGAAGTGATGGAAGTATTGTAACCAGTAGATTTCATAATGCAAGACTAGTCATAAAGGTACATGACACGTGGTATATAACAAGGTCGAAAAAATACCCCCAAAACAAAAGATTGAGCAATTCCTTCCATTGCACACAAAAAACATGTGAAGGTACCTGTTACCTTCTGCCTGATATCTGGTGTATCCAGGTAGTATCCAGGTAAAAGGTGTGGAAAATCCATCCTATAGGGTGGCCAAAAAAAGAACTTTTTTCAGCCCATTTATTTATTTTTCATGAAAGGATACACAAACAGCATAGTCTGCTAATGTTAAGGTACCCTGATTATGATGACAAGAACAAAGGTGCAATGTAGTGTTTGAAAGTGATGAGTGAATGGGTCTCTAGAGCTTCTTGAGGTAAGTTGTTCCACCAGGTATATATATACAAAAGAAAACTTGAATGCCTGCATCTTGGCATATGGTTGTCCAACAGTGGTATCTGTCCTGGGTTATTCTGCCTGTTCAGTTTGACAATGAACACATCTTGAGGAAACAGCTGGCCTTTCATAATTTTGAATACCATACATACATAACTTCAGAAATATTCTGCGATTTTCAAGAGATGGGCTTCCCATAGGTCCTGATATATAGTTGCAAGCCCACTGTGTCATACACATCTTGAGAGCAAACGTTTGGACTTTCTCAAGTTTCGCAACATCTCTGATGAGGTATGGGTCCCAAACAGGAGCAGCATATTCCAGATGCGGATGTACTAGGACATTGTACATCTCTAGGATGCTGTCGGCATCTATCATCTATACGATTTATCATTATAGAAACTCCCATATAATATATAGGCCAATTAGTTTCCTAGTTTTAGCACAAATACCGTCTATATGTGCAGACACTTCCTCCATTACAAAAATGCAAAATTAAGATAATTGCTAGGGTGGTCCCACAGAGTTTTGTCTGTGATGTTTGTACTGTACATACCATACCTACACTACACAAGACAACGCTGTTGTTATATATAGCTAGATGCTACACACAAGCTTAAAAACATCATAACAGGGAGAAGAGTAGTGATGCAAGTATTGATCGGAGTTGCATTCCAAAATCCAACTTATGGGTACCTGATATGAAGTGAAAACTATTTACAGGGTGGTAAAATTGCGCCAAAGGGAGCCTAAAATAATCATCACCATTAGCATGGCTCTCCACGAAGAACGGCTCTCCACGAAGAATGGCCTAGGCACAGTAGCTTTGATGCAGAGTCATCTCTTCTCCTGCTGTGTGCAGCTGCTCTATTTCATAGCTGCTGACTTGTCAAGGATTTTCGCGATGAAGGCGATTCTTATTCTCTTGCTGCGAGCAGCTTCTCCTGAGTGCTGCCCCAGTTTGCTGCCTTTAACACAGTTCATAGTTTAGTTTTGGCGCCGTTCAGGACAATTGACATTCCGAAATTTGTTTTGGTTATTATTATTATTAGAACTAACAACATTGAGCATACAGGCACAAAAACTAGAGAAGAGAGTGACATGGCAACTGTTGAAGGACAATCACCAACTTTGGTGAAGCCTGTGTATATAGAGTAAATAAAATAGGAACTATTGACTTGTTAAAAGGATGATGAATTATAAAGCAGGATGAACAAGGACAAATAAAGTGGAAAGTGCAAGGAACATCACAATCAAAGTTAAAATGGGTCCAGAGGAAAGTTATGATGCGGTTTTTGATGCACGGGTAGGAAAGTGATAGATCCATGACCGAGGCAAGTGCATTCCAAAGGAGAACGACTCCATTAAAATAAAAGTGGTGTGTTGATGTAGCCGACTGAAGTAGATGGTTGGATCTGGAGGCCCTTGTGGAGGAGACAAGCGAAATGTGAGAGTTCACATCGAAGTGATCAAGGATGAACTTTGTAGCTCGTCTTTGCACTTTCTCATTACTTCACCAGATGTGGTCTCCACAACTGTGAGCAGTAAGATGTGTCGGTGATTTTTGAGAACGTGCATGTGCCTAAACAAAATGGCCGTCAATTGCAAGTGGCACAAAAAGAACTAGTTCAAAACCAATATTATTTGCTTAAAACCTTCCTTGGTTTTTTTTAAAGGCACAAAGTTTGGTCTGAGTAGGTTTGTTGGTTCCTGAGACATATTTATAGAACTAGTTCATGATTCAAAGAACCCACGTTCATTTCACATCTGTCCCTGCTCTTCATGCAGAATTACTGAACATCTATCTCGTATTTACGACACTACATGCCTCTAACTGTGGCACCACATATATTTACAACCCATATACATTTTGTTTATTTAATATGGTATATTCCATCAGCTGTGGCCTGTCTTGCATGCATGGAAAACACTATCATATCACATAGCTTGGTACATTTCATCAGGTGTAAAGTAATAAGAGGTCACACAAAAAAACATAGATGCTACTGTATATAGTGTGTGTGCTCCTGAACCTTTTCTGGCCACTCTTTCGTCGTGAGGGATGTTCTTCCCTTTTGCTTCATTTCCTATTCTTGATAGTTACAAATGAAACGGCACCTTCCTTCCCATCTGGCGAGTGGCAGGTGACGACTGGAATGAACTACCATTCTTGCCATTAAAACCACGTGAGGTACAAGTTGCATCTCCTAATCTGCTTAGCAGTGTAGTACATGGTGGGTTTCGCAATTGTGTTCCTTTGCTGGACTTAGAAGAAGCTAACTATGGCACAGCTGAGCAGAACTCGACTCAATTGAGTGTGTTCATCAGGTGACTAAATAGGCAAGGGTGGGTGCTGAAAATCAATCCTTTTTCTGCAAAATAATGGGGAGAATTTGTTGATTTCGGGATGATAATTTTGACTACTTTTTGTGGGGTAGTTGCATTGTTGACAATGCAGCCAGGTTATGTTGTGTATATCGTTGACAATGCAGCTAGGTTATGTTGTGTATATCATTGACAATGCAGCCAGGTTATGTTGTGTATATCATTGACAATGCAGCCAGGTTATGTTGTGTATATCGTTGACAATGCAGCTAGGTTATGTTGTCTATATCGTTGACAATGCAGCTAGGTTATGTTGTGTATATAATTGACAATGCAGCTAGGTTATGTTGTGTATATAATTGACAATGCAGCTAGGTTAGTTGTGTGTATCATTGACAATGCAGCCGGGTTATGTTGTGTATATAATTGACAATGCAGCCAGGTTATGTTGTGTATATAATTGACAATGCAGCCAGGTTATGTTGTGTATATCATTGACAATGCAGCTAGGTTATGTTGTGTATATCGTTGACAATGCAGCCAGGTTATGTTGTGTATATCATTGACAATGCAGCCAGGTTATGTTGTGTATATAATTGACAATGCAGCTAGGTTATGTTGTGTATATCGTTGACAATGCAGCTAGGTTATGTTGTGTATATCGTTGACAATGCAGCTAGGTTATGTTGTCTATATCGTTGACAATGCAGCTAGGTTATGTTGTGTATATAATTGACAATGCAGCTAGGTTATGTTGTGTATATCATTGACAATGCAGCCAGGTTATGTTGTGTATATCGTTGACAATGCAGCTAGGTTAGTTGTGTGTATCATTGACAATGCAGCCGGGTTATGTTGTGTATATAATTGACAATGCAGCCAGGTTATGTTGTGTATATAATTGACAATGCAGCCAGGTTATGTTGTGTATATAATTGACAATGCAGCCAGGTTATGTTGTGTATATAATTGACAATGCAGCTAGGTTAGTTGTGTGTATCATTGACAATGCAGCCAGGTTATGTTGTGTATATCATTGACAATGCAGCCAGGTTATGTTGTGTATATAATTGACAATGCAGCTAGGTTATGTTGTGTATATCGTTGACAATGCAGCTAGGTTATGTTGTGTATATAATTGACAATGCAGCTAGGTTATGTTGTGTATATCGTTGACAATGCAGCCAGGTTATGTTGTGTATATCATTGATAGGTTATGTTGTGTATATAATTGACAATGCAGCCAGGTTATGTTGTGTATATCATTGACAATGCAGCTAGGTTAGTTGTGTATATCATTGACAATGCATGTTGTGTATAAATACATGCGTAGTTAATTATTTCTTAATGTGGCATAAAATATAATGGGGTTAAAAAAAATTGATGGATGTGCAAATTGTTAACAAGGTGATGTAATAGGCTTCACTTTGTCATCTTGGTGATCACTGCAGGACCTAATTTATAGTTGGAAGATTACACCCACTATCTGACATGCAGGCCTAGGAATTATTTCTGCAGGCAGCGTTTGAAAGGAAGTGAGCAGCTCTTTTCATGTTATTTGCGATTGTGGCCGTTTGGGAAATATTGCGCATGCATTTTCACCACTCAGTTATACGGACGATAATCAAAATCACAAAAATCAAGCCAGGAAATAGTAGAGGCTGCAATCTATGTCTGCGCTCAGTAGAAGCTATATGCAGCAAAGGAGAGCAATCACCATCGTCATCACAAGGTTCTCTTCCAATAATCGTACATGCGGACGATAATCAAAATCACAAAAATTGTGTCATCCAAGCCAGGAAATAGTAGAGGCTGCAATCTATGTCTGCGCTCAGTAGAAGCTATATGCAGCAAAGGAGAGCAATAACCATCATCATCGCAAGGTTCTCTTCCAATAATGGTACCGTGACGAATCAGAGGCAGCAACATTCATTTGACTAGACGGCACTCGGAGAAGAGAAGATCCCCCCCCCCCTAAAAAAGACTCCAAGGAAACGAAGAGCGACGCGTGGTGATACCGGCTACTGATGGCCGCCTTGACATAGAAAGAGAACTCTCCAATTCCCTCACCTATGACCGTGCGCAAACCCCACCTCCAAAGCACGCATGAACAAGATCTGCAAGGTACTGTACTGCCCAGAAGTTCAAGAGCGAGACACCCGATGCCTGCTCCAGAAATAACAAAGTTATCCTGGAACCTTTCCCTGCCTACCTCCACTATTTCAAGAGCTTCATTCAAGATATGGATCCATGAGCAAGCACTTTCTAAAACACATCCACTCCTACAACAACATGTGCCATGACCTCTTTCCAGCATAAAGATCAGCAACAAAGCTGGAACCACAGTTTCCGCATCCAAGGCCAGATTTTCCACAGAATCGGCAGTCTCCTACCTCCAGAAGAGGGAGAGACGAAGTTCCTCCATATGTCTTTTCTGGACAACCAGGCAGACGAGAAATCAGTAAGAAGCAGAGCAAGCCTTGACCAGGCTTATATCCAGAAGCTCACAGAAAGGCTGCACAAGAACAACTTCCTGATCCGTGAGTTGATTTATGCAAAGGACATCATCCAAGATCAGGGTAACATTGAGCAATGTAGCATTGTCATCCAAGAGAACAAGAGGCCCCAAGGTGAGAACAAGTGTTGCTACAATGTACAGACCTCTGTAGAAGTGGACATCCTCATGGAAAATGAGCATATCAAACCGGAACATTATCCTCAGGCTGAGAGATGGCACTCTCAAAAGGATATCAGAACTTCATCCTGGCTATGATGCACTACAGTGTCCAATCCTCTTCCCACATGGAACAGATGGCTACCACATCTACATGGTAGCAAAGAATAGATGCAAAGTGATCCAGTTGCAGTACAGTTAGCATATTCAGGTTCATGAGAACAACAAAAGGTGCATGCTTCTTCCAGCAGTACCTGGTCGATGCATACTGCAAGATTGAGACTGAATGGCTCCAGCTCCTCCACCAAGAACAGCAGCCCCTCCATGCTGACAACTATGCCAGCCTTCATGATAGCCTCCTAGCAAGAGATGAAGGTCCCCACAATGTCGGCCGATGAGTAATGTTGTCAGCCACCTACACAGGTGGTCCCATGAAAAACAAAGTGATGTCATGGCTTATGTGCACTGCTTTGGGAGAACAGACTAATTCATCAACACACACCTGCACCACAACATGGCTAGAGATTTTGGAGAACCTGCTGCCAGACCAAATTTCTCAGGACAGACCAGATATCATCACCAGGGTCTTCCACCAGAAGCACATGAAGCTGATGGACTTACTCAAGAATGGCAACAGATAATGACCATCACCTGCACCTTGCTATGGAAGAGGCCAGTGTCACACAGTCAGTAGCCAACCTGAGAGGTCTCCTGGCTATAATCCTGACTACCTGTGTGCCAAGCAATCCTGAGAATCTGTAGCTGCAGTTCTGTGACTTGCTGTCTGAAGGCTTTCCTCACTAGCACCTCCACCAGCAGATGAACAACAATGAAGCTGAATACAATGATGGGATTTAGAACCAGACTCTGTGTTCCCTGGAGGACAAGGAGGCCATAATGGGTGGCCAACCAGCCAGTCTATGGTCTGCCAGTACCAGATTGAGGAGCAGAAGAGACGCTTGCAAAAGAACACCACAGAGATGTGGACTATGACCAAGAGGAGATGTCTACCCAGGCAGAGCAGCACTAAGAGCACCTCACTGATGACCAGCATGATGTCTACAATGCCTCCCTCTAGATAATGGAGCAGACCAGTGATCCCAACAGCCAACAGGCAACAAACATGATGTTCCTGGATGGCCCAGATGGAACAGGAGAGACTTAACTGATTAATTTGATTTTAGCCAGGGAAAGATTGTGCTGGCCAGCATCCAGTGGCATTGGCAGCGACACTGCTACAGGGAGTGCGGACTGCACACTTCAAGTTCCCCCTAGCATGCCTGGATAGACCATCCCATCAAATGAGGCACCTATGGCCAAGGTCATCCAGGAGCTGCCATCATCATAGATGAAGCATCAATGGCCCACAAGTCTGCCTATGAAGCAATGGACAGAACATTGCAGGACATCAAAGAAGTCAAGCGGCCAATGGGGGGGGGGTTCCCACCCTGCTCTGTGGATACTTTTGCCAGCCATCAAGAATGGCACACAGGCCAAAACTGTCACTGCCACCCTGAAGAGATGGCACCTGTGGTGCCACTTTACTGTAAAAGATCTGACTAACAACATGAAGGCTTATCTGACAGGAGATGTTGAAGCTGATGATTTGACTATACTGGTCATTGGCAGTGGATCATGCTGGCAAATGAACCAGACACAATTTCAATCCCTTCAAGTCTCGGCAAGACTGTGACCAATTAGAAGAGCTCAAGCATCTCCAGTTCCCAAGCAAGTCCTGTTTTTCCATGTCTATCAACAAATCTAAGGATCGTCAAAGCCATTGATGTAGTAGACCTGTCACTGCCTTGTTTTTCCCTTGGCAAGCTCTATGTGGCAGCATCACGCAAACATTCTGACTCCAAACAGACCAGAAACATCTATTCAGAGGTCATGCACACCAAGATGACAGAATGAAAACATTACATCGCTGTTAACTGATTAGATTTATACCGGTAATACACATCAAAATTTTCATTACCCGCACAAGGTGGGGTACTCCTGTTATTAGTTACATAATATACTAATACCATACCTGAATTGCTTCCTATAGTAAAAGGCTGTTATCAAAGGGAACTTTCAAGGGTAGATAACTATATAGCTGTTGTTTTACTAACTACTAAATAAATGCTGTATGCTTATGCTTTGTTTGTTCTTGTTATGGCATTCAGCAAAAACCAAACAGGCCTAGGGGTATGGGGGTGGGGGGTATTTACAGATTTTTGTGTCTATTGTTGGTTATTGTTTTTATAATAATCAATTACAACAGGCATCTGACACTTTCCCATTAAAAAATAATTGACATACTGTATATATAATATGTAATGTCCTTTATTATTATTTATTTATTTATTATTATTTTAAAATAACCTTATAAATTGAATTACAAAAATACCAAAATAACCAAAATAATAACTTTTTTTAAATAATAAAAAGCAAACATAACATACCAAGTTCATTAACACCCATATTAAATAACTAATTAACAATAAAGCTAACGACAAGTTCAACTCCTGACTGACCCCAAAACAGCCAAGGCATTCCCCATTGGACTGCAACTGAGAGATGCTGAAGGAGATGAGCACGGACCTAACTGGTTGTTTTATTCCGGGTGCCAAGTCCGGTTATATATAAGGGTTCCAGATTGATTCAAGGTATTTGCTCAAGGTCACAACTGCAATACAAATTCAACACAAATTACTTTCTAGTGAAGTGAAGAATATATATACTCATATAATAGCCACAAAATGAGATAAGTGCTAGAATTCTAAATATTAAATACTAATACAGCACTAAACTGAAAACAAAGTAAGATTTGATTTTCTCATCATGGAACACAGACTATCTGTAGCTCATTGTCGTCATCCTTGCCCTCATTATCTTGCAGTCGGCAGTCATAGAAATTGAAGTGAAGCATTCACAAAGAGGAGTGCAGGACTAATTGTTCTTGGTGCAGGAGCCATCTTCTTGGCATAATCATACACATTTTACAAGCTCAAGAACTGCACAAGGAGCAATGGGATATAGACATTTCAATGGGATTTAAACTTGCAGCAGGAAGACATGGATTTGGAGAGACAGATTTGTCTCGCGTACATATATATGAAGCTAGTAAGGACAACATGCAAGTGGTGCGAGTGGGAGGGACCATCTCAGTCTCTTTTTTCCCTTTTTTCTTTTTTTTCTTTACGAAAAAAAAAGAAGGAAAAAAAAGAAAAGAAAAAAAAATCCTTGACTACGTACGTTTTAGCGCCTAATGAAAACACTCGTTGTGTAGATAGAGCATACTCCAGCCACAGGTGCTAATAAATTTGAACTCGTTAGCACTTGCAACTGAGAGGCAAAATCAGGCATTCAGGTTTTTAAGTTCCCTCCACTTTAGCTCCAGTAACAAAAGAGAGCACGCAAGAGCACGCAGAGAGACCTATCTTTTGAGCTATATATCAAGCCCATACCTTGAAGTTTACAGAATCTACAGAGTGTGCAAGTTGTTGTTTTTAATTAAGCCATTGAATTTTTATAAATCGGCAAATGGTGCATGGGTGGAGAGGTATGTGAGGTTCATGCATGATCAGGAAGGTGTGCGGCTGCAAAATTTAGACTGAGGACTGCATCAGCTGGGTTGTAGAGGATAAGAAGAGAAGTGGGATAGTTAGGGATGAGAGGTGTATAATGTGTGATAGTGGAGTAGGGGAGGATGTGGAACATTTCTTGGTGATATGCAGGGAAAGAGGGATCGGCTGGTACTGATGGATGAGGTGTGCAGAATTTTAGGGGCAGGACAGTGGCTGGATGAATTTAGAAGAGTGGGTAAGGATGGAAAGGTGGCATTGCTTTTGGGGAAAGATGTGGAGGATGCAGTGATGGAGGAGGTGGGCGAGTGTGGTATGTATTGGGCAGGGAAGTGGTGGCAGAGGAGAAATGAACTGTTGTATGGTGAGCCGAGGAGTGATCTTTGGTCCCCTCCCATCCCCCCTCCCTTGAGCAGCGGGACAAATATTGTGGATATTTTTATTAATTAAGTACAGTTGATTTTTAATATAGATTATTATTCGTGTTAGTTACTTAGTAGTGCCACACTATGGTGTAATATAATATAATATGTGTGAAGGCCTAACAGGTTCAGCAATATCAAGATTAAATCATTGAAGGGCATGATGGGAAATGGACTGCAGCACTCCATGCTCATGATGCTTGCTTTGCCATGCATTTATTCCCAAACTCTTTATAAGCTTCAAGATTCTGAGAGAGATAACCAACCTTCTCAACACAAACTATCAAGCTTGGTTTCAGGCATCACTTTGTGATCTGGGGATCAGAAGCATCGCTTGCACCCTCTGCCCTTTTTGCATCAGCTTCTGGTGTTTTTGACCACCCATCATATTCCTCCTAAGCAATGTGAACTATATATATACCCGGCATTAATTTTGATGATAGCTTGGAAATATGGAGTGAACAACCATCTGATTCCAACTCCTCACAAAGAGAACGCCTGGGATGGCTGTCTTTTGATCTCCTGAACTTGGCTGTGGATATTGCTACTCAGATGTATTCAGGCTGCAGCTAGGAAGCAGTGCCAGGGCCTGGATTTATGCCCCACCCATGTCATCTTTCGGCCTCTGAAGGGTGGCTGCTGGTCTGTGGTTAGATGTTCCCCTCCACCATCCCCCACTGGATCCGCGTAAATCAATTTGGCACTCTCAGACGTCCGAAGAGTCGAGGTGATAGAAACGACTAGAGTGTTCAGTACAGAGGGTTTTTTGGGGGGTGGGGGAAGTTGGGTGGCTGTCTAAAATGGTGTGATGAACCACATTCCCATCATTTTCTCCTTCAGAGAATTTCCGTTGGATGTCCAGCATGGGAACCCTGTGGCTGTGCAGGGTTCCTGTATTTGTTTTTTTGCTGTTTGTAAATTATTGTAAACTTAATCCATTCATATATAATCCATTCATATATAATAATAGAAAGGACATCATCAGCCCACTAGAACCCAGCACACAGCTGCAACATATATACCCACACTGGATAATTTAACAATAGAAATTCTCTCTGAAGGATGCAACGATGGGAACAAGTTTCATCGATATACCTCCTGCACAGAACTATATAATCAAACATTGTTGGCTAAGCAAGTCATGGGCAGAAGTAGCTCTATTAAATTTACTTAACAGCAGCCAAGCTGGAGAATTTTTTAATTTAAATAAGGGTGAAAGCAAGTATATACTTTCAACATTCCTGTACCTACATATACAAGGTATATATATATATATGTCTTCAACCGACAATCCATCCTCCGAGGAGCCAAGCACAACCCGAACTCAGTAGCCCTAGTTTTAGTCATCAAAATTCACCAACTAGCAACACCTAGCGAGTAGGTGTGTGGCTTTCATGATTATTTCAAAGCTCTAAATGTCATTGCTTCTCTAGCTATTTTGGTGATGGAATCCTCAAGGGGGAAAGTGTTCATTAAATACATTGGGCCATAGATCCAAGTTTATGCATATTTATATCACACCCACTTCAATAACTTTTATATACAAGAGACTTCTATGTATGCATGTTTTCCTACCTGTCAATCCACACGCAAAGTTTTTATATTTGTCTCGCTTGTTTCTAATCCGTTTTCTCTCTTCCACCCCTCCTCCCTCCCATCCTTGACGTCGAGGCATTTGCTCTCAATCAACTTCCAAGGTGTGACTAATAACAAAACTACAAGACAGGAGTAAGCAGACTTCTAGATTACGCACAGTGCACAAGAAGGTATACGGAGTTGACTAAAAAGAAAGAGATGTTGGCTTCACAGGTGGGGGGAAATGAGGGGGGAAAAGGAGTGGAAACAAGTTATGAATTATTAGTATATACTAATATTGAAAATTCACACTGAATTTGATGTATGTGTAGAATGCATATAGGATTACATTAAAAACAAATGAAAAAAATGAGAGAAAAAATACTGCTGAAAAGAGAAAATAATTAACTTCATCACATTCATAAATACATTGATACCCACAAGACTAGAGCTACATATATAACAGTAATAACAGGTTGCACCTACTTAGTAAACATGCACACGCACACAGTGTCAGATATTTTTTTGCATAACAAATAACGTGTGTCTATTTTTTGTGAACTCATTCCACCAACACCAACAAAAAATGTAAAATGTGAAGGAGAATATAAAAAAAAACAGCAACAAAACATGAAAAGTTTGATTTGAGTTGCCACCTAAAGAGAGAGCGAGATTTTCATAGCGTAGAGACACAGAGCAGACAGACAAGACAGACAGACGCGCAGCCAATGGCTATCAGCCACCACCACACCTCACAGAGCCCCATCATACCGTGCATGCGTGCATGCATGGGCGTATGCAGCAACCGTGAAAGTGCGTCACTGTCTGTTTAATAGTATTAATAATTTATAGCACACATGGACGGCAGCTGCTGCTGAGGGCTAGTGCTTGCCCGCCATTTCCTTGGCTGCTAGGATCAGAGGAGTGAGGCTGGACAGTGGAGCTGACTTGCGGAGAAAGGGATGCTGCATGAAAAGATGGTGAAAACATGACAACAATGTGCACACAATGACTCCTGTAGATTAATAATTACAACACTCTGGATTCATCTGCACACTGCCTAGTCTTACTCGCACTACACAGCCTGCTGAAAAAACCCAAGCCTCTTGACGGACAAGACTTGGAATGACACACCCTCTAGGTATGCAAGTGTCCTGTGTACCTGTAGCAGCTCTGTAGCTGTGCCTCTCTTCTCCACGTCCATCTCTAATGTCTTGTTCAGAAAGTCCTTGAACAATCTTGACAGTTTATCAGGATTCTGCAACTCAGGAGTACCGTTGGTAGCTATTAGGTAGAGTGCCTAAAACACATGCAAAACAGGAGTCAACATTCACGCACGTATATACATGAATATTACAATCACCACACCCCCACCCTCGACCTCATCCCATCCCTTCCTCCTCTTACTTCGTTACTCCCTCCCTCCTACCCCTCTATTTCCCTTTCTCTGCCCTCCTCACCCTCAAAGGGTTCTCGTTGAGGTAAGGAGGCTCTCCTTCCACCATCTCAATGGCCATGATACCCAGAGACCAAATGTCCACTTTGGGACCGTATTGCTTCCTCGTGACAACCTCGGGAGCCATCCAGTACGGAGTGCCTACCATGGTGGAGCGTTTGTTCTGCTCAGGAGTGATCTGGGCACAGAACCCAAAGTCGGCTGAGGAAGGGAGAGATGGTGGACGTTATTAGCTGAAGTGTTAGCCTATAGCAACTTAACAAATAATATAGCATGCGTACTTAGCTTGACTTGGCCGTCCATTCCGAGCAGAATATTGTCACTCTTGATGTCTCTGTGGATCACATGGTTGGCATGCAGAAACTCCAACGCTTGCAAACACTACAATAATATCATAATGCTTAATGCCACCTGCTGCTGTGCACAGGGCAAGGGGGAGGGGGAGGGGGGAGGGGTAAGGACAGGACAGGAAGTACCATATATTCCCTAATAGAATCATGGTTACTAATTATCCCAGTCCAATCTACCTGTGGTTACAATTGGAAGAGAAGGCAATAAAAAAAATATCATCTATTGTCTAGCTAGTTAGTTATCCTTTAAACTATAAATTTGATGCAATCAAAGCTAGAACTATTGGGAGAGAGGCAATTGAGACCGAGCAACATGATTACAACTAGAGGAGTGCTCGGTGGTTGGGTTAATAGAAAATGATAGGGTTAATTAAGAGGTGACTTACCTCTCTGCAGACGGCTGCTATTTGTCCCTCATTCATACACGTTTCGGTCACCACGTCTGTGAGAGATCCACCTGCCAAATACTCCATCACAACCTGACATAGACAGAGTGAAAGCTTGATTCATATCAATACACACACTGGACCAACACCACACTGGGCTAAGGCTGGTTGAAGTAGGTGGACAATAGCTCTATGGGGACACACACTGGACCAACACCACACTGGGTGGAGGCAAGTTGAAGTAGGTTGACAATAGCTCTATGGGGACACACACTGGACCAACACCACACTGGGTGGAGGCAAGTTGAAGTAGGTTGACAATAGCTCTATGGGGACACACACTGGACCAACACCACACTGGGTGGAGGCAAGTTGAAGTAGGTGGACAATAGCTCTATGGGGACATACACTGGACCAACACCACATTGGGTGGAGGCAAGTTGAAGTAGGTTGACAATAGCTCCATTAGTGAAGCAGGTCACAGAAAACATGGGGACACACTGGATAAAAGCACCATTTTTTGTGCTGCTTTTGCTGCTTTTACAAGCCCCATTTAAAAAGATTCTGCTAAGATCCAAAGTAAAGAAGGTGTTAAATCCTTGTAGCACAAATTTTTATTCAAATTATCACAAACTAAATAGAAGTATTAAAATTTTAAGAGTTTAAGAGATACATTTACAGTCACACAGTTCAGTGCATGACCAGTTAGCTTTCTTGCAACTGCATCTGGCACTGCAACCATTATCACTTCTGCAGCTGGCACTTCACCAGTTCCTGACATGCTTTGCTGGCTATTGGCCGTGTCATCCAAACAGGCACCCATTTCTTGTTGCATTCATCCCAAGTCCAACCCCAGGATTCTGGTGTAGGCCTTCTTTGTTGTGTTTTTTTCACTTGTAGCCCAGACACTAGCCTGATAAGCTGCTCGCCTTGCATGCTGCAACAGGGCATCAGCTGTTGGTGGGATGTTCTCCATGGTTTTGTTGTCTCAGCAAAATAGTTCCATTCTTGCTGAACAAGAAGCTCAACATTGCTACTCTTGCTGTATAGAAGTACAGTGAATCTTTGCAGAAGGCTGAAAATTGGAGATGAAATGTCCAAATGTGTGAATGGATTCAATGCGATTGTAACGAAGGCTGGAGACATCTGGGAAGCAGTTCCATGCTTCCCAAGCCGACTTTTCCCCTCTTCTGAAAAAAGCTGAAGTAGTATCGCAGCCAGTGAAACTGTGAAAAAATGGCAATGCCAAGGATCTTTCCTCTCCCAGATTGTGGCAGATGGTGTTTATATGCCAATAAGAAAAACATATTCCCGTACCAAAAGCTACCCAAATATCTGTAGTTCAATTCAATGCACTCAACTGAAAGAATTTTCCAACAAGAATAACAACAACATGTGTGTCTACAGTGCGCACCAGAAAAGTACTCTGTCCTTTATTCAGTGCATCAATAATGTGGACAATGAGCCGAGTGTCTGCTTCCTCGTGGTCACATGATGACATTTCTAAAGTGATCCTGTTCGTCAAAACCCTTTGGCCTTGGGTAACAATTGCTGCCAGTGTAGTCAAATGCTGCAATCTTAGAAGATAGAAACTCAAAGAGTTCTCGCTTATTTTTTTCATCACGCAAGAAACCCATCCATTTTTTTGGTACTATATTTTTAGCGACTTTCCTCTTAATGCCTTGACCTCAGCTTTTCTCTAGTTGATGCTTTGATACTGTCTGTGATGTATAAATCCCACACCACATCAAGACGACCACATTTCTCTAGCTGCTTGCTGAGATGACGCAGAAAGACAGAATCAGCATACTCATCAAATGTAGTGATGCTTGCAGTTGGAAGAAGATCAGCACCATCAATAGCTATGGCACTAAAGAAGTTGGGAGGCTCACGCTGATCATCCATTGGTGATAATAAGTTCATAAGATCAGACTTCTTGGAGGATCGTAGCTTTCCATACTCAAGACAAAGAGGGTGGAAAAGGCTGATTTTCGTGTTTGAAAAAAGTGGTCATATCACAATCCCTGTTCTTTGCTACAATGTACAGTCGTGAAAACAGTGACACATCATTTTTTAGATTTTCAACAGCCTTTGATTGCTTTGTTATAGATTTGCGTTTTGGGCATTTAAAGAGTGAGAGATTATTCCTTTTAATTGGCTCATGAATTGAGTGCGTACGGTCAACAAGGACAGACTTGTATTAGCTTTTGAACTGTTCTTTCCCCAGTTCCTCAATTGTACGGACAGTCTCAACCACAGATTCATCCAAGACGTTGCCTGTGTCCAACGTTAAGAGCTCTTCAGATTGATCTAGAAAGGGATTGCCCATATCTTGAATAGCCTCCACAAGGAAAGAACATGTAACTTGAAAGTCTTCTGTGTTGAAAGACCTTCATCATGGTGTAAACATTCCCGTTCTTTTTCAATCACAAATTGCTCTGCAAATGCTTGAATAAGCCGTGCTTGCTCAGGCCCAGCCAGTAGCACTTTCTGAAAGCCGAAGGATTTTGTGTAAGCCCTACTGCCCCACCAGACCCTTTGACTATCACATTATTTTGTTCATGAGCCTGATCAATGGGCATTGCCGAAAAGCGGTTCTTAGTTTTGTGAACCACCCAATGACCATGCTCATGAAACTCATTGTGAATTGATGTGGGCAAGTTCTCCATATCACGAATGTGAACAGGCATCCATCGAGCATAATGATAATGATCTAGTGCGAAAAACCAGGGGATAATTTCCTTGAGCGAGTGAGGTATAGAGAGAAACTTTTCTCTCGATGCGCCCTGACAAAAACATGGCCCTTGAGCTCAAGGTTGAGTCTAGTATCCCAGTACTGAAACACCCTTCCTCATACTCTCTCTCCAAGCCAACAATCCACCAGTGCTTGCATACGCCTCTTCTTGGAGCTTGGCTAAAGCTACAGCACTGACTTGGTGAGCATACCTGGTCCTCATAAGATGAGAAGCTTTAAAAAAGCTATCAACAGTGCCAGATGAAGCTACACCAGCTTGAGTAAGTATAGCTGCCCATCCAGAGCCTTCAAGGTAATCCCCAAAAGTACTCCACATTGCCATTTCTAGACCGCCCATATTAACTACATGCTTGCCTTCACCATGTGTATTGGGCCACTTCCACTGCACTAACTTGGCTAAAGCAAAGAGTGCTGCATCAAAAACGGTAACTGGAATTTGATCATGGTTAGGAATTGTATAGCCTTGAGTTGTACAGTCATTCCATGTTTCACCATCGCTGCAGTAGCAGCTTTTTCATAGAAAAGAGGAGTAAGGGTAGGGAAAGAGTTATCAACATCACAATGAGAAGCACGATAGGCAGCCCAGGCTATGCTGTCTCCCTTCTCAACTTCATTTTTTGCAATTAGCTTGATTACCTGTTCAAGCCAACTGTGCTCAGTCAATATTGCCTCTTTCAAATGCCCACTTGCAGTAGCACTAGAGTCTGAGACTGAAACATCTGGGACTGTGACACTTTCCTTCTTGAGAACAACTGATGGCACTGTAACATAGTTCTCAGGTAACTGATTACAGGTTGCTGTTGTCAAAAACTCTACAGTAACCTGAGGACTGCGTGTGTTCAGCTTTCTAGGAAACTGAAACAAACTTATTCCTGTACCATGAAAGGAGTCTTTGGCAGTTATGCTGGAGGGGTTATGGTCTAAATTATCTAAGGCACCAACAGTAAATAGACCATGGCTCAATTGGCTGGGGCATACCAGATCAATCTTATTTGTGTGCTCACAAATGGAAGAAGCTATCTGCTTTTCAGGATCCTATCATAACTGACAGAAAGACCCAACTGATATAGGTATGATTTTTTTATTTTTAATCTAGTTTGTGTATGAACCTTAAGTCCAATATACAAAGGTAATGGTGGCTCCAATTTTTTGGAGTGACGAGAGATGGTCTTTGATGACTTCTTTTTACAGTTGAAAAAGAATAGCCTGGGAAATAGTTAGAGAACTCGGTGATTCTACTGAATCTTGATCTTTAATGCTGGATCCATTTAGTAACATGGAAACTAAATACTTGAGGTTTGTTGGCACAGAATCTTGCTGGCAGTTAGGCAAAAAAGAGCCAATAAATAGAAAGCCATTTGAATTTAGTGTGTCTTCACGAACAATCATAGCAGCCTTAGAAAGAACTAGTGCATCATACTCATAGTTACAGTTGAATGCTTGCTTCAAGATCTGCTGCATTCCTTTCTCAAAAACAAGAATTATGTTTTTTCCATCACTCTGAGCTTGAGCCTCAGGAAAATGTAAGAAAATTTGCTCTTTGAAACGAACTTGTTTAGAAATATCAAAATCTTTTAAGCGACTTTCATAGAGAAATCGCAATTCAGAAAGCTTTAAAAAAAATTACCCTCTTCTACTGAACTTTCTACATATGTCAAAAGCTCAACAAAAGCGCTTGCTTCCATTTTTCTTTCTTCATGAGACTTACTAGAAGCATTCTGAACTTCTCGCAAGTATGATCTGTGGCGATTGCGGAGCTTGACTAAGCAGCTCAGGTAATACCTAGCTTCCAAAGCAATGAGATCTCCTCCTTCAATTTTAGCAAGCAAAGAACATCTTGAAGGTCTCTGGCCATTCTCTGCACACTAGTGTCAGATTGCAGTGTACTAAACTGATGAAGTTTTTATCACTACCTTCTTCACAGAAATGCAATTACTTTTATCTAGTATAGTCAATTGGGGTAAAAAAAAGCCGGGGGGTAAGTTGGGGTAAAAAAAGACCAGGGGTCTGGGGAAGACACAGCTGCTTTAAGAATTTAAACAATCCTTGATCTGTCAAGTACTTTTAATGGGCTTTTCATTAATGTGTGTTTTTGTATAAAAATATTGACATGGAGGACATGACAAAATTAAAAACCTAAACATGTAGAAAATACCCGAAATTAACTTTTTTCTGACTGACCTGAACTTTTGGGTAGATTAATCAAACTAGTTAGTAAATTATGAACGCTAGCCAAAAGAAAATAGTTACTAAATGGTTTATTCATTGACAAAAATTTGCAATTTTTTTCTAGTCTTTTTTCGATACTATATTTTCATTTTTTCTTCTCCAGTCATGCTAATTTGTGAGTTAAAGCATAATTATTAGTAATATGAATTATTTGAATATGAATAAACCACCTAGTCAATGGTACATGGACTATTGCATCATTCTGATGGACAGAATGATACAATAGTATATATATATATAATGTGAGTAACTGAATATGAATAAACCAACTTTAGTCATTGATTATCAATGGTACATGGACTATTTCATCATAACAAAAGTTTTCAGTGATGACGAAGATGCTGATCCCACATCAGCCTTCCATCACAAAAAAAGAGCGAAGCACAGACTCAACACGCATTTTCTATGATTGGCCAAAGCAGGAAGATGTGGAGATAGTAGCAGTGGATCGTTGCATGTATGGGCCCTGTTCAGCCAGTAGTGGAGACAGTCGAGGGAAGGCACTACTGAAGTTTGAGTGTGAAGCAAAAGTGATAAACATTTTCAAGTATTTTTCTTAAAGAAAATGCAATAAAACCCAACTGTTAACCATTACTGTACTATTTATTGTAGTATTTGAACAAATTTTAATGAAAAAAGATTCAATTGATAAAATATTGAAGTATTTACATTTGATTTTACTGTTTAGGATATTTTTAAAGGGGTGGATTTTTTTAACCCCGAACCGGCTTTTTTTTACCCCTTTCATGGGGTAAAAAAAAGCCACCATATTTTTATTAATATTTCATTATAGGACATAGGATATATTTTTTTAATTTATGTAGTCATCATTTGATAGTAAAGTACTAGAGGATGGCACATGTGTTTTTAGTAAATCCTTTACTCTGGCTCTTAAAAGGTAAAGTTAAGGGAAACGGCTTTTTTTTACCCCAACCCCAATTGACTATATTGGCGGCGTGGGAAAACTCGTCTGGCACTACTACCATCACTAGACTCTGCTTCCATCTCAGCTCTTTTCCTTTTTCGTGCCCTGTCTAGCCTATCAAGGCCAAATTTATTATGGCAAGACTTATGCCACTTGTCTTCATTTGAAACCATGTTATCGACAGTTACATGCTCCGTTAGATGAGTTATAGGCATAGGTAAGTACATTTAGCTCCCTGAAAGTACATATCCGAGAAAGGAAAGATTGGTATGGACCTGATTTGTCTGCACTACTTGGTCCATGTAATGGACACTTCAGAGCTTCGGTGAAAGGTTGTTGGCATACCACATATAATGCCCAGTCCGTGAGGGCTTGGTGGTGGCTTAGTGTGGTAACAGAAGACCTATGAACATACAAAAGGTTTTTAGGTCAAGATCATGCAGCTAAATACAAAGATCAGCTAAATTCAACTTGACTTACTTTGTTAGGATGGAATTGAGCACAAAGAAGGCTAGAAAGACAGTTACAGTTTAGTTGGCTCCAAATAGAGATCAAGAGAGCAGCTGCATAGTTTCTAAAAATAGCCAGCATATATTTTTTATTCTTTATAAGGAAGGTGTAAAATCACACCTTTTAGCTGGGTCCTAGGGTCTCAAGATTCTCATGTAAAAGTTTAGTGCTTTTATCCAGTGTGTCCCCATCCTTTTTAAAATGTTCACTAAGCTACCCCACTATATGGGGACACACACTGGACCAACATCACATTGGGTTGAGGCAGGGTGAAAGTAGGTTGACAATAGCACTGGGCCGAGGCAGGTTCACAATAGCCACACACTGGACCAACACCACCACCACACTGGGTTGAGGCAGGTTGATGTAGGTTGACAATAGCTCTATGAGGACACACACTGGACCAACACCACACTGGGTTGAGGCAGGTTGAAGTAGGTTGAAATAGCTCTGTGGACACACACTGGACCAACACCACACTCGGGTTGAAATAGCTCTGTGGACACACACTGGACCAACACCACACTGGGTTGAGGCAGGTTGAAGTAGGTAGACAATAGCTCTGGGGACACACACTGGACCAACACCACACTGGGTTGAGGCAGGTTGAAATAGCTCTGGGGACACACACTGGAACAACACCACACTGGGTTGAGACAGGTTGAAGTAGGTTGAAATAGCTCTGGGGACACACACTGGAACAACACCACACCAGGGTGAGGCACGTCAACAAAAGCTCTATGAAGTAAACCAATTAACTATCCACTTCTTTGCTATGCTTCTGCCAGGATGCTCTGCTAGTTCACAAATGCAGCTTAATAATCTTTACCAACTTTCCAGCTATTCAAAATCAAGAAACGGATCACACATAGTTGGTGAAATTTTGAGTACAAACATATCTGAGAAAGGAGAAGGAAAAACAGAAAAGGCAGAAGACATTTATAGAACACACATGCCCAATGCTGAAGATTTGGCTGCATTGGCTGCCCACGACTCAGTCATGTCCACAAGCTTTGCCAAACTGTCTTGACAATGACGTACACGCCACTTGCCTACCAACAGATGTCAGAATTGCAATTACCTAGTCTGTTCACTGCAATAAAAAGGCAGCTGGCTGGAAACAAAGCCATCTTTCATCTGTGAAGACTCTTTCAAGGTGGTAAATTGTTCGACCCCGTGCGGCAAGTGCTTCTTTGTTTGATCTTCCTGATCCCATCTGTAAACTTTTTTTAATACAAGATCGTCGATCATCGACAACCTTGTACGCATTCATTCAAACACAACTGAACCTGCACCGAACACTCACTAGCAATAATAATCTCTATTGCTATATCTACACCAGCAACTACCCTTTACCCACACATTCGAGGCAGCATTCACAAGCTCCTCATGCCACTGATTAACCTTTACCAACCCAAAGTTCTGTCTCCCCGACAAGGTAGCTGTCTACAAAGTTGACGATGTTAGCTTGCTTGATCTCTTTCATGACGAGGATTTCATTGATGATGAGTTCCTTCTTGGGCTGCTGGGCCAAGTTCATCTGCTTGATAGCCACTTCCTGGCCCGTGGCCACTTCTACGGCAGTGTAGACTGTACCCGACGCACTGTACAAGGATCACAAACATATAGACGCATCACTTATCACACACACCAACTCAAAAGCACCACCCACCCACCCACAGACAACACACATTCCTCACACAAGCACACTCACTAGCTCTGCCATCTTGCATTGCATCACATGTTGCCACACACACTTGTTGCTGCCACACATCCCATCATCACATCACACACACACACACTTGTTGCTGCCACACATCCCATCATCACATCACACACACACACACACCTGTTGCTGCCAGACATTAATCATCACAATATTCACATACTTATCATCCCGACAGAGGGGGGAGAGGGCTGTGAACATTGAGCTGTCAGCACCCCCTCCCCTAGAAGGGAGACCCTGCCTTATATGTGCTTTATTTAGAGATATTGTAGTAACCATGCTGCTATAAAAATTAATGCATATATTCATATATATAACACATTTATTCTTTAAGGAATAATAATAATCTGGCTACTATTTGCAGGTGGCAACATAAGAATTGAGAATGAAGAGATGCACTTACTGTTAGCTGCTAGCAATAACTACACTGTGGAGTTCAGAGTCCGCATTTCAACACCTTCAGAGCTGAAATGTGTGCCATTAAAAGCTGGAAATGACACCTAATTCCACCATATATAGGCGACGTTAGTACAGAGCTAAGAATGCCTTCAACGCTGCATCTGCCCATAGAGAAACCAACTAGCACTCTAGAGCATTCGTAAATCACTCCTACACGCTCCTCACTTCTGTCTTGGCACCGAAAAGTTGAAGGAATTGTACGTCTGAGCATGCATGCACAAACAGCGAAAAGAGAACCACCATAATCATTCTTCACATTGTGGCATCAACACTCATCAGGCACTCTCCTGCGACACGCTTGCTCACCTTCTAGTGGAAGCTGGAGGAAGGGCACAACAACTAGGGAACTACTTATGATGCCTGTGTCTGTGTGTATTATATAATACAATAGTTAACAGACCTCCACCAAAACCAGGCAACTACTTATGATGCCTGTGTCTATGTGTATTATATAATACAATAGTTAACAGACCTCCACCAAAACCAGGCAACTACTTATGAAGCCTGTGTCTATGTGTATTACATGAATACACAGGCATGTGTGTAAGTAATATTTGGGATTGGTTAGTTCTGGAGTTATGCTGAGTAACTTCTTTTAGGTGGCTGCTTGACTATAACAGATACAATACTAAATATATATATTTATACATACATATATGAAATGAAACAAGAATTTACTAATGTAGACAACAACACTTACATGACCCTTTACCTATTCATATAAAAATACAAAAAATGAATATATTCTGGACTAGGGTTGGGCTTGGGCTGGTGTAGAGCTGCTAGGCTTGGCAGTCTTGACTACAATTTGATGAACCATATGCAAGTAGTGAAACTTATGCCAAACAGACCCAATTCATGCACAGGATAGACCTCCCCCAGTCAAGTCATACTTATTTAGGTCCCTGAAGGGAAAATACATAATCAGTGCAAAGCCCCTTGCACTGCTTCACCACCATAGACACCATAATGAGTTGTTTTGTAATGACCACGACACAAATACATATATATATATATATATATATACATACACAATATATAAACAGATATATAATATATACACATAAATATATAAAAATATATACACATATAAATATATACATATATACTATATATATAATCGTTTGTTTGAGCCATGCACACACTAAAGTGATCTGGGCATGCCCAGTGCTTTGTTCGAGCTGTATTCGACTTCTTGTATTCGACTTCTAGCACATAGGTAACTAAGGTAACCATGACGTCAAAATTGCCTCGAGAAAAATGGGTTCTGGGCTAAACATGGACGATGTTTTGGTGATGCTGGATGACGACAATTTTGGACTCTCTGAAGTTGAAAGTAGCAACAGGAAAACAAGGGATGTCTGCCAACCATGTGGACAACATACTAGAGACCCTTAAGAGCTAGAAGTTCTTCGATTCACAACCCCCACCCCCTTTTTCCCGCCAGGCCAGAGATAGTTGTTCTAACTAGCCTAGCGATCGAGATAAGGACTGTGACGATGGTGAGGAATTAGAACAAGAGCTCAAAGGTAAGCTCTAAAATAAAATAGCATTTATCCGGGTACTTTGCGGACAGTAACTAACTAACTATCTGGCAATTCATTTAGTTGCCGCTTGGACTGGCACTGCATTCTTCACAAGCTCTATCACAACCTTCACTCTGCTGACACAGTTCCTTGTTTTGTGTTGCTCTTTCACTATCTTTTACTTTCTTCACTAGCAAGACATCTCCACAAGCTCTACCTGCGACCTTCACTCTGCTGCTACAGTGGACTCCTTGTTTTTTGTGGGTTGTATTGGGTTTGATACCGTTTTAGTTCCCTGGCTAAATGGCTGGAAATTTTATTCAGCAAAGACAGCAACATCTTTATCGCAGAATAACAAAATATAGCTTCATGTTGTACTGAATGGAATAATGTAATAATGAGTGCAAGCTTATATATTCATTGTTGTATATTCATTGTTGTAATATCCAGTAATCTAACCATATTCTGCCCCAAAGATTTTTTTGTGATCTGTTGCTAAGCAACCAACTTTGACTACAATGTTTGTCAACACCAATGCTAAAACATCAACCATGGCTGCTAAGAACATTTGTGCACTCCTGCAGCATCAACCATCAGGGTTGTATAATTTTGCCAAGGGGGGGCGAACTTGAGATATGGAAAAATAAGGGGGGGCGGAGAGCCTGGATGGTGCGGAAAGGGGACGTGCACCCTGGGCTTCCGCGTGGAGTACGAAAGTGTTTTACCCACAGGTATTTTTGCAGTACTAACTGTATATATAGCTGCTACTTATGATGGCATGCACTTTTTCTAAAATCTTTAGTACAACATTCCAGTTGCATGCTACGGCAATCAGCATATATAGATTAGATATAGTCACTTGTCACTCGTATAATGGAGGTGGGCTTTTGTGAAATCGAATTATGTTGCATTCCATGCATTTTCTTACAAAATCATGGGCAACAGGTTTCATACACAATTTTTCTCTAGTTCTCTAGGGGGGTGGGGGGTGGAAATGGTTGGTCACTTGGTGCCCTAATTTTTGTTAATATTTTCTTAACATGTTCATAAGTCGTAAAAGGGGGGTCTGGGGGGAAGATCCCCCCATATTTTTTTTTGCTTTTACAATGTCTGAGGATAGCTATTTTGACTGACTACCAATGGCATTATGCTATACCGAACTATGGCTAGACTGTATATATTTCTCATGATATTGTAGCTGCTTGGAAAAAGGAGAGCATGTGTCATGACACGATGACATCACACACCACCACGTGCTCTCCCTCCTTTGTAGGTTTGTCACTTCTTTTGTTTCTCCTTCTTTCCCACTCCCTCTCTCTCAGTATTTTTAACTCAGTCCATTATGTCATGGTCTTCAAGTCTAATCTTAGACATGATGTCATCACACGCCACCATGTGTTCTCCTTTGTAGGTTTGTCACTTCTTCAGTTCCCTCCTTCTTTCCCACTCTCTCTCAGTATTTTTAACTCAGTCCATTATGTCATGGTCTTAAAGTCATCACACACCACCACGTGTTCTCCTTTGTAGGTTTGTCACTTCTTCAGTTCCCTCCTTCTTTCCCACTCTCTCTCAGTATTTTTAACTCAGTCCATTATGTCATGGTCTTAAAGTCTCTATAAAAGAAACCTTACTAGCTGATTTCTCTTCATATTAATATGGATATTCGCTCATACTTTGCAAGTACTTCTCAAGCCTCTTCTCATGCTAATAGCAGCGATAGCGAAGATAGCAGAACAGATAGCTCTGAGCATGTCGAGGCATCTAGTCCTAGCCTTAGTCCTCCACCTTCAAAGAAAAGCAAGCAAAACAAACACCGCTCTTCTGTATCCACGAAGAGAAAATACTCTAAGAGCTGGGAGAAAGATTTCAGTTGGCTCTATTATGACGAGGATAGCGATGGTGCCTTTTGCAAGGTTTGCAAGCAATCTGGTCTGCAGCGTACTGGAGGAGTGTGGGTCACACAACCTTGCAGAAATTGGAAGAAAGCTGTTGAAAAAATGAAAGCTCATGCGAGAAGTGACTTCCATATCCATGCAACTCAAGCTCTTTTTGCAGCTAAAGGAGCAGCCAAAGGTGGAACAGTTTTACGCAACTCCAGAATGTTTTAGCTCGCAAAAGAGCTCAGAACAGAGCTGCAGTGAAGTGCCTGATCCTACTCACTCATTTTCTTACGAAAGAACAAGTTGCACATTCGACAAAATTTGAGAAGCTGGTTGACGTGGTGGTTCGATGTGGCAGCCAACATTTGAAGCAATTCTTAGAAACTGCACCAAGAAATGCTGTGTACACATCAAGAGTGGCTGTGGTTGAATTCATCGAATCATTGGGGACATGGGTGGAGGAGTCGATTCTGACGCGACTTCAAAAGGCACCTATGTACAGCCTCATGGCAGATGTCACCAACGTAGAAGAATTGTCTGTGTTTTGCCGCTGGGAGGAAGATGGTGTACCAGTAGAGTGCTTTCTGGAGCTTATTCCATTGAAGAAGGCTGATGCAGAGACCATCTATTCTAATCTCATCGATTGTTTAAAGAAGAAAGGTCTACAAGTCGGAAGAATAGTTGGATTGGGATTTGATGGAGCTGCAACTTTTTCTGGACGAAAGACCGGGGTTCAGGCACGTATCAAGAAACATACTCCTCACGCTCTGTTTATACACTGCCACTGTCACTTACTGCAGTTGGCTTGTGTGCAAGCTGCCAATAAAACTCCTGGAATTGCTCATGTTTACAGAACATTGACTACTCTTTGGAAGCATTTTCGCAATTCCCCCAAGCGAGCAGAGTGTCTGAAGGAGGTACAGCACGTTCTTGAACTTCCAGAAATGAAAGTGATCAAGCCATCTGACACACGCTGGCTGGCACATGAAAGGTGTGTCAAAGCTGTCAAAGCAAGTTATTCTGCAATTGTAATCACCATTGGGAACATCTACGAGACGTCCCACGAGCCAGAAGCTCTTGGAATCCATGGTGCCCTCTGCAAATTGTCTACGATTGCAGCTATATATTTGCTTGATTTCACTCTACCACAAGTAGCCAAGCTCAGCAAAGCACTTCAGGCAGAGCAGCTTGACCTCTCGTTGATATCATTCCTTGTTGATGCTACTGTT